>WNYC01000008.1:0-600000 GCA_021396375.1 Sporothrix mexicana
TAATAACCCTCATAAAATCATAAAAAATAATTATATTTTAATAAAAAAATTTACACAAAAAAAATTTTTTATTAAAAATAAAAAAAAAAAAAAAAAAAAAAAAAAAAAAGAAGAAGAAGAAGAAGAAGAAGATCAGAGAAAACACGGTGTTTGCCGCTGTTCCGTGACTTCCCCAACAAACTCTGATATTCTATTTCTCAACTCATCAACCACCATTCAATGTATTTTGCCCTGATCCATGACATTGCCTATCCCGTCGTCTTATTATTTCCCCTCAATGTCTCAGACGGCGGCAAGCCTTTCTTCACTATTTCATATCATGCATACTATACGGGCTCGAGATAGAGAACTTGCCTACTTTTTTACTCTCCTTTACATTGCCCTAATATGTGTGTGTGATCACGAGAGTTCAAGGACTTTTCGTAAAGACAAAGTGGACAGCCTGGAGGACAGAGTGAGACATTTCGGAAAGCACCGAACCTCGCCCGTTGGCTGCCTTGCCGCCCTTTCCTTCTTTGCCTCTGTTGCTCTTCACTTGTCGAGGATACTTGCAGCTGGACGGATGCACACAATGCACACTTGCCCACCCACCCTGCTTGGCCACCTTGTCTGTTGGATGCAAGTCGGCTGCACCTGGCTGCAGTTGGCATGAACCCGGACGGAGCGACGGCGTGGATGGCGCAGAATGGCGTAAATGGCGTAAATGGCGTAAATGGCGTTGATGGCGTACAGCGGCGTGAACGAAGAGGCAAGCGATGGACGACGATGGAACGGCGAAGAAGGGTTGGCTGCCAACCTTTTGTGCTAGCTTAATGCACGATTCTGCATCGCGGGCATCCTTTTGCGACTGCAACTGCGACGGTAAAAATAATAAAAATAAAAGAGGAAAACATCGTGTAGTGCAGTCTGCAACAAGAAAACAGAGAGAAGCGTAATGGAAAACTCCCTCATGCACTTTGCATGCCCTGCTTTTGGCGTTTGGACACTTTAGGCCCTTTGAGCACTTTGGCCTTCATTTGTGGCCCGCGACGCCTGCACCCGTTCATGTAGCACGAGCTCGAGGAATATATGTCCTGTGTAGAGAGTGTAGAGAGTGCGTAGGCACAGTGTATGCACACGGGCGGCGTAGGAGAGGAATAGGAATGAGAGGAAAAAATACATACGACTCGCAGGTTTGAGGTTGGTCGCCTTGTGCGTATGTAGTGCAACGGTGTTGTTTTTCCAGTTTCTTTTTCTTTTCTTTTCTTTTCCTTTTTTTCCTTTCTTATTCTTCATTTTTCTGGTTGGTCCCGTACCTTTGCTTTTTCGTCATATTTTTTGAGCAATATCACTTTTATCAGTTCTTTTCATCCGTAGTGGACGAGTCCACCACCTTCCCAATTGACCCGGGTCCGGGTGTAATCGTGCAGTGGTGTAATGAACGGATGGGAATGCCCCCATTCTCGCCACGCTTTCACCGCCATTATCGGAAGATGACAAGGAATTGTTCGAGGAAATCATCGTTCTGAGAGAATGGGGATAAAGGACGAGATAAGATGAACTGCTACCCTGGCTGTCTTCTCTGCACAAGAAATAACAACAAAAAAATGTGAAGATCACTCAGAACGAGACCCCTCATGATATCTCCAAGAGGGGAACCGAACATGGAAAAGAGACCGATGCAAATATATAAAAAAAAGTTGGTGTCGTACTGCATGCAAGGAGGAAAGGAGGGCAGGAAAAGGCGCATAAAATAAAGAAACAAATCGCAAGAGGTGGGGCATCTCACATTGTTGATGATACGAGAGGAAAAGGGAAGTTTGAGACAGAAACAAAGGCAAGCCATTTCCTCGCTACGAATGTATGCCCAGACTACGGACTTTTGATGTCGACACTCTTCTCACTACTGCATGTAATTGCGCCTGCGCTGTCTGCGGCAAAATACACCAAAAAAAACGAGATGAAAAAGGACAAGATAGACTACGAGAAAACATGTGCCTACTACAGAGATACGAGGTTAGAAGTGACACAAGCGCACCTCCTCTTTCTGCTCTGCGTCTTTCCCTCTTTTCAACTTGGTAGAGGTGACTGCGCTAATGTTCGTTGATGTGACGGCATCACAGGCCCGACTGGCAAAAAAAAAACTAAAGCGGCGAAAGGCGGTAGACGGCCAGAGGCGGACCGGGCAGGATGACAAAAGGATGGGATCTTGGCTGGTAGTTGCCCTGGCAGGCCAGTTTAGGTACATCGTGGGTAGCATTAATAGGAGGCACGACATATGTACTTATGCAGAAGGAAAGACGGTGACGAAAATGTAGGAGGCAAAGGCAAGATACAAGATACACAGGCATGGCAGGAGAGAAAACAGGAGACTACCCCACTACGGAGCGCATTGTGGGTAAAACACATGAAGAATCGGGAAAGGGGCGAACGGCAACATCAAGCCTGACGAGCCTGCAAGGAAAGAACGAAGCAGGAGGCAGGCAGAGAGGGGGAGAATGAGAATGTCGATCAGGAACCGGCAGACCCTGGAAGGGCTCGAAAGGAACGAACAAAAAATAAGGAAAGAACTGGGAAAGGCGGGGAGGAGAATGAAGGAAGCAGGCCGATTGCTGTTTGGTTGCGGGTAATCGAAAATCGAAAATCGAGAATCGAGGTAGGCGAGATTTTGTTTGGTTGCGCCCTGGTCTAAAAAACAGGGACGAGGCAAGGAATAGCATGGAAAGCTGTTAAGGGGTCTTTTTTCTTGTCTGGGCAAGGCACGGTTTTTTACGATTTTACGATTTCCCCCGCCCTGCATCGCTGCTACAGATTGTCGATTGGCTGCAGAATCCTACATACTGTGTACTCCCGGGTAGACATGCTTGCTTAGTTTGAATTTCGACTTTTCGATACTCTTCCATTCTTCGATACGAGTAACACGCAAACAAACACGCAATGGCGAGGATGGTTACTTAGTAGCTTGTCTCCAGCTGTTGCCCGTGCTCAGAAAGCGCCGTTTCAAAGTTTCAGCTCTTCCCCAAGATCCTGGCCTTTTGGCCTTATGGGTGTTCTCAGGGTTTATTGCATATCCCACCACTGTGGGTGAAGTTGACAAGGAATCGTCAAACGCCCAGCCTTTTCCGTCCTATATTTAGTGTACTTTTTTTTCTTTTTGGCGCCTTCTGAGCTTTTGAGCTCTTTGGTGGGGAACTTGACCGCGGAAGATGACAAAAAAACAAAAGGGAGAACGAGGGCAAAGAGGGGAGCCTCTTGCTGACCGTTTTTACTGGGTACTTGTGTAATGGGAGATCTGCCGCTATGTTTGGCACGCAAAAGGGCCAAAGGGTCGATTCGATGGCTTTTTTGATCTTTTGTATCTTTTTAATGCAGACAATGCTCGAGCTCCATGAAGGCTCAGCCAAGGCGGACAGAAAAGGAGAGAAACAGTCGAGAGTTCGAGGAGACAAGGCAATAACAAAACCACATGATGGCCCAAAGGGCCAAAACAGGCTGTGAAAACTGGGACCTGGCCACGCCAACAGTTGTTTTGTTTGTCCTACAACCGTCTAAGGAACCGTCTAGAGGTGACAAGACCTTGATAGCTCTCCTCTTGTCCAGACTTTCTGGGTACCTCTGTCCAGCCTTGCTGAGAAGGGCGGCACAAACGGCGTGCCAAAGGTGTCCACTGGGTCTCCACTGAAAGAGGAGACTTTTGTTGGATCTCGCCTGACCCCTTACTGAGTTTTGAGGTTGCTGAGATAACGGAGAGCAAAACACGGAGACCAAAATAGAGACTAAGGGTCCAAAAGACACGACTGTGGAGATACACGTACAAGAGAAAAACGCAGAAACGCGTAAAGTGGATGGGGAATTCTCCATGCAGCCGTGCCGAGCGTGTTTTTTTTTTTTATTGTGGACGGTCTCTTTACGACGTAAGAAACGACGTATTATTGGTGTCTTGTTGCAGTGTGTTGCGCGGACCGTTTTTTGGGGCCCGTTTCCCCCTATTTTTTGGTGTCAAGTCTTATGTAGTTTTTAGTTTCCTTCGTCATATCATTACGTCTGCAGGTGTTTTCCCCAGGACCGGGACCAATCACAGTCTTTCTTCCCACGACGCGTCGTGCCCAGTCCTGACTCCTCCGCATGCAGTGCCATATTGTAGTACCATTTTGGACCATTTTTGCAGCGAGCTCCGTACCATTACATTTTCACAGTTCCCGTCAACCGTATTTTGTCTCTGTGTTTTTGTAAAAATGCTTCCCGCGCTTGCGTTTTGTTCTTGGAGAGAAACAAAAAGAAATCCCAGTACGCTGTAACCTTTTGTTGCCACTGTCCCGTCCTTGGGCCTCCGTATTTTCCATACCATGTCGGCGAATGTTTGAATAAACATTTTGAAAAATGTCCGAGCACAAGAAGAACCAGAAAGGTGGAATTCGAGGGCAGTGCATGTGGAGATCACAAAAGTCTTAGGTCAGAAGTCACTGCCATACGACGCCCTGCGGTACAAGTGACCTCGTAGTTGCCGGCACAAGCAGGTATTCTGAATAGACAAATACGAGGTCTAACAAAAGTCGACAAACCAGCAGCCAGCAAAGATACTCGAGGCCCAAAAGTTCGAGGCATCCCAATAGATCGCTGGACACACGTCATTCATGCTGACAAAATAGTAAAAGAGGCTGGTTGGGCTGCCCCTTTCTTCTTGCTCCGTATCATGCGGGTGTTCGTATGCTCCAAAGTTTGCTGCCGGGCACATTTTGTTGACAGAGTATTGTTTTCATCTGGTTGGCCTGGTTCCTGGAAGCCTGGAAGCTTTCTTTTATCCTTTTTATTTATTTTGCGATACTTTTGTGCCTGCCAACCGTCTGTGGCCTACCTTATTTTTTTTTCATCTTTACTTTCTGCATGTTGATGTCTCTTTGTGATAATCTCATTTCGTTCTGCTGTTCTCCTCATCGAGGTGCATGACCCCAAATGGCCCCGAAACGCTCCTCCGTGCTGGTCTCTATTTCGTCTGCCGCCAACTTTTTGCCAGGGTCTTATTTTCCCCTGCAGATACGGGTGTCCGACCACAGCGCTCCATCCGCAAGTAAGAATTGGATATCCGGGCAATTGGATTGCGTCGACAATTATCCGTCTCTCCGTCTTTTCATGCCTCTTCTGCTCTTCTACGTCGTAGTTTTCTCCATTTCACTATCAGAATATCCACGCACAGCCTTCTCCCTTTCTCGCGTCTCTCTCGGTCTCCGCCCACCCTTCTCAACCCCCCCCCGCTCCTCGCAATTTAGCAATTGCCTCTTTCGCCCTGGTGTGGCGGTTCCCTTGTTTCCCGTTTGGCGATTCTCCATACTTTTCGGCTGGCTGGTCTCGTCTGTTGCGCATCTGTTTTGCTGCCAGTGTTTCTTCCTTTGTAGATCGGGGACCACAAAAAAACACAATGCCACGATGGGGAGAGCCCCCAAGAACCCAAGAACCCCTCAGCCCCTTTCCCATTTCTCTTGTTTATTGACTTGCATTCCTCCACTGATTCGTCGATTCGTCAATTCGCCAATTCGTTTCGGTCGTCCATCACGTTCATCACTCGTCCACTCGGCTCTTGGGGATGGGCATTCTGAGATTTGTGTGGTGCCAGCGTCGTATGTATTGTCGTTCCTCGTCCTATTTTTTTTCTGTGCCGTTCCCTCGTTCCCTCTCCTTCCTCCCTCTTCCCACACACTTCTTTCACTGGAACCCCCGGATACTGCATGGCTCCCCACTCGACGCATCTCGTGAGTGCAAGCGGCAATCTAGCCACGGGCATGCCAAGACGGCGTGCCTCCCAGTTCCCTTCTGTTCGATATACTTTTTCTCTTTTGTTAATTCTTTGCTACCTCGCTTCGTCATTTTTTTGTGCGGCCCAGCGTGTGGTTGTAAACTGACCATCTCGGTCCTTGGCTCGTTTTGGTGCGTTTGGCGAGAATAGACGCGGGACAGGATAGAGGAGACCGTGGACAGTCTTTGAAAAAAAGTAGAATCTCATATTGAAATGCAATTGGCGAGGGCCTGGCCTGGCCGATCAACAGTCAACATGGCGCCTGTGTACACCTGCATGCCGTTCTTTGATTAACTCACCAACCTTTTTTTCAACGTTCTTACCGCTGCGCAGACTTCATACCAGCATTCATTAATGCCCGGCCGCCCGCCCCTACTTTTACTTTTTATTTATTGCCTCTTGTTCGTCTTGATACAAGAATAAATTCAAGATAAATGCAAAGATATATTTAGCTGGCCCTCCCCGCATCGACCGAGATATGGGAGAGTCCGCTATGGAGAGTCCCCTATTTTGAGGTTCCCTGGCTCTTATTGACATGGCTTTGATGGCCCTGCTTTCCACCTTTTTTCGCCTCTTTGTTTTTATGCCATGGGGGCCCCTGGAGCGAACAATGTTCTTCCAAGCCACGGCCTGGTTTTGCATCCAGGGCCTGTGCTGGTGTGCTCTTCTTCTTCTTCTTCTTTTTTTTTTTTTTTTTTTTTTTTTTTTTTTTTTTACTTTGCACTGACGAGGCAAGATGGCAAGATGGCAAGATGCTTAATCCTACCTTATGCCCCCTATCCCATGCAATTTTTGTGCATATGACAGAGGATGCCAATGAAGGCGTCGGATGCTCAAACAAAATTCCGAGTTGACCGCTTGGTTGTTATTTCCTTGATCACAGCGTATCTCCAGACATGTATTGATGTAAAACAAAGGGGCAAAACAATACTGCAAGTTGCTCTGGTGCATCCAATGCTACGGGCACTGACCTGCACTTTGTAATGGCGATATGCGGTCTGAGAAAAGAGCCGACACCTGTATTTTCTTGAGCGTCTCGAGTGTAACGCAATTTTTCTTTTCTTTTCTTTTTTCTTTTTGTTCCGCAAACAAAAAACATGGAGAATGCCACGGGGGTGTCGAGGCGGCGAGACACAACAAGAGAAAGAGAACATCACAGGGATTAGTCACAAGGAACACGCGCAACCCTGTCCCTGTCACTCTCATTGTGCCTCTGTGCCTCGATTGACGCACGGCTTTCGTCCAAAAAGGACAAACTGTCGCTGGCGTAGGTCGCAGTCTGAACGGAGCCTGTCGTATCGAGACCATCGTCAGACAATGCGGAAATACGCATCTGCACGGGCAAGGGGATGGCATTTGTCCTTGTGTTTTTGCCTGCGTTTCTGTGAGTACAAACGATACTGGGATACAAGCATCTCACAGGTATCCCACAGATAGGAAACTCTGTTTCTATTGCGCTTCGTGGTTGTGCTGTTCCTGGCGTTTGAGTTTGTGCCATCTTTTTTGTTGAATTTCTGACCCTTATTTTGAATTTTAATACCGTCCTACTTACACAATATTGCGCTTGTTTTCCCTTCTTTTCTTGGTTATCCGCCGCGTCGCCCAGGGATCCTATCCATGCCACACACATGCACACGAGCCCACTGTTGATCCCTGCTGCAGGCGGCCAAGGGGAAAATGGAGACAAAGAAGAGAAAAGGAGGAAAACGAGGCCAGAAGGCCACCAGAAGCAAGCGAGAAAAAGGGAAGGAATGCCTCGAAATAAAGAGTACGAAAGGAAGACCGGAAAATGGGACCGCATTTGATTTAATTGTGCATGGAAACGAAGAGGGAAAAATGTGGCAACATGCATGTCTGTCAAACTATGAATTTCGATGGGGACAAACACAGCTTACCTGATCTTGATGTATCTTATTTCGCCTGTAATTTGGAGGCGCCCTTGTCTGGCCAGCCCAGGCCAAGACAGGACAGGTCAGATCTTCCCCCTTTTCCCCATCACAGCCTCATCTTCCTTACATCCCACTCTATCCGGTCTTCATAAAAAAAGAAGGGCCCAAAAAGAATAAAAAGAAGGTTGGAATACGGAATACCGGGCGTTGAAATGTCGATTCTTGGAGCCAGTTCAGTATGATATCTGCTCACTGTCTTGTCTCATCGACGAGGGCATTCTCTGTCCACGAACCATCGAAACAAGTGCTGTCTTGCTCAAGAGCGTTCGCCTTGCATTGTTGCCTGTATTTTGCTGTTGTTTGCCCTCTTGTTATTATTATCTCAATTCTGGGGCTTCGGCCAGCGGTAATAATATCTGCAGCTGTCTCGCCTGCAAGCCAAAATTGGTCTGGTTCCAGGTCTCTCAAATTGAAGAGAAACATGGAGATATGGAGACATGGACAGTCATGGAAACCCGCATGGCCTTTTTGCTCTCGTTTTCCCTCCTTTTTGGCTGCTTTTTTGTTTTTATGTGCTCCGTGCTCTTTCAGGTGCATTTTTAGCTGGAACCTGGCCCTTTCCTCTTTGGTGCATCTCACATCGTGACGCTAGTGCGCGAATCTCCAGGGGCCCCTGGAATCGCGCCAACAGGCTCTGTAGCAGACAGCACTGCTGGTTGTTAGTGTCTATGTTTTGCTTTAGTGGGGGCAAAAGACCCTTCTATGCAACAGCGCCTGCCCTGAACTTTACTTGATTTTGCTTTTAGGAATTCCCTGAAAACAAAACGGCTCCAGGCACACCACGCCCGTTCCTGCACTTTCCCCCTTGGTGCACGTCTTTCTTTCTCTTGAGAGAGAAAGAGGGAAAGAGCTCCACACAACCCTTTCCTTCTGTCTTGTCTTTTTGGTCTTGTCGCCTTCTCGTTTTCTCGTAACTGCCCCATCCAGCTCGTCGTAGCGTGGAGCACCCTACTTCGATCTCCGGCCGTTCCTGCACCACGAGCCCACCTTTTCTCCTACCACCCCTTTGTCGCTCCTGCCTGCGAGCCTGCTTTGTCTCGCACACGCCATTCTGATCGTAGTTTCCAGTTTGTTTGGCGTTCGCTCTTGCTTCCCTGTCATTCGTTTTCTTGGTTCGCCATTTCCACGATCTGCATCTCGTCTTGCATGTTCTCCGGCCCTCGTTTTTGACCTCACTTTTCCATCGTCCATCGTTTCAAGACGCTCGCTTCCTGTGCTTCTCTTTTTGCTATTCTTCTCATAGAATTTTCGTTCTGTCTCATTTTTACCGTTTTCTTTTGCCTCGGTTTTTTTATCCTCCTCTTATCCCCTCCCAAAAGGTATCCTATCGTTTTTTCCTGGCCTCACGCCCCCCCTTTTCTGGTTTCTGGCTTACCACTCCCCCCAATTACCAGACATACTACGACGTACACAAGCCTGCTGTAGTCGCAGTAGCAGGTTGCATTGTTGCAGCGCCAGCTCCCCCCCAATCCATTTTCTCATTCCCGTATTCTCTGGCTCCCAGGCCTGCCAGCCGACCTAACCTAACGGGTGTGTTTTGGCTTTTGGCCCTCCTGGCTCTCAATTGCTGGCTGGCTCTGGCTATTGTCTCTCTGTCTCTTGGGTCTCTCCACCCTGTCGGTCCCTCCTCTCTGTCTCTCTCCTCTCTCCTGTCCCCATCGTTGTGTTCGTCTCCTCTTTCTCTTCCACGTCTTCCGTGTCTTCTTTTGCTTCTCTCCTTTTCTTCGTTCTTTGTCGACCTCACTTCTCTTTTTTTTTTCCCCCTCCGTGCCACTCACACGCGTTTCCCCGGTCGTCTCCTTTTCCCTTCCTCTTTTTTTTCTGTTTCGGTCTTTTGTCTTTCGTCTTCTTCGCTGCTTCGTCCTTGCTCGTCGTTCTCCTTTCCTCTCGTTTTCTCGTTCGGTTTCTTCTCTGGCTAGAGGAGAGCAACCAGGGTCAACCGTTTGTCTTGCCCTGTCCTCCGCTCGTTTTTTATCCATCGTCTTTCGTCCTTTGCGTCTCTTCTCTTCTTCGTTCTCTATCTTCGTTTCTCTTTATCTCTCGGCTCTCTACGATTTTTTTTTTTTTTTTTTTTTTGGGTTACTGTTGATTTTGGTTTCCTGCGTCCTTTCCGACCATTTTCTCTTCTCGCTTCCGCTTCTCCTCTGCGGCAACTCGACTCCCGCTTCGATCGAATCCCCCTTCTCCTCTTCGACTGCCCGTTTTCGAACCCTTTCTCCTCGTCAAGCACACTCCCGATTTCCTCGACTCTCTTTCCCTCACGACGTGCCAACGAGTACCGGCATCGAAAATTTCGAATCGAACAACCTCCCTCAGACTTCACTCACCATCCTCCTCCATCCCCCAGACCTGGATGGTTTGTACTGGCTGCATTTGAACGTGGCCTTTGGCGACGCTGTCTGACAAGTCACCACCGATTCAACCCGACCTGTTAGTTTTGTCCTACGTCCTCCGTTCTGTCCTTCGTCTTGGATACCTTCTTTCGCCCTGCCTAGACACACGAACACATACACACACGCACATCCTATAAATCCTGCCGGTGACATACCCTCTGCACGTTTCGCCGCTCCCTTTCTAGCCCTACAAACCCACACGCCCGCAAACGTTCTTTCACCGATACAACGGTTTTGCCACACCCAAGAAGCCCATTGAACACCGTAAATTTGCTCGTCACTCCTTTGACCCCCTCCTTGCTTATTTGGAGGGTTGCAAGGTTACTTGTGCCTGAGTCCGAGAATAGACACGCAGATATACGCTTCTTTGGGCAGGCTTTATTGTTGGGAAGGCATTTGAACAAACAGACTTGTTTCACCTGCATACGCAGTGTCTGAAAAGAAAGACTGGCTGTTCTCTTGCTTTCTGGCTAGACGCCTCGAATTCCCTGAGCTGTTCACCAGTTCGGTGATTCACGGAACGGTGGCCTCTCATCCCACACTACTCACCAGTCACCGTTGCCCATTCCCACAGTCGAACTTCGTACGCCTTGGGCTTGCTTTCAGCAGCCACCGGTCAACGATCTGTAACTAATCTTGGCCAGCAGTGTTCTTTTAGACTCGGTTCTCTTTTGTCCAAGCACCCTCGGGTAATATGGCTGCTTTGGTCCAGGGCTACCCTCAACAGACTGGATCTTTGACCATGCTTCAGACACGGCCGTCTTCTGCTGGTGGCATGTTGCCTCCTCAGAACCAGGGCGCCTCGCCTTACGGCGCTGCCCAGCAGCCGCGGACGAGCTTCTACGGAACACCAAACAACATGGCAGCCACTCCTGTGCTGTACCGCTCGGCCACCGCCCCGATTCAGCCGTACGCCTTCACATCAACTCCGAGCCTGCACACGAATGCATGGACGCCACAGCAAATGCAGCCACAATACGTCCAGGCTGGCAACATTCGGACTTCTACGACCACGCCTCAGCTACCGAGAATGCGGAGCTTCGAAAGTGCACAGAGTCTTGGCCGGATCAGCCGGCATCCCGCTAGTGCTTCAGCAACGAACCTGACTACTGGCACGCCGGCCGCAACCCGGCATGTTGGGAGCCGCGACGACTCTTCTCTGCCAGGCCAAGGCGTCCGCCGGGTATCCGCAACACCTCGTCCTCAGTCGGCCGCCTATCTGACTGGCTCTGCTGCACCACAACTCTCTTTCACACAAGCAACCCCTGCCCGTCCTTCTCCGGATCGGTACCGGCGACCGTCTGCCAACGCGTCCCAGCAGCAGCAGCAGAAGCAGTCATCACAATCGCAGGCCTCTGCCATGCCTTCGGGCACTGGCATGGCCAGTGTTGGCCACCTGTATGCTTCTAACGGTGGTAGCAACAGCAGCCTTCCTGACCAGCAAAAGTCCACACTGCGGACCCAGCCGGCTACGGACTCCCGCCGCAACAGCTACCACGACAACATGTTGAACGGCCTGGCAGCAGACGACATCCAGCTGCACCGCCAGTCCATGGACGATGTGAAGCGTTTCCGCCGCCGGAGCATGCCATCGCTGAACGCCTCCGAGTACACGATTGCCCCTGTCCTCCCGAAGCCGGAAGATTTCCAGCGGCCACAACAGACGGCACCAAGAAGCCCCACCAAGGAGAAGCTTCTGACGCCTGTCAACTCTCACGCACCCATGGTGAACCACCAGAAGGCTGGCAGCTCCGAGAGCATTGTGTCTCACCGCAGCAACAACTCGCGTCCATCTGTAAGTTTTTCCCCCGGTTTTTTTCATGTCTGATTATTTGGCTGTTCTGGGGAGACAGAAGCGTTCTCCACCTTCTATTTCATTCTGTTTCCCCCCTGCATACGCAATACAGCTGTGGTGCCCAATCATGGATTGCTTTTGGTGGGTTCAACCGATTCACTAATGCATGACATCAAAATCAATAGTCTACCAACCGGAACAAGTCTTCTCTTGGAGGCTCCACCACCAACCCCGCTTCTACGACCATCGTCAACCAGACCACCGCCGCTGCCGATAAGAACGCCGACGTCCCAAGACTCATCAACATCCCGCCCCGGATCTCATCCGATGTTACCAGCCGCCTGGCTAGCACATTGTCGTTCACTGGCAAGCCTGTTGACACCGGTAGCGACGGTACCGATGCTGGTGGCTCATCCATCGTGACGGCTCCTCCCGCCATCAACGCCAATGGCAACACAGGCAGCCCGGCAGGCAGTATTCGCGAGGCCCCTCCCCGGCCAGCCAACATGCCGAGCCATCTCGAGAGCCCTGCTATGCGCCACCTGTCGGCTATCAACCAAAAGGGTGGTAAGCTGCGGAGCAAGACCTCAAAACTCCGCCGCGCGTTCTCGTTTGGCAGTGCTGCCGACTTCCGCAAGGCGGCTGGTCCGGACGAGGAGACTGAAAATGTGACCTCGCCGAACAAGCTGCAGAAGGACCCGAACAGCCAGGAGGCCTACGATGCTGAGCAGGCTCGTATTGCACAGCAGCAGGAGGAGGGCGGTATCGGCAACAGTATCTACGGTGGCAAGCTTTTCTCAGGCTCGACCGACAACTTGTCCATCTCGTCGACAGCTTCGTCTGCGTCCATTATGATCCGCAAAATGGGCCGTGGCATGAAGAAGAGCACCCGCTCGCTTGTTGGCCTTTTCCGGCCCAAGTCTGTCATCGGTGTGCCGGCTGCTGATGGTCCGGTTGCCAGCCCTGTTACGACATCTAATGGCGAGGCTGTCGAGGCCACTGTGTCTATGGTGACTGTGGAGGCTGAGCGTGAGCGTGTCAATGTCAACTCCGATGTGCACGACAAGACTGGCGGTGGCACTGACTTCCCCCGGCTCGAGAGAAACTCCATTGATGCTTCCCGCATCTCGTTGACGTCGGAACGTGCTGGCAGCTCTGGCACCGACAACTCAGCGGCACCGCGGAAGAGCATTATTGAGGGTGACAAGGAGCGTGCCGAGGTTCTTGCTGCTGTCCGGAAGGGCATCCTCAAGAACACCAGCGGCGCCTCGAGCCCGTCTCGCAGCCCTGCCGATATCCGGGCTCCTACCCTTGAGCTGTACAACCCTCCCGCCATTAGCGAATCACCTGCATCGAGCGCGCCTAGCACGCCCAACGACGAGGTCCAGGGCCACAAACGCACGGGATCTGTGGCCATTGGTGGCGAGGACTACTTTGTGTCTGCGCTGCGCCTGCGCAACGATAGCCGCAGTGGTAGCAGCACACCGCAGGGCTCGATGAAGCGCAGTGCGACGTTCAGCCCCCGCATTGTGTTCTATGACACATGGCCAAGCCAGGAGTACGACCGTCGTGGCGAGATTGCTACCTGCAACCGTCTCACGCCGATGCTCGCCCAGCAGATCAAGGAGGAGCTGAACAGCTTTAAAATGGTGAGCAATACCCTCTTGTCATTTACAATAAACCAACGCCCCGATTACTAACAACATGCAGGAAATGGAGGTCCACGAAAACTCGAAGATCTACACGCACTTTTTCTAATGATCACGACAACCCAAAACAAAAGGGCGTCGACTCTCCCGTACATTATTTCGATATCGATGTTCCTACTCTTTTAGTCAACCACGTTACCAAAGCCGTCTTTTTTAGCGACACGCATTCTTGTGTTTTATTTTCAGCAAAGCCAGCAGATTCAGCAAGCTTATTTCTTACTGTCTTATTCGAGGACACATTTTCGCTTCTCGAAGCGCATATTCTTGGTGTATTGGCGTTGTTCCAGGCTCGTGCTCCTATATCTTACACAATGCGACAGCTGAAGTGTGCCAAATATGCCGGATTTCGACAGAGAAGCTTTTGGTTGGCTGTCAAAAAACCCGCATAAACGATCATCTACTTTCAGCACGGACGCCACCCAGCAAACCAAAGAGGAGAAAAATGAAAAAGAAAGGAGTGAGAATGAGGAGAAGGAAGAAGAGAAGGAATTCCCGGACGTGGGTAGGAGCAATTCAGTTTGTATTCTGCCTAAGAAAGTGTTCGGAAGAAAACAAAAAACAGACCAGCACCGCACCGGGCGACACAGAGCGCCAAAATGAGAGAAAGCTGAGAGACTCTTCATGAAACAACCGAGTCTCTTGCTCTTTATTTTGGCATATTCCCGGGTGGTACGGCGGCGGCTTTTACTTTACGGTATTTTTTCTTGTGTGTTTTTATTATCTTACTTATTGGCTTATCTTTTTTGCCTATTGTCTTTTTGTCTTTGTCTTTTTTGTCATTCTGTCTTTTCTTGCAGGTTTCTCAGTCATGGCGATCGCGCTCCATTTTTCTCTTTTTCCTGTCTTTTTCTTTGCAATTCATCTTTCCTTGTCTTTTCCGGGCGACTCTTTTTACTCTCTCCTTTTCTGTCTATTTTCCTTATCCGTTCTATTTTCTTTCATTTCTTTCTGTTTATTTTCTCCCTCACCTGCTGCAGGCGGCCTAATTTCTGAAGTGTGTATTGTTTTAGTTTAGCAGCAGCTGAGAAAATAACAGAGACACAAAAGTGGAAGACATAACTGGCTGGACACCAATGCTTGTGAAGAAAAGTGACTGTTGAGTATTTTGTACTCCGTACAGTTGTACATGTAATTAACGGGAGGTGCGTTGGCATAAATCAAAGGAGCGCGGCCCCTGAGGATAACATTAAATGTAATCATTAAATTCCTGCATTATGGCCTACGCTGCACAGCGGGTCACTCTTACTGGCCACTGGAGCGGAAACGGCGAGAAATCCCAAAATAACGTCACTTGTGGGGGCGTCTCCTTTCCTTCTGGCGGCCCAAGTGGCCAGACGGCTCAAAAGAATAGACCCATAAGGCCTCTGGTCTGCAGCCAGCGCGGGGCTGAAGGTTGGACCCAGCAGGAGAAAGCACCGGCCAATCAGGACGCGCCTGCCAAGGCCCTGTCGGAGTTTACGCCCCTGAGGAGAACATTTTCCTCAGCCTTGCGCTATGTCCCCTCCGTTCCAGGGCAAGTGGCTTTAGTGGTTCTCTCAGGCGGTCCTTATCGCGATAAGACCAGTGAAACTTTTTACGCCGACGCCGAAGAGGCGGCCTTCTTTCCAAGTCGACTTGGTTCGCAACAGCCTCACAACAACAAAACAAACGACATTTTCCTTCGATAATTCCAGCGCCCGCGCTCCCGAAATCCTGGAGGCCCGCATTCTCCGACACGCCTGTGCTTGGGCGCGGCTGTTTCGAGCAACACCGTCGCCGTTTCCGTCGTCGTACATCCCCGCCACTTTTGCATTTTCGCATTCGCCTGCTTTCGGCTTCGGCCGCTGCATCGTCACCATGTCCACCGCAGTGGATACGGCCACTGCCACTGCCACTTCCACGGAGGTGCCGGCGGTGACCGCTTCCAATGGAAACGGCGCCCCCAAGAAGCAGAAACTGCACGGCCGCGCCTTCTACGAGAGCATTGGCAGCCCCAAACACGTGGTCGCGCCCATGGTCGACCAGTCCGAGTTTGCCTGGCGCATGCTGACACGCTCGTTTCTGCCGCCCGACCAGCGCACGTCGGTGCTGGCGTACTCGCCGATGCTGCACGCACGCCTCTTTGTCGACAGCCCTCGCTACCGCACACAGCACTTTGAGGCGATAAGGGAGGGTGACGAGTCTGCCGAGTCTGCCGAGTCTGCCGAGTCTGCCGAGTCTGCTGAGACTGCTGAGAAGAGTGATCGCCTCGACAACGGCCTTCGGCCCTTCCTTGACGGAAACCCCTCGATTGACCGCCCCCTCTTCGTCCAGTTCTGCGCCAACGATCCCGACGCTCTGTTGAATGCAGCACGCCAAGTGGCGCCCTACTGCGACGCCGTCGACTTGAACTTGGGCTGCCCCCAGGGCATCGCTCGCAAAGGCCATTATGGCGCTTTCTTGCAAGAAGAGCCCGAGCTGATAGCCAAGCTGATCCGCACGCTGCATGAGAACCTGGACGTGCCCGTGACGGCCAAGATCCGCCTGCTGGACACACCCGAGGCGTCGCTCAAGTACGCGCAGACTGTGCTGGCTGCCGGCGCCAGTATTTTGACGGTGCACGGCCGTCGGCGCGAGCAAAAGGGCCACTTGACGGGCATTGCCGACTGGAAGATGCTGCGGTACCTGCGGGAGAACCTGCCGAAAGAGACGGTGCTGTTTGCCAACGGCAACGTGCTGGAGCACGGCGACGTGGAACGATGTTTGGAGGCGACCGGATTCGACGGTGTCATGAGTGCCGAGGGGCTGCTGTCGAACCCAGCTCTATTTTCTCCGCCGCAAACACTCCAGGAGGGCGATGCGTCAAGTGCACCTGTGGACCCCGAGTTTTACTGGCACACACCCGACCCGAAGCGCGAGTACTGGATGAGCAGCCGTCCCGGCAGCCAGCGCGGCGGCTGGCGCATTGATGCCGTCATGCGGCGCTACCTCGACATTCTGCACGTGTACTGCCTGGGCAAGCCAGCACCACCAGAGCGCACACCGCTGTTTATCGTCGGCGACCCCGTCGAGTTGGTGGAGGAAGAGAAGAAGGAGGACGCAGAGGCGGACAATGGTGAGCCGGCACGAAAGAAGCAGAAGAGAGACAATAACGCCAAGAACGCCAAGAACGGCGACAGGCCCCACGCCCCGCCGTCCAACCCGATTCCCAAGGAGGTCTTCAACTCGCCCAATTTCGTCGCCGTCCAGGCACACCTGTTCCATCTGTTGCGGCACGCCGTCAGCAAGCACCACGACATTCGCGATGCCTTGGCCCGCACACGGAAAGCGGACATGGACGGCTATGAGCGCATTCTGGCCGTGCTCGAAAAGAGAGTCGGCCAAGCGCTGCTGGCCGGCGAGGACAAGGCCTTCGAGGCCGAGTACGACGACGAAGAGTCCATCCAGAACCCGCCCGATATTGTCGACGACCCGGACTCGTCGGCCGCCGCGATCCGCCGGTGCAAGCGGCCATGGTGGGTCGTGCAGCCGATCCTGCGGCCGATGCCGGCGGAAGCGCTGGCCAAGGGCGCCATCCAGCTGACGAAGAAGGAAAAGGCAAAGGCGGAGCTGGAGAAAGAGAAGGAACAGGAGAAGAAGGCGGAGGAAACCGCAACGGCAGAGGAGCCTGGAGCGGCAACGGCATAGACAAAAGCACAAAAAGCACACTCACATATACAATCATGTTCACTTGAAATGTAATGCATTATGCTAGAATATCAATGACTTTTTAAGAAAGAAGAGCAAAAGCAGACCGCTGAACTGAGATTATGAAACCTAAAATACATGTGAAAGCTGAAAGACAACCTCAAAATAGGGTGACCCAGATATTATAGATATTAAACACCGTTGTCTAATCACCACGACGGTGCTTTCTCGGCGGCGCGTCGTTGCCGGCGCTCGACGCGCTGTCATTGCGACGGCGGCGGCGACTGCCACCAGCTGGCGGTGCTGGCGACCGTGAGGGTGAGCGAGAGGGTGAACGAGTCACCGACCGAGACGGCGAGCGAGAGTATCCGTTGCGGCCACTGCCATTGCCGCGAGCTGCAGCCTTTCCCTTTGCCCTTGGCGGCGTCACCGACCGCGAACGAGAGGGAGTGCGGCTTGGCGAGCGGGTCAGAGACCGGCCACGACGGGCGGGCTCTTTCCCTTTGGACGCGGTGGCTGTCTCTCTAGTAGGAGCTGCACTACCCACAGGAGTCGGCGAGCGAGAGTGGTAGGAGTAGGACCGGCTGCGGCGGCGACGAGCTGAGCCAGAGGCAGCAGCACCCTTGGCGGCTGTAGGTTGTCTCCCGTTGCGGTGTGGCGCGGGTGACACGGAACGAGACACTGAACGAGAACCAGAGTACGACCGCGAGCGGTATGAGCGAGACCGAGAGCGGGACCGGCTGAGAGAACGAGAGCGAGAGCGAGAGCGCGAACCCGACGGAGAGCGGGAATCGTACGACCGCTGTCTGCGCCGGGGCGTGCGAGAACGAGACCGAGACCGGGAGGGCGTCCGCGAGTACGACGAGCCCGTGTAGGACGACGAGTAGCTCGAGTACGAGCCCGACCGCGAACGAGAGCGGTCGCTGGCGGGACCGGCCGTCACGGCTGGCACTGCTGGCTTGGGCAGGTTCACGAGCCGCTCGCGCATCTCTTCGGTGAGGGCGCCCATGCCGATGCTCGTAAAGTAGTTGATGGAGAACCGCAGGCTCCGGGCGTTGTCGACGGGGAACAGGCCATCGAGACTGGGTTTGAGGTCGACGTCGTCTCGGAAGCGCGCCTGCAGCTTTGGCAGGCCCATGGCCTCGGCCATTTCCTGGAACAGGATCTTGATAAAGATACGGCTGGCGCTGGTCGTCTCGTCCTCGTTGAGGTGGATGCACGACAGCACATACCACCCGATGGCGTTGCTGGCCAGCAGGTGCCCGAAGAAACAGGCAATGTTGCGCAGCCGGTTGGTCTCGTAACGGTGGATCGTCTCGTAGTATTTGGTAAAGGACTCCTCAAACATGTTCGACCAGCGCCGGTTGATTTTGGCGAGGCGCTCGCCGATGAGCCCAAAGAACTTGGTGTACGTCTTTTCCTGCGAACAGCACTCGACCACCATGGACGGCAGCTCGGCCTCGCGGCCCTCGGGCAGGTCGACGGCCAGCAGCTTGTGCACGGCTTCATCCGCGTTCATCGAGCTCTGGATCGTCAGGTAGATGGTGCGGCGCAGCGACACGAGGTCGGCATTCGTGCGGTCCTTGATGTCGATGGCGTTTTGGGCAGCGTCCTCCTCGTCTTCGCTCGAGCTGTCGTCGGAATCGGAGTCTGACCCGGAATCACTGTCGGAACCAGACCCATCCTCGCTGTCGCTCTCGTTCAAAATCTCCCGCCGCAACTTGGCGTACTCCTTCTCATTGGCTTCCCAGTTCTCGTCGTACCGGAAAATGTTCAGCGTTGCCTCGTCGTCAAATTTGCCATTGAGCTCCAGCAGGTGCTTGACCTGGTCCTCCTCCTCGATCAGGTCCAGGTCCTCGCGGATCGCCGGCTGGTCCTTGAACTGATCCTTGCGGTTCTGGAACAGCACCTCGATGGCGTACTGCGTCCGCTTGTCAATGTCGGCCTCGTTGAGAATGTGGTGGAACCGGTCGAACACAACCACCATGATCGTCGGGTTCATCGTCTCCATGTAGTTGCCGACCTCGCGTGTCAAATTCACAGCAATCTCGACGCTGTCGTCTGTCGGGTGATGCAGCAGCAGCATCAGCATCTGGGCGGCAATCATCTCGTCGGCCACCTGCGTGTTGACGAGGTGAGCAATAAATGTTGTCGCGCTGCGGCACACGGCCTTGTCGTTGCGGCGGAAGCCCTTGCGGAACCGCAGAAGCAAACGGCGCAACAGAAGCTCGCCGACCGCAGGCAGTTTGCTGTTGACACACGCTGCAATGCACGCATACACAGGCGTAAACGGCAGCGAAGCGTACTGCGCCTTGATCAGGCTCTGGGCCAGCAAGCCCCGGCCCCGAATCAGGTTCTCGCCAAACAGCTCGTTGATAATCTGCCGCATGTTGCCCGCCGTCGCCTTGTTGACCATGCCGTTGATCGACTTCTTGAGCGCCTCCCACGCCATCCGCTGGTATTCCTTGGACGTCTTGTCCTGCACCTGCGCCTGGAGAGCGCGGAGCCGTGCTGGAGGGACGTAGACACCGCCCGACCGTGCCGTCAGCAGCCGGTTGTATTCGGCCTTGGCGGCCGCCTGCTTCTCTTCGTCGGTCGGCCCCGCTGGCGGTGCCCGTCGGCGGGCGTTCTGAGTGTTTTGAGTGTTGTTGGTCTTGTCCATATTTGTGTTATTCGGCCGTGGGGAGCGTCGCCGAGGAGGAGGAGAAGGAGAATGAAATTCGTGGCGTTTTGGGGGAGGAGATGGCGAGCGGCGGGGACGGGGAGAAAGAGAGCGGCTGTCGCGTGGTGCCGGTCCTGGTGACGGGGATCTGCTGGCCACAGACCTGCTGTCGTCGCGGGTCTGGCTGCGGCTGCGGCTGCGGCTGCGATCGCGTCGCTCGGGAGACTGTGATTCAGTCATGTTGATAGTGTGAGGAGGAGTACGACGTAGAGAAAAGGAGAAGAAGCTGTGAATAGCGATTCGTTTGGGGTTGGGTCGAGGCGTCGAAAACAGTGTCGATGCAGAGAGAGCCGCGTCGCAGTTTTGGCGCCAGACACCCCTTGTGCACTGCGATCGTGTTGTCGTGGATCGGGCGTGCAACTGGATGCGTTGAGTGGTGTGAAAAGGGGTAGAAGCAATTGAGCTGGAAAACAGAACGCAGAAAAGGTGATCGCGATGGTCGTTTGGTCGTTTTCGCGTGCGCAAGGCAGGTGCAGACGTGAAAGACTTGAGAAAAATGGGTGGCTTGCAGCCTGTGGCGTCGACTTTTTTGCTACCAGGAAAGAGTTGGGAGGCAAAAAAATTGGGACAGGGGAGGAGCGAAATAAACTGGGTCGCGCCTGCCTGCACCTGAAGCTTCCTCAGTTAAGCGTGTTCTGTGCGTGCTCTCCGGTGCAGCAAAAAAACGCGCCTTACCGTTTTGGAGTAGGTTGCGTCCAGGGGGGCACTTTCCTTCTGTAGCATTACGGCTGAGAGAACAGAACACGATATTCACTTTAGACTCGAGAAGCGCGTTGCTCCCTATCCTCACCACATTGATCCTTTTCTTCCACGAGCAACGATCCGATTACCATATTTCGCATTATACGTCGAGCTGCGCATACTCCTTCCTGTCGCTCCTTTCGTGTCCTTTCCTCCAGCACAGTCGACACCACCTTTTACCGACGACAATCGCCCCTCCCTCTCTCGCCTTGTCCCCTGACTCGCGATCGATTCGTTATTTTCGTTTCTTGACAATGGTGAGCGCAATCGTCGAGGATGCTCCGTGCGACCAAGCAGTCAGATGACGATAGCTTTACTAACAGCTCCCAGTTGGACAAACTCGCCGGTCTCGCCATGCTCGTGGCTGCCTCCGTCGTCTTCCTCTACTACACCATCTGGGCTCTGTTGATGGTAAGCCCCCCTGCGACTGTCGACTTTTTTAGACCTTTTTAGACCCTTTTGCCATGATCACCGCTAATCCTCCAGCCCTTTGTCGACGCCGACCACCCCCTCCAGAACTTCTTCCCGCCGCGCGTGTGGGCCATCCGCATCCCCGTCATCCTCATCCTGCTCGGCTCTGCCGTCGTCGGCACGTTCCTCAGCATGGTCATGATCCGCAGCAACCGCAAGAAGGCGGCCAAGGCCAAGGCCGCTGCCGCCAAGAAGAAGGCGTAAACAGCGCAAGGCGCAAGGCGGATGACAGGCGATGGACGAACAGACGGACAGACAGACAGACGAACAGTTGGAGAATTGGTGCGTGGGTGTACGATGGCGCATGTGCCGAAAGAGGGGAGGTCGAGAAAAACGAGAAAACTGAAGCTCGCAAGCGCACACTCTTAATACAATGGAGGGACTGAATGTGCGGCTCTGCGAGGATATCGAGTCTGCTCTCGAATTCAGCACAGGAAGTTTAGCTGGCGTTTTCGTTGGGTTATCTTCACATGGGATGGCAGGCTGAGGATGCATGCCCAGCTTGTCCAGACACATCATATATACACAAACTGTCTCAATATCACAAAATAGACATTTCCTTTTTCGCTGCACTATTGGATAAATTGGCTTTCAAAGCATGTTCATATTTCATATTTCTTGGGGACTTCACTTGGGACATCTGATGTTGGAGATGAGTATGAATTTAATGCGTATATGCTACCCAATGAACGATAAATATGAATATGAACAGAGAGGAAAAGAGAAAATCACCCGAGAGGCGTAGCAGGTTTCCCAGTAAACTCACAGCAAACTCAATGCAGCAATGCAAGTCGAAAGTAACTGTCATGACAAACACCGAATTCAAGCCCAGACCCAAGCAAAACAAACACGTGTGTTTCTTGATCACACTCTCTGGTCGGCAAAGTCGAGCACTTCGCAGTCGTCCTCAAAGAAACCGTCCTCGTCCGGATCACCTGCAGCTCCACGGTTGCCGCCGCGCCGCCGCCGGGTCGTCACAACAATCTGCTCGTCGCCGCCAACCTGCTCGAGGACGCGCTCCATAGCCGACGCCGGCAGGGCACGGGCGTCTTCGGAGCCGAGACTGAACGACTCCTCCTCGGACAAGGGCGGGAAGCCCGTGTCGACAAGAGTGGACACGATCGGCTGGCCGAACACCCAGGTAGAGTTGGTGTTCGGAGGGGCGGCAGTGGGAGTAGCAGCGGCGGTGCCTACCTGTGGTACCTGCGGTACCTGCGGAGGAGGCGTGCTGAACGGCGCACTGGGCGCACTGCCGTTACCAGTCTCGCCGGTACCGGCAAACGCGGACTCCATGTTCTGCTCGTGCTCCTTGGCCTTGGCGGCTGCTGCCTTGGCCAGCTTCTTCTTAGACTTGCCGCTCATCGCCTGGGCGGGCGCCGTGGAGAGAAAGTCGTCGTCCATCGGCGACGCAGAGAGCGACTGGGTTGGAGGAGAGACAGTCAAGGCAGACAAATCAGCCACTGGAGGCTCGTGGGCGGAAACGGTAGACGGGTAGATCAGGGCGGGTCGTGAGCCAGGACCACCTTGCCGAGCAGGATCGTACTCATACAGCGCAATACGCCGGTCGGTGTGGAAAGGCTGGTACGGTGCGCTGGACTCGATCTCGGCGTGCGGGATAGACGACTCTACAGGTCCAGGAGGAGCAGATGGCCGCCGCATGTGGCTCGCAAGAACCATGGTGTTGGATCCGGCATCGTTCTGCTCGACAAAGTCCAAAAAGACTTCAGGGTCCAAGTAGTGCTGGACGGCCGCCGACAGCAGATCGTCAGGTAGACTAGGCACACGAAGGTCCTTGTTGAATCCAAGGTGCAAGACACGCTGGCCTGATGACTTCTTCCGCGTGCGGCTGACAAAGTTGCGAACCAGGCCGTCGCCTAACACAAAAAGAGAGTGATGGCGCTTGCCTGCGACCCACGCGACGCACGAAGGGCCGGGCGCAAACGGGCCCGACGGCAGAGACACACGGTTTTCACCAGTGTGCCGGAGCTGGTTGATCGCATTGCCCGTCTTGCCGAGGGAATGGCTAATTCCTGCGGCAATGATCTTGCCGCCATGACTGGCGTGGTCCACAATGATGGCACCAGTCGACTGCGGGACGTTCGAACTACTACGTCGAGGCCGTGTAAGTAGTGGGCGTGCCGCGTCAAAGGCTGTTGTCAGAGCGTTTGACGCGTAGGAGACGGCTGTCGAAGCGGCTCCCCCGGCTGCCGCATCAGCACCTGCGGCCCCAGATCCTGCGGCTCCAGTGGCATCCTGTGGCCGCGTCCCCCGCCTACGGGGCGGTGGCCAGGTAAATGCGCTCGTGGGAAGGTCCAGAAGGTGGACTGTGCCGCGCTCGGTGACCATGGCAAGACGCTCGCCGTTTGGCTTGGTCCAGGCCACATCCACGATGCGGGCGACCGTCATGCGCGAGAACTGGGCAATTTGCCGGACCCGCGGACCAGTCAAAGTGCCAGGAACACTGACGGCCTGCAAAGGCGAGGCCTTTGTGTACTGAATCCGAAACAGATCCCACACTGTCTGCACATCGCCCTTGGTGCTCGCAATAAAGAGCCAAAGCCCGGTCGGAGAGAAGGACAAGAAACTGCAGCCGAGGGTCGGCGCGAACGTAGTGACAGGGTGGATCGTGGCCGAGTTTCCCACCGATGTGATATCGACAACAGAGACGAGGCCAGGTTCCTTCGAGACAACCGGGGCTGGTGGCGCACTTCCATGAGTTGGCGGAAACTGGCCGTCAAGTCGGCCAGCGAATGCTGCTGTTGGCGGTGACCGTGGTGCCTGGGGCGTCGATGCACCTGGGTTGCCTTTCCAGTAATTGTTGAAGGCCTGCCACCCCTGCTGGCCAACCCATTTGGCACCCGAGATAATTTCCTGAGTGGCATCGCGCATGATCTTGTTCATCACGCTCTCGGTATGGGGCAAATCAACATCCGCTGTGGCAGGTGGCAGGTGTGGTGGTGTCATGGAGTTGTAACCCGGCGCACGTCCGTGGACTGGCACGGGAACAACGGCCCGCAATGCTATTTGTGACGATGGCGTCGCGGGACAGTAAGCGAGCCACTTTCCGCTCAACGACAGCACGGGCTGCTTGAGACCAGGTCGTGGTGAAGAACCAGTTGCCGAGGATGTGGCACGAGCACGATCGCTCTCGATTGCTGCGTCGCCGGTGTTGTTAACGCCCTTGAGAGACTGCTGCAGAGTAGTCCACAGCTTGGCCACAAACACAAACGGCAGGTCGTTTTCGCCCGTAAAAGCCATTTGCCGGTACAGCCAGCACTCGCCAGTTACCGCCGACGCAACAACAATGTTTCCGCCATCGGCCTTGATCTGGAAAGCACCCGATGGCGGGGGGGCCTGGAAAATTGGGCTTGTGACAGCGATCTGCAAGGGAATCTTGGGTGCTTCAAGCAGTGTGCAGACTGGCCGGTTGAGTTTTAGCGAGTAAATCTCGACAGTCGTCTGGTAGTACTCGATGGGGAGAACGGAGCCTGATGCCGTTCTCCCAGAAGGCATTTCAGCATGAGAACCGACTTGCGGTGAATCCTGTCGGCTTGTCTCCATACTGTCGACTGCAGCTTTCGGAGCACCGTCCGGTCCACCATCAGTCTCTCCAGATGGAGCAGACGGCAGGACTGGTCCATGCACAACCACCACGATCAGTGGGTAAGCCTCTGCCAGCACAGGGTTCGACGCAGTCCACGGCAAGATCTTGGCGCTTACGACACCGCCGCGCAAACCCGAGAGGCTTGCTAACCGTTCCAGTCCGCGCTTTGAGACTGAATGCACTTCCAGACCACCTTCGTAGCCCGCTGTGATTACTGTTTCGGCACCACCATTCTGGTTGTGGGAGGACGGCAAGGTATCAAAAGCGAAATGGTAGCCTCGTTGGCCAGGTTTCATGCCGTTCTGTCGAGGCTGCAGGTCAATATCAATGTCGGGAGCACCGTAAAAATGGGCCTGTGGTTGATGGGGTTGCGGAGGATTCGGGATACCCGCTACCGCAGCCGCCACACCACGGGACTGTGCGTAGTGAGAATGCAGCGAGTCCCGGCGATGGTGTCCTGGCGAAGTTGCCAAGTGGCTGGGAAGGGTGTGAGGAGATGGTTGCTGGGACAAAGACGAGTATTGGGCGGCCGAGTCCATGTGGTAGCTCAGTGGCCGCCGTCCGGCGGCCATTCCGTGAAGTTCGCCAGCCATTGGGGGCGAAACAGAGACACTGGTAGGATGACTGCCGTGGCTCCCGTGACTGGCAAGGCTGAGATGGCTCGTATGGCTCGTGTGGCTCGTACCATAGGGCCTAGGCGAGGACCAGCGGCTGGGTGGCGACTCGCCCATGAGGTTGATCAGGTGTCCAGGAGAGCCACCAAGGCCGGCCGAGAGACCACCGGTGCGAGACTGTGTCCATTCGCCCATGCCACTCATGCCTGGGATCATACGCGGCGAGGGCGCAAATGACGAAGGAGCGCCAGAGGAGGTGGGGACAGAAACGGCACCGATAATGGGCGAGACGGAGGGGTTGCCGTTTGATGACGGCGTCGCCACGGGTTCGACGTTGGGCGACTGGTTGGCCGAGCTGGAAGTGTCCGACGCAGGCTCCGGGGCGTTTCCGTTACTAGATGGTCTGTTAGAATTTGTAGATGCGAAGGTAAATCTGTTGTGGGGTAAAGGGTGAAGACAAGGCTGCGAAGAGGGTACGCACGTAAACTTTCCAGACGCATGCTTGGTCACCGCCGCGACCACGCCGCCAGCCTCTTTAGCATCCTTCTTGGCCTTTTTTGCACCTAAAGTAGGGATTCAGTGTTAGCAGAAATTCGGATAAAAAAGCATAGGTGCCATAGCGTGGACTCGGTGACAAAGTGATAGCAGGAAGCTCTTACTAGGCATTAAGTAGCAAAGCCCACCGCCTGGCGGACGGCGGAAGGGATCCGGAGGTCCAAGGGGATAGACAGGTCTACGTGTGGCGAGTAAACTGGCGGTATAGATTTGATGACGCGGGTAGAGGAGGCAGAGGCTGTCCCGGGATCAGATCGAAGTGGAAGAGTTCGAGGACGGCCGTCGGAGAAGGCACCGGCACGGCGAGTACCAGCTAGTCGAGCTTCGGGTGCCCGTTTGGCCGGTAAAGCAGTAATGACGCGTGGAGCTTCCCCGCGGCTATCGAGCGAGGCGGAGAAGACGACAGGATGGTCGAGAGAGTATATCGCGGACTCGCGAATGTGTTTCAAGTTTCGGGTTTGTCCAGAGAACCAGAAATAACCAGAACAGAAGCAGAGAGAAGCAAGAAGGTGTCGGAGGTGGTCGGAGAGTTGTAGGCAGGCGGGGGTTAGGTTAGGATCGAGAACTGGTTATGGTGTTGCTCTTCTGCACAGCACAGAAACAGTACTTGCTCCACGGGCCGGGGTGAAGAGGGGTGACGAGCCAGCCAGGGGAGCGCCGAGATGTGACTGGACGGGAAGGGGGTCGAGATGCAGGACAGCAGCTCAGCAATAGGTTCTTAATATGGGGCAAACGGAAAGAGGGTGTGTTTGGGTGTGTTTGGAGCGGTGGACGGGCAAGTCAAATGGGTAGAATGCAGTAGCTCCAGCGACGCGCAGCACAAGTGGATGCAGGGTGCCGTCTGGTTGGAGGGGTGCGTTGGGGACAGAAGCAAAGTGAGTGTATGGGCGGATAAGATGCGATGGAGATGAAAGACGACGAAAGAAGATGTTAAGGAGAGTGAAAGAAGAAAAAACGAAACTATACAGGAGGCAAGAGATGGGATGCTAGAGTGATGCGGTTTGTACAAGGCAGGAGCGAGTGAGTCGTCGATGTTGTCGTCAAGTCGCGGTCTGGGTGTTTGTCGATAAGGACGCTGGGCTAAGGAAAGCGCGATGCGTGTTCGGGGTAGAAGGGGCGGGCTTCATCAATAATAGAGCGCCGAAAGCGCCTTCTGGTAATACGGCTAGAAGCAAGATACAAGGCACAAGTACTCTTTAACACGCCGTAGCTTCCATTCCCGGCGAGCCAGAAGCCAGCGGGAAGGTGGTGGCGCAGTGTTACGTAGATGAATGAGTCTAGTGGGGAAGGGAAGGAACGGGAGGTAGCTGGAGCAGGGGGTAACTGGGCTGAACAGTGTTGTCACTGCCCTGTTTCTGCTTTTGAGTCTGGTCACTTCTAAAAGGGGAATGAGCAGCAGCGTATCATGGGCGCCATCCGGGCTGACCTTTGACCTTGTCTCCTGGCCAAAAGGAGACAACTAAATGATCATAACGGAGAAACGGGGGACAGGCGCGAGCGAGAGGGGTTACGGATTCGCGTTTCCTTCTAATATCAATGGTGAAGCCAAGATCGGGCCAGGTAACGGGCATCACGCTAGACCACTAATTCCGAGGCGAGCAAAGGGAGCTTGTACCTGACCATATCCTTTTCAGTGGATAGGTACAAGGATGAAGCCGCCATAAACAGAAAGAGAGGCAGAACAGGAGAGAAGGAGAGAAGAAGAGACTGGGAGAAGAGGCACAGAAACAGCGCTGCTGTCGCTACCCGCGCATGACGACAGGCAACCGACCCTGCCTCCTACCTTTCTCCGACAGCAGACAACAGCAAGAGTCACCAGCCCACTTGCCGGTGACCTTGCCAGGATGGAAGGCGCGGCCAGGTGCGGGGTGGGGGAGATCGTTTTGGGGGAAGAACAAGATAGAGTGGGCAAGAGCCGAGAGGGGTTACAGCAGGCAGGGCCAGGCCGTTAAGTGCCTGGCATACCGTAAATTGGGAAGGTGAGGGGGCGTGTGATTGGCGCCATGGGGATGTCCAGCCCACGTTCCCATATCATAACTCCACAGATAAGGAGAGCGCGACTGGGGGAGGAGAGTGTTTTACAGTGGAGAATGCGATTCAATCCAGGCCTCAGCAGGCGTTTGTCAGCTGCCGTAGGAGTCATTGTTGTCTCTGTGTCTTTCTCTCTTTCTCTCTGTCTCGCCCCCGTCCTCAAAAAAAGCCCATGTTCTGCACCCTCATTTCATCGACACAAGGGGCAAAACAGAACACCTGGAATGCCAAAGTGACTTTCGGTTTCAAATCGGTTGCCGTCGAAAGGCGAGCCAAAAAGAGAAAGGCTGCGGCCTTCTCCAAAACGACCCCTAACGGCCTAAAACGGTGCCAAAAAGAATGGGTCATGTGAGCGCCGATTGCCACTTAAACGGACCAAAATACACGAGAAACACGATGGACATAGACCCTTTCCAGCCTTTGTTCGCGAGACTGAGCCCCCTTTTTGGATTCCTGATTTATAGTCGGGATAGTCCTTTGGCGGTTCCTTTAGACTGTCTGATCAGATGACACTCGAAATGAACAGAAAGGCGCCAGGAAACGAGAAGGAGGGGGGGGGGGGGTGTTATGGAATTAAAGAGACAAACGGTGACAATTCGACCAAGCACATGAAGCACTTGTACTTTGTCACAGTATTTTTCCCTGTATTAGAATTGCCGTGAACTGTCCCTGTTCCTGTTTAGACTCCAACACGTGGCGAATAAGCGGCGTGGAAATAGCCAAAGACAACCAAGTGACAAGAGACGACCTAAGACTACGATAAACCCGACGATGGGAGAAATGACGTCTTTCCTTTGTCTGTTGGTAGCACGGCATGGCACAAAGCCCCATGTCGGTTGTCTAATCATGCAGTTCTGCCGTAAATGTACGTGCAAGCAAATACCGTATTATGCAGGCATATTTACAATTGCCAAAAGCATCGTGAGAAAAGAGAATGCGTCATCAAGTGAGATCAGTGAAAGTAAATACAATACAATAAAGAAAGGCTGATAACCGTCATAGCACAGTGGCCCTTGCCGTGGCCGGGAATGGGAATAGTCCTACAACCGCTGAAAGTACTGAGGAAATATATATCAATGGACTTGAAGAAGACACCGTAGAAACCAGAAACGCCAGAAAACCAATCCGTCCCAGAGCATCCTCCAAAGTAAGAACCAAACGAAACACAAAACTAAATCAAAAGAAAAAAAAGAAAAAGAAAAAGAAAAAGAAAAAAGAGTGCACACCAACGGGCTACGCCTTGACGCCCCGGGCACTCACTTCGCCCTTCTCACCAATGTTGAGCAGCACGCGGCAGTCGGGACAGTACCATTTGGTCGTCCGCGCCGGCACGGCCGTCAAGCCCACACACTCGAGATGAAACCACTCTTGTTTGCAGTTCTACGTTGTTAGTGATGATCAATTGATCTTGTAGCTACGCAGGGGATACTTACATCAACATTGTCGCATTGAATCATGGTGCCGAAAGAGACTCGGTTGCAGACACAGTAGCGCGGCTCGTTGGCGTCGATAATGTTGCCGTCGTCGTCGATCTCGACATCGTCGCCGTCGGTCGACTTGCCGCGGCTGTCCCTCCGCTGCTGATTTTGATTTTGATTTTGGTTCTGAGGTGGATTCTGGTGCGCATTCGACCTCCGCTTCTTCCGCGGCGCTGCTTTCCGTCGGCCCACGGCGGCGCTACCACCTGAGCTGGTCCGGCTGACAACGCCCGGAGCGGGTCTCTTAACGCGCTTGCCGACGACGTCGGGGACGGGTGTGTTGCGTGCGGTGCTAGCGCGACGCGGACGTTCCGATACCAGGAACTGGCCCTCTGGGTTCGGGGCGGACACAGATGCACCACGCGACGATGGACGGCGGGCTGTAGTCGGTCCCGCTGTAGCCAATGTGGCCCCGGCTGATCCCGTCTCGGTTGTCGGCAGAACAGTGTTTACAATGCCAAGCGCATTGACCGGGTTAGGCGTCAGGGCCCGCGACGATGCGCGTGATGCCCGGGGCGGGACTGCCAGATCCTCCGCATCTTCACTAGCAGCTGGCGGCTGTTGGAGGATCGGTAGATCTTTCCGCGCCGGCTCGCGTGTCCGTAATTCCCTGACTGGTGGGTGAATGGGCGTCGTCGACTTGTGCACGGGCGGATGAATAGGAGTCTCTGCAGGCGGCTTGAGCGGAACCGTCGTAGTTGTTGTGGTCGTATTCGCATTGCCGCCGAAGCCTGTTGATGCACCACTCGACAAAGGTGACGACATGGCCGTTGACTGCCTGGACTGGGAGGGGTCCTGTGCCTGTGATGATGCTCCGCCGCCGAAAACCGGTGCAGGCACGGGAGTCATGGAGTGACGAGTGTATGTTGGTGGAGCTGGTGTCGCCAAAGTGCTGTTACTGCTGCTAGCGGCATCGTGAGGCGGTGCAGAACCCTTTGCAGGCAGCGGGATCGGCACTGGCGTCTCCGTCTTGACCCGCTTCTGCAGTTGGCGTTGGGACGCTGATGGCGCAGGCGTTGATGATGATGTTGTTGCAGCTGCCTCGCCAGACATGCTGTTGTCGGCAGCTCCTCCCTCGACTGAGTCTGCCACTGTCGCATCGGTCGGCCCTTCACGCTTGCGCTTCCGGGAAGTCGTCACTGGGGTCGTGGCCCGTACAGACGCCACTGCGGATGCTGTCGTGTCGGGTGTGGCTCCAGGGTATGGCGAAAATATCGCACGCGCCGCTTCCATCATCCTACGAGTGGACTCTTCCGCTTCCTGTGCTGCCAGTGAGCCGAGATCGTTCTTCATCTTCTTGGCCTCGTTGAGCCGGATCCCACGGTTCGTCAGCTGGCTTTCTTCGGCCGCCAGGGCAGCGTCCATGTTCATCGCGCCCAGCTCCAGGGCTGCATCCGGCAGTATTCCTTCAAAGACACGTCCCTCGGCCTCGGCCTTCTTACGTGCCTGGTTGAAAGCATCGAGGTTGCGTCCGAGCGCCTTGAGCTCTCTGGCAATCATGGTGTCGCTCGGTGACCACTGCGCATTCTTCTTCATCCGCTTCCTGAGCTTGGCCAGTTCGTACGCCGTCAGCCGCAGCCAGGGCGCGTCTGCGCTGCCGACAACGGCGTTCTCGGGTGGCGGCTTAAGCCGAGCAAGCGCCGAGCTGGTTGAGATGTATGGCTGCCCAGGCACCCGCGACTCGCGCGGCATGCGCACCTTGGGGACTTCGAGCGAGTGGGGGCCGCCTGAAGATGAGCCGCCAATGGCACTCCCACTCAACGCTCCCTTTAGGCCCTTCATCCGAGGCGGCGCGGCGGATGTCGACTTCCGGCGCATCCCAGGATGTGGCGGCAGCGACTCGTCGTCTGATGAAGGTGAACTAACATCGCTCTCACCGCTGTACGACTCGTAGTCCAGATCGTAGGGTGCCAAGACCTCGCCAGGAACTGTGATTCGGGGTACGCGCTGCCGCCGCATCCGCTGTTGCCCATTGCTGCTCTTCTTGGGCTGCTTCTGTCCCTCCTGGTTCTGGAGCTGCTGTTGCTGTTCCTGCTCGCGTTGTTGCTGCTGCTGCTGCTTTTGCTGGAGCTGGGCCTGTTGCTGCTGCTCGGCCTCCGGGTAGTTTTCTAGCATTGTCTGCAGTTTAGACAGTATTGTCTTGGCCCGGAAATAGTGCCGGTTCACGTTCTCGGCCATCCGCAAAGCCTCGGCGTGGGCGTAGACGCGTGCATTGATGCCATGTGTGAGGTTAGCGGAGATGTCGGCCCGCAGTTTCGTTGCCGATGGACGGGATTCGGCGGGCATATTCGGCAGCTGGCCCCAGGCGTCTGTCAGTTTGTGCACGTTGGTCGATGCTTCGACATAGTCCTCGTCCAGCTTGCCAATCAGCGTCAAAGACCGTGCCATGTCGGAGGGGAGGTATTCGGTAAAGTCAAGAAAGTCTGTCACGGTTGCCTGGGCGTCCGGGTCCGCTCTAAGGTTGAACGAGCTCAGGCCGCCGTTCCTACTGCCCATTGATGGGAAAGGCTCTGTCGCTGCTGCTGCCTCGTGTCCTGATGTGTGGTGCTCCGCATCTTCACCGCCATCGTGGACAGCTGGCCCCGCAGCTCCTGCAGCTGCTCCCTGTGTCGTCGATGCTGGTGGTGGAATGGGCGGTGGTGAAATGCGCGAAGGCCGAGTTGGCCGCGGGGTCAATTGGTGTTTAGGCGAGACCCCGCCATCGCCGTCGGCAACGTCGGCATCCACTGCGACACTCATTGTGTGTTCTTGAATGTGTTGCGGTGTGTGTTGTGGGGGTCTGGGCGTCAATCGGATGTGATATCCGAGGGAGAAGAAGCTCGGCTTTTTTATTCGAAAAGGTATCGTATGGTGTTGTGATCAGGCGCGCGCAAAGATGCGTCGGGCAGTGCCTGCTGTCGGATCACGCGTTCTCGTCCGCTCGTGTCGTCCGCTCGTGAAGTGCAACTTCGCGCTACAGCGCGCTGCCGCGGGACATCTCTCGACCGGACAAAGATAGGCAGCAGTCCGTTGGAAAGAAAACTGAAGAGAAGCTCAGGGGTCGCGTCGCTTGGTGCCGTGTTTAGGGAGGTAGAAGGGTGAATTTCGAGAAGTATGATGTCGTAAGGTTGTAAATAGTATGTATTATGCACGTATTCTAAAATATAGGGCCGCGGTAGGTAGTAGGACCGTGTTGCGTCGTGAAAAGATGCGTGATGTTGGTGTGAGATGGGCAAAAGTGAGGTTCCGTGTGGATGCACACGTCCTTTGGCCAGGGCGCGTTTTAGCGTCGTCGAACAGAGTGAATGTTTGGCGACTTGGGCAGGGGAAGGCTTGCGCCGATATGGCGCTAGTCCAAATTAGGAATGAGCGGGCTGGAGCTACTCTCTTTGTTATGTAAGCACGTATACAGTAATGAACAGAGAATGCACTAATGCGATTTAAATTGATGCGAAAAACAAGCCCCCAAATCTATGAGATCCATCCATCATCGCCGTCGAGTCATAATTAATGATACAGGGAGTAACCCAGAAGTCCCAAGCTGTAGTCCAAAAAAGAAGAGAAAAACAAATCAAAGTCCATCGCAAAAGCATGCCTGCCAGTGTAAAAGTCCGAGTCCAAAAATCAAAAGAAAACAATAATAGTGAACAGCCCGAAACTCAAAAATCGAACGAAAATCGAAGGAAAAGGGAAAATTGAACAAGAATGAAAAGCAACCCAAAACGTCCAAAATTAGGAAGGCCCAAAATGGATTCCAACACACAAAGTGAAGATGCAAAAATCAAAGGTGCAGACAAATAACAGCAAGAACGGGAAAGGTTGAAAGGTGAGGCAGCAGCGCAGGCAAATAGGCGCCATGAGAAGTGGGAACACGAGAAAACAAAAAGGTGAGCAACACGACATTTCCGTCTTCCCTCGGTTCAGCCTTGCCTACAAGAGAGGGCTCTGGGGAAACAATGCCACAAACAATGTAGCAACTGTGCTCGGGCCATGTGTTTCCCTTTCCTCTTTCTTTTCAAAGGAAAAAAAGAAGAAAATTGAAAGAGAAACAATAAAGACAAAGAATAGAAACAATGGGACAAGAGACGGCAGAAAAGGACACCAAAATTGAGGCCATCCACACACAAGGCAGCCGCGCCCCATCCCAATCGATTTCGGCGTCTTTTCTCAAAGTCTTGTTCGTATTTCTCCACGACAAGAAAAAAGCGAAGCCCGAATGTCTCCACGCTTGAAGTGACATTGATGACATTGGTGAACAGCGGTGAGATTTTTTGTTCCTTTTGTCGTTTTGTGTTTGTTTTTTCTCGTGTTTTCGTTCTGTGACATGTTGTCGTTATTCGTCAATGGCCGAAGATGGCCCAAAGTAGTCAAACAGTCAAACGTGGTCAATACCAGCCATTGAAATTCAGTTGGCCGCATTGCCGATCTGCCGCATCTGATATCGAAGCTGCGGCAATTGTTCCTGCCTGTAATGGCTATGCCTCGTGCTCGGTCCGCCGCACCATTTTGGCTCCCCATACCGTTTCCGACTCTTCTACTTCGTAGTAGGAGTCATCGCCGACGGTGGTCACCGATGCGTATGCTGTGAGGGTCTTGCATTTCCTAAAATTGCCATTTTGGTTAGTTTGTCTCGAACGATGCAACGTTTGAATGTGAAGAAAGGGGAAATGCGAGAAATCACTGACATGGAGCCTTGGATGACGACAGCACCCCAGACCTCGATGTTGTCGTAGACTTCGAAATGGCCGTTGATGGTCAGCTTTCCAAAGATTTTGACCTTTCCTCTGGAGTTAGAGCATTGTTAGTAAATTCAAAACAAGGTGATATTGGAGCAATTGAGAAGTACTTACCCGCACCAGACTGTGCCTGCGATATCCATGTTGCCGAAGCACTTCACCTTGTCTCTGGGACATGTGTTAGCAGATAGTAATGAAAAGGACAGGTGGAACTGGACTTACTGGCAAGACACCTGGCCACTGACTTCAATGTTGCCATAGGCCTCAATCTTCTCTCGGATCGTAAAGTCCCCAAACAGACTGACAGAACCCCCACTCTTGACGGAGCCGTCCACTTCCATGGGCCCTGTCAAGTATATGCTGGTGCTGGACTTGATGCTTCTCTTCTTCTTGACAGCACCCGAGCCGCCGCCTGTGTTGTCCATGCTGTGATCTTGCATGTTGTAGTCAACGTCACCGGTTCCAAACGTGAGCATCATGGCATCATACTCCGCTTGGGAGATGGCCGGCATCTGTGCTGGTGGATGGCCCATTGGAGGCGACGAAGTGTCACTCGGGCTCGATTCTGTGTATGGGGAAGGATAGGGTGCAGGGAGAAGAGTTCGGTTGGTCTTGTTCTTGGGCATGTTCTTGCAAAGAAGAACGAGGGGAAATAAAAAGAAAAAGTAAAAGTGAATTGAATGCAGAACGATGATTGAAGATGTAAAGTGAAGATGTGACGCCAAAAGGATCGATGGCTTGAAGAAGGGGCAGAAAGGGCAGTATTTATGTCTGGGGGTGGGTGGCACAGTTGAGAGACGAAAAGAGTCAAAAGAGTCAAAAGAGTCAAAAGAGTCAAAAGAGTCCAAAAGGTCAAAAATAGTGACAATGGGAAGCAAGGCCCGAAATTGGAAGAAAATGAGGCAGAAAATGCGCGGGAATAGGTGCAACAGAACAAGGTGTAAACGGTGCTGTTAGAAATGGACCCTTGTCACGAGGTCGCTTCGTGCCTGTTCGTGTAAGTCGAAAATGTGCCAAATCAGGCAGAAGCTAGGAGTGGGCTATTTAGATGATCCGCAGCAACGCAACAAAAGCCCCTCAAAATGTTCAGTAAATGTCAGAGAATCAAAGTAAATGCCCCTGAAACAACAGGAAAAGTGAAAGGAAGACAGAAAACAACGGAGAAAGAGCCAGAACCTCAATTGTTGTCGTACAATGGGAGAAAATGCAATAAAGAGTGAAGGAATGGGCACACCAAGAGGCTGACGGTTGGTTGATGTTGCCGTTATTGTGCCCGAAAAGAGAGGCCGTTCGTATTTTAAACGGTGATTATGACGACACCAACGAAAATAACAGAGGCTATGCAGATGAAAGTTATATTTAACTTGTGATTTTTGCCTGTGATGGGGTGTGAGTCGAGATGTTTGGGTTGGTGATAATTTATGAATGATATGAAATGATAGGAATTGGTAAGTCAACAGGGTTTATGACAAGGGGCCAAGTGTACCACGGAAGCTAAAAACTAGGGGATTATCGTGGTTTATATGCAAGACAAAGGTGCGTGGACTGTGAGCTGTTGAGAGTGGGGAATTAGGCAAGGTGGAATGGTGAAATGGGAGCTAAGGGGAGAAAGAGGAGGTGGGAAAGAGAAAGGCGAGTCTTAGAATGCAAAAGAAGCTTAGCCATGATGCTTCCCAATCATACCCGGCTGCTGGAAAAGCTGCCCAGAGGTGAACCCACAAGTGTAACAGACAAATCCGGAGTTGAGTGAGATCTGGGCGGACGGTGGAGGCAACCATTAGTATCAAAGACAGTCTGCCTCTGCTGTAATGGTAGATGCCTCAGCTCTGTCTCTTTTCTTTTTCTTTTCGTTTTCTGTCCTTGTCTTTTCCTTTTTGGTTTGGCCCTCACTTTTCTCAATTCTTCATATTATTCGGCCCTTCACTCGCCTCGTTGGAGTGTTCTATGCTTCTTCCCTCATAAAGTAGCCATAGTCATAGGCTCTTGCGACCTGATAATGACGAGACACATGGGCGTAGCATGTATTGTTGGTTGGGGCGTTTGTCTGTGTTGTCTGATTCGGTGATTGTATCCGATATTCATTCAAGATACAAACTCACAGAAATGCACTTTTGGTCATGTCGATATATCGCCAAAAGAGTCGAGAGACCGGTGCAAGGAGTGCTTGACCCCGAGGGCAGTGCGGGATGTCCCTTTCCTGTTGACGCATACCTTTCCCAAGATGGCGTTCTTCCCGATCTTTTGTGTGGAGATTTAAAAGCGGTTGAACCTCGGGGCGGCCCTGCAGATGATCGGGGCGGTGATGGAAACCGGGAAGCAAGAGGAAGTGAAGGTTTGGAATAAAAAGAAATGTCAAGCAAAAAAAGCCATGGGACAAGACGAAACGGGACGAAATATGGAGACAGGGGGAACAGAATGGAGGGGACGTGGTATGGTGTTTCCCAAAGTGACTAGACTGACAGTCATAACACAGACGGTGAGTAACAAGATGGGAACAAGTGTGCATGGTAGCCTGGATGTTGATTGGAAGCAGATGGGGGCAAAAGGGGAAGACAAGACGGATAAAAAGGATCCACGATCTTGAAAAGGGAGGGGAAAGCGCATACATAGAAGGGTCCGTTGGAACAGGTACGGGGCACCTGTTTCGTATCCACATTGAAGTCTTTTTGTCTTGGATAGCCGCTATGCGAGCTTAAATGTACTTTTGCTGCCTTTATTGCATCCATCTTGTCAGGTTCGTCCTCGTTTTCGGCCGGTCTTCAGCCTTGAGCACAGCCCGTGCCCGTGCCAGTCGAGGCACGTTTTGTACAAGGATGCATGCTTGTGGCCAGTAGGGCTAGTGGCGGCGACGAAGCTGTTGGAAATCCAAAGATTATTGACAGAGAAAAAAGAAACTTCAAAACAAAAAGAAGGGCCAGTCGTCGAGATCGGAAAGGTGTTGGAGTTCGGGAACGGCGAGCGTCATGGAAAGGGTGCGGCCCACCCTGCATGATGACAGGCTTTCTTTGGGATTCTTTTCCATTTTCGTCGGTTTGGGTATGGGCATGGAACGAGCTTGTGGAAGATTTTGGCGTTGAAGTCCGAAAGAGATGCGCGGTCAAAAGCGAGATGTGGAACAGTGAAGAGCGAGGGGGAAAGAGGGAAAGAGGTCGGTCCATGGGCAAGGCAGGAGCGATCTGGCTAGGCAATCAAAGTCAATAGAATCCTGGCCAATCAAGTGTTAGAAAATTGGCGGAGCAGCTTAGTCAACCAATCCGAGGCCTTGCTCCCTGCAGCCTGAAGCTGCCTGAGAAAAGTGTTGGAGGGAAAGAACGGTGCAAATACGCAAGCTTCCAAGTAATCGAAAAAGAAAATCAAACAAAAAAGAGAAAAGAAAGCAAAAGAAAGAATACCTAGGCACCTAGCTCTGTCCATTTCCTCTCGTGATTTTTTTTGACTCTTTTCTTTTTCCTTCTGTTTCCTCTTCCGGTGTCAGTGTCTCCGGCCGTGGCGCCCGCACGACAATTCTGTGCATTTCTGTTACATGAATTTCCTAAATGGGGCATGAGGTCATACTATTTCTCATTTTCATCGCATCTCACCACACGTTAGGCAAGCCACTGAGGCAGACCAGGCAGACGGGACGGGAGCCGCCCCGCTTATATCGGCATTCTTTTGGCATACAGGCGCATATTGCGCTGCTCCAAGTCGCTCTTGTCACAAAGAAAGACTGCTTTTTATGGTTTCCTCTTTTCTTTCTCACTTTTTTCGTGTCTCTCTTTTGCGCATCTCTCTTGGCAGGCGAAGCACATTGATGCTGATTCGCTCGTTTGACGCAGGAATGTCGCTAGGTGTGCACCGTAGAGAAGGTAGTGTTTGAAAAAGGAAACAATAACGTCAATGATAATGTACAAAAAAAGGAAGCATCACGGAAAAAAAGAAGAAAAAAAAAAAGAGAAAGAGGCGCAGCAGCGTCTTCGTGTTGGCCGTGGTTTGCCCGTAAACGGTACGTTGTACTATCATGCACTGTTGCAATTCCTCTCAAGATACGGACTGTCATGTCGTGATTTCGGTGCGGAGGGCCGGCCTAGATCACTGACTCGGCCTGTTCTGCCGATCGCCTTTTTTCCGTTCCGGGGAAATTTGCTGCACATTTGTAGGCGATGTGGGATAGAGCACAGAATGCTGGATAATTTCCACAAAATGGGAGGGGGTGGGATAAAATAGCACCAAAAATCTAAACGGCCGCCCATCTTGGCAGCCTTGGAGCAAACTCGCGATGCAACATTAGAAGTAGACTTTTTGGAGGCCGTCAAGAAAAGCACAGAAAAACGAAATGAAAACATGAAAGGCAGAATATCTAGAAAAGTATGTACTCCGTACTGTTCAACGTGTTTCTTTTACACAAAGCAAAATAAAAATAAAAATAAAATAAAGACACAGTCCGAAGATAGAGTGAGAAAAAACAGACGGAAAGAATACGAGAACTAGCCCGGGCACGCGAGTTCGCGGGATGGACGCCGAATTTTCTTGGTGAGCGGAGTGATCCGAGAAGAAAATGTCTTGGTTTTGCAGTGTCTGCCTTTGCTGGATGGGTAATTTCCACATGGAATTGGCCGTCGTCGATTGTATTGGTCCCAGCAGCCACTCAGCTGTGGCAGATTGGGGAAAGCGTGAGATTCAAAATGCAAAGAAGAAATAGAAGGAAGCAGGGATCAAGTAAAGAGGTGAGCAAAGGTGAAAGGAAAGGACGAAAAAGTACAGAGTAAGGCAAGAGCGCGGCTAGTGGGCCAAGCGGCTGAAGAAAGAACGCCGAGGCTGAAGAAAGCGTCGGAGAGAAGAAAAATGAACAAGGTCGGAGAGCTATCTGTCAACAGGGACTTTGGCATGGACTGTGTTAGAGTTTGACTGCCCAGAAACTGTGGCGTCAATAGTTGCACCCTTCACAGCCCTATGAGGCGGTTCCTGGCAAATCAGCGTTCGGGGAGGCGGACCCTTCGATGTTGTTTTCATTTTTCCCACTGAGCCACTCTTTTCTTTTGTTTGTAGGGCAATTTGGCAGCAGGAAACGGCGGGCCTTATTTTTACTGCCGCTCATCATTGGCAGCGTCCGGTGTAGGCAATGTTCGTATGACAATGTTTCCCGCCTTGGCAGTTTGCCATGATGGCGTCTGGTGGCTGTTTTGATCATCGACGTTCTGGCAGTTGATTTGGCAGTTGACAAGCTCGCGATTGGATATTAATAGAGATGGAGGCACAGCAGCAACAAGAAAGGGCGAACTCGGACAGAATAGAGTGTTTGACAGCCCTAAAGATCAGGCAGACGAATAAAAAACCGGACTTATCTTCTGACTCTGTCGACTTGTGCGGGCTGCATGAAGCGATCGCAATTGAAGTCAACCAACCGACATGCAACGTATCACAGGGCCCGAACAGGGCTTTTGGTAAAAGGCTGTTGGATGGCTTGCTGTTTGGCACTTCTGAGTGGCTGGCACAGCATCCAGGTCAGGCCGTTTTTTTGGTGTGCACCTGACCACGGCTGGGCGGCTTCTCCCACCATGCCATATTAGTGAATTTTCCTTTTGTGCTTTCGTCAGAGGGAGGCTCTCATGATAACCCGGTTCGATACTAGATGCGACAGTATAGTTGTCCCACGTCCCGGAATGCTGCAAAAATCGGCCCCGGCAAGTTGTTCCGTCGTAGGGCTGACAAGGGGAGAAGATGATCGGGGTTGGCTTGCGGGAAGATTCGATAAAATGCCTTGAGATATCCGTTGTTTTAACATTGAAAAATAAGAAATATGTAACGAAAAGGGGATAAAATTTGACGGGTGAGTATCCAATGTAAAGTACTGAAAGAATTTTGATTTCCATAACAGAAGAGGCAAAGTCCACTTTGCTGCAGCCTCGACTTTCTGGCTGAGAAGCTGAAAAATGCAGGCTGTCTACCAACAGCTTTTGGCCACATCCAAGAACCTGAAAACCTGAATAGGACATAATAAATCAAACAGAGCCCCCTAACAATAAACACTGCGAAAATGAGGAATCGCACTTCACCAGATGGATCATCCAGCCCTAAAAGAGCCGCCATCGCGAGTCATTCAGAATCCCAATAGAAGCAAAACAAGCATAAACATAAAATGAGTCCGAATTAGGACGAATAACTCCAGAGTAACAAAAATAACCAGAATGACGGCACAAGAACCCTTAGACGCCGCATAACAAACCAAGACAGGCAGAAAAAATGCGGATAGTAAAGGAGAAGCTGAGGGTGCGAGAGGTAGAGTACCGGGGTTCGCCACCCTGTACCGTGTTCATTCATACGCCAGCAGCGCACAGAACAGCGCCGACCAGCAGAGGGGACACAGCCCAAATGGACGCGTAGACGGCAGCACCGTACGCATCAACGCCCGGGATACTATACCGGCACTGCATAAAGATGCTGAGGCCAACCGAAATCGATGCGGCGATGGAGTTGACGGCGACCGAGCGTCTGTAAAAGGTAGCACTGCGCGTAAAGGCCTTGGAAGTCGTCTTCTTCTTGCCTTTCTTGGTGGGCTTGTTGCCGGGGATGGAGCCAAAGATGAAATCACGAGAGAATTGTCCGCAGATAACGCTGGCAACTATCGCGGAGAAGCTCAAGAACACAGTCGAAAATATCTCGCCCAGGGAGGGCGCAGAGGTCCGCAACACGGACGGAACACGAGCAGGCTCGACGGTTGCGATGCCAGTGAAATAGACAACCAGTGTCGAGGGCAAGAAAAAGCGGCAGGCCTGGACAAAGACAAAGTTATAGATGGCGGCGGCAAAGAGAACGGGCGCGACATTTCCAAAGATCTCTCGGAACAGCTCCTCGAATGAGTCGATGTCTTCCTCATCCTCATCCCAGCCCTTGCTCGTCCCTTTCAGGTTATAATAGGTATCGAGCGAGCGCTCCTCGGCCACGGCATTGATAACGCCCAAGAGGAACGCACCCAAAAAGGGGATGTTGTAGTGAGCATAGAGCAGGTAGACCTATGGAAGCCCGGTTAGCCATTTCGCCCAGCATAATAACCGCGACGAGTTGTAGCGAGAGAGTGGTACTCACAATGGGAACATAGGACAGGGCTTGCAAAGCCGACAAGGCGGTGGTCGATCCCCAACAAACAGACAGTCTCACCCTAGAAAGAAGCATTGTTAGTACGTAGTCTAGTCAGGCTAAATGTGCCTCTTGAAAGGTATTAAAATAAAATACGTACGAGCGAGCCAGAATCGAGGCAAGGAGAGGCGCGGGACCCGGGGGCCCGACTGTGCTGAGATACGACGCCCAGGACAGCCATGAGACCTCCGCAGTAGTCGCAAGAAAGCCCAGGACGAGGCGAATTCCCGATGCCACCAACGTCGAGGCAGTGGCCAGCAGGAGGATGTCCTTTGCGACGCGGCCCTTGTCCTGAACTTTCGACGAGAAGATGCCGGGCAACGGCCAGGCTGGCGATGCGTCGTAGGTGTCGGCCATATCCTTGACAACCTTCTTCGCCTTCGTCGCGGCCTTGGTCGAAGCAGCCTTTGTCGCCGCTTTAGTAGAGGTCGCGGGCGACGAAACGACAATCGTGTCCGCCTTGGCGTCGTTGCTTTCGAGCGACTTGCTCTTGGCCCGGCTGCTCCTTTTGGTCTGCTTGGGCGACTCGGCCTCAGCCACGGCATGGGCCTTCTGGCGCGTTGTCGGCGGCGAGGGCGTGGCAACCGTGACAGAGTCCTTGGCCGGCTTCTGGCCGGACTTGGCAGCCTTTCCACGTGCCATTTTTTCCCGATTCGAGGGTATTTCTTAAAGTGTAACAGTGTCGCGTGTTGGGCAGGGGGCGGGAAGCTTTCGCGAGTAATCAATTGGCCACAATAGTGGAATGGTATTTGAGCTGCAATTGAAGCTGTTATGCTGTTGCGAGGTTCTGTCAATTGAAGAAAGGAGGGCAATTGCATTTGCGACAGTGCGAATTGGGGGATCGCAAGCAAATATGAAAAGAAAAGATGGTGGCAGGGGGGATAAGGGGGAAGAGAGCTACGGGTACAAGGGCAGGTCCGTTGGTGATCTGCTCATCATCAGAAATGTACTTGTCATCGCGGTTGCCCTGTTAGGGACAAAGCAGGCACATCGTTTGCGCACCTTTTGTTTTCTTGGTCGTAGTCAGGTCTTGTCCGATCGAGACACTGTGGGGAGGAAGGATGGGCAGTGACTGTGACGTCGTTTCCCCATTTAGTTACTGCCGTTTTTGGAGCAATGCCCCACTTTTTCGATCAGCAATCGCGCCTGGTACAGAAAACATGTGAGCACCACGGATAGCGGGTGGGTGTTTACTGAGCTCTTTCCTCCGGCATCTGCAAACAACACAACGGTTCACATACTCAAGAATGGAAAGTGCACACATATTACATAGTACCATGTAGCTTGGCTCTTAAGGGAACGGTCGCTCTTTGGAATAGTTTGCTAAGCTCTTTTTACCCTAATCACATTTCACCCCGCACACATCCTCCATGTGAACTCGTCTCAGCCATAGATCTGTTGTGTCTTGAGGCCTTGTAGCCTTATCTAGCATTCCTGTACTGGGTTCACTCAGGATGGGACGTTGTGGTTGGACGATCGTTCCTTCCTCAGTAGATGGCTCAAAACTAGCCTGTCCCTCTTTCCTCGTGCTCTTTGCTTCCCCCATCTCTTCCTCCTGCTCGCTTCTCTCCTTCCCTACTTCTCTTCTATTTCCCTCCTTTCCTTCTTCTCTTCTCTTTCCCTCCTTCCATTCCCATCTTGTTTCATACCACCATGTCCAACAGTGACTCAACATGACCCCTTCTCTTGCCATAAATAGCATGCACACCAAATAGACGATAGACCACAACAATATATACAGTTTTCATTTTCACAGTCCGCGCGATCAGTATCGATCAGTATCGCGCTCAGCCTCGTTTTCTCTCCAGCCTACATTCGCCAATTTCCTCCATCAAGGTGCAAATATCTACGATATACGATAGTATCACCAAGCATCGCAGCACAACAAACTACAACCATCATCGTTTACATCGTGAGTTAATGTGATTTATTCTTTGTTTTATCTGTTTTTTTTTATGTTGCTATGCCTGCAAATCTACTCGACACCAAGGCCGACCCTCACTTTAACCTCGTGGGCAAATTCCGCCGACAGCAAACCCTATTTCAAGGGTAAACCGTCGTCCAGCGCATGTCCCACTCTTCGGTGCTGAGTTGCCGGGAGATGGAGTAAACCATTTGCGGTACATACAACTTCTTGACGTTTAGGTCTCTCGAGGTTCGAGGGGGGACGCGACAAAAGGTGAAAAGAAAAGATAAGTATACGATCGAATCTCATCAGCGGAGTCGAGAAAAAAAAGTGTCATAAGTCGTTGGATTTGACGCCGACTCATGTCATCGGCTTTTGTGAGTATGTTGAATTTTTTTTCGTCTTTTCATTGTTTTCAACCGGCAACAAACATCGGCCAGAGAGCCCTAGTGTGGTGCTCTCCGACAGCGTGGTTGCTTCTCCGATATGGCGATGATCTTTAATCATCTAAACGGCGAGTTTCATTTCGATTTCTTTACTCTTCCATGCGGCCAAAGACGCCGTCATCATCGTCATCGCTGCGTGCGCGAGACCGGGTATCTTCTTCGTCGTCATCCATGGTGCTGTCGCCGCTTCCCTCCATTCTCACGTCGTCCGTGACGCTTGGGCGATGAGGAGCGCCGCGGGTGAAGCTTTCCGGCGCCCGGCTAGGGAAGCTGTTGATGAAGCTCGTGTCACCGAGGGGTGTCGCAGACTGTCCCAGATACTGAGTCGGGACCGGCGGGACAGGGGGGACATTTTGCGCAATACCCTGCAAAGAGCCAGGAGTCAGGGTGTTGACGTCGCCGACATTGCTGTTGAAGCTGCAACTAAGTTGACCAACAGCAGCGGCCAAGTCGTTATCTTCCTGGCCAGTCATATTCCTGCCCGACGATGGAGGGCGGAGGTTGTCCCGGCTGGTCTGACGCTGATGAGCAAAGCCAATGCTAGATTGGTACGAGTAGGCAGTGTCGGCAGCATTATTGGACTGTTCCAAGCGCTGCGAGAAGCTCATGTGGCCTGGGGACGGGTACGAGCCCAAAGATTCCCTCTTAAGGCCATCAACTGTTGGCGGTGGTGTGGTTTCAGTGGAGCTGCGACTATCTTGCTGGTAGGAGAAGCCAGACGCAGATGGCGATGCCGGGTCCTCTTCACTAGCAGAGTCGCGAGTCGAGTCGGGTGGTGTCACAGCGGCGTTATCATCGGCACCAGGGGTGTGCTGGATGTTCATCAAAACAGATGCTGCCTCAAGCAGCTGTACCTGCTGATGCTTTGAGATCAAGAGCTTTGATGTAAGGGCCCATTCTGGGGTATGTTCCCACCTGAAGAAAATAAACAAACTAAGGTCAGCAAGCACGATACACTAACAAAAGTCAGAACAAAACGAGACGACCAAGGACATACAGATGCTTCGTCAAGCAGCTGCTGTGCTTGTAGCCCTTGCCGCACTTCTGGCAGCGAAGCTCCAGGCGGCTGCTTCTGCGACCGCCCTCCTTCAAGGGTTGGCCGTCGCTCGCACGCCGGGCATTCAATGACGTGGGATCGATTTCGCCGTCCGACATATCGTTTGCGTCGTCCTCGATCGCGCTGCCGTCGGCCGTCATAAACTTGTGGGTTGGCAGGCTAGCCGGGGGTGACGGAAGCGGTAGGCTGCCGATAAGTCCGTTGGTGCCAGCCGACGCCAATGCTGCTGCCATGGCACTCGTTCCGCGAGGGAAACCGCCCACCGAGCTGCTCACAGCGATGCCTCCATTCTTAGACAGAGTGTTCCGACGGGCGTTGATAGCGAGAGCGCCGTTTGGCAGAACGTCTGCTTCCTGGATAAGGGCGGCCATTGCGGCAACGTTTGTGCCACTGGGGTTTGTCATACTCTTACGACGGCCAACGCGATGTCCCGAATTGAGAGCCGCACCGATGATCGAATGGGAACCGTTCCTCGAGTGAGGCAATCGACTGGCCAAGCCATTCGAGGCGCTGGTGCTCAAAGAGCCCGCACCGTTCGGAACACTCGACATCGACGGGCGATGGGTCAGAGGTCTCGGAGACGTTTGGATATCCTGGAAAGCCGTCACAAAACGATATCAGCAAAGTTGCCTAACACGGCCAAGCGGGTCTCTCGGAGGCGCAGGTTGACGTATGATTGAGCGGGCCTCCCAGCAAGATCCTCCACTTTTATGTCTCCTCCCAATCCGGCAACGGTGCAGTGCCGTGTTGCCTGCTTCTCGTCGTCCGCTATTCCCCCTCCACAATCTCCTCGTTGCTATTATCGCACCGGGAAGCGCCCTGGGCGGTTCTCCTTCGAGTTCTCTCTCTTTTTCTTTTCTGTTCCCCGATCCCGGGAGCCCTAGCCGGCCACGCAAACATGGAAAGGGTAGCAAGTATGACTAACCTTGGACGAAGCCATTGTTCGCGTACAAAACAGAAGTATCGGTCAACCTGTTGACCGACACTTGCCACCGTCAAATCTCTCGTCCCGTTCCGGTTGTCGGCTGTGTATAGCGTCGCTTGGGGGGGGGAGTTGCTCTCGAACAAGGAAAGCTGCTGGAAGCCTGGTAACCCAATCTAAGCCAAGTTGGAGTTCGAGCAAGAGGCCAAAAAAATCATAGGTGGGAAGTGGTCGAGTGGTTCGGTTCTTAACCGTAGGAAAGAGCGTGTGCCTGTGTCTGTGTGTTGTTGAGAAGTGGGAGTAGGGAGTTGGGAGTGTTGCACGTATTCTGTGCGTGTGTCGTAGAGAACCAGGTCGGCCTTTCGGTGACGACAAGTGGAGCGGTGTTAGGGGAGGAAGTGTCGTGATACGGTTGCCGTGGGTAGAAGAAGTAGTCAGGAAGCCCTTCCTGAAGATGCAATGAGTGTGATGTCTGAATTGGTTGCTGACCAAAAAAAAAGTTGATGCAAAGCAAATGTTGAGAGGGAAACAAGAAAACAAAAAAAAGAAGGAGAGGACACAAAAAAATATTATTCTAGCAGTGCTTTTTCCGGCGTGATTGTGGTGGTGTGTTGCGTGGTGGGAGTGGTGTGCGCGCGGAAGCCAACTTTAGACCATGGGGAAGGAACGAGTCACAATGCCAATTCAATACGGAAGGGGTGAGGGGGGTGAACAAGGACGGACCGACGGACGAGTGAGGAAGGGACAACTGCGACTGCGACCCCATCGGCAAGAACGCGCACCAAAAAAAAAGTGACAAAGCCAGGCTGGGAGGGAAGGCAAAGCAAAACAAGGCGATACGGAGGAGTACGACGTACAGTGGGCACTTGCCAATTGGCAATACTGCGCACACCCCCTTTCGCAGATTCTGTTTCGGTCGCTTTTGCTCACGGGACGGGGCACTGCACTTGGAGAGGGAAGCCACGAGACCTCAATTCATCATTATTTTTTTGAATTCTTTTAATTATTTTGTTAGCCAGTTTACGAAGCGTGCTCCGTATTCCATTGGCGCTTTCCTTTTTAGCACACAAGTACATGTATTCCGTACAAATAAAAACTCCGTACATTGTCCAAGCCCTGCGCCTTCCGGACACAGTGACACAGTAAAAATGGGCGATAATAATACAAATCTGTCACGGCATAGTGGACGGAGCACTGGGCATTCGTACGCAAGTCTGACAGTTGGCCCAAAAGAAAAAGTAACAGCAAAATCGGCCAGGCCCAAGAGGGTGTGAAGGGAGGGCGCCACCAGTTTTGCCTTGTCCTTTTATTCTGTGTCTTGTGCACATCTACAAGAACGCCAAAAATACCGTTGAAGGCGAACAGAGGCGTTGGGAAAAAAAAAAAAAAAAAAAAAAAAACTTTAAAAATTGACTATCAGGGCTCACCAGGCACTTTTTTTGTCGATGAAATATGTTGTGGTGGGTGACGACGGCGGCTAAGAAACAACCAACAAGGACAGGACCGAGGGAAGAACACAGAACAAGATGGAAGGAGCGAATCGCAATTAGAGAGACAGGAGCGACCGTGGTGGCAGTAGTGGCGAAACACCCAATAATGTATTGCAGCCAGATATACGACGTCCTCCGTACAACGTTTGGGCTGCTCCGGTTTGTCTCTTACAAGTATCGCAATTCAAATGTTTCAGTATTATGCTCAGTGTAAGCCACCAATTCGGTACAAGGCGGGTACCAGGTCTCTGCTCCCAATACCCGCCCATTGCGCCTTCTGGCGCGTTTTCGTGCTGGAAGGAAGGGTAGGAAGGAGGGGGACGACAGGGCAATGGCAGACACGCCCCTCCTTCTTTCCTCATCAAGATGCACTGTCTGCGCACTGTGATCTGGCGTACTGTTGTATATCCAAACGGCCTTTGTCGAGCCCACTTTGTGAGGGGTAGATAAGTGGGTCACAGTCTGGATCACAGTGCACTAGTCGCAATTCGTTCAGATACACAATGCGCCAGCGAGGGGAAGAAGGGGGGCGTCGATAGCGCAGGCGTTGTTTGTGTTATTTATTATTATTTTTATCGTCGCCCAACGCGCCATCGGTGTCACTGTCAAGCCTGCGAAATGTCAATGTGAACGACGTGTTTTCAACGTGGATTACAAGCAAATATCCAGGCACACCTACAGTGAAGAAATGCAGCCCGCCATGTTATGATTGTGAGAAGTAAATGCTGTTACGAGCTGAATACCTGCAGCCAGCTCCTTCCTCCTCCCGTTTCCATTTGTTTCTGCTCTTTCCCCCTTTTGTCCCATTTCCTTATCCTCACCTTCCCCTGGTCAATCTTCCCCATAAAATCGACATGCTAGCCTGATCCCTCCTATTTTTATCAGCATACTGAGTAGGGCCAAACCTCAACTGCGCTCCAGCCCTCTCTGCTTCTTGTTGCACGTTTCCCCTCTTTGTCGCAACCACCCCCTGTTCGTCGCCTTGTTCCTTCGCACCAAAGATGACCTGCAGTGAACCGATGGCCAACGGCGCAGGAGCTTTTGGGAAGAGCTGTCTGTTTATCAACTTGCCGGAGGGAAAGAAGACGACGACAATCAAGAGCGAGAGGGGAAGGGGGCTGGAAGAGGGGGACTTCACGAAAGTGACAAAGCGACTGGCAAAGTAAGTCTCCATATCGCACAACATTTCAATGTTGTGTTGCGAAATTGAGATATTGAGAAATTGGCCTTCCCCACATAACATGGACAACGACCTCACAGATCAGACATGGTATTAGCCGCCAGCATGAAGATTATGAGATAGGACATGCGAGACAAGATATGGAGAACGGCCTCGTAACAATCAAAATAACCCTGCGCCGACAAGAAGAGCCGTGGGCCAAAGCTGGCCGCAATATTTATCGATCCTCAGAACGAGTGTACCAGAGGTAAAGTAAACAGATGAGAACAAAATGGTGAAGTATCCCAAAAAGAAAGTGCAGGCAAATGAGCAAGGAGGATGGGCCTGAGGCAATATCAAAGGAGCTCAATCAAAACGAGGGATGAGAAGCGACATCAAAATAATAATATCAAAGACAACCTGGTTCCTGATTTCCCCTTCCCCTCTTTGTAACCCTGTCCAAAAATTACTAGCTCCATAACAGGCGTCCTGCAGAGGAACTGGACTGCTCAGGTCCGTTTTCATTTGCGGAGTGGGCCTATCAGCGGCCAAGAACGAGAATGTGCTGTGTCCTTGTCAACAGTCTCCAAGTCGCTTGTTTGCCAGCTGGCGTTTCGATTTCAAAATTTAAAGGAGAAAGGGGATGCATTGCCTAAACTGGACACACATGCTCATGTTGTCATTCAAGACAGGCAATGACATTTCTGTTCTTGTTGTGTCCTAATTGCCCATCAAATTGTGTCTCCCAAAACAAAAAGTGAGAACGTAGAGCGTTTTAAGTAACTTCTTTGTGCATTGCGCCCTTTTTCTCGTGCATATGTTTATATCATCTTTCAACAAACACGCAAGCCTTCAAAGAAAACGACACAAAAATGTCCGAATTCAAGAAGTGCGACAGCCGGCCAATCAAACCGGTTTCCCGTTAAAGTACGACGGTACAAAGTATGCCGTGGTCACAAGGCCGCGTTTTATTTGGTGAATTTTGGTCTGAAAGGGGAGAAAAGCAAAGAGGAGAAAGAGGAGAAAGAGGAGAAAAGGGTCCAGTTGGATACAAGTTGTACTTGAAGTTGCACATCAGCACATGTATCTTTTTATCGTTCTTCTGCACTTGCAAACATAGGGCAGCCAAACAGAACACTGGATGCAACCTCGACTGCAGCCAGTGGCTAATTCCTCCCATTTCTGGACGAAGCAAAAGTGCCTCCAAAGAAAAGGACGAGGACAGCCAAACATGATGCGACATGTTCGCTACTAGAAAAGAAGGTTGACAGGTGGACTGACTCTCTCCAGTGCAACAGGGCCACGACAACCACAATGGTGTGGGCAAAGGGAGATATTCTTTTTGTTCAAAAAAAAAAAAACACTCGACAGTTTTACAAGGGAGATGTTGTACGCCTGCATTTGAATATCCTGGTTCTGTGAACGACAGGAGAGAAAAAGAAAAGAAAAGTGCTACGCCGTAGAGACAAAAAAAACCACATCCAGTGGTACTAGTTGTTCAATTTTTTCTTTCTTTTTCTTTTTTTCTAAATTCTAAATGCTTCCGCGTCGATCAAGGTGCTTCGGCATTTTTGGTTTCCAGTGCAAATACGGGGTACGACCACGCTATTATCCGTCGCGGGAGGATCAACAGAAACAAAGCTCCGCTGTAAGGTATCCTATTACTGTGTACATTTGCGTGGCCTTGCTTGGAGGGAGCACTAGAGAGGGGCAGTTGCATTACACCTGTCTTGACAAAAGTAAAGGTCCAAGTACTGGATGGAGACTGTAGAATCCCAGAGTACAGCGTGCAGGACGACAGGATGCAGGTATATGGAGACAAAGCATAAGATATGTTATTCATCCAACAAATAGCCCGTGGGAAGAGCATCTTTGTGCTGTTTGCTGGGATGCCGATCGTCTGGAGTAACGGAAACTGGACAGTAACTGGTCGGCTTGGACGGGAAAGAACACATATGGCTTGGCGTCTGCCCAAAGGCACGAAAATGCTGGTTGCGGTTTATGTAAAACGAGCACACAATTGACACACTTCCATGCACTCTATTTGCCGGATGCGCAACCACGGCGTTGGTGACTGATGCAAGACGCAAGACGGGATATTCTGTATGTATATGCAGCACGGAGTACTCGATATTTCATCGAGGCGTGTTGTGTGTCCTTTGTAACATCCTGGGCCCTGTACGTAAGATACCCGGATACCTAGAATGTTTGCTCTGGATGTACCTGTTCGAGAAGATGCGGTTCCTACGTGAGCATTGGCCGTCTTGTCTCAACACCTTGTAACATGCTCCGTCCAATATCCACGCCTATTCCTGGTGTTTCTGGGCCTGCAATGCGTGAGATATGCTCCGTTTCGTCGGGATTAGAGGCGCAGCCTGAGCTCAGAATACCAGTCAAGTACGACATACATGCAAAAATAATAAAATGGCTCAGCTGATACTCGTACTGATTTCCGCCAGGCTCCGAAACCGTCAAAACCTTCAGGCAGCCACGAAAAAAAAAAAAAAAAAAAAAAAAAAAAACCAGCGAGCCAGAGAACTGTGGCCAGATCCCAACATTTTCTTTTCTGTTCTCGTCCTTGGAATTAGGACCGCGATGAATCCGTCTCATGCATCGCCCTGTCTAGTCAACGACGTCACTGTTATCACCAGAAACGGAACGGCACCTCGGGCAGATACTAAGAACAAAAAAAAAAAAAAAAAAACTGTTGTCACAAAATCGAGTACACCGTAAAATAAGACGGAAAGGGCCCCAGCTCTGCGACTAGCGTATCTTACCCTACCTCTCTCTATCTTTTTCTCGACGGCGCAATACCAGGAAGTGACTGGAAACACCAACGGACGTTCATATTCAGAAGTTCACTTTTTGTGGGCGCTCTGGCTCCGTTTGGGAAAGGCTGTGACGGTGCAAATGAGAATTGCGCCAGAAGCAGACCATCTCAAAGCCTCTGGCCGGTCTTTCTTGTCTCGCGTCAGCTGGTCTAGAGCCCCCAGTTCACTATACCGAATATGGAAAGCAAGTGCCTGTTCGTCGTTGATACAATCGATACACAAAAAAAAAAAGTGCGCCACCAAGGACCGATTCTTGTGTCTGTTAGGAAGGAGAGACATAACTGCACAGGGACAAAGACGTGAAATATTTTTTCCGGTATCTTTGTCAGGCTCGACTGTTATGTCTTGCTGCACCATATTTGCTGGAGAAGCACAGAGGAATACTTGCAATCTTTTGCAGGCAAGGAGCCACTCGAGCCACATGAACACAAAATAGTGGCATGTAAGGAGGAGAAAACCAAGCACAATACGATGCAGTGGAGAAGAGCCACTCCACAGACGAGCGGCGATTGCGACAGTGGGGCTGGAGGGGCGAGAAGATGAGCATCAGAAATATGTAAAAGTGCAATATGAGGGCAACGTGCAAGTGAAACACTTTATGAAATAAAAGTGAATACAATAGAATAAAATATCCAGCTCACAAAAAACCAGCTGAGCAGAGGAGAATTATTCAAGATGAGTCCCCCACTCAAAAACATCCACACGCGGGGGACAAAGTCACGACAGAGAAGGCTCCCCATACAGGCTCCGCTGTCCGTCGATTGCCCACAAGGACAAATGGGTACATGAGGCAATTTAATGAGTTTATTTATCAGATGGTCTTCTCGTCGCGAGCTTTTGAATTCTGAGGGGTGGTAGAGGGAACAGTTCGGGAGCAAAGGAGAAGGAAGGGGCAAATGGAAGCACGCACGAAATATTTAGGTTAGGGTTCGAGACTTTTTCGTGATTTATATTTGCAACTTTATGTTATTTATTTAATATTATTACTGTTCTCACAATTGTCGATCTTGGGACGTCAAATCCCAAGAAGGAAAGACCACGGTTCACTAAGGTACCGCTCGGGTTCATGCCAATGATAGACAGTACGGAGAATGCACAGTTGAGCACTCAAGAAAAAAACTGGAAACGTTGAAAAAGAAAAGCCACGACCATCGTGTGTGTCTTGCTAGATCGACGATTAGACGAAAAGTAAAGACGGTCTTGGCAAAAGATAGCGGGCTCCTCAGAGGAGTCGCACAAAGGACCACACTGCTTTTACAGGCCCCTCTCCAGTGGCTCCTCTTTTATTCTCAGTAGCCTGGAAATCGCATTCGGTGGTTTCCGTAGAATAAAGGAAATACGTACGACGTACAGCGATTTCGATATCGGTATCTTGATAGTGAGGGGGGAGGCTGGAGGCTGGAGATTTTGGCAGGAGCAATCACGGCACTGGCGCAGACACAGGAAAGAGCTGTTTGAGCCTGTTAGGACGTTTATGCGCCCATGCCAGGTTCAAAGGCGCATACAAGATAGGAAACAACGACACACAACAGGACCTGCCATCTAATGAGTAATACTTGTTGTTAAGACACTACTATCGACGGATCGCGCCTTCCCAACATCCAATGTGTCGTGCCTCGCACCTGCTCTGACTTTTGTACTTTGTTCATCTTGCAACTTTCCTTTTCACCTGCCCGAATTTGCAACGCCCAAGCTTCCACCCACAATTATTGCAAATTTCCCAAACCCACCGACTTAGTATTACAGCAACAATGGACGTCTTCCGTGTCGGTCGTGGTGGCGCCGGTAACTGGTACAGCAAGAAGGACCAGGAGGAGGCCGAAAAGCGGGTAGGTTTTCCCTCTGCCTCTGGTCCCCCTCTTCCCCCCTCTCCCAACCGGCCGAAAGAGCCCACTGCCCTGCCATCTCGCTTTGCGCTTTCGAATTCTCCACGAACTATTGCGGAAAGTGGAGACCGAACTTGCTTGTACGAGGTACAGAGGACACGTTAGAAGGGCTATCGACAAGGGTCATCATGAGATATTTGTAAAATCACAAAGTTGTTACTCTTGTTGTATGTTGTACTGATCGTTTGGCAGGACGTCGAAGCGCAAGCGAACGCTGCCAGCACAGAGGCCGCATCGAAGCCGCCAGTCGCTCCCCAGCCGCAACAGACACCTTACACACGTGGCGGCCGGGGTGGCGCCGGCAACTTTTACGACTCGGCAGCCGTGGCTGCAGCTGAGCGCGACGAAGCCATCGAGGCGGCTCGTGTCCAGGCGACGACAACAAATGCTGCGGTGCCAGCGTCGGTCAATGCTCCGGCGGTTGTGACACCGTCATCGGCCCGGCCCAAGCCTGGCCTGTCGGGACGCGGCGGTGCAGGCAACTGGGCAGCATCGGCGGCCGCTGCTGCAGAGCAGGAAGAAGAACAGAAGCGCAAGGAGGCTGAAATTGCTGCCCAGATCCAGCAGGACGTCGACGCTGGACTGGCGATGCCTCCCAAGACATACCACCAGGCGCCGGAGGCCCGAGAGCGGAATCAGTAGAGGGAGGATGGTCCCTGGATCGTGCCATTTGTCGGTGACAAAACGCTTTTCTATAGCCATAGATATGATACCAACCAATAAACCATTGATACATCAAACTCATGTCATAATGGCACCAAGGAAGTCACAATTCATGTGGCCGAGCCCGCTTAGAGAGAAGAACGCACTGGAATCAAGAATACATATGTTCTAAGAGCTTATATCTTGCCCAAAAAATCCGCCAAACAGTATGGGAAACAACATTAATGGAAAACTGAAAATAGATGCACGCCAGGAACGCCAGACCCCCATGTCCCAAGGAAACTTTTGTGTAGCGTTGGAGGCGGAAAGAAAAAATGGAGGAGGCAGAAAAACAAATCGTGAACCGCTCGTTTGATGCTGTTGATCGCGAGAAAGGTGCTGTGCCGCTTTTAACGTCTTGCCGCTTCTGCCGCTTAGTCCATGTCCATCTCGTCGTCCTCCTCGTCGAAGTCGTCGTCGCCGCCGTCCTCGTCCACAAGCGCCGACGAGTTGCCGACCTCCTCCTCGGCCAGCTCCACCCGCCCGTCGGCCGTGATGCGTTGCCGCACCACTCTCCGTGCCGCTGTCTTGCTCTTGACACCATCTGTCGTCTCCACCTCCTCCGTCTCCAGCAGATCGCTGAGCTCCACGTCCACACCAGCCTCCTGGAGCGCCGCCAGCTTCTTGGCTGCCGCTGCCGCGCGCAGCTTGGGGTGCAGGGGCCGCTTGGGGCGCTCCTGCAGCAGGTGGCCGTGCTCGGCAATGAGCTTGCGGGCGGCCAGAAGCTCGCGCTTGCGGTTGCCGGCCATGCGGCGCTTGTAGAAGTGGCGCTCGCGGCGGGCGCGGATCTCGGCGATCTGGTCCATGGCGGCCAGGGTCTTGGCGGCGAGCTCGCGGTTATAGCGGACGGGGACGTTGCGGCGGGCGGCGAACAGCAGGGTCGAGTCGACAACCATTTCCTTGCCCGAGGCCTTGCGGAAAGCTTTGGTCCACTTGAGCTTGCGCGGGTTGCGCTTCATCTTGAACTGGAGGGAGGAAGTGATGTCAGCATGCCGTCCTTCCATTCTCTGGCCAAAACCCTTCATATCGTCCATCTGATCTCCAAAATCCCAGTCATATATCGACTTACGTTCTTGTGACATTTGCTCCGGCAGAAACGGAACGTCTTGCTGTCGTTCCGCACAAACATAATACCCTTGCCCGGGTAGGTGGGCCTATATCCAACACTGTCAGTATTCCATCCTCTGTATACTACCGATTCGTATTGCGGTTTCTCGAATCGTCGTTGCGCATGTCGTCGAAGGAAAGGTTGTGGTCGTTTCTCACCGGGAGCAGAAGTAGCACGTCTCGACTCTGGAAGGAAAGTAAGATTAGCACATGATCTGAGTCTGCTAAAACAAAAATGGAAGGCGCAACCTACCTCATCTTGGCGGTATATGAAACTCGATGTGCCTATGTGTGTTTGTTTGTCGAGTGGCCGTGTGTCGTTCCTGAACGTAGTCGAGGATGAAGGGTCGTCCTAACAAACGCAAAGAAAAAAAGGCGGCGAACGATAGTGTCCGTTTTTGCCAATTTTTTTTGCTGGTACTTCGAAAAAATCTCTGTGGTGGGGCCTTATCGTTATCGGCCGTTTTCATCACTTAAACTCACATGTGGCTGAAGTGTGGCTGGTGTGGATTCTGCCGGGTCCTATCTGGCCAATCACTGATCGAGAAACCCCTGGCGGCTTTACGATTTTCTGTGATCGCCTCTCTTCCGGCACTTTCCATCACGAGGCCGAGCAGTTAAAGATTTTGCTTTCCCACGCTTCACGACGTACGACTCACGACGACAAGGATAACACCACACGTTTTGTGCCTCGACACTCGAGAATTTTCCTCCCTACTCTAGCAACTTTACAATGGCCTCTACATTCGCAATCGGCGCCGGCGTGGCTGTCGCCGCTTTTCTGGTAAGCCTTCCTCTTTCCCCTCATCGCGAGATTCTTGAAAAATTGCGACAATGGCGCAAGCCCGCCCTGGTCCGCCACAATACATGAAGACCTTTACTAATATCCAATCCTCCTCCACCAGGGACGCGCTGGTCTTGTCGCATTCCGTCGGTCGCGTGGTGGTGTTGGCTCGCTCGGCAAGGCTTTCTACAAGGGCGGCTTCGAGGGCAAGATGACCAAGAAGGAAGCGACTCTGATCCTGTCGCTGAACGAGCGCGCTGTCACCAAGGACAAGATCCGCAAGGCACACCGCACACTGATGCTGCTGAACCACCCCGATCGTGGCGGCAGCCCGTACCTGGCCACCAAGGTCAACGAAGCGAAAGAACTTCTCGAGAAGACGACATGACACCTCTTTCCTCTGCCGTGAACGAGCTTACAACGAATCTACGGTGGCTATATGCGACTGTCGCTGCCCTCACTCTGTCGCATTAGTCGACTTGTAACAACAACAAACAAAACATACGGATATCATTTTTATTTGTTTTTCAACATAGCATTGGGCGTTCATTTGGATTTATATTGTTTTTGTTTTTATTCATTTGGTATGGCGGGACGGCTGAGGGTATGCCTTCATACTTTACTGAACTATTTTCTTTTTGAACCTCACTCTTCCACTTGGGAGGTGACCTGTTCTGGGATATATTATTCGCCTTCTTCGAGGCACAATCATAGACCAGCGTGCAAATAAAACAGCGCGCTCGAAATTCTCTGCTCAACCCTTATTTTCCCTTCCTGACTCCGTTGCCATGTCCCTTTCTCATTTCCCGTTCCGATAATGCAATTCGTAATCTCATAATCATTGGCGGGTGGATGGCACGCCGGCCATGTCTGTTGCTTTCGCCATGTCATCCATCGTCTATTACAGCGTGATGAGGTCTTCCTGCGCAGGGGTCACTTTCAACGAGCTAGAACGCTCAGTGTCTCTTTTATGAGGGGAGTCTGTCATGGATGAAGTGCCACTGTCTGTCGCGTCGTTAGCGCCCCAGCTCTTTCCCTTGACGGGGCTGCCGTCAGTCATCTCTCCTCCGGTATCCCAGCCTTCTGCGACGACGTTAGCGTCTGGCTGCACTCTGTTTTTGTGTCAGTAAAAGTTCTTGGTGACAAGATGTACAGAACTGGAGGGTGGTGAAAAGAGACTTGCCCAGATAAAAGTTGTTCGCCATGTCTCCGGAGACTCGCCTCGCGCTTCTCGACCGTAATCCGGACCATGGCCTGGAGTGTGAAGACTGCGTCATTGCCGCCGTTGTGAAGGAAATCGTGCTGGATGTCTAGGTCGGTCAGGACCTTCTTGAGACCGGCCTTGTTAGCTCCCATGCGCAGATGCTGGTGGATGAACTGCGTATCAACAATGTCCAAGAACATGTCGTCCTTGATATGGAAGTCAATGTGCTGGATTAGCTTGATGTCGCTGGCAATATCGTGTCCCACCAAGACAACAGATCTTGGGCTGCCGTCGGGCCGCCGAGGCTGCAAGATCTGTTTGACAACCTCGAGGATATTCCTGAGGCCAACAAACTCGCTTTTTCCAAACATGAAGGCGTTTTCACAGCCGGTGACGTGAACTCGGTTGACCATGGTGGCGTGCTCTGTGATACGAAGATGGCGGCCAACGATGCGGTCGAGCCAGTTCTCGCAGGCTTGGCCCGGTGGCACCCCAAACAGATCACGGGTATCTAGGATCCCAAACCCAATCTCAGTTATTGCTGAGTGTTTAAACTCGTAGCACTCAATGTCCATCGACACGAAAATGACGTCTTGCTCTTGAATGAACGGCGCCGGAGAGAGGTAGTCGAAAACCCGCATCACATAGCGAGCAGCATTGACTTGGAAGGGATCTACCAACTTTGAGTCAGCCTGGAAATACTGAAGGGATGATGGCGCCTACTGTACTTACCAGTGTTAATTTTCTCCCGGATTCCCATGTAGCGCTGGAGACGCTTGAGCTGCTGGCCACATTCGCGTCTCTCTTCACGGCGCTTCTTGAGAGCCTTCTCCGACTTCTGCTTCTTCGAAAAAGCACGGCCAAAGCGAGAAGTCAGGCTATCGACCTTTTCCGCGAAAAGTTCCAGTTCCCGTGCCTCTTCCTTCATGCCACTTTTGCAGAAGTTTGTATCGTCGGGGTCGATGGGAGGCACGTTCCTCATAAGGGCATCAAAAGCGGCGATGTCCGAAGCACGGCCCAGAAAACGGGGAGTGGGCGTCTTTCGGATACCAAACATGACGTTGAACTTGTAGCTGTTGTCTCCGGGAGGGATTGCGAGCTGAATTTTAAGTGTCTGGTTGATGCGGTCAAGAAAGTGCTGGAACTGGCTGGTCGGCACCAGAACCGCAAACGTTCCCTTTTTGTCACCCTCTTTGGCTGGATGCCACATGTAGCAAAAGTCCCACGCCTGCCATTGAAGAAGGGCTTCCTTGTCAAAGTAAGGCCCGACACGCGCCCCATTTGCTTTCCCGACAAACCAGGCGTGATAGTTTTGCACGAGAAGCCACGGACAGTACGGGATCCGCCGGGTCGAGTAGCGGCTGCCGCGCTCTGCTTCAGGGTTTCCCAGGCCTTTACTGCTGTCGATTGTGACGAGCGGGATTGCCTTTGGTCTGAAAACAGGAGCCTCTGGTGACAGTTGTTTCTTGGCACGAGTAAGCCCTGGTCCCTTCAGGCCACTTCCGCTTTTCTGCCCAGGGGTCCCGGCGGCTGCAAATGTGTTAGTATCTTTGGGATGTAGCAGTACGAAAAGAGGACGCGGGGATATCAGAGTTTGTGATCTGAAGATAATCTCACCTTTCACAGGCCCATGACCTTTGGCAGCTTTCATGTCTCTGTTATATATAGAGGTTATGACAACCTCATCATCGGACTGGTCTTCGGGGTCAAAGGGGACGCGGATGCTATTGGCGTTTGGCTGTTTTAAATGCTCAACCAGCTTCTCTGCTATATCTGGCGAGACCTCACGCGAGTTTGCAGTCTCAAAATCAGTTGGGGCAGCACCGATCGAGTTCAAGAGGTCCCAGCCGCTCGCTTCTCTTACGGTCGCCACGAAGGCACCATCACCAGCCATGGCTGATTTGGTGGCTCGGGGTAGAGCTGATCCGTTTGACTTGTTAGGCAACGCGTGATATTTAGGAGCGTATGTGTAAGAGAATGTGGTGTATCGTGAGGATATGCAGCAGGAGGTGAAAGGGTTTGATGCGTGAGATTGTCGAGCCGTCAAGTCTGGATGGATGTCTTTATGCAGTCACTCAGTTCTTGAAGCAGAGTTGCCTTTGAGCAGATGGAGCACTGCGTCCCTGCTTTTCTTCGTGTTTGCCCCTCCTCCCGGTCAGTCTGTACAAGCCCCTGTTCCGGAGGGTGGTTGTTGAAAATTGTCAAAACGGAGACAGAGTGTTTTGGTTTGTTTTTCTGCAGAAGGAAGTCAAAGAGGTGATGTGTGGCGGCTACTTGCTGTTTCGGGGTAAAATGGCAAACAGCTGAATAGTGACGCCCCGCCTTTTTTAACGTTAGCTACGGAAGGCGCAAAACAACGGAAGGCGCGACCGACGACTGACAACGACGGTGAAGTCAGAGAAAAGTCAGAAAAGAATGAATAAAATGTTTTTACCATTGTGAGGTGGTAACAGGAATGACCATGTGCATTTTTGAGATTCAATTACGGAGAAGGATTCACATTCGTCTTGAATTTCTCTCAACAACAGAAGAATGAATAAAACCAATCCAAACCTAGACAAGACATGCCATTATCTATCAATCGAACAAAAAATTACAATAAAAATATACACCAAGAGATAAATATTGAAATATCGGTAAGTACTCCATATTTGAGTCGTAAATCAGACTGCGTAGAGTGGGCCGAGGGGCGTAGGCAAAAAATTCACAATGCCTCGATGCAAGAGGATTCAAGACAAGGTAAACGGTAATGCGAACAATGCACTTTTCCCCTTTCCTTATTGCAGGTACACTCCCGTGTGTAAGTTTCAATGTCACAGGTTGACTCATTGCCTTTTGACTATGTTTTCAAGGTGTGATAAAGTGAGAAGTGAATGACGGCAAGGAATAGCACATTCGCACAAATAAGAACTCCATGTTATGGTACTAAAATCGAGTTACGAAGAAAAAACGGAAATCTGGGATGCAAACGTGTATGAAATCAAGTAAAAAGCAATGCTAATGCAGAATGTTTGTCAAAAGGCCTCCGTCTCACCCTTCTCACCCTTATCATAACACTCCCGACTACCCCATTTCAAATGCCATTTCTGACGATTTACAGAATACGGCCTGAGAGAGCCACGCCATAGACAAGAGCCATGATGAAAGACGTCAGGTTGAGCAGCGACGAGATGCCGTGCAGCTTGCCAAACTTTCTGTTGAGCGCCAGCATCTCCTGCGAGTGAGGGGCCGGATCGTAGCTCTTCTTGCCGTCTTTCCGTTCTGGGAGTGTTAGCTCCAACACGATTTCACCATTTCTTGACAACCTCCTTGCACTCACCTTGAGCGTATCTCTCGGCCATGGTCTTGGTGGTGGCCGGCAAGAGGACCAGCAGGTTCACAAGGCCGGTCGCACACATAGTGGCAATCGGGACGAGGAAACCCCAGCGGTTGCCAGGCTCGAGGAGGCCTGTGATGCCCGCCGAATCATTGTTTGGGCCGCCGCCGGGATAAGTGACGGCTAGGATAAAGGGCACGGCCGACTGAATGCCAAAATAGATGGGGAACAGCTTGGACTGGACGGCGGCAAACTGTGGCCGGGGCAGAGTCCGGAACTGGGCGAAGCCATTGATGAACGACTGAATGTGTCAGTACCAGCAAGCGTTTTTGACAGAAAGGGATCTATTATTTACATGGAAAAATGTGGTTCCCAGCAGCGTGCCGTATCTATTGAAAGCTGGTCAGCATATTCCGTACTTCTTCGGTCTTTGCGTTTGCGACAAAGAGACAAGCCGAGGATGAGCTAGATATGGAAGCAAGATAGGGATTGCCTTACGAAAGCACGTGGTAGGGAGCCGGCTTGAGAAGGATCGAGGTGTCAGGCATCGTGACGTTGAATTGGTTAACTGAGAAGAGAACAAGATGGGAAAAGAATCTCTGCCAGCCGAGAAAGTGTCGTCACGAATGTGATGCGTGTGAGGTTTCAATGCTGGGGAAACGACGGTCCAAGTATTACAGGACAAAACGCAGCCACGAGCGGGGCTTCTTTCCCCAGTTAGCGGTTCATATTATCCCTGTCCTCAGTGTAATAAATTGCTGTGATCCACTAAAATGGCAGCTGGACTGGCAAAAGAGGTCACGTGCTTTCGCGACTCATGCAAGGCACATTTGCGCGAAAGCTCAGTTGCTCCTGCCAGCTTCTTTGCACTTTATTGGGTAGTGCTGCCTTCTGTTAATGGTGCGGCACGCCCCCACCGCCCATGGCTGCCTGCTTTGCCTTGCTTGACCCACCTCCAATTGAACGTCACTGGCGTTCTTTGAACGACATCCATTAAAGAGAGCTATTCCGCAGCTCTTTTCTCGACCAGGTAGTTCAATTGCTTCGTCAACACATTTCGTGTTTATATTTCACCTCAATTGCCGGTCAAACAAGCACAGCACCACAATGGCGGACAAAGAAGCCACCGTCTACATTGTCGACCTCGGCGCGACCATGGGCGAGACTCACGGTGGCCGCAACGAGTCCAACCTCGAATATGCGATGCGCTACGTCTGGGACAAGGTGTCTACCACAGTAGCCGCGTCCCGCAAGACGTGGAAAGTCGGCGTGCTCGGCCTGCGCACCGACGAGACCCGCAATTCGCTGCAGGAGGACGAGGGCTACGACAACATTGCCGTGCTCCAGGACGTGGACGCCATGAGCCTGTCGGACCTGCGCACATTGGGCCCCAAGATCAAGCCCAGCAAGACAATAAACGGTGACGCTGTGTCAGCTGTTATTGTGGCCGTGGAGATGATCAGTGTTGCTGCCCCGGCACGGCTCAAGTTCAACCGCAAGATTGTGCTTGTGACAGACGGACGCGGCGCCATTGACGACGACGATTTCGACGATCTGGCACACCGCATCAACGAGTTGGGCATCCAGCTTTTCGTCATGTAAGTTGATGCCGACTCAAGTGTCTTAAAGTTGCCCTCATTGACCATTGCAGCGGCGTTGATTTTGATGATGCAGACTACGGATTCAAGGAGGAGAACAAGTCAAAAACAAAGGTATGGTCTGGTACCCATTTTCATGCATCTGTCAACGATACATCCTAACAGAAGAAGGCCGAAAACGAAAAGTTGTTGCGTACTTTGGTCGAAAAGTGCAACAATGGCGTGTTTGGTACGCTTGCTGAGGCCGTCGATGAGACACAGAAGCCTAATGTCAAGTCTACACGGCCATACAAGACATACGACGGCCCCTTGACATTGGGCGACCCCAAGACGTCAGAAAATGCATTGGAAATCAACGTTGAGCGGTATTTCTTGACAAAAGTCGCTCATCCACCGTCGGCAACCACTGTTGTTGTGCGAGGCGACGGGACCGAAGGCGGCACACAATCCACGCGCACTCTCGACGAGATGGAGGGCGTGGAGATGGGCAATGTTGATTTTTCGGCTGTCAAGAACGAACGCGTGTACACTGTGGACGACCCAACACGAGTCGGCGGCAAGCGTGAGGTCGACTTTGCGGACCTTGCCAAGGGCTACGAATACGGCCGTACTGTTGTGGACATTGATGAGAGCATGCACAACGTCACGCAGCTCCAGACTGTGAAGGGCTTTTCTATTCTCGGCTTCATCACGCGGGTCAATGCTGAGCCATATCTCAATATGGGCGAAAGCTGCATGATCCTGCCGCGCCGGTTCAGCGAGACTGACGAGCTCGCCTTTTCGACACTTGTTCAGGCCATGGTGGACACAGAGACTTGTGCAGTTGCACGCTTTGTGGCCAAAGACATGAAGGATCCCGTGATGCTTCTGCTCCTTCCCACAGTCACCAAGGACCACGTCTGCCTTTACGATGTCCCGCTGCCTTTCGCCGAGGATGTGCGGTCTTATCCCTTCCCACCGCTGGACAAGGTCATCACGGCAAACGGCACTGTGCTGAAGAAGCACCGCCTGCTGCCAGACGACGATCTCAACCAGGCCATGAGCGACTACGTCGACGCCATGGACATTTCCATGTTTGGCACTGACGATGATGGGCAGCCGGCTGAGTACGCTGACTTGGAGGACAACTACTCGCCCATTATCTACCGTGTGAGCAAGGCCATTGCCTTCCGCGCTGTCCACCCTACGGAGCCCTACGTGCAAAAAGACAGTGAGTTTGTCACACGATTCGACCACCCACCAGAAGAGCTTGTCCAGAACGCCAAGTCCCAGATTGAGGCACTCATCCGTGCAGCCGACGTCAAAAAGGTACCGCCCAAGGCCAAGGGCCGTGCAGCACGCGACGCCAGGACCAACAAGCCCATTTCGGGCCTGGATATCGACGCTCTGCTGGGCGGTGGTGGTGGTGGCGGCGGCGGCCCGGCCATCAAGAAAGAAGGCGATGGACTGCGAACAATCTCCCCCGACAATGCCATTCCCGAGTACAAGCAGGCACTAGCAAGCACCGTCAGTGTTAAGCAGATTGAAGACTACACTGTACAAATGGGCAAGATCGTCGAGTCGCTGATTGCCACCAGCACGGGCGAGGTCAACTATCCCCGCGCCGCCGAGAATATGCGCGTCATGCGGGAAGAACTGATTAGCTTCGAGGAGCCACTCATCTACAACACATTCGTGGCCAATCTCAAGAGCAAACTGGCTGCAGATGAGCTGGGCGGGCCCCGCCTGGACATGTGGTGGACAATTCGGATGTCGCACCTGGGTCTGATTACAAAGGCAGAGTCGGAAGCGTCGACCCAGACAGAAGACGATGCAAGAGATGTAAGCAAACCATGTGATAATACCCTTGCTATTCTTATGTGTTTGTATTTCGTACATTTACTAACCGGCCCTTTCCTATACAGTTCTACCGGAATTTCACACCGAAGTCGGCATGAATTTTGCGTCTTCTCCGCGAAAATCTCTATGTTTTGTACTTTTAGTTGCGATATTGACGATTCATGGGATCTGTTTGATTTCTCCCAATTAAAAACGAGCCATTTTCTCCTTTCATATTATGCCGCCTATTTTTTCGATGTTACCTTCTCTCTCCCCATCCTCCCTCCTCCTTTGTTTGACTCTTGCACAACACTGCCCTATTATGGCCATGGGTTGTTACCAGCCATTTCTGACAGCTGCCAGGCGACACGGCGCCTACCCCGATGGGATCTGTGCGGTAAAAGTTCGACCATTTCAGCAAGAACTTGCACGGGACAAAGCGGTGGATTTTCACGACTCCAGGTTCCGTCTCGTTCGGATCGTTTTAATTTACTATTTATTCTTCTTCGTCGGAATAGTATTTACAGATCTCGTCATCATTTCATCTTTCGCCTTCTGTCTCTCCTACAGCTTGTCCAACCTGGCGGAAACACTGAGGCTCTGCGACGTGATGAACACGGACGAAATGGACATGAGCAGAGCGGCGACGGATCTGGGTGGTTGGTAAGTAAATGTGGATCAGCAATCGATCGGGACAAGAGCATGAGGAGACTCACGGCGTCAACTTGTCGCCAAAGGGCTGGAAGATACCCGAGGCTAGGGTCTGGGCAAACAGGTTGTAGCCAAAGACCCAGAACAGGTTTACGTGGACCTTACGTGTGGCGACGGCGGCCATTTTGTACCGCGTCCAGTCTCGAATTGAGAATGAGCAGCGAGGCGACCATGGGGGTATAGATTGAGCCGCGGTACAGACCGATGCCGACATCGGCCGTGGCGAGGGCAGGGCCGTCGTTCATGCCGTCGCCGACCATGGTGGCGATCTTGCCCTTGGCCTGGTGGGTGCGGATTCCCTCTTGTTTGGCGTCGGGCAGGCCTGAGAGCCGAGAACGGGAATGTCCAGGACCTTAGACACGGCCTGGGCGGACTCGTCGACGTCGCCGGTGAGCTGCTGTTGTCAGCGGTGTTCCGAGAAAACAGTCAAGAAATGGCGGAAGGACATAGATAGGGACATACCATGGCGCAGTCATATCCACCTTCCTTGAGTTCGCGGATAACGGTCTGAGCCTCTTCACGGATGGCGTCCTGGGATTGTCAGAAATCAAAATCAAAACTAGGGGTTAGTAAACAAAGAGGGACAAAGTACTCACAGCCAACCAAAGAGTCGCAGCGTACTGGCCGTCGACGGTGGCATAGACACCAAGAACACCGCCTTCCTTGGGCGACGCCTTGTCTTTGGGGGGCAAACCCTTGGCGCTATTGTTCTCGAGGTAGCGGCAGCTGCCGATGCGGACATTGTGCCACTGGCCCGGCACAAGAGACATTTCACCCGCGACACAGAGGCCGGCATCCTGCGAAAAGTTGCGGACATTCCAGGTCGAAGAACTGGCTGGCCTTGACCAGCTGCCCGACGCAGTACGCGACAATGTAGCAACAGGCCATGCTGGCGTGCGACGGAGGAGCGTTGCCTTTGCCAGAGTCAAGAAACGCTGGGATGAAGCACATTTGGTTAGGGGGGTTGGAAAAGAGCAAATAAAATCAAATAAGGACAGAATATTTGGGAACAGCCTACATCATGACACGATAAACGAAATAGAAAGCGATGTGAACCTACGTATGTAGCCGTTTGACGTCCAAAGAGTGGTGACAGAACTGTGGAAATCCGCGTAAGTCGCCAGCATGACCATGCCCAAAATCTGTCAGAAACTCACTCACACGCAAAAGACAACTAAAAGGCACACCAAACCCATCGATGGAATCCCCAACCCCGCGCTTACAAGCTCATGTGCTACAGTCGCGCGAAGCCTGCTGCCCACAGGGGACTCTGGGGCACACTACAAGACTCGTGCGATCAGGGGCGGACAGTCACTGACAGCCTGAACCTGACAAACTGAATCTGGGTTGTGTGTGTGTGTGGGGTAGGCAGCGAAAAGTGGACACTTGGAACTGGTGTGGAGAAATTATGGGGCATGTTGCGGTCCGCACAGCGGACCGAGATACGCTAGCCTTTTCGGGACAGTGCTGTCCGTCCCGGTATCCTTGCGCTCCTTCCTTGTCTCCAAATCTCGGAACCCCCACCGCAGTCTTTCCGGTCCGACCTCAAAATGTACGAAAACGGAGAAAAACATACGACATATGGGGCTGACGAATGACGGAGCAAGAACGGGAAGCTGGAGAGATGCAAAAAAGGGTCGAGAAAAGACCAGTATTGCCGTATCTCCAAGTCCAACTGCCATGAACCGCCATGATTTGTATTGGTTTGTATTGGTTTGTATTGGTTTGTATTGGTTTGTATTGGTTTGTATTGGTTTGTATTGGTTTGTATTGGACCTGTTCGGATGCTCTGTGCGCTATGCTTCCAAGCTACGCCACACTTGTTTTCTGACCGAGCTCCTGGGACGACGGGAGGACCCTGCCTTGCTTTTCCTTGCCTTCTCCGTAAAGTTAATTAGACAGACGGGATTTGACCAGCGGTTTCCGCTATTGTAGATATGAACGTGCCCAGTTTTTGGTGGGGCAGCATGTACCTCCGGATGGCTGATGCTTGCTTATAGACTCTTTTTTTGCTCAATACAGTTTGCGCGCGCCCGTCCCGTGACTCCGTGAGCAAGATTTTGTCGAGGCCATGCCGCTGTCGCTGGTATTGTGAAGAGATATCTCATATAGCCTATTAGCCTCTAGCGTGGTGTTTGATATCTTTTTGGGTCTTTTTATCAGCGATCTCTTGACAGATTTGAAAACACAGATATCTGCAGGTCGGGGGACATCGGCGACTCTTTCCTCACCGAGCATCACGAGAATCATCAACAGTCTGCACGAGAAGTCCCTGCATATTGTAATCAGATCAGCCATCCCTTTTGTTTTGTTTTATATTTTATATTTTATATTCATTATCATCCTCCACCCTTTGCCATGGCCTCCTCTCCCGTGTCGTCGACGACGACGTCGACCAATGCGGCGTCCGCCACGAAACTGTCTCTTGTACGCGGCACGAGAGTAGCCAGCCTCATCGAGGCACCGCTCAGCAGCCTCATCGAGCAGACGGCGGCCCAGTTCGGCGACCGTACCGCCGTCTGCGTGCCATGGCAGAACGTCAACCTGTCGTACCGGCAGCTGGCCGAGCGAAGCCGCGCCATGTCCAAGGTTCTGCTGAGTGCCGGCCTCAAGCACGGCGACGTCGTTGGCATCATGGCAGGCAACCGGTCCGAGTACATTGAGACGTTTCTCGCCGGCGGCCGCATCGGCTGTCCCGTCGTGCTCATGAACAACATGTTTTCCCCGGCCGAGCTCGAGCACGCCATGGGGCGAGTTCGTGAGTCGCCCATCCTCTTCATTTATGAACTTGTTATGAATTTATTGATATTTGCTAACATATTCGTCCAGAGTGTACCGTCTTGGTTATTGCCGCGTCGATCGGCCCGCGAAACATGGACGAACATATCAAGAGCACGCTGGCAAAGTGGACGCGCAAGGACGGGCTTCGCCATGTCGTGGTTCTCGGCGAGACAAAGGACCGTGGCGACGACCGGGCCACGCGGTATGAGACGTTCTTTGATGAGTCCAATGCACGGGCTACCGATGCCGAGCTCCAAGCGGCCGAGTCGCGTGTCGTCGTCAACGATATCCTCAATTTGCAGTTCACGTCTGGCACCACGGGCCGTCCCAAGGCTGCCTGCCTGACGCATCGGTAGGCTTTCTATGTTCAAACATGTTGGTATATTAGCACACACTAACAGTACAGGAATATTCTCAACGATGCCATGTTTGTGGGAGCTGCTATGAGGCTGTCGCCGGCCGACGTTGTCTCGTGTCCGCCACCACTCTTCCACTGCTTCGGCCTTGTCATGGGGTTTTTGGCCTCGTACTACCACGGCAGCTCCATTGTCTTCCCATCCGATACGTTCAATGCCGAAAAGGTGATTGAGTCTGTGCTGCGTGAGCGTGTGACGGCGCTGCTCGGTGTGCCGACCATGTTCTTTGCGCAGCTTGAGGCCCTCGATAAGAAGCCGCGCCAGTTCACGACCGTGCGCACGGGCCTTGCTGCCGGCTCCCAGGTGCCTGCCCCGTTGATGGACTCGATCCTCAAGCGCATGAACATTCCGTACATGCTCATTGCCTATGGCATGACCGAGACGAGCCCTGTGACGTTCATCACGGCCATCGGTGACTCCCAGGAGAAGCGGTTTAATTCCATTGGCCGCGTTCTGCCCCACACAGACTGCAAGGTCGTCGACAACCGCGGCCGCATCCTGCCGGTGGGCCAGCGCGGCGAGCTGTGCACGGCCGGCTTCCCGCTGCAGCGCGGCTACTGGCACGACGAGGAAAAGACGCGCGAGGTCATGAAGGAGGACGACACGGGCCTGCGGTGGATGTACACGGGCGACGAGGGCTATCTGGACGCCGAGGGATACGGGTACGTCACGGGCCGCATCAAGGACCTGATTATCCGCGGCGGCGAGAACATTTCGCCCAGCGAGATCGAGGCGCGCCTGCTCCAGCACCCGGCCATCTGCGAAAGCTGTGTTGTCGGGCTCGAAGACAACAAGTATGGCGAGGCCGTGGCCTGTTTCTTGAAGACAGCCGACGACAACGGCCGTCCGGCCCAACGGCCGTCGCCGGAGGAGCTCCGCCGCTGGGTGGGCCAGACGCTCGGCCGCCACAAGGAGCCCCGGCACATCTTTTGGGTGGGCGACGAGGGCGTGGGCGCCGATCTGGCCAAGACGGCAAGCGGCAAGTATCAGAAGCACCTCATCCGCGCACTCGGCAACGGCCTGCTCAAGGCTGCCCGCTCGACTGCGGCCAAGCTGTAAGCTGCCAGGCTTACGGCGGTTGTTCATTGATATTCTGTATCATTCTGTCATTCTGTCATTCTGTCATTCTGTCATTCTGTCATTATGTCATTCTGTCATTATGTCATTCTGCCATTCTGTTATTTTTCTACAACGCGTCGCATTCGTTTCGTTCGTTGCATTCTTGTATAGTCGGCTGGCCGAGGCAATCTACGGTTGGAGAATGAGCTGTCACAATACAGAGGACCTGAGGCCGAGATACGATGGCCGAGAGAGGAGGAGGAGAGGGGCACGAGGGGCACATATGGAAATATTCAGTGACTGGTTGGAGATTGCTCAGGCTTTCGGTTTATCTCTATTTTTATTTCTATTTATTGAAGTTTTGTTTTCGAGTGTTTTCGACTGGCTCCAACTGATCTCGCATCTTGCTTTCGTCGTAGTTGCCAACTCGTAGTCTTGGCATTTAGACGATGCGGAGACGCTGTTGATGTTGTCCACTTTACGTGTCATATGCCTGGCTGGCGCTGTTCCTAGTGCTGCGACCAGCCCGATTTTCCAGCGATTTTCAGCGCCTTTCCACAGCAAATCCACAACAATTTCCTGGGCCATCCTCTCTTTGGTACAGTGCAGGCAAAATACCTGGGTAAATTTGTGAGCTTTGATTTTTTACTTTTCTCTGCTGCTGTTCACGCGGACTTTTTCACACTTATTGTATTGCTGGTCCTGTTCTGTCCGTGGATTTCTGTGTGGGGTCGCTTCTGGGCATTTTCTGTATTTTGTAAGATACATCTTGGGCGCTCTGGGGGGGGGGCGGTAAATTTATGGCTTTTTGAACCTCCTGGGCCTTCCTGGGCTTGTTGCTTAGGCCAGTTCACAAAATACAGGCTATTTACAAAACTCTTGGCTGCAGTGAGTGGACAGCTCCTCAACCTCTTACCTCAGTTATTCTTGTAAATCCTAGCTGCCTGGCTCGCCTGGGTCCCCTGAAAGACTTTCACCTTCTCCACTTCCCCGGTCGCCTCCTCTTTGATGTCATGTCGGTGGTTTTGTTGCTGGTTGTCTTGTCTCGCACTGTCACATAGACAATCCGGGCGCCATTTTCGAGCTTCTTGGGACATGTCTGGGTGTCGGGTGTTGTTTGATTTAGGACTGTTGAGTATGAACGTTTTGAATGCTCAGTTTTTGACAAATCTAGTTGATTTCCAGTTATTTTATTTACATGTCTACTCAGATAACTTGATGTTAGTGCACTGGGAACAGTATCTTTGAAATATTCATTATGAGCCCTACTGTACTGTCTTTGTTTTATTTATTTTATTGACAGGCCTTCTCCATTCCTTAATTTTCACAGATATTCGTGTTATTTTAATTAACTCTGATTCTGCCACACCCCCACTCCGTTCTCTTTCCTTTTATTTCTTTTCGCCCCCTATCCCTCCCTTCGGGCTCTTTTTCCATATTCTGTTTCTTTTTTCCTGGTTCTTGGGATCTGTTGCTTGTCTTTTTCCTCTTCCCCCCCTCTCGCCCCTCCTTTTGTCGCTCCCATCCCATTTCAGATCCAGTCATTTGCGTACATAGCACTGTCGCAGCCACTGAGAGCCGCTGAAATTCACTAAAATTCTTACTTTGTCGTCTTTCTCCGCTGTTTTTCTTGACCTTCTATTCTCTTTTCTTGCCTTTCTCGTCTCAGTCCCTTTGTTTGTTTTCTTTTTCACACAGTGTTGCCTCCGCTTTCCCCGCGGTGCTTCCTCCCCTACAGTGTGTGCCTACCTCACTTGGGTCTAGCAAATGCGCTGCCCCCGCTTTCTGGCCAGTGAGCCAGTGCCCAGAGTCTAGCCAAAACCACAGACCCCATAGATTGTCCTCCTCATTTTTCTTTTGCTTGGTATTGTGACAATATCCCATCGCTTCCCGGGTTTCGAAGAATTCTGTCACGTCATCTTGTCATCTTTAACCATCATCGACATTGCCGTCATCATCTTTGTCGTCACCATCCAGCCATTCACCATCACTGGCATCAACACTGAGCGTCACATATCTCGAAACCGCTCACATCTCAAAAATCCCCGTAGTCGTCAGAATCTTGCAGGTTTTATGCGCTTCGGTCGCTCCTGCCGTCCCGACTGATTTTCGGCTCCTGCTACCATTTTTTGTTCTTCTGCCGTTCCCGAACGTCGTCCGCTCCTGCCGTTACATTTGACGCAGTCTTACGCAGTTACGCATTCGCAACTGCCGCTTTGTATTGCTTTTGTCGCTTTCCCCTATTCCCATTACTTTGACTTTTATTTTTATTATATTTTTGTCACTTTTGTCTGTTCTCCGCCACCGCGCGTTCCGTCGCGCTTTCCGTTCTCCATTTTCACGCAGCAAACACACAGCACCAGCAGGAAGGAGCAAGCGTCTAGGCGTTTCATCGCGGCAGCCACCCTTTTTTCCCGTCTGCCCGCGGCTTTTTCTATTGTTGTTTTCTTCCCCTGGTTCCTATCTATTGCCCCCCCACGACATGGCCTCGGACCGGCCTTTTCAACAGCCGCTGCCGTCCGATGTGATGGCAGTGTACGACGACATGTTTCCGCCGCCGTCGTCGTGGTCGCCGCCGTCTCGCAACCGGCGGCCGAGCAGCTCGTTTCCAGGAAGCATCCGTCGCATCCGTCAAGCATGCACCAATTGCAGGTAGGTAATCATGAGAATGAAAGAGACAGGAGGATAAGGCTGGGCATGCTATGATATCATGTGCCCACCTGTGCCTGAGCTGGTCTAGCCCGTACCTGCCACCTGACTCTACCCCAGATTTTCATCGCGGCTTTCATCCATATTATCGCTTATCATTAACAATCCCCAGGCACCGCAAGATCAAATGTTCCGGCGAGAGACCGAGATGTATCAACTGCCGGCGCGTGGACCGCGTCTGCCAGTACGAGCCCTACTCGGCGACGACCAACAATAACAACAACAGCAGCAGCAGCAATAACAGCAACAACCGCAGCAGTACCTCGAACAACACAACATCGTCGACGACAACGGCTGGCCGTGGAGACTTGGCAGAGGTCCTATCTCTATCAAAGAATGCCTCCATCAACGTGAGTCCCCTTCAAATACGTCACTACGATTGATCGCATGCCATTAACCCAGACAGCCCGAACTCTTGAACAGAATAAACACAATCGAAGCTCAACTGGCAAAGCTCACAAACTCTGGCGCTCTCCAGCCGGCCAAGGCTGCGGTCGCATCGTCAGAAGTCAGCGACAAGGACGACGAGCAGTCTCAGCAGCAACAGAAGCAGACACAGCCGGCCGGCATTTCTCTCTCAAACGCATCGTCCAAGTCGCCGAGAGACGTCAGCGACAGCGACAGCAACAACCTCAGCGACCCGTCAGACTCGCCGAGCTCGGCACACTCATACCAGCCGCCGGCCGAAATCGCCAACCCGTCCATGTCGGCCAGTCTCCAACCATCGGCGCTGCCTGTTCCTGTGATGAATGCGCTCGTGGACGCATATTTCCGGCACTCGCACAACCAACCGTACTCGTACTTCCACGAGGCCAGCTTTCGGGATCGGCTGGCAGCGGGTCTGCTGCCCAAGTGCATCATCTATGCCGTGTTTGCGTCGGCCATCCGCTTTGCCGACCTCGACTACTTCCGGGGCACGGCCGTGCAAGCCATTGAAGAGTACGCGCGGTCGGCATGGCTGGCCATCCTGACGGACCACATGGTGGCCGAGAACTGCCCGAACCTCTATGTCGCCCAGGCGACCAACATGCTGGCCATTGTTGATTTTACGGCGGGCCGCACAAGCTCGGGCTGGCTCAAGATTGGCCTGGCCGTGCGCATTGCCCAGGACCTGCAGCTCATGGCCGAGCCCAAGTCGTCACTGGGCCTCACGCCCAGCGAAGAGGAAGAGCGCCGGCGCACGTTCTGGTCGATCTACCTGCTGGACAAGCTGGTCTCGTGCGGCCAGGGCCGGCCCCCGGCGATTGCCGACGAGGACTGCCATGTGCAGCTGCCGTGCACGCAGGAAGCGTTCCGTGACGGCAACATTCCCAAGACGGCGACGCTGCACGGCCTCCTAGGGTGGAACACAGACGCGATGGCCGGCACGGGCACAATCAGCGCGTTTAGTCTCGTCGTTCTGTCCGGGTCGGCTCTCGGCAGGTGTGCTCGCTACGGCCTTCACCAGCGCGACGTCCAAGACGCGCTTCCCTGGGACTCCAAGTCCGAGTTTGCGTCGCACGGCTCGACGCTCCTGCTCGTCGAACACCACTTGCAGGCCGAGGCACAGCTGCAGCCGGTGACAGCCCTCGCCGACCGCCATCGCCGGGCAGACGGCACTGTTGACCACGATGTCACGAGCCACATTGTCTTTGCACGCACAACCTTCCACTTGGCGCACTGTCTGTTGAATCATTCGTTCCTTTTGCGTTTGCGTCTACAGAAGCTAGCGTGCCGCACGCCACCCAATTTTTTGGCACGCTCCTCGGAGGTTTGCTTGACCCACGCACACGCTCTCATCGAGCTTCTGCGCGATGCAGCCGCAGCAGGGCTTGGCGTGCACTCCTCATTCTACGCCTACTCGGTGGCTGTCGCCGGCAGCCTGCTTTCGCTTGGCATCCACGAGGCGCGTCTCAACAACCGCGAGCCCGACAGTAAGATTGTCGTCGCGCACCAAATGTCCTTGTCGATGCTCCAAGACATTGGCCAAGTCTGGGAGCACGCATCAAAGATGGTAAGCCTTTGCCTCCTTCTGCAATCATAAGCTTGTTCACTCATTAACAAAGTAGTACTTCCAACTGTTGTTGTTTGACAACCAGGGTCTGTCGCTGGCCCAGTGCCTGCAGAATGTAGGCGCCGGCGAAGAGCTCAACCCCGTCGTCGAGGCCGTCTTCTGGTCCATGGTCAACTACGACACCATGTGCAACAGTTCGGGCCCTGTCGAGACGCTGCTGGGTTCGGTTTCGATGGACCAGATCACGCTGCCCGGCACCGTCGACCTGGCACTGTGTTTCAGCAACGTCAACAACGACACCACCGAGTGCGCGTTTCCCATTACCACTGACGATCGCGACGCTGCGACCAACTATCCAGTCTTTAGTTGGTGTGACGGCGACCGGATGCGATAGGAGCCTGAAAAGCCGATCTTCTGTTTTATTGTGTGTAACGGTTGCAATGAGAAAATGATAAATGAAATGAAGAATGGTGACCGGGGACGTGAGGGGCAAAATAACACTGAACACTGAAATGGTAGGCTGTTCCAACGGCGCGAACGACAACAGTCAATATGCATGGTCTATGCATGGGAATTCGAGTGCAGACGCGAATGGGGACGCCAACATCAATGGCAATGGCAATGGTCAATGGTCAATGGTCAATCGGCAATGGCCAAGGGATACATGGTCTATATTGGGGCATCATAATTTGTTGGACAAGGAAGAAAAGGAGGGTGGATGCAAGGCTGGACAAATAGCAAGATAGTTACACGGTGCCGGGATACTGATACTCTTTTGAATTATTTTTCTTTTCTTTTTGAATTTGGTGGCTTTCTGATTCCTCTTTTCCGTTCTTGCGCTTTGTGGTTTCGGTTTTTGTTCTTTTAAGTTGCCAATTGCGTTTTGCGCGATCTGCATTTTGCGCCTTCTTTTTTATATTTGTGCCTTTCCTTCTCGGTACGGTTGTGTACTTCGAACCGTGTTCATCACGTTTCTTCGAGTGCGATTGGTCCAGGGCCAAGGTGAAAAAGCAACACACGTTGAATCTTTCCTTTCATGTGAAATACGAAAACGAGAAGCGAGAAGACAAGTGAAAGAAAAGAAGCAAGAAGTAAGCAGCCAAGCGAGAAAAAAAAGACGAAAGACGAAGACGAATGAGGAAAGGAAAAGCACAAAAAGGACAACAGGACAACAGGACATCAATGGACAAGAAGATCACGAACCAAGGAGGAGAAAGGAAACAAAATCGATTCCAGGACGTCCATTCCGAAGTATTTGAGCTCTCCGGGGGTTGGGATAGTCGTTTTATTGTCTGTTCTCCTCCCGGTGCCATCTGCCGATATCGTGTCCCGTCCTATTTTTGTTGTTTTTCTTCTTTTATTTTCCCTTCCCGTTCTTTCCTCGAGCCTTTGTTTGCCCTTTTCTCTATTAGGTTCTCTTCGTCGTCCCTAGTAGCATTGGCATCAGCTAGTAGCCTCGCACTTGGCTCCAATCTCCTGTTCTTTATTTTTTTTTCTTTATTTTTTTTCTCTTTATTTTGTTTCTCTTTATTTTGTTTCTTTCACGCTCGATTCCTGGATCGCGACTTGACCGTAATTTTATAAGTGTCTAATTATGCCTGATTTCATTCCCCGGAAGCTTGGTCTTTCCGAAAGGCTGTCATCCCGATAGAGTACTATCGGATAGCGTTATCGGGACTTGGCTCCTCACAGGAACATGATTCTCCTCACGTGAAAGCCGAGAGCAGACAGAAGAAAGTAGATCATTTCCTCGCCACACTATCGGTCTCCCCATCGCCCCAACCCCCTACTGAGTATTTCATCTTCTCGTCCACAGAGAAAGGGAGCGACGAAAGAAAAGAATAAAATAAAATAGGAAAAGAATTGCATCCGATTTCGTCCCCCTTTTCATCTCCATTTCCCCTCGATTTCATCTCCATATCTCCCATTAAAAGCCCCAGCAAGGCACCAAGAAGCAAAGTGTCCCGATGTCCCTTGCATGTGGGTTTGGATTCGTCCGACTTATCATGCTTTTATTCTAATAAGAAACGAATACAAACGAATAAAAATGAATAAAAACACAGGACACACGCGGTACGATTCCACTACCCCGTTTTGTCGCACTTATGGGTCGTTATCAGTCCTTATCTTAGCCTCCATTCCCCCAATTCTCCATTCCCCCGTTCCCCCGATTTTTCTATGTTTTCTCCCCTTGTCCCAACGTCGTATTTGGCAAAGTCCTGTGCATTACTACGACGCTTTTGCTGGCCCCATATGCCATCTCCATGTTCCCTAGTCTTGAATCCTTCTTAAATTCTTGACCCTCAATGACCCTCTTTTTCGCCCTCTTTTAACCCTCTTGGTTCATTTTGATTCGCCTTTTGATTTCTTTTTTGACGGAGTCGTACGTCGTACCTTGTACTCAGTAACCTTCCCCCGCACCGATGTCTATGCATAAACCCCGTTCAATCGTGAATGGACAATGAGAACAGCTTCCGCAATCTGTGGCTTCCGCAATGCTGAAATGATACTATTTTCCTTCCTCGTCTTTTTTTCTTTTTTCTCCTTTTCTTTCGTCATGACGCCTGCGCAGTCGATCCCAAAGAGGGAAAATAGACAAAAGGGGACAAGGGCGAGAATGATAGAGAAGAGAAGGAACGAGAAAACGAGAGAGAAAAAAAGGGGGGGAAAAAAATGAAAACAGTGTAGAGCCAGTATAGTTGAATCTTGAGAAGCGGACTCTGTTGTCCGAGCTTCTTTTCTTTGATCTTTGTTGATCTTTGTTTCGCTTGGCTGGCAGCGTCCATGGTGTGGCTACTGGGCAGATCATCTCTAAACTTGCGCCCCAAGTGCCTTGCCCAGCCAACGACCAGCAATCCGAATCCGGGAGACGGGAAGAAGAGAAAAAACAAAAAGGAAAAAAGAAAAGAAATAGGAAAGACAGAGATCGGGAGAAGACGACTCTGTACTAGAAAGAATAAGGAGAGAGAAAGTAAAATGCATGACGACGGAAGCAGATCGCCTGAGAAACGCCCAGGAAGGAAAAGGACAAATACTAAAGAAAGAAAGCGTGAAGGAGTTTACACAGAGTACAAGTACGACGGACAGAGTGTTCCATGTTGATTCCGTTCCGGAACGCAAAAGAACCCCAAAACTCCAAATAAAAAAGAAAAAAGAAAAATAGAAAAATAGAAAAAAATGCCCCAAACGCCCCAAAAAGATCGTGAGATCAGAGTCGAGCGTTGATCATAAGAGGAACGAGTCCGTTGAGAATCCGACCTTTGCGCTTCTCCGCATCCCGTTTCCGCAACATCCATGTCCCCATTTCCCCATGTTGGTGGCACTGTAGCATGTTATCCTTCCCACCTTTTTTTCCTCAATTCCCCCCCATCTCCAGCCTTTAATTCGCCCCTGCCTTCACTCCTTGCCTTACTGGGTCTGGCCGCGTTGCGGACCGTTCACATTGTCAGCCTCTCCGAAATGGACATGTGACGGGCAGCAGCGCTTCGGACCAATCAGTGATCGGCCTATTGAAGGACCCATAGTTTAGCAGTGCCGAAGCGTCGTAGTCAACAAGAAAAAGTACATGTACCTATGTAATACATGCCGATTTTGTTGTGTGTGTTCGTCCCTCTCTTTTTTTCCCTGCTGTTTTTATTTTCATTTAATTTTGCATTTTACTTTTTCACGCTGCTCTCGGATAAGGGGAGTCCGGGGTCCTGGCAGTCCAGTAAAGTCCGGGGAAAGACCACTTGGGGATGGACACTGGGCCTGGGCCGCCCACATATACTCCGCCCGCTTGTACATGTATATTCTCCCTGTGGTTCACGGCAGAATCCGTAGTAAACCTGAAAATTTGGCGGCCAAGGTACATGTGCAGACGTACCGTCGTCAACTCCCGGAGCGCAGCACGGGCTGTGGAGAGACAAGGAGCTTGGGAAGAAGGGGGGGGGGGGAAGAGAAGATCATCCAAGGCAACAAAAAAAAAACCGAGTGAAGGTAAAAAAGGGAGGAGACAGATGGGGAATGGGGGATGTCCACATTTGTCCATACATGCGTGCAAGTCACAATACGCTCCGTACAGCCAGGATGGAAATAGTCCTAGACAATTGTCAAACACGCAAGATTGGGCTAGGTCAAGAAAGGGGGCAGGGGATGGTGGCAAAGACGGCGTCGAGATGGTGACATGGCTCCAGGAAAACATGCAAACATGCAAATAGGAGTTTGTTGAGAATCCGGGGTATGGGGTTGTTGTGGGATCGCGTACTTTGTTTTCTATCTATATCAGTCAGCGGTTTCCACTCGAGGTTCCTATTTCCCATTTCTTATTTCCAGTCCTTTTTCTTTTCCATCCTCTATCCTCTATCCTCTATCCTCTATCCTCTATCCTCTATTTTCTATCCTCTCATCCTTTTCATCCTCTTCATCCTTCCTTTTCATCTCATCGTCTCCATATTCCTTACAACTTTTGTGTTGACTTCCCTTCCTTTGATTCTTCATCATCACCATCTCCTCCCCCTTCTTTCTTTCTTTTTCTCTTACACGCTCAACATGTCCGAGTACGAGACTGTGCGGGCCAACGGCACGAATGGCTCCAATGGCGACCACTCGGACGTCGAAAAGGGCCAGATGGATGCTCTCAGAGAGATTGCCACGAACCGCAGCGTCGTGATGAGTGCCGAGCAGTTTGAGAAGCTGTACCTTTCGCCCCACAACAAGGTCAAGGGCGAGCTGCGTCGCACGTTTGGCAACCCGACGCCGATGGCCCTCATCGGCTTCCTGCTGTGTCTCCAGCCGCTGTGCTGCACACTCATGGGCTGGCGCGGAGCAACCAACTTTGCTGCATCGATCATGTAAGTGTGCAAAGACAGACTCAAACAATCCTGTCTGGATCGAAAAGAGATAAAGAGATCCACAAATAGACACCACTAACACGTATTTCCCCCGTCTATAGCCCTGCATACTTCTTCTTTGGCGGTCTCCTCATGTTTGTCAGCGGTCTCCTCGAATGGGTGCTCGGCAACAGCTTCCCGGCCATTGTCTTCTCGTCTGTCGGCTGCTTCTGGTTCACGTTTGGCGGCATCCTGTGCCCGGCCTTTGGCACCTACGGCTTCTACGCGGCCCCCGGCGATCCGGCGCAGACTGGCTTGGCGACACAGGGCTTCTGCGCGTCGCTCGGCTTCTTCCTCGTCTCCTTTGGTCTCTACGCCCTGATCCTGCTGGTCTGCTCGCTGCGCACCAACGTCGTCTTTGTCGTGATCTTTGCGACGCTCGTGCCGGCTTTTGCCTGCCTGGGCGCCGCCTTCTGGTACATGGCCGAGGACTACACGGGCACGGCGGCCACGGTGGCGACGCTGTTCAAGGCCGGCGGTGCGATTCTGTTTGTCACCTGTGCTTGCGGCTGGTACATTCTGCTGGCCATCATGCTCGCCATTGTCGACTTCCCCTTCCAGCTGCCGGTTGGCGACCTGTCGACGGTCATCAAGGGCCGTTCGGAGCGCGTCTAAATATAGGAAAGAGACATAAAGAGAAAGAGGAGGAGAAGAAGGGTTGTTGTCGGAATCGGAATCAAGGGATGTCCGAATGTCCGGTATGGGAATAACCCGGTTTTCGGAGCGGGTCCAGTCCGGGACGATGAGAAGTCTCTAGAGGGCCCATCGGGACGTGTCTGGATAAGAAGCTTGGCTTGTCATGTCTTGTCAAGCTTCATATATCGAGAGATGTGTCGTGAGCCTATCTGGAGGCGGTGGAGCTGGCTGTGTCTACGTTTGATGCTGCAGTTATTGCATCGTATCAATATATGTTGCAATGCTGCTCTCGAACGTCGCCGTCGCTCTTTTTACAAAAACAAAAAGAAAAAGAACCCAAAAATCACACAAAAAACTCCACCAAAGCTTTTGTTTTATCTTTATTCTTCGTTATTACCGTTTGCTTTTATTGCATGTCTCACCCAGTCAATCATACTGAAGTATGAGACTGCATACGTTTCTTAATATACCACTGTTTGCATGATATCAATTATTTTGTGCCATTCATTTCCAATGATATTATCCATTTTCGAGTGTCCTCGTGATAAGAGTGAATTTGTTGTGAATTTACAAATGTGCATCCATACTGGTGATGGTATCGTCGTTCTTGGTTCCGTTTCCGACGATTTCGTGATGCTCACGATTTCTTATCAGCTGCCTCTCGCATCCTGTGTCACTTACAACGAGTTGCATACACAACAGATAAACTCTTTCGCTTGCGAGTTTAATGCTGTGTAACACGAGATATTGCTTTTGCGTCAATTGCCTGCAGTCAGCGTTTCTTGTCAATGTCTCGATTTTCTTGCCTTTACGACCTTCCTGTTTCGTGATGCATCCCATCTCGCATTTTCTCACATTTTCTCCCACTTTGTCGCATTCTCTTGCATTCTGTTGCATCTTCTCTCGCCTCTTCTTTCTGATTTATTTACTCACTTTTCATGCACGTCTTGCTATCGTGGTGGCTCGCTTCCGTCTAAACCTGCCTGTCGTTATGTTTATGCTGTGGCCATGTTGCCATCGTTTTATCCTTTTATCGATTTAAATCGGACTTGACGCCCAATCCCATCACCAACAGGGCAGCAACACGGTGCATTGCATATGTTCATATGTGCATATATTTCTTTTTCAATCCTTATTTTCTGTACCATTTTCCCACTGTGCTTGCATCTGGCGATGATCGTCCAATGTGCTGTTTTATATCCTGTTGTATGCAGTCACTTGATATTGTTGTCACGATGCAATACGCCAGACACTTTCTTTTTCAGCCTCCCTTGCCTCCGGGCTGGATGCAAGCCACAAAACGCCATGAAAAGCCATGAACAGCCACTGTCGGCGGATGTGCACTACCCGATGTGTTGGTTATCCACTGTTGGTTATCCACTGTTGGTTATCCACTGTTGGTTGGTTCTTGTATTTTCTTCAGTTGGTTTGGGCCCGCGAACCAACGGCAATCCAAGTTTGAAATCCAACGACAACAAACGACAGCACGACATTGCCCCAACAAAAGCCCCTTGGTTCCAGAATACGCTGCAATGCTACCCAAACTTTGGTGTTTCAACACTAATTCAGATTCCAATTCCGATTCGGGTCCTATTGAGCCTCCATCTGCAGCTATTGTCAATTTTTTGTGTGTGCATTACTCGGACGTCGTATCTGACATGGAGCCCCAAACCCGACCTACTCTGTCCTGTGTACTCCGTATTACAGCCCACAATTTTCACTGCCGTCCGCCACCACGAGAGAGGCCATGTCTCGCTTGATGGACGTTCCGTGGACGATCTCCTCCGGCACCACCAAGTTTTGAGTTTCCCCAGCCTTCCACTCTCAAAACCGGGGAAAACGCGGAGAACGGAAAGAATGCGGGCGGACTGTTGTGTTGTTGCGGATATTTGTTAGTTCTTTTCCAGCTACACTGTTTTCAGTGTTTATCCTGTCTTTTTCTATTTGCCGTTCTTTTTTACCTCTCTCGCTTTTGCTGCCATTCCGTTGCATCTTCTCCCTTTCTTGACACTCGCCGTGCGGGGTAGGCCTTACTGTGATACTGTGCTTGGTTGCTTAGTTTGCTAGGCATTGTGCTATTGTGCTTGGGCTGCGAAACAGTGCGAGGCCAAGACAGTTCGAGCACGACTAACGGAAATGCGGAGCACGGAAAGCTGGGGCGGCGTTCGGACCGACGATAGTGGTTGCACATCGTGCGTGGACAGGTAGAGGAAGAATGACGGAAAAGACAACGCAAGAAAGAAAAAAGAACGTCACACAACACACAGAAATGATTGGCAAAATGACCACTGGCAATCCACAATCCACGATCCACAGTCCACATTCAGATCACACAGCAGACACCGGCAATACCCCGCAGTGTTTCTTGTTGACTTTGCCTTGGGTTGCCGAGCATTGACGAGGGGCCAGATGTAGATAATACGCGGAGGACCCTCGGTGAAGGGCTGTGTTGGACAGGATTCTCGTCCCTCATTCTCCTCGACACTCCTCCTCCAAGATACCCAGAAATCAAACAAAACAAAATCAAACAAAACAAAATCAAACAAAACAAAATCAAACAAAACAAAATCAAACAAAAGAAAATCAATAATCAAAGATACCCTACCACACACAACCACACACAATGGCTACCACCACCGTCACTGTCAACGGCAACGGCACTGCCAACGGCACTGCCGCCAAGCCGGCGCTGAGCTTCACGGACAACTTCGTGCAGATCATCGACGGCAAGGTGTCGCCGACCAAGGAGTCGCGGCACGGCCTCAACCCGGCCACCAAGCAGGCCAAGGCGCCGGTGCCGCTGTGCACCAAGGACGACCTGGACCGGGCGGTGGCAGCGGGCAAGAAGGCGTTCAAGACGTGGTCCAAGGTGCCCTACGAGGAGCGCCGGGCCAAGGTGCTGGCGTACAGCGACGCGATGGAGGCGCTGCACAGCGAGTTCCGCGACCTGCTGACGTCGGAGCAGGGCAAGCCGATCCCGCAGGCGACGGCGGAGACGGACGCGGCCATTTTCTGGATGCGCGCAATGGCGGACATCAAGCTGCCCGAGGACGTGCTCGAGGACAACGAGAAGCGGTCGGTGATTACGCGCTACGTGCCGCTGGGCGTCGTCGGCGCGATTGTGCCGTGGAACTTCCCGCTGCTGCTGGCGACGGGCAAGCTGGCGCCGGCGCTGCTGACGGGCAACGTGATCATCATCAAGCCCAGCCCGTTCACGCCGTACTGCGGCCTCAAGCTCGTGGAGCTGGCGCAGCAGTTCTTCCCGCCGGGCGTCGTGCAGTCGCTGAGCGGCGACGACAGCCTGGGCCCGTGGCTGACCAGCCACGAGGGCATCGACAAGATCAGCTTCACGGGCTCGACCAACACGGGCAAGCTGGTCGTCAAGAGCGCCAGCGCCACGCTCAAGCGCGTGACGCTCGAGCTCGGCGGCAACGACCCGGCCATTGTGCTGCCGGACGTCGACGTCGACAAGGTCGCCGAGAAGGTCGCCTTCTTTGCGTTCCTCAACTCGGGCCAGATCTGCCTCAACCTCAAGCGCATCTACGTGCACGAGTCCATCTTTGACGCGTTCCGCGACGCGCTCGTCAAGCACGTCAAGGCCTTTTCGTTTGGCGACGGCTCGCAGGAGGGCGTGACCCACGGCCCGCTGCAGAACAAGATGCAGTACGACCGCGTCAAGACGTTCTTCGACGACATCGAGAGCCAGGGCTGGAAGGTCGCGCTCGGCGGCACGATCACGCCCTCGGACGGCTTCTTTGTCAACCCCACCATCATCGACCGCCCGCCCGAGAACTCGCGCATTGTCGTCGAGGAGCCCTTCGGCCCCATTGTGCCGCTGCTGTCCTACACGTCCGAGGAGGAGGTCGTCGAGCGCGCCAACAACACCAAGATGGGCCTCGGCGCCTCCGTGTGGTGCAACGACCTCAAGACGGCCGAGCGCATCGCCAAGCAGATGCAGGCCGGCACCGTCTGGATCAACACCCACTTTGACCTATCGCCGTCGGCGCCCTTTGGCGGCCACAAGGAGAGCGGCATCGGCACCGAGTGGGGCGCCAACGGCCTCAAGGGCTTCTGCAACGTCCAGACGCTGTTCCTCAACAAGGACATTGTGAGCTAGATTAGCGAGGGAGAGGAAAGTAACTGATTTTACGAGTATACTTGCTAGGCACGTAGCAGAATGAATAAACAAATATAAATATAAAATGTATAAAAAGTATATAAAGGAGTAATGAGAGACAAGACTGAAGAATAGAAACGAGAATACCCATCGCTTCGAAAACGGCCGGCTCCGTCGGGAAAATCAAAAACGCTACGACATCTCTCACTTCGACGTAATACAGCCCACCTCGGTGGAAACGTTGATTTGAGTCGGTTTGGCCCCCACGTCTCCATATGACAAGCATACTCCGTACGATGCAAGATAGACTGCATGAACCGCACGAACACTGACAGCATCCGAACATAATCATTTAGCACAGTAGTGGCTCTGTCATTAATTCGGGCAAATTTTGAGTCAGAATTCGTGGGCACATATTTTTGTCGTCAACAACGAAGACTAATACGAACTATTGTACGCAGTAAATTGAACAACAAACACAATCACGACACAGGAAATGCACTTCCCCCAACCTTAACATGTTCAAACTCCCAACTCCCTCGTCGTAGCTCTTGCTTCTCTGTCTCCCAAAGACCATCTACCACAGAAGAATGGGCTTGATCGTGACACCGTCCTCCATGTCGCGCACGGCCTTGAGATAGTCCTTGACCGGGTAGAACTTGATCAGCTTGTCGACGGGGAACTTGCTGCTCTTGTACCACGAGATCATCTGTGGGATGTACTGCTCGGGGTAGACGCCGCCCTCCATGCTGCCCATGAGCTGCTTGCCCGTGACCATGAAAGGCACGATCGGCACTTCCAACCCAGCGTACATGGGCGCGACGCCAAGCAGGATCATCTTGCCCTGGTTGGCCGTGAACTCGATGCCCTGCTGGATCAGCGGCGTGACGCCCGTGGCGTCGACCGTGATCGTGCTGCCCGAGCCGCCCGTCATCTCGCGGATGGCGTCCACCAGAGTCTTGCCCTCGGGCAGCGCCGACGTGTTGACGACGTGCGTGGCGCCCAGGCTCTGGGCGAGCTCCAGACGACTTGGCACGCGGTCAATGCCGATGATGTTGCGGCAGCCCTTGAGCTTGGCCGCCATAATGGCCGACAGGCCGACGCCGCCCAGGCCAAGCACGGCCACCTTGTCGTTGGCGCCGGCCTGGCCGAGCTCCGTCACCGTGCCGGCGCCCGTCTGGATGCCGCAGCCCAGCGGCGCAAACATGCTGAGCTCCTCGCGGCTGTTGACGAGGTGCGTCACCTTGACCATGCTGGTTTCCTGGACGCGCGTGTGCTGTGCAAAGCTCGACTGCCCAAAGAAGCCGCCGCCCACCGCCTTTGTCGGCGCGTCCTTGGTGCCGGGGAAGGCCTCCTTGTTGCCGACAAAGTTGAGCTCGGTGAACTTGTGGCAGTAGCCGGGCGCGCCGTACTGGCAGTTGTGGCACTCCCTACAGAACGCAAACGACAGCAGCACCGCATCGCCGGGCTGCACCTTGGTCACCTTGCTGCCGACCGCGCGCACATAGCCGGCGCCCTCGTGGCCCAGGACACGCGGGTAGTTGGGCACAGGGAAGCCGGGCGTGCCGTCGGGCGCCGTGCCGCAGCCCAGGTCCGTGTGGCAGATGCCCGAGGCAATAATCTCGACAATGGCCTCGTGCTCGGCCGGCTCGCCGATGCTGACCGGCTCGAGAACCCACTGTCTCTTGCCGTCGACGGGGTCGTGGCAGACAATCGCCTGAGTAGCAGAAGTCGTCATTGTGGGAGGGAGGTGGGGACTAATCAAAAGTTGTAAAATGAGGTAATGTGTAAGAGCCAAAGAAAGACCAGAAGCAAAGTAATGGTTGGACAAGGATGCTGCAACAGAATGGATTACCTTGATGTCTTGAATGGTTGTCTGTACACTTAAGGAAATCAAGAATGCAGGCCAAGGTCGAGCTGGGCAGTCGGATGTGAGGAGTGCCAAAGACCAACAAGGCAATTTATGCCGACCGTACCGGTGAGTGTCCGATTTCAGCCCGCTGCCAGCCGTCATAGAAACTGCCGACCTTGGCCTTGATATTGTCTACATTGACCAGGATCATGCTGCTCCGACGCACTCCATAACGCACTCCGTATTAGAGCATCCAACATGCCACATGCGCCACTCACCGTCAACTTGGTTGCAGCTCGACTAAGTCGACTTACACGAATAGCGTGCCTGCCTCGCTAGTGTGAGTGGGCCGTGGGGTGCTGTGGTTGCCTTTTCTGGCGTTTTTGTGCTGGTACACAGTCCCAAAGCAGCCGCATCCAGCACCAGGTCCATCGCGCCTTCCGGGCACGACATGTCTTGGGGCGTCCACCGCCAACCTCTTCTTTGCTCTTTTTACTTCTTCCATTTGTCTTCTTTCCCACCATCGCTCTTTCCTCCTTTACTCCCCCCCTCCTCTTCAGAGCCTCCGTCACGCTCCGCCTTCCTCTTTCCACTTCCCCCGCACTCCACATCCCCGCATTCACGGATAGGTCCCGCATCTCGGACCGCTCACCTGGCAGCCAATGGGAAGGAGCGACCGGCCATCTCCAGACGACAGAGTAACGTTTTCTTCTACTCAGTCCTCAAAATGGTTCGACTGGGGTGTAGATCAATGCGTTCGGGGCGACAAGTGTCAAACGATGTCAAAGAAAAATGCAGAGAAGCAAGAGAACAAGAATGCAAGAAGCAAGTGTACCGTATCTTTGCCCTATTTCTCTCCTTATTAGTGTCGTTGATTTATTTCCGTGGTCTTTCCTTTATCTAGTACCGTACAGTAAAACAACCACTCACTCTTTCCCTTTAAGCACACACTGTCCTTGAAATGTGGTTATTGACTGGTTTTCCGCAATTTGACTTAATTTTTATCCTGTAAATACAGTCTATCTCATTTGAATACCGGATGGGCTTGCACAAATATCGAGTTCCAAGCCTATTTACACCAGATTAGCTCTCGTACTAATTGCCTTCAGATGAGGGAGCATGATCTTTAGACTTGAAGCATCCGACCGTTTAATCAATTCAGATATTGACATTACTCTTCAGGATTACTTCTTTCCTCTTTCTCAAAAATTACAATTCGTCCAAAGACCTTGGAACCTTCCACAATTATTTTTGAATTGTTCTGTAGAAATTGAACATGATCTCAGCACTTGAAATAAAATAATTCTGCTTGCATTCATTTTGTTAGGTAATGATCCTTCATGATGCAGCTCGAGAGTTCTCCTGATACGCTCAATAGACACACACGCCTCCGTGAATTAAATACTATTTATCTCCACAGAATAAATGCATCTTTTTCTGCTAAAGTTTTAGGTACAGACACAGGCTGCTCTTGCTGAAAACAACCTGTTTCAAGATAATATTGAAAATAAAATAAATAAAAATTCAAACAATGTCTATTCGTACCTGCTAACTCTGAGACTACTATCTAAATCAAATTTCTCTACATTCCACCTCACAGCTTACTTTCTCTCCCTTTGTACTCATCCCAGTTGGGCTTCTTTCCGGCCTGGAACTGTTTGACACCCCAAGCACCCGGCGCATCCGGGGCCATCATGCGGTCAAACAGGGCTTTCATGACGTCTGTCTGTGCCTTGCGGCCACCGTCAATCCATCCAACACGGACCAGTTCTTTGCACATAGCCGACGCGTCTGACGAGACACCGCTGAGTTGGTGGAGCAGAGCAGGAACAAGGCGGTCTAGATCACCGACACTGGCAACAAGCCCTCTCTGGTGAAGCTCAGACGCCGTCAGAGTGCGTGCCGTCAGCATGGCCTCGCGTGCCAGCGGGATGCCAAACTCACGGACGACGGGGCGGGAGATCGTGGCTGGACAGAGGCCGAGTTTTGCCTCGCTCAAAGTGACGGCAGCCGTGGAGGAGCACAGACGCAAATCACAGGCAAAAGCGACGCCAACACCACCACCAAAAGCCGGGCCGTTGAGAGCCGCAATGGTTGTCTTGGGGCAGGCGTCCATGGCATCGAGAAGACCAGTCAAACGGTTGTACTGGGCATCTGTCTCGGCGGAAGAAACACCGACGGGCGTGCTGCCTTTGGAGAGGTCCATTCCCGTGCAGAAGAAACGGCCAGAGCCAGTCAGGACGACACGGTGGACAGACGAGTCGCTGCCAGCTCTCTGGAAAAGGGCCGTCAGATTGGCAATCATGTCTGTCGTGAGGGCATTCCCGTTCTTGGGGCGGTCCATGGTCACACGGATATTGGCGCCGGCCCTGTGGACCAAAAGACCGGGTGAGCTCTGCGCCTTGTCCTCGACCCAACTAAGGGCCTTCACTTGTGTCTGGGCCGGCGTCTGCTTCTTCCCCTTGTTGCTGGCCTTGATGGCAATGGCAAGACCGGCCCGACTGCTGCTCGGCTTATTGAGAGCCTGAGAAATCCACGTGCCCGTCTCGACGAGTTTTCCGAGATCGACATTTGTCTGGATGCCCGCCTGCTGGAACATGTAGACCACGTCCTCGGTCGATGCATTGCCCTTGGCTCCGGGGGCGAATGGACAGCCACCCAGACCAGCCACACTGGCGTCAAAGACTCGGATGCCGTACGAATAAGCTTCCCAGACATTGGCGAGGGCCTGGCCATAGGTGTCGTGGAAATGGCCAGCCAGTTGTGACAGTGGGATGCCGTGCTGCCGCAATACGCCAATCAAAGTGCGGACGTTGTGCGGTGATCCAACGCCCAGAGTGTCGCCCAAAGAGACTTCGTAGCAGCCGACGTCCAGCAAAGCCTTGACGACCCGGACAACAGCCGCTGGATCCGTTGGACCGTCGAATGGGTCGGCAAAGATGCACGAAACATAGCCCCGGACAGCTGTGTCCGGCTGCGAAAGCACCAGTTTGGCCACATCGCATGCCCTTGCCAGTCCCTCGGCCACTGTGCACCGCGTGTTGGCCTTGCTGAATCCTTCCGTTGCGCTCACAAACACAGCCACCTCGTTGACGCCGGCTTTGGCTGCGATTTCGGCGCCTTTGAGATTGGGCACGAGGACAGGCGTGCGCCGGGCCTTGTCCCTTAGAAGTTGCTGGACAAGAGAGTCCGCCAGAACATCGCGACAGTCGGCAAGCTGGGGCACGGCTGCGGGCGAAACAACCGACGTCACCTCGATCGCGTCGAGTCCAGTTTCTGCGAGACGCCGGATGAGCTCAATCTTGACGGCCGTTGGCACCTTGTCGGGGATGTTCTGGAGGCCGTCGCGAGGACCGACCTCGACGATCCGTACAGCTTCCATGAGAGATAGTATGTGGGAAATAAACAATAGTCGGTAGTAGGAAAAGAAAAACCAAAGGATCAAACACTGAAACGAGAGCTGTTTCTGTATCGTCAGAGTCCACAATCTTCAGGGTCTCAGGATCGCAACAGCCTCGAGTCTACAATCAACACCACTTTCCATATCGGCCGTCAATGATCCCAGCCGGTGAAGCTCGCGTCGTCGCGCTTTCACTGATGCACTAAGGATCCAATTCCCTGCAAAAAGGCCCTGCATCTGCGCCCATTTGCACCCCAACCGCCAGCGGACCGCAAGTGGGGCTCGGTCCGTGTAAGTTGGGCCAATCATAGGGCGGCAATCTGACCGTACCTGCCTTCTTTCCTGCACTCGCCCCTGTACTCGCTTCTGCACTCCATCTGTGCATGCTGGAGTCCTCTCCTCAGCTACCCCAACGGTCCGTAGAATACCCAGAAATCCCCAGGAAAGAAAGACGAAATTAGCAAGGAAATATACGGCTATCCATACACGAGTTATCTACTCGTGACCTCATCGTGCGCTTGATTTTTGGGGATTCGGTCTAGACCCTGGGCGAGAAGATTATCACAGAATATTTCTCGTGCATTACTCGTTTTTCTCTTCCGTGGTCAACTCTTACCAGCATCACAGCTTTTCACGCCCAACTTCTCACACAGCCTACACCATGACAACATTCGACGTTCAGCAGTCGGAGATCGACCTGCGGGAGCAGCAATTTGAAGAGAACCGCAAGGCCTGGCAGCCTGTCCTCACAAGATTCGAGAATGCGCTTCAAACTGTGAGCAGCGAAGGTGCCGAACAGTACCAAAAACGTCACCAGTCGAGAGGGCAGTTGCTTCGTGAGTACCCTACAATTTGACAGTATTGTTTGCGGCCTTTTTTTCTAACAGTGCCTCCCTTTCAGCCCGCGATCGTATTGCTCTTCTCCTGGACCACGACTCGCCGTTTCTCGAGCTGTGTCCGTTTGCCGGCTATGAGAACCCCGACTCGACGCCCTCGGCAAACCTGATTGCCGGCATCGGCCTGGTCAGCGGCCGCATCTGCATGGTCATGTCGCACATTCCCACGCAAAGCGGCGGCGCCTGGAACGAGATGACCGTTGTCAAGACGAACCGAATCCTGGCGATTGCGCTTGAAAACGACATCCCCTTGATTTCCCTCGTCCAATCCGCCGGCGTGTTTCTGCCGCAGCAGTTCAAGGTCTTCCACAAGACGGGCCAGCTGTTTTACGACCTGGCCGTCCGCACGCTCAACGGCCAGGCCTCGTGCGCCGTCGTTTTTGGCTCGTCGACGGCTGGCGGCGCTTATCATCCTGCCCTGTCGGACTACACCATCTTTGTCAAGGACCAGGCCCAGGCCTTTCTGGGCGGCCCTCCGCTCGTCAAGATGGCCACGGGCGAAGTCATTGGCGCCGAAGAGCTGGGCGGTGCGGGTGTCCACGGCGTGCAGACCGGCCTGGCCGATCAAGTGGCCTCGGACGAGTTTGACGCCATCCACAAGGCCCGCGACTGGGTGGCCTCTCTTCGTCCAAAGCCGACCGCTCCTTTCTTGAGAGCAGAGGGTGAGCCTCGCCCGCCGCGCTACCCTATCGAAGACCTGCTGGGCCTCGTCAACCCCGACATTCGCAAGTCCTTTGACATGAAGGAGGTCGTCCTGCGCCTCGTCGACGATTCCCGCTTGTCCATCTTCAAGCCCAAGTACGGCTCCAACATGCTGACCTGCTGGGCCCATATCATGGGCTTCCGCGTCGGCATCGTCGCCAACCAGGTGCCCATCATCAACCCCAACGAGGCGCGCAAGACCGCCCAGTTTATCCGCATGTGCAACCAGCAAAACACGCCCATCATCTTCTTGCACAACGTCACGGGCTTCATGGTTGGCGCCAAGGCCGAGCACGCCGGCATCATCAAAATGGGCGCCCAGCTCGTGTCGGCCGTCTCGTGCTCCCAGGTGCCGCACATTTCCATTATCATGGGCTCGTCGTATGGTGCCGGAAACTACGCCATGTGCGGCCGCTCGTACCGCCCGCGTTTCCTGTTTACGTGGCCCATTGGCAAGTGCAGCGTCATGGGCCCCGACCAGCTCGCCGGCGTCATGGAGCAGATCCAGATGGCCAAGGTCGGCCCCAAGGGCGGCGAGGCGGCCACAAAAAAGGTCCAGGAGCAGACGGCCCTCTTCAAGGAGCGTGTCCAGCACGACGCCGAAAGCTATTCTACGAGCAGCCACGTCATTGATGACGGTGTTATTGATCCCCGCGACACTCGTGATGTTCTCGGCATGTGTCTCGAGGTCGTCGCGCAGGGCCCCGTCGCCACAGGCAATGAGTTTAGAGCTCTGGCAAGAATTTAGAGGCGGGTAGGTGGTAGTTTGAGACGGACCAGAAAAATCGTGCATTTACAAGACTATTTCCTTGTATTCTAGAGTAAGACATAGCTATCAAACCATAATCTGCAAGCTGGATCGAGTTTGAGCAAATTGCTTCGCATGTGATGTCATTGTCTCTCCCGTTATGTCTTCTCAACTCCGATGACCGGCTGGAATCGTCGTTCCTGTCGCTCAGCCGAGAATATTAAGAGGCGTGCTTGGGCATGCAAAATTAGCCCCATATTTTACGGAACTTCTCTCAAAGCTCGTCTCTTTCAGATACAAAATATGATACTTTTTGAAACTTTCTTTAAACTTTGGCGAAACTTTCTGAACTCATGACGACTGAAAGAAAGCTCCAGTGGAGACCTATCTGTGTTAGTGCTAGTGTGCCTGCGGTCCGCCGCTCTCAGCGGGCAAGAACGCGCATCTTCAGTGGGGTTTACGGCGGACCGTGTGGGGCCGCTGCACTCCTTCCTCCTGTCTGCATGTCAACCTCAACGGGGAATTGGGGAAGGAGCCACAGGACTCCAGAGTTGCCGGATTGGGAAATCATGCTCTTTCCTCCATATTCTCAAAATTGTTCAGCCTTCTAAATCATGTCAGTCACGCTTGCCGATGACGGAAGCGCGAGTGCGCGAGCCGCATGTACCGGCCGGCAAGGAAGGAGCAAGACGATGCTTATGAACAGGGGCGCAAGTACAGGGGTAAAGGGAAGGCAAGAGAGCTCTCCACCAACCGTATTCTGCTCCCTGGCCTTCGCTCAATATGACCGACACGGCATGAATTGTCGCATTGTTTTCAGAGTCTGCAGAATTTCCATCGTCCTTCTCCGCATCCCCCAACTCTGATCATCACCACCGCCAAATCACACACCAAACAGGCACAATGGTAACAAGACGCGCACCTCCATCACCGTCGATGCCGACGGCCTCGACGACAGATGCCTGCCCGACGCGGCCGGAGCTGTTCGTGGCACCGCTGCCCATCAATCCGGAGACCGGCCTACCCGTGATCCGCAAGGCCTTTATCGCCAACCGCGGCGAGATCGCCTGCCGTGTCATTGCCACGTGCCGCAAGCTCAACATCCAGACAGCCCTTCTCTACGTGGAGGAGTGAGTACCCTGACAACAATTCGCATCTGAATAGCACTAACACACGTAGGGACCAAGGATGGAGACACATTCTCGAGGCGGACGATGCCGTCAACATGGGCAGCATCAACGACCACGCCCAGAACCCGTTCCTCAACATGGATCTGCTGATCGAGACGGCCCTCAGTCTCGGCGCCGACGCCATCCATCCCGGCTACGGTTACTTGTCTGAGAAGGACGAGTTTGTCACCAAGGCCCAGGAGGCCGGCCTCATCTTCATCGGCCCCAGCGCGCGTGCCATGTCGACGTTGGGCGACAAACGCAGCTCCAAAGTGTATCTGCAGGAACAGGCGCCCGATGTGCCGCTGATTCCCGGCTTTTCGGGCACCAGCACCAGCGCCGAGGACCTCGAGGCTGCCGCCAGCAAGATTGGCTACCCGATCATGCTCAAGGCGTCGGCCGGCGGCGGCGGCAAGGGAATGAGAATCGTCCGCGAGCCGGCTCAGCTGCGCGAAGAGCTGGAGCGTGTGCAGTCCGAGGCGGCGCGTGCGTTCGGCTCGGCCGACTGTATCTTGGAGAAATACATTGAGAACAGCAAGCACGTCGAGGTGCAGATCATGGGCGACAACCACGGCAACGTCTTCAGCTTCTTTGAGCGCGACTGCTCGGTCCAGCGCCGCCACCAAAAGGTCGTCGAGGAGAGCCCGTGTCCGTTCTTGACGCCGGACTTGCGCCGCCGCATGAGTGACGTCGCCGTCAGCGTCGCCAAGGCCATTGGCTACGCCAACGCGGGCACCGTCGAGTTCGTCCTGGATGTTCAGACGAGCCACTTTTACTTTTTGGAGGTCAATGCCCGCCTGCAGGTCGAGCACCCCATCACGGAAGAGGTGACAGGTACCGATCTCGTGGCCATGCAGCTCTTTGTGGCCAGCGGCGGCAACCTGTCGACCCTGCCGCATGTCCAGAGCCTGAAGCCCAACGGCCACGCCATTGAGCTGCGTCTCTGCGCCGAGGACCCGCAGCGCGACTTCTTCCCTGAGCACGGCACTGTCCGCGCCTGGCAGCCGGCTGGTGGCGCTCTCGCCCCCTTGCGCGATGTTCGCTACGAGACGGCCGTCCAGACGGGCAGTACCGTTTCCATCTACTTCGACTCGATGATCGCCAAGCTTGTCGTTTGGGCCCCCACACGCAGTCTTGCAGTCCGCAAGATCGCCCAGGTCGCCGCCCAGACGGCTTGTGTCGGCATCAAGACCAATCAGCTGTTCTTGCAGCGCTGTCTCCTGCATCCGTCCTTCCAGGACCCCACATACAACACGTCCTTTATCCCGCGCCACATTGACGAGCTGCTGCAGACACCTGTGGCGTACTCGCCGTCGCTCGCCGTCATCCCAGCTCTCGTGCTGCGTTCGCCGGAGATGCAGCGGGTTGTTGCTTCGGGGAAAAGAAACGCGCCAACACCCTTCCGCTCCGTCCGTTCGCAGTTCCGCAACCAGCACCGCGACCCGATCGGCGTGCTTTGCGATGTCATTACGTCGGATCTATCTACCATGACCCGCGTCCCAGATAGTGGCGAGAAACCGTCGACGCTTCTCGTGTGGACGCCGCCGCAGACGCAGAACGAAGAGCCGAGCGTCAGCATTATGCCCGTGCCGGCCCCCAAGAAGGAGGGGGAGACCGCACCAAAGACCAAGCATGGCAAGACCAAGGCTGAGCCGAAGCCGGCCGCCCAGATCCTGACTGGCCAGTACAACCAGATCAGCAACATTTTACGCGGGCCACGGCCGGCACCCATCAAGGCCAGGCTGGCCCGGTGGACGGGCCTCGATGATGGTCAGAGAGGTACTGTGTCCTGTTTTGTGGATGCCATCATCGACGGCGCCAAGATCCGTGCCCACGTTATCGTGCCCGATGCCGCCGCTGCCGTCACATCTGCGACAGCAGCCGCACCCGTCTACTGCCACTTCCCGCACCTTGGCTGTTGGCTCAAGTTCGACAAGGACACGCTGCTGTCCTACACCGAGGGCGGCCGCATCGCCGTCAAGGAGGCTCAGCGCCAGGCCGAACAGGGCCAGGCCGACGTCAAGGCGCCGATGCCCTGCAAGATCTTGAGCATCAAGGCCAAGGAGGGCGACGAGGTCCAGAACGGCGACGTTGTCATGGTATTGGAGAGCATGAAGATGGAAGTCAGCGTCAAGGCGAGCAAGGCCGGCAGGTTCCATTCGCTGTGGAAGGCCGGCGACGCCGTCAACGAGAATGCCATTCTGTGTTCTATTACGTAAGCGGGGACTACAAGAGAAAATGGAGAAAAGGAGGGTGATAATTAGTTCATAAATTTGTAGATGTGTACATTTGACTGCAATCTTGAGAAATTCACTCGTTTCGTTCAAAGCAAGGCATTTATATCAAGTCTTTCTGTATTTTTTTTTTCCTATTTAGAGATTCTGTGATGTCTTATCTACTCTGTAGATCGCAAAAGGGTACATGGGGTATAAAAAGCAGTCGCTGATGTAATCGTCGTCGTCGAATTATGGTGGCTGAGTCAGTCCAACGCATCTCGCGTGAATTAGTTATTAAGCCCCGGCCACTGAAGGCCAATTCCATGTTCTGTCCGCTACACAGTGGTATTCAATTGTGTGTATGCTCGTTGTGAAAGAGCTGGCGGTCCGGCAGAACATTTGTGAGGTAAACCTCTGATGAGGAACGAGACATGAAGTCTCGGGAAGTAGAGTCGGAGAGAGAGAGAGGCTTGTCGTCTCTGGCCGACAGACCCCCCTCTAATTCTTCCCTTTCCCTCAACGCTTGGCCTTGGAGACCATATCCTGCTGGGCGCGGCGGAGCTCGTCCTTGATGTCGTCAAACTTCTTCTTGGAGTCGGCCGGGGTCGAGGGCGGCGCCGCAACATCGCGGGCGTTCTTCTTCCAGTGGCCAAGAGACCACTTGAGCGGGTCACGTGCCAGGGCAGCACCGACGTCAATGTCGCCCTCGGGCTTGGGGAAGCTGCGCTCGAGGGGATCCGTGCTGTGCTTGAGGCGGCGGGCAGCCAAAGTAGCTGAAACAGGAGCCGATGCCGTGGTCTGAGGCTGCGGGCGGACGTGTCCTGTCTCTGACGACGAAACAGCCATGGGCACGCTGGCGAGCGACGACTCGAGCTTCTCGGCGGACAGAGCCGTCAGATCGGTGGTGCGGGCGGATGTGACGCTGGACGCATCAGAGCCGCGGCGAGACGGGTCGGCCGACCACATGTCGTCCATGTTGGAGGCTCTGGACGAGGAGACGGACATGGAGGGCGCGGCCAGGGTTGTGTTGGCGACAGAAGTCGCCATGGAGGAATCGGTGGCCATTGTGGCCGCGTGAACGTTGGAAGTCGACAATGACGTGCTCATAATATGCGGGAGGGTTGGTGAAGAAAAAAGTGGTTGTGTGGTAGTTGTTTGGGTTTTGTCGAGGGAGATGATGAGGGTTGTCAAGGTCGGTGTCGGATGAGGTGAAAAGTGAGAGAAAGGCGACGATGAGAAAACAGTAAGAAGAAAAGGAGGAAGAAAAGAAAGGAAAAACGACGTAGGAAATTGTAATAAATCAGTAGTGTAGAAATGAGCGTTATCGAGAAGACTAATACTAATATCAGACAGTGCTAGATTGGGAAGACAAAAAAGAGGGAAAAAAGGGTCCAGGCCTTTCTCTCGCTGTTTCGGTGAGTTCGCGGAGTTTGTACTCCCAAGTCCAGTCTCAAAAGCCACTGACAAATGCACGGGAAATGACCACAATTTTGCAAGCCAAAAAAGTGCGTTAAAATATTCGAACAGAGGAGAAGAGGACCAAGAGATAAATATGGAACTGAAAGGCGAAATAAAAATGTGCTTGATGGAAAAGCTGCCGTTGCCTTCAGAAGGTTCCAAATTTGAACGAAATTTCACGTTTTTGTGGGGATATTCCGAAGCTCGAAATAGCGAAAAAGAGACTGTTGCGGCAGCCCACGCGAGTGCCACGCGGCTGTCCCTGGCGTAGTGGGCAAATAAAGCAAATAAGAGGCAAAGTGAACAAAAGAGCGGAAGGCGAAGCGGTAACCCGGGACTGGGGCATCGAAGGGTATTCATCACGGGCAGAGGGTCAAGAGACCGACAAAGAGCGCGGAGCCGGTGACGAAATGGCCTAAGAGGACTTTAGGGGGCAAATAAAAATAGGGGTCCGGTGTCTGCGTGGGCGAGTGCGACTGGCTGCAAACAGCCTCGGCGACTCTTTCCTCCTGTGTTTGTACTCCATACCGTGTAGGGTATTTGCTCCTTCCTTCTTTCCTTCTATCCTTCTAGTGCTCCGTATCCCTCATCGCTGCTTCCTTTTCGGACACGGTCCGTTGACTTGTGCTGGACATGTGGCCGCGGCAGTCGCGAGGCGACACTACACGCAATTTTACAAATAGTGCGTGGCGAAAGACAAACTCATGGTCGCAAGAAGGGGAGCCAAACGGCGCTAATCGGTCGGCCGGCGCAAGTAAAGTCACTGCCGGGACACTGCTCCGTGCGAACTGCACAAACACCAAACTCCGTGGGCAGGCGCGAAGCTTTTAGCGCACGGCCTAGGCTCGGAAACTAGCTCGGCCTGCTCTTGTTCTTCCTTGGCCTTCAAGTCCAAGTTCTTGTTTCGTGCCTTGCAGGATACAAGATACAAAATACTTGTTCCCTCTTCATTCTTATTATTCTTCGTTCTTTGTCTTGATTCATCAGTTTCTTGCGAGCACGGTTCCGAGGTACCTTCCGAGATGTATCTGTTCATCCGTGTATCCGGAAGTCGCTGGAAGAGAACTCTGTTCACCTGTTCGCTGAGATGCCATCGTCAGAATTGTGTCATTGTCTTGTTTCTCCTCACAAGCTGAGATAAAGTGGTCAAAGGTGATACTCGTGTTCGGTTGTCACGGTTAGAATGCAACAAAAAACGCGTATTAAATCGTCGTGAAATGCAAAATTAACGTAGATATAAAAGACCAAACTCCCAACTCCAGACGCCCTGCCAAGTCGTCTTTTCATGTTTTCGTCTTTCCGTGTTTTTGTGTTTTCGTAAATTATGCCTCCCACCCTTTCACAGGTGTGCCGGGCAATATTATTAGATTAGCCCGGAAGCTCGACCCAGGCAAATGCCTCGCACATGCACCCATCCTCTCCCTTCATATCCCCGTCCCCGGATTTTCATGGGCGCTATGACATAATGCCCAACCACCCTTGTCACGCTTTCAGCCCGAAACGACACAGGCCACGATATCAGAACCAACAGACAGCCACGTGATTCTCGTGTACGCCGTCGCCACGTTGTTGCGTTGTTGCGTTGTTGCATCCTTGTGTCATCCAAGATCCCAACGACACAAGTTCTGTTCCCCGAATCGTGTTCGTCTGCAGATCATCTCCGTAACGCGGAGCGTGTCTTTTGGCTCTGGCTGCCGGTTGCCTTGGCCTCCTTTTCGGCCTGCTTCTTGTCGAGGTCGCTCGTCCGGATAATCTTGGGCGCGGGCGTCTTGTAGCCCTCGAGCCTCGTGGGCACAAACATGCCAACCTGCTTCTGGTACTCCTTGTAGGCCGGGTACTTGCCGCTCGTGATCGCTTCGGTCAGGAACGTTGAGCCCTGGAACAGCATCACCAGCACGAGCGCCCCAATGCCGGCCCAGCTGTACAGCGTGCCCGTCGCATAGCAGCTCCACTGATACAAAACGATCCAGACCGACTGCTCGGCCGCAAAGTTGGGGTGCCGGCTGTAGGCCCAGAGACCTTCGGCCAAGAAGCCACGGTCAAGGGCGGCCTTGGTGAACTCGGCGGGCACCTTGCCGTCGTCACGGTACTTGTACTTGGCGGTCTGGTAGTCCCACTGCTGCTGGTCGGCAAAGTACTCGAAAATGACAAGACCAATCTCGAAAGCAGTGAATGCAAAGTCGCCAAATGTCAGCTCAGGCTCAATCATGCCCGTCAGAAGCAGCGTGTAGGCCGGGGCGGCAATGGCAAAAAGCAAGACGCTCTGGAAGAAGGCGATGAACGTGAGGTTGAAGATATGGAACAGCCACTTGGGAATGGCATTCTTGACGATTTCCCTGTAAGTGTTAACGACCAAGAACAATGTGCACGGGGTGGTGGACAGCACCTACCAACGGTAATCCTCGGAGCCAACGTCGTAACCTCCTTTGCGCGCATAGTTGTATGTCAAACGAGCCTGATCGGACGGTCAGCGAACTGCACAAAATCTACGCACAAAAGACCGGAGATAGCGGGACAGACTCACGCTCCAGATCGTGCTATAAAGCAACGCCGCATCCAGACGGGCGGAATGGACGCCGGCCAGGCGCGACCACAGGTTAAAGTGCGCAATGTAGAACGTCGGCAACAGACTCCAGCAGCGGTCGACTTGCGAATAGTTGCGGTTGATCTCCGACACGACGAGGAACACAAAGCCCAGGGCAATCGAGATGCCAAAGCCCGAAATCAGCGGGTTCGTGTCGACGTAGAGCTGGCCCAGGCCGCCCGACGTCAGGGCCGTGAGCGTCTTGCCAGGCAATTCATAGAGTTGATCAAGGAAGGGCTCGACATTGTGAGCGTAATCGGCGCACGCCTCAAGCGAGGCCACAGTCGGAAGAGCCATGGCAATGTACTGTCGAAGGGTGCAGGAAATATACTTGGTCGCCTGTGAGCTGTCCGGGTCGTCTTGTGCGTCAATTGTGCTGTTGTAAAATGTAGAACTGTCTCGACGATGTTGCCCAGCTTCGATGACGTTTTGGACACGCGCCCCTGCCCGCACTTTAATACTTACCCCGTACGGAGTATTTCTGGAAGCTCTACCTCAAACCCACGAGGTTCACAGAAAAGTGGGTCTATGGGGAATCCACAGCTGCTGTTTTGGCGTCAAGAAGGTGCTGGTTGACGGATACAGCGGTTTCCGGGTACCAAAGCTCCCTGTAACTGAGCCTTAGACAGCTCCAACGGCCCGCCGAGCGGCGTCTGTGAAAACGCCGTCCCCGCCTATTCCAAATGGGCTCCATTAATGCGTGCAAACCGACAAAACGAGATATCAGAAAACGGTGAAATCCACACAAAACGGCGAGATCGTCAACGCCCAACTCCCGGCCGGGACTTTGCACGACTTTTTCACGCGTCATAGCCTCCCAGCTGCGGCATGGTCCACCGCTGATTGAATACACATTGCTGGCGCCGCCGCCGTGGCCCGGGAAAATTGTCAAATTGAGACGCGTTTTGAGAAGAACGAGACGAAAAACGCCATTTGGGTGGCTGTGGGTGATTTGCTGGTTGTCCGACAGCTCCCACAATGACCAAGATCCTCTGTGTCGCCGAGAAGCCGTCCATTTCAAAGGCTGTGGCCGGTCACCTCTCCGGAGGCCACTATCAAACGGTGAGTAGTTTCAGAGTACCCGACATGTTTTCTCTCCCCACGACATTTCTAATTCCAAGCAGCACAACACCTCGTCCAAGTATATCAAAAACTATGTGTTCTCCTTCAACTTTGGCCCGCCGTACGGCGACTGCGAGGTCACCATGACCTGCGTGTCCGGCCACATGACAAAGCTCGTGTTTGGCCCCGAAGTCAAAGACTGGAAATACCCGCCGCCAGAACACTTGTTCTCGGCGCCCGTGCACACCGTGATCCCGGACGACAAGAAGGTGCTCGCCGAGAACATTGAGAAGCAGGCCCGATATTGCCGAGCCCTGATCATCTGGACAGATTGTGATCTCGAGGGCGAGCACATTGGCAGCGAAATTCGAGATGCCGCACGAAAAGGCAAACCGTCGATCGAGATCAAGCGAGCACACTTCAGCAACATCGAGAGGGCGTAAGTGACATGCTAAGCAGACAAATTATAATTTCATCAGATCTAACGTCCATAGACACATCTTACGAGCAGCACAAAATCTCGTTGGCCTCGATGAGAGGCAAATCAATGCCGTCTCAGCCAGATCAGAACTGGACTTGCGTATCGGGTATGCCTTTACTCGATATCTGACAAACAACCTGCGGGCCCTGGGCGGGCCTATGGCACAGTTGACGCTCAGTTATGGTGAGCACACCCCGTCCCATGATGGTTAAAATATTCACATACCAACCATGGCCCCGTTTAGGCTCCTGCCAGTTCCCAACGCTGGGCTTCGTCGTGGACAACTACTTTCGCGTCAAGAATTTTGTGCCCGAGCCCTTTTGGAGCATCGGCGTCAAACACACAAAGGGCAAGCTCTCCGCCAATTTCTCGTGGGTCCGTGGCCATCTCTTTGACCGTGCCTGCGTCATTATCCTGTACGAACGCTGCCTCTCAGCTAAGAAGGCCGAGGTCGTCAAAGTGCAGGAAAAACCCACGAAAAGATGGAGGCCACTGCCTCTAACCACTGTGACGCTTCAAAGTATGGCCACACGTTTCCTGCACATGACCGGTCAGCAAGTCATGACCATTGCAGAAGGTCTTTACAACAAGGGCTTCATCAGCTACCCGCGTACCGAGACCGACCGCTTCGACAAGGGCATGAACCTGCAGGGGCTTGTCCAGAAGCAGACACAGGACGCGACGGGCCGCTGGGGGCCCTTTGCCAACGACCTGCTGCACAACAACAAGTTTGTCTGGCCACGAGCTGGCACACACGACGACAAGGCCCATCCGCCGATCCATCCCATTACCTACGCAGCGCCCAGCGTGCTCAACGCTGAAGAGGGCCGGCTCTACGAACTGGTCGTACGGCGTTTCCTGGCCTGCTGTGCCGACGACGCCAAGGGCATGGCCACGGACGTCGAGATCGCCTACGGTTCCGAGCGATTCCGGGCCAAGGGCGTACATGTCCTAGAACGCAACTTTTTGGACGTCTACCCGTACGAAAACTGGACCGATACGGCCCAGCTGCCTGCCTTTGCAGTGGGCGAGCGCTTTGAGCCGACCGAGGCGCTCATGACACAAGGAAAGACAAGCGCACCAGGCTACCTCACAGAAGCCGACCTCATTGCCCTCATGGACGCCAACGGCATCGGTACCGACGCCACCATGGCCGAGCATATTCAAAAGATCCAGGACCGTGAGTATGCACGAGCTGTCGAGCAGTCTGGAGCTCAGAGCAATTCTGGAGGTGGTGATGACGAGGGCGGCGGCGGCAGAGGAGGCCGAGGCGGCGGTCGTGGCGGACGAGGTGGCCGTGGAGGTGGCGCCAGCCGTGGAGGCCGTGGCGGAGGACGTGGCGGCCAGCGCGTGTTTGTGCCGACACAGCTGGGCGTTGCCCTCATCCAGGGATTTGACCGCATGAACTTTGAAACGAGTCTGGGCAAGCCCTTTCTGCGCAAAGAAATGGAGCTGCAGATGAAGGCCATCTGTGAAGGTCGCACGACGCGGTCGGCCGTGCTGCAAGAGAGCCTGAGGCAGTATCGCCAGGTATACGAGCAGTCGTCAGAACGACTCGATGTTATGAAAGCCGTGAGTTCTCCTCGCCCTATTTCTATGCATTTACTAGCACGCTTTGAAACACATTGTCCACCGGTTCACTGGTTCACTAACATTTCGGTTTCACCACCCCAACAAATACAGTCCTGCCGGCAGTACATCTTCAACAATGGTGGCACCGGTACAACTGCTCGATGAAGAGCACGGCTATTTTGAAGACAGACAAACATGCAGACGTATAGATACTCTGGGCTGTCTTTTCACAAAATAAGTCGACCGGCCTCGCTCAGATATTGAGCACATCGTCTCAAATGTACAGCCCAGCGGATATTCAAAAGGATATGCACGATATGTGACTCAATCACAGATGGGCCCACCAAAGAGTCTGTTTCTTGTAAACAGACCAATGCAGACAATCTTATTGCGCCTTTTTCCAGTCGACCTCCAATGGAGACTCTTGTGTAAGTCGACATTGGGCATGTTCTTCCCTCCCGCTGGCGCCGATCGTCGCCATTGCGGTAATTCTGCTATTTGTCGCAGCAAGTGGGTTTATGTTGATGTATCGTCAGCCCAGCTCCATCTTTATGGGCATCTCAGTGGACATGTCAGAGGGCTTCTTCGGCTTGTTCCTCCCGCCGACAACCGGCGCCGATATACAAGGTATATTATGTACAAAAGTACAGGGCAGAAAATACAAAATACAAAATACAAAAGTAGTATTCCCTCGTTGTGGAACATTTGTTTACTTGAGTCACAAGGTGACAAGCGAAGTAGGGCAAGCCAAATCAAAAGATATTGACGCACGAAGGGAAGAACATATCCCCGGATAGTAAAAGGACGCAGACCTCACGACGATATGCCTCTTCCACTTTTGTTTCTTTAAAAGTCAACGACTATGAGGTACAATTAAATGTACAGATATGCCACGACAGAGGGGCTTGTAACCGGGGCGAATATGTGAGGGATGTGTAAGTGGGACTCGTGGGAGATATCAAGAGGGGAAACCGGGTGCGGAGACACATGAGAGGAGCAGCCCAAGAGGGGGTTGGTCGGCAAGAACGCGGTAGGGTTGCGTTCGGGCTGCAACGGGGCGTGTTTTTTGGACAATTCTGAAATTCAGATATGCTGCAGACGCTCCGAATAAAAGAATGAAAAAGGAACGAAAAAAATATGTCTAGAAGAAAGGAAGGCGAAAGAAGAGGAGCAATGGAAGAAAAGACGATGACGGCTCAGCCCTCATAGTTCATCGTCAGTTGTCCATTGTCACTGGCTGTCAATAATCTGTCGGCTCTGGCGGATCCAGCGCCTCATGGAAAATATCGCCATTTTCGTCACCCCGTGGGTTATTTATTATTTTATTCGCCAAGATTTCGGGCAGCGTGGGTTGTGAAAAATAAAAATAAGAAAAAAAATTGATGAAGATCTGAAAGTTTTTTTTTTTTTTTTTTTTTTTTTTTTTTTTTTTTTTTTGTGGAAATTTTTTTTTTTTTTATTTTTTTTTAATTTTTTTTTTTTTTGGATTTATTTTTTTTTTTTTTATTTTTATTTTTTGTGTTTTTATGTTTTATTATTTTTATTAATTAAGTTGAGTTACTTAGTATTGTACAATTTATTATAAATTAATTTTAAAAAAAAAAAAATTTATTAAAAAATTAAATTTTTTTTTTTTTTTTTTTTTTTTTTTTTTTGATATTTTTGTCTCGAAATTTGATTCCTTTTGTGCGTTTCAAATATTTTCCAGTTTTCCTTGGAAAAAGGCGCCCACGGGATGAGGTCAATGGCAGTTGTCGTTTTGGCAAGTTGGAAGCCAGACTAAGGTCCATCCCGAACTTACACGGGCGTGCGTACGCAAGGAGACGCCATGACATAATGCCAGAGGGTCCGCGGGTGTCCTCTCGTCGCCGCATCGCACAACGTGGGAAAAGCAGACTGGATGAAAGGGATCCCACGAAAGACCTAAAGAGGCTCGAAAAGGCCCCTCCAAGGCTAGAGTGGTCTTGTCGTCTTCTAGCCTCACCCGCGGCATGGTACGGTAAAATGAGGGGAACAGGATGAGGATCAGAGAAGACACGAAAGAGGGGTGTGTAGCTAAGAGTTGTCGTGCAGGACGATACAGTCTATGGATTAAAATGGTGACGAAATAGACGCAATTGAAGCCCTTTTTGCTCTTTGTCCCAAAAACCTGAAACGGTGGAAATGGCCCAGCACGACGATAGCTTTTACTTCGTCCTTGCACTTGCACGAAGAGAAGGAAAGAATAGATGGCGCCTGCCCTCTAGGTCAGCTGTCCACGAAAACCAAGGTGCCAAGTGACCAACGGGAAGGAGCCAATGAGCGCCAGGCGCGAGCCCAACGTGATTGGCCCGAGATAGAGCGCAAAGGCGAATTCGGAAAGTGGCAAAGGAAGTTGCGACAGACGACATCGATAATACACAAGCGCCAGACTATACAAGAAAGAACAACCGACCACAGAGTCATGGTCAAAGGATAGGGCCATCGTGGATAGAGAGAATATTTGCAATAATGGCCAGAACGAGAGTAAGGAAAGAGCGAACGGCACGACAAGGCACAGTAATAATGGCAGTGTAAATTGTGCGTGCCTTCCAGCAGCCATTTGCTAATTGACAATTATCGCCACGGAAAGAGCGACGGCCCTACAACCGGAAGGCGCAGTACCCACACATCTGACATCGCCCCTCAGTGATTTATTTTGGGCGCGTCGCTTCGTGGCCCCTCGTGTTGCCAGATAAGGGCACACCATTTTGCGCCGTATCAGGGCCTTTTCGTATCAGCTCTTGTCTTTTTTCATGGTTACGGGCGAAATGCGCAGTGTGAAATGCGAGCGGACGACATCGGGCCAGATAGGTTTGTGCCCTCTTGGGTTATCACTTGGGACTCAATTCCCCGGTTTGAGAGCATGTATATTCGCCAGCTTCATTCCGCTTATTGTGACTCAAGTCATAGATGTCCGACGCGGTCAGTATAAAAAAGATACATTGCAGGTCGCTCACTGTAAAATATTACAGACAGGCCCGGAATAAGCCCTCTATGCTAGACGTCTGAAAGTGCGTGCATGAGAAACAGCGTTTTGTGGAGCTCTGTCCGGACGAATACAGAAAGTACACCAGTTATAGCCAAAAGAGGAAGTTTGCGCAGACATTGGCTGGGCAAGCAAAGGCAAAAGGGCAAGAGTGAAAGTGCATTGAGTATTTACAACCGCCAGCAAGACAAGGACTCATTGCTCCTTCCATTGCCTTCCATCGCTGCTGCCCCCAGTACCTTCGCAAATGCTCCCCTTCTTTGCGACAAGCGAAATGACCTGGTTGCCCCTATTCCCATATTTCTGTTTACAAAGGACGAAACGGAAGGACCGTCCATCACGTCCTGTCGACTGTTGACTCTTTCCAACACGGGTTGTCATTTTCCCCTTTCCCCTTTCCCCGTGCCCTCCCTTGCCCTATCCCTCTTCATTTTGTGCGCCCAATATTAGACCATCAAAAGGACGTTCTGTGACTGTCCGTCGCATTCTAGCAAATCGACTAAAAACGCGTCGAGATAACGAAATCACTCCCAATTTAACTGATGAACAGACCATGCCCTGGTACGATGATAACACCCAAAAACGCGTTCCTAAAGGGGACGCACAAAAATAAAAACAACCCCAAAATACACGAGTGAAAAAATACAAGATACACAACCGTAAACCGATCGGTCGCAACGCAAAAAGAGGAATTGTCCAAGGAACTAGAGAATAAAGCCCCCGTGTCGTCGCGAAAGTCTTATCAGGTGCATACTTTTAGGCCTCGCTTCACTCTGGGGAAGAGGGGGCGCGTGGAGAACTGGATCAACTGGGACCCAGAACTGGAGCATCGCAAGGGCAACGACGACGGACAGCCGGCGCTGTCTACCCACGCGCAGCGCTAGAAAATAGAAAGGAGACGCCTGAAGATCGTGGAAATAGTGAATATCGGCGCCCTTTTCAGGCCCTTTTGCTCCAGCATCCAGGACACCTGTATCTCACTGACAGCGAGTGACAACAGAGAGACTTTGGATAGATAGCGGGAAAGGCGCGTCGCCATACAAATTCCACCCAAGATAGGGATGCCGCGCTAACAGCACAGAGTACCATGCCAGGTAGCCTTGCTCTTGCCCTCTCTCTTGCCCTCTGTTGCCTTGTGCGTAGGGCAGCCATTTCCGCTTCCGGTTTCACCCCCCTCTCGTCATTGTTTCTCTCCTTTCAGAGCCCTATCCACACGCCCCCCTGCACCTTCCTTGCTTTTTCGGCCAGGCATTTGTCACTACTTGTGTGAAGCCGCAGTCTGGCTGTCTCGTCACTGGAACGAGTCCGTCACAACCCCCAATCTGGCTTGTGTTGCTGGCGCAAGGCAAAGCCAGCCAAACAACGCACGCACCACACACACACTTTCCCTCCCTCGCTCCTCCTCGGTTCTCACTCAAATTCACCTGGTCACAGGCAGGCGCAAACATTCGCAAAGGGAAAGCGCCGGCCACGCCCCCCAGTCACAGGCCCCCCTTCATAACTCATGATTTCCGCACCCTCTTTCTGGGCTTCTGCCCTCTCCTTTTCCTTTCCTTTCTCTCCAAAGCAATCAACAACGACACAAACAACATCGAACGTTTTATCCATCGAGAGTCATCTCCTTGTCACAGTCCGATAGTCGCTTATCGGTTCTCCTGCCAACTCGCTACGCCATTTCTCTTTCTCTTTGCCTCTGCAAGCTCCTTTCTGCCGCCGTGTTATTCGCCCCCGGCTTCGGATTTTAAATCGTTTTCTGTGAGTGACTCAACGCCTCCATCACTGCGACTACGCGCATCGCGTCTCTCGCAAAACTCCCATCATCGCCATTTGCCCCCGTCGGTCGCGACGTCTGCCTTGTCGCAGCCTTGTGGCTCTTGTTATATCAGTTATTGTTGCTGCTGGTTTATTTTTCTTGCATTTTTTTTTTTCTTTTTCTTTTTCCTTCAACGTCCGTCTGCCTTATCAGTTGGGCGTGCATCAAGCCAGTTTCCATCCGTTTAGTGACTAACACGCTTCCCGCGTCGCAGTCCAGAAACGGTTATCCACACACGCGACAACTTCCCACAATATACACGGCCTACGGCACCGTCGTCGCATCGATTATTTATCGACCGACGCACAAGCAGAGCTTCTCACATCAACTTCCTATCCAAAGGGAAAAGAGAAAAGCGCAAAGCAACTCGCAATCATGGCAGCTGCAACCGAACGCGGTATCCAAGCGACCTCCCCCCGAGACACCTTCACTGGTGTAGCGGCCCGGAGTGTCCCTGTGACTCGAACCCATCCCCTCCCTCTTCCTACTCCTCCCAACTCCATATCACCAGCGCTGCCGCCGCACGGGCTCAAGGCCCAGTTGCAGAAGGCGGCCAAGCTGGAGCCGATCGATTCCGACCTGGACTTGCACGATCTCAGCGACGACTATGGCGCGAACAAGAACAACAACAACGACGACACTGCCAACCGTGGAGGCGTTGCCGCCCTCGCTGCCGCAGCAGCGGCAGCAGAAGCTGCTTCTCCCGGCGGTAGTGGTTCGCCGCCATTTGAGTCTGCTGATACGATCTCGCCAGCCATGCTGGCCAAGTTTCACCTGCCCGAGATCTTGCTGAACCATGGCCCCTTGGCCATCCGGTATATCATCGGACACCTTACGGCTTCAGTGCCCGGGTTCTCCTTCATACCACCAGCAAAGTCTCGGAGATTGGTCGTTGCGGCGTTGGAGGGAAAAGGAAGCGGGGCAGAAGGCGGGATGGGTGGACTGGAGGGCGACGTGGAGTTCCAGAAGGTGAGCTGGGGTATCTGGGGAGCCAGACGCATCGGTGGCAATTCCAGGCAACTGGCAGCATCACCTGCAGCGAACAGCTCGCTTGGTATCCCTATCGCCGGCGGAAATGGAGGCGGAAGTGGAAATGGAGGTCTCGGTGTGGAACGGCTACGGCAACACACCGAAGGGTCAGGCGCCCTTTACCGGGATGCCGACCTTAAAAACAACAACATCAACCGGAACCGGAACGTGATGGAAGATGAGGCCGACCGTATGTCCATGGACGACGACGACGAAGGCGGCTCAGCTTCATGTTCCGAGGCTCCCCCGGAATACGATCACATGGTGATGGACGACGACCCGGAAAACCTCACAGACGACGAGGACTGGGCCGCCGTCGGCGCTGCCAAGCTGCGTGCGGAATCTTACTCCAACTCTGCCGCCGCCGGCCGGTTTGGCAGCCCCATCTTCATGGCATCGCAACGCCGATACGGCTCTTTCAGTCAATTTGCCGGTACCGCTGGCAGCAGAACAAACTTCTCGTTCAGCGCGCGGGCAACCAGCCCTCAACACCAATCAGCCCTGGCGGCAACGGGCTTCAGCCCCTTCTTGGGTGCTACCGCCTCGGACGAACAAGAACGTGAGGCTATTGAAGGCCTTCTTCGTCTTGGGTCTGTATAATATACCAATGCATTATGACGGCGTTATTTTGCTTTTTTTCTTCTTTTCATCTTTTTAATGGCGGGCAGCACTCTGTTGGGCGACTTCACTTCTCTTTATTTACTTTTACCCTTTTCACATTATTCCCCCCCCTTCAACAACAACTTTCTCCCATCTCTCTCTCATCATTCATACCCTCTTCTTCTCCACGCTTTCTTCTTTTTCACATACTCATTTTTATTACCGGCCTCGGGCCTTCATTTCTTGGGTTCGGGGTTATTTCATGGGCTCTCATTATTGAGAAAAGGAAAGGAACATCTGGTTATGGGAAATGGGAGGCATAGAACCTGCCAAAGAGTTTGGCAAATAGGATACCAACAAAATCATGACAGGACCAAGAGACCAAGGAGACCAAGACAAGACTACTAAAACGAACCACCCCAAGGATTGGCATTTTCAGCATTCACGTCCAGCACTTTGGAAGCCTTGTGAGAACCCACTTCGACTTGAATGGACATCCAGTGACTCGGGCACGGAAAGACAGCCGCTCTCTTGGGACGGCAGGAACAACCAATATCCTGCCTCAGTGGGCATCACCACTTCTGGAAAGCACGCCCATGTTCATATGGTCTTTTTCTTTCTCTTTAGGTCTTGTCTCAGTCTCTTGGTTTTGTGCTGGTTTTTATCCTGCCAGGTTCTTTCTTCTCTTCTGGTTTATGCGCGCTCCTGGATTTATGAGTGCATCTTCACGACACATCTTTTGCACGACACAACACAGTATATATATACCCCCCTTTTACAAAATCAACAAGTACAGTCACCACATCAACTTATCGCCACATCACGGGATATCATTTACTTACTGGGCCTTCTCCACGATTTCAACACTTGGAGAAGCCAGAGTACCAGGCTCGATTGGATTGGACTGTCACGAATGGACCAAAGGTCTTTAGGGCGTGAACGACAGCGTCAAGGATGCATACCCCTACTTCCACGGACTCTTGTCGGTCTGACAAACACCACAACGCGCATCATGTTCACTGTCATGGCATCTGGACATCGACAAAAGTCAAGGTTTTTTTTAGTTTATTTTTTTCGCCATTTCTTGGGGAAGGCGTCGCGTCAAAACGATATGGTTTGGATGTTTGGAAAAGCATGGACTTTCTGTATTCCTCTATCTTTTTCTGTTTTGAAACCAGACTGCCAACTGCTCGAAGGTATCTAGCCTGGGTCTGTTTTTCTTACCTCCTTATGAGGTCAGATCCAACTACATCAAGACAAATCAAACTACCGTCTCAACCCCCAAAACCATGATTTTGTTTTCGTGATCTGATGTGACATGTCCCTATGCTGGATACCATTGCGGAGTTCATGTCCTTCTGTTGGGCGTGTTTCCACGGAGTCTCGATGAGTACTCGTCGGTGAGCCACAGGTAAGATACGGAGTACAAAGTACATGGTCCAACTAGTATTATGACGACAATGTATCATGGAAACAGGCCGCGGGTTGGTCTCACGACTTTCTGTCGACGCTCCTCGAGGTGAGATACACGTGCCCACTTTGAATTAAATAAATTCAAAAATAAATACACAAATTTCCCTCGTCTTGACAAAGTACTCCTTTGACTCTCAAACTATCTGACAAGAAGGCTGTGCAGATTGGGCGCCGAGAGAGACGACCGCAACATTGGTCTGCCTGTTGCGCGATAACGAAGACCCTTCTTGGCTCGGGGGCCTTTTGCTGTTTTCTGTGCTTTTGTAGCCAGACTTTTTCTACATTGCATTAAACCACGAGATCGACTGCGTTCTTGTAAATGAATACGGAATACGTACACGGTAGATAAAATAACGGTAAATAAGGCGCACAAAGTGCAAAGTAATTACCAAGAGATCTAGAGGATATCTTTATCATTTACCCAGGAGTGCAAGCACTTCATCTTCCGTCCTCGAATAGGAGAAGAGATCGATATAAACAAAAGGCGAAAGAACACCGTGACGGGAAGGTTGCAACCCGGCGGCTGCTCCAGCTCTCACGGGACTCCGCAGTATTCAACTCACTGGAAGAAGAGAAACACGAGGGAAGGCCAGGGGAAGGTCCAAGGAGGCACAAAGAGAAAACGTGTGAGATTTGTGGGCAATGCCAAGACTGCCCAGGTGACCCAAGAAAACACCAAGATGCCAAGACTTCCCAAGAGCGCGCCAAGACTGTTCAAGAGAGCCCAAGAGAGCCCAGCAGACAGGGAAGCCGCATGTCAATTACGGAGCACTGTACGGACAAGAAAGTCTTGGGCACGAGTCTGGGCAAAGTCTGGGCAAAGAGTCTGGGCACGGGAAGAGAAGCGTGAGAATCCAAAGGAGTCTAAAAGGAGTCCGGGGGTGGGCTGTGAAGTCTTGGTATTTTGCGATTCCAGCGGAGGGAGGGGAAGGGTTTTCTTGGTTGTTTTGGCTTTGCTGTGGTATTCCGTGCTATTCTGCGGTATTGCTGTGGTATTTTGGCCTATTTTGAGGAGAAGAAGGAGCTGCAGACAAGACGAGACCAGACGATGCCCAGACTTTTGTTTCCCCTTCTTTTCTCTTGGACATTCTCCCGTGGCACGTTTTTGATTACGTCGAGGCTCGGCAGGGCGTAGTGTGAATGGTATGATACAAGTCATACGTAGATACGTCGTATGTACTTTGGCCGGAGTTGGCAGTATTGGTACTAGACTCAGTAGTGACCGACGGGCTGTCGTTTGGCGGACATCTGGCGGACGTGCAACGGCGGCAAACAACGACAGAATGACAGCAAGGGAAAGAACGAATTACGTACATATTGTCGTACTAAGAAGGCACCAAAGGAAAAGGCAAGAAAGGAAAACCCCAACAAACAGACCACGCGACGTGCACCGCAAAGGATGACCCGCCCTCTCGTTTTGTTTTGTCGTTATGTCGCCCGACATTTCTCGACACCCAACGCCCATTCGTAATCCGTCCCGACACAGACATCCCAGCACAGCAGCATGGCAGGCTGGCAGGGGTTGAGTGCAACGGCGCCGAGCTTTTTTTCATGGAGCACGCATTGTGCGAGAATCTGGAACACCCACGCTGACACGGAAGGGGGGACCAGTGTGTGTTGCATGGATGGAATACTGATGGAGGACAAATACAAAAAGGGAAGGAAACGCCAGTCACGGCACAAAGGCCGGCCGACTGACAAGAGGAAAGAGCCCCTTCGGTGGAGAAATGCCAAGACTTTTCATCAAGACGCCAAGCCTTGGCCAACGCTTAGGAGGCTTGGCGTGGTCTTGGCATTTAATGTTGCGAGGCTAGAAGGTACTTGCCAAGACAGCCAAGGCTCGCAGGGCCAAGAAGTACCTTTGCAACTCGTCAACTTGCCGACGCAGACGTTCGACAATCTGACCAATCACCGTCTGAGTCAAGAATCCGAGCCCCCGACTTGCCAAGACCGCCAAGGCCGCCAAGACTACATAGCGAACGGAGGGAAAAAATGACACTGGCGAAAAGAGGGAAAGGGGAAGAAACACAAGGGAAATACGCACCACGCAGGCGCAAAAAGAGCTGTCTGGCTGCCAGGAAAGAGGGCCTGGAAGGCGTAACAGCAAAAAAGGGCAAAAAGAACATCGTCTGCATTTCCACTGGGGAAAGAATAGAAAAGAAACATACGGCGCCCTCTTCCGCTTTTTTTCTTGTTTTCTTGTTCTCGTTTTTTTTTTTTGTTTCCTTCACCTCCCTCCCCTCGTCAAATCGTAAAGCATATCACGAAAAGGAAAGTGCAAACGTGTGCTGCACATTTCGCGCCTTCCCAGTTCCGCCTCTTACACCACACCTCCACCTGCCTGGCCTAGCACCTAGCACCTAGCACCTGCCGACACGCTCCCACGGCGTTTTATCGACCAGTCTACAAGCCTCAGTGACAAAGAACGGGCTGTGGCAAACACACATCAAAGAGGTCTCGAGACACATTATTCATTTATATTGTATCCTTTTCTCTCTTTTTTGATCGTTTTCTTCACTTTTATATCTTGTGCATCTTCTCAGATCTGAGTCGGCCCTCTTTATTCTTTATTCTTTTTTATTTTATTTTCAGCCGCACCTTCCTTGGCTTTGAATCTTATTCCGACATCTCTGAAGTGCAATCACCAAAAGGGATAGCACATCCCACGACACAAACGCAACTTAGTCAGGACCAAACATCGTTCCTGCATCTTTCCCCTGTCAAACCCCTGGGGATTTTTCAACGGTTCCAGACGGTCGGAATCGGTCTTCACACTATCACAAAAACCACTTCAACGCCAACATGTCAATGTCGTCAGCACAAGGTGACGCCCGGTCGTCGGTGTCCAGCGGTAACACGCCGGCACCGGCATCCTCGACGACCACCACCACTCCTCAGTCATCATCCTCTGTCCCCGCGGCCAGCAGCAGCAGCAGCAGCAGCAGTGACGATAACCTCGTCTGTCGCTGGAGCCAGTGCAGCGAGCGCTTCACCACGCCCGAGATTCTCTACGTACGTGCAGTCCATGTCCATGCTGATACAGCTATTTATTTTTATTATTTATTTTTATTTTTTATTTGGGGGCAACACTAACAAAATAGGACCACATCTGCGAGCGTCACGTTGGCCGCAAGAGCACCAACAACCTCAACCTGACTTGCCAGTGGAACCAGTGCCGGACAACTACCGTCAAGCGGGACCACATCACGTCGCACATCCGCGTGCATGTGCCGCTCAAGCCGCACAAGTGTGATTTCTGCGGCAAGACGTTCAAGCGGCCGCAGGATCTCAAGAAGCACGTCAAGACGCATGCCGACGACTCAGTTCTGGCCCCACGACCGGGCCAGGACCCGACGGGCGGCATGGGCTCGTCGTACCGGCCACATTCGAGTGAGTTTGACCAGCAGTTCGAGTCTCGGTTGCAGCAGATGCACGGGGAGGTCCGTTTTCATTGTTTGAGCAGCTAGAAAGGCAGAGACGAGCTAACATTTTGCGCCTTCCATAGCGTCGTCCAGCTACTACGACCACAACGGCCATATCCGCACCAATCCTTCCGCCTTTAACCAGCCGCACCAGGGCGGCGGACACGCTGGCTACTACCCCCAGCAGCAGTATGGCGGCGGCATTTACTTCCCTCCGGCCTTGAACCCGCGCAGCGACGGCTTTATCGGCGGCCACCACCACAGCCACCACCAGGCGCCGCCGCAGCATCATCACCAAGCCCAGCACCACCATCAGGCCCATGCGCCGCAGCACCACATGGCCAGCGGCCCTGCTGATGTCGGCGGCTACGGACAGCGCCGCAACCTGGACGTGCTCAACGACTTTTTCGGCTCCCTGAAGCGCGGCAATGTCGACCCCTCGTCGTACGCCCAGGTTGGCCGCTCGCTGATGCCTCTGCAGACGGGCGGCGTGGCTGGTGGTGGCGGCGGTGTTGCGACCGAGTTCATGCCGCAGCCGCCGCACATGCTGGCCTCGGCTGCCCAGCACCAACACCAGGCTCAGGCCCAGGCCCAGGCTGCACACAACCCGATGGCACAGCACTATTTCCTGCCGCCGATCCCCAACCTGCGCACCAAGAACGACCTCGAGGAGATGGACGTGCTGCTGGAGCAGATGCAGACGACCATCTACGACAACTCGGGCGCGTCGCCGACACCCAACACGCACGCCTTTGACCTGCGCAACAACCCGTCGCCGCTTGCACGGCCCACGCTCATCAACGACCACTACGCCGCCAACGCCGCCGTGTCGGCTGCCCACATGCCCTCGCCCCTAACGGCTCTGTCGCACTCGTCGCAGAGCGGTGGCTCGCCAGCCGTGACGCCCCCCTCGAGCGGCGCCTCGTACACGTCGGGCCACTCGCCCAGTGCATCGAGCACCGGCATGTCTCCCTCGTCGCGCCAGGCTCCCTCGTTGATGGCACCCACTTCGGTCGCCGGCACCATTGCCTACCCGCACTTGCCGACATCGAGCGGCGTTGCCTACCCCGGGTCGGCCGCTCCCACGACCCTGGGCTCCAACTTTGGCCCCGACGACCGGCCGCACCGCGGCGGCATGCTGCAGAGCGCCAGCCGCAAGGTTAACCCGGAGGAGGACCGGCGCCAGCAGCGCCAGGGCTCCAGCTCGAGCAGCAACACAGTAACGGCCAGCTCGCCGTCGGCGTCGTCGGACGCCAGCAGCGAGCCCGAGTCGTACGACCAGTGGCTCAACAACGTGCGCATGATCGAGTCGCTGCGCGAGTACATCAAGACCCGCCTGACACGCCAGGAGTACGACGGCTCGTCTGCGCCGCCGTCCGCCTCGCGTGACTCGCGCGACATGCCCCCTCCCTCGTCGGCGTATGGCCGCGGCGGCCGTGACCTGCCCGACCCGCCGACGTCGACGCGCCTGCCGTCGCTCAAGTCGGTCCGCGAGGCGCCGCCGCTGTACCCTACTCTGCGTCTATCAGACTAAGAGAGGCTAGGGAGTCAAGAAACGAACGGCATGATGTGAACAATGTTTTTCAAATTTGTATACGGAGTTGCATATTGTTTTGATTTTACTTGCCATTTACTCTGTACATTCTGATATTTGATGCTTTATGTTTATACGGTCTGTCTTCCATACGTTGCTATTTGTTTTCCATTTTATTTCAATTTTTGTACTTTCCATCCCCTACTCTTCTTATATTCCCCTTTTCTGCTTTCAAATTTATTTATCGTTCATCCTCGGCTTTGGGATTCAATGGTATCACGGTGTTTCATCTTTTATCTTATATCTCAATAGGGGGACAATAGTTTTGCAACCAAAATTGCAAGTATAACACAACAAAAAATATATCCATTGTTAAACAAATCGCTTTTCTATCTCATGCTTTGTGATGAATGTCTAAATGTCCAAAATATAACATATAAATATATAAAATCTATCCCTACTCCGTCTTCGCCTCTTCTGCGGCTTCATTTCTGCATCGTTGACACATGCAAGCACCACCCAAACTGCCGCTTGCCCACTCTCTCCGCAACTGGACAGGCAAGGCCACGTCACAATAGTGGTTCAAGATCTCCTGTCCAGCCTTGATACCGCCCGGTCGCTTCTCCGCTGCATTCGCATCCAACTTGACACGCTCTTCACGCGCCCACAGAACCATGCGTCCGCCCCATTCCCAGGTGACGTTGGGATCGCAGTCGTGGTTCGCCAGGCACCACAGCGGGTGGACAGCCGCCACGTCAGGCCGTCCGTCACGCCGGCTCTTGCGCGCCGAGGCCGTGCCGCGGAATTTGCCATAGCACGAGTTGAGCACCCACAGGTCGTACTTTTCGAGGCCGGCAAAGACGTCGAGGTCCATTTTTTCGAGGATATGGAGCGGCGTGGCGATGTTGGCCTCGAAGCTGAATGGCAAAGACCAGGCAGCCGGCGGGATGCCTCCAGCAGCGGCCATGGCCGCGACCGCGGGAGATGTTGGCGCCACTGAAACGGCGGGACCACTCGCTGTACCCGTGGCATTCGTTGCCGGCGGCACGAAATCGCCCCAAATATACTTGATCTCGTCGACCTCAAGCGGATGGACGTCCTGGTGCGTCGCCATGGCCAACAAACGCGCCAACAGCAGGACATACAGAGCGTCGTCGGCGTCGCGGGCGTCTTCGGGATCTTTGGCGATGGAGTCGACGTCCGTCTCGCAAACCGCCGGATGGTATTTCTCCTGCGCCTGCTCAAAGCAGAACTCGTCGCAAAAGACGGTGTCGTAGCACTCGGGGCAAGCAACGGGGGCCGCCACGATCCTGTCGCTGCCCTTTTTCTTCTTGCCAACCTCGGCGAGACTGGGCAGTTCTGTGCCACAGGCATCGCATGCCGACTCTTTGAGGCGGTTGTTGGCCGTGAGCAGCGAGTACTCTTTCAGTACAGCCTCGCCGGCCGCGATATCCTCCTTGGCAAACACGCCCAGCTGCCAGCACGTCGGGATGTCGCCACTCGGTCGATTTGCCGTCTCCTCCGTCAAAATGGGGAGTTCCGCCGCACGAACCTCGCATTTTGGCGCCGCTCGAGAGAGCTCGTCGTTCAAAAATGCCAGCGATGCAGTCGAGAACCGGTCGGGCTCGTACGTGTTCCAGGGGTACACCTCACGGCGCACGAGTCCACGGTCTGGCAGATCAGTCGGGTTGTATTCGTAGTCGGCATCTTTGCGCAGACGCTTGCGGGCTGCTGTGTCGATAAGAGCTTTTGTCTGCAGCAAATCCTTGTCCTTTTGATCGGCGGCCAGGCCTCGCTCGCAAAATGTGAGTGCACTTCGCAAGCAGCCGCAGAGGAGGAGATTCAGAGACAAAATTTGATAGCAGCGGATGGCCGCCTTTGTCGCCAGCCGTCGACATGCCTCGAGATTCTCCTCCTCTGTCGAGTCTTCAGAAATAGATAGTGCCTCGATCTGAGAAGCCAACTCTGTCGATGTGCCACTCTTCAAGAAATCCGGCAGCTCCTTCTCCCCAGACGCATACGGCTGCATCGCCTCGTGCGTCTGGTCATGGTACTCGAAGCTCTCGTCGCTAATCTCGTCTGTCAGGAGAAGAGCTCTGTATGCATCGCCAGCCGCCAAATCGGGGTAGGCCAAGTCGGCATAAACTGCTGCACGGCGCAGGTACAGGACAATGTCGTATGCGCCCTCTTCCAGCTCATCCGTCAGCTCCTGACGCTTCTCAAGCAGACTGGCTGCCCGAGAGCCAGCCGGGGGCCAGCTGGCAGACGCATTCCCCGCCATTGAAGTGGTTGACGAGATTGATATCAAGTGGCGAGATGGTGACTGTGGGGTAAAAGAGGAGGGAGAGCTCCTGATAGTAGGACGAATGCCTCAGTCTTGTATATTCTAGCCGCAATATGACTATCGGCTTGAGTTTTCGTACAAAAGGTGAGGGTGCATAACGTCTGTTGTTGATCGTTCGTTAAGGTGGTATTGATGTTTGCGCCCAAATTTTTTGGCGGGCAAAAATATTTTTTTAAGCTGCATCAGCGCCTAAGTTGGCAGCACCTGCCAATACAAGCGCTAGAAGTCGCCCCTTCCATCACCGCCAGTATGTTGACTTTAAACGTCTCTCACTCTCATGCTATTTAAATGATTGTTTACCCGCGTTTAAATCTCAAACGCAACGATAGTCAAATTGGTTTGCCCGTTAAATATCATTAAATGTCATTAAATCATTTGATTTATTTGTGTTCATAAAAGCAATTAAAAGTGGCCAAAGCACCGTTTAACTTGTGGCATGTTTGCCTGCGATTTCAGCTATATTTCTATGCAAAAGACGCTTTAATGCACATGATAGATATATGACCCAGCTTTGAAGGACACAGGAGGAAAGCAATGTCTATAATGCACCCATAATCCTCTACTGGCCACCCACTCGGCTGCTGGCCCCGCGCAGGTCGGCCAGGCCGTTGACATAGAACGCCGGCACGGCCACGGCGTCGGCCTTTTCCCAGTCCTCCTTCTTGTTGACGCCCGTCAGCACGGCCAGCGTGCCGCCCAGGTGGCCCTCGATGCCAAACTGAATGTCCGTGTTGAGGCGGTCGCCGATCATGCAGGTGCGCGCACGGTCGAGGTGGAACTTGCCTTCGACAGCGTCCATCATGGCCTGGCTGGGCTTTCCGAGAGCCAGCGGCTGGTCGCCTGTCATGTTGGACAGAGCGACGACCGACGCAGAGCCGGCGCCGGGGAAGAAGCTGTGGTACATGGGCAGCGTGCTGTCGGTGTTGGTGGCCAGGAACACGGCTTTTCCCTCTTGTTTTTGGGCAGCGTCGCCCTTGACGTGGTTTCCTCTCAGATAGCCGTGGGCGTGGGCGAGCTTGAAGTAGTTGACGTGGAAATCAAGGCCTGCCAGAACAACCCCGACGTCCGGGTCGAGGCTGGAGCCGTCGGCAATGCCCGCAAAGTCCTCGGGGTCCATTCCCAGCTTGCGGTAGGCCGGATCGGTGCCGCCAATATACGGAATGCCCTCGCTCTCAAGCTCCGCCTCGATGCCTTTCTCGCCCAGCACAAACACCTTGTTCTTGGGCGCCTGCAGCTTGAGGATACGCGAGATGTAGATGGCCGCCGAGTACGACGAGCCAAAGATGTCCTCGATCTGGCACGGAATGCCCTTGGACGACAGTTTGGCGTGGTATTCTTTGCGCGACTTTGTCGAGTTGTTTGTCACAAAGACAGTACGCTTGCCTGGGGGTGTCAGTAGCCGTAGGAAGCAGAGAAGCAGATTGGCAGAGTATCGTCAGATATACGCACCCTTGTCCTGCAACAGCTTGATCGTTTCTGGGATGCCGTCAAAGACATGGTCGCCGGACCATAATACGCCTATCATTGGTGAGTGTGTGCTCTTGTAGAGTAGAGTCGCTCAAGGCTCATACCATCGCAGTCAATAAGGAATGTCTAGATGTGTTAGCTGTGGCTCAAGCTCCATATCAGATCGAGCAAGGCTGTTGCTTACGTCAAACTTGTCGAGGAAGTCGTCGATGGCGGCCGAGTCGCCGCTCAGGAACTTGGGATTCGACATGCTACAGGTGACGGATGTGCGCGACAATGGAAAAGAGAGTGTTTAAAAGGAGCGTGGTATCGTCAAGACAGGAACGAATGCAGTTGTGTCTAAAAAGATTGTCTGACGTCGTCTGTCGTCAAGATCGCAAATCGCTCAGCGATGACCGACTACGGAGTATGGAGCTCAAACTGCCGGAACTGCCCCTCCAAAAACAGCGCGGTTTCGCGCGTCACAGTCGCTACTTCCCCCAAATGAGCCCCAACCGATACACATCTGCGCCTTCTGTTCCCCACTAGACGCCGGCTGCACCAGCGTCTATGGTCACTATGGACGCAATGTTTGCTCTTCATGACTCGTATGCCGCCAACATAGGACAGAGATTGTTATTATAGAATGGGAATTTATATCAAGACGTTTTGACAGTTTTTGACACAAATGGAGGACGATTCGGCGGCAAGAATGAATCTCTATAACTTCTCCCCTGTTTCTCATTTTATTTGAGCGGCAAAAATCATCTCATCGGGGCGCAAGTCCACCATCGTATATTATATTATAATGTGGCAGATCCATTTAGGGGTCCGACTAGAACGACAGACCTGTTAACGAGAAGATGGAAAGAAAGAAAGAGAAAAAAAAAAAGAGAAAAGAAAAAGAAAAAAGAAAGGTCCATGCCGGATTCGAACCGGCGCTCCTGGTATTCGGTTTGAGATTATGTAATCAAAAACCAGTGTCCTAAACCCCTAGACTAATGGACCATTTGTTATGTCCGCTGGGCTGTTAAATGAGTTTAAGTAAGGACGTACTACATTCGACGTACACAAGCAGACAAGGTTGCCGTGCAAGTCAACAACCAAACAACCAGGCTGCATTAGCAGCGCGGTTCTTATTCGAAGGAAAGTAAACAATATATCGAAAAAATCAAACTGTCAAAGTTTGTCTATTTTCGCTGAAGCAGGATCTCCTTGTAGTCAAGTGCTATAAGTGCTGACTGTCGGTTGCCACGTTTGCCAGAAACGTGACGACCAATGTCTAAGCATCCACGTAAGATACAAAAGTGACATCAGACCGCGTCTAACATAATAATACACTTTGCCTACGAGGCAGGGGTTTTTAATGCCACCAGAAAAAAAAATCTGAAAATATGGAAAAGCAAGGACTGAGGTTGATGTGCGCCTTCCGAGGCGGCTTTATCGGCGCATACCATTTTAGCATGGCCGGCGCTCGCCATCGCAATTGCCGCAGCGTTCCGCGTTATCGGGGAAGGGGCGAAGGAAGAAACAAAGCAAGACATGCCTGCCCCTCCGATGCCCTAAAGAGATTGAAGGAGAAGCGATGACGCAATGGACCAGGGCTCTGGGGAGTGAGCGACAGGGCAGTGTTTTTGGTGCCTTTGTGCAAACAAAGAAATTCAATGACCCTGAGAGGCTGAGAAGAAAACCAAATGGCATTGAACGAAGCTTGACGCCATTTGCCTTTGTTACCAGAAAGTAGGGTGAAGGAAGTTCTTTTTGCTTCTGATTGCCATTGTCTTAGAAGCAAGCCCGTTCCAATATTATGACTCTTGCATTGCACTTACTTTGACCACCGTCGTCGCTTCCTCATCTCCCATTCAAGAAGAAATGAACCTGCCAGGAAGGCACGACCGACCCTGGACTATGAGCCATCATTGCCTGACAGACAGGGACGCCGACCACATAAGCCAATCGCTTCTTCTGCTCCAAATCAGCCATCTGGCCACTTGTCTGTCAGGGTTGGCTTTTGGACCTGTTGGGAGATGTGCAATGAGTAGGTTCAGAGATATACCTTGCCCAGCGGTGCTAGCATCGAGCTTGTACTTGATACGGATTCGTCGACAACCGGACAACTGCCGCTTCTGTGTACCAGATACGCAATGGATCTCCCCTTGACGGCAGACTAGTCTCTCGAGGGAGGAAAGAGCGAACTTGCGCTCTTTCCCAATTCCATCTCCATGTACCTTTTGTGCCTCTTTGCTTCTTCGTCCGCTCTTTCCCCGTTTAATCGCCTTTGGCGCCTGCGGGCCCTCGCTCTTTCCCATTGCCGCCAGTTTACGCCAGCAAGGAAGGAGGCAGCTCAGATTACGTCCCATCGAGATTTTCGTAAAAAAAAGGCCCATTGAGGCTCGACATGCCAAAGATTTGTCTTGCCCTTCGCCTCTTGCAGCCATTTCAAGATTGCGAGGGACCCCAGAATCCAGTTTTTAAAGATAGATGATACATGGACGCAAACGTGTCGTAGAGGTGTGCAACAAGTCGTGTTAGCTTCCCATGGCACAGTCGCAAAGCTGCACCAACAAAGCCTGCAACGGTCGCAAACGCCCATCGTTACTTCCCCTCCACAGAAGGCCACCCTGAACCACCCCTCCTTCCCCATCCACGTTTTCCATACCGCCTTTCGCAGACGGTTTTCGATCCCCTCTTTTTACGCTTCTGGCACTTTCCTCCTAATTCTATGTTCTCCTTTCCTCCTTTTCCTCCTTTCCCTTTACTTCACAACAAACCTCTACAGCTTCATATCTTCACGTCTCATCAACGTACAGCCTCATATTTTTTGTTGATTTTACAGCATTCTTGTCGCGCCTCAGGCCCTCCCAAATCGCCAATCACTGTCCAGCGCGAGCTCCACCGCCACCCCTTTACTCCTTGTGTTAGCGGGCGCCCGTCGCCTTTCAGAATCCTTTTCTAGCTTTGTACACAGTGAAATAAAATTCAACACCGTTGATTGATTGGCCTTACGGTGGCTGTTTCTGCCAAGTACAAGACGATCAACCTTCTTTTAGCTGGCCTTACCCCCCTTCGTTCCCTGGCACAAAAAAAAGTTGTACAGGCTCAACCGCAATCCAAGACAAACAAGACGAACAAACCGACCCTGATATCAGGCAGACGAGTCCCGTTTTCTTTCTTTATCACTTGCTGCACACAGCTGTTTGCATTCGACCGATTATTCAGTGTTCTATCGCCGTCAACACTCACACTTGCACCTCTCACTCGCCTATCAGACGCACGTCATCTACCCGTCATCACCGCATATCGCATTGCAGTCTCTCGCTCTCTCTTCTCCTTTGAGACTTTGTATTCCCCGAGTGCAGAGACGCCGAGTGCCATTCTTCGAAGCAGACATCCGACCCCTGTGTCAATATTTCTCACGGAGTACGTTTTGCGAACAGGCAGGAGTCGTTGAGCTCGAACTGGGAGGGGTCCTTGCATGACTACTTCGCTTCCCAGCCCACCCCCTACCCCTCGCCCGTATTGTTCCCAAATCTTTTTCCAAGAATCCAAACAGCAACAATCCTAACAATCTGACAGACGTTGTAGATTTTACGAGGAACGTCAAGCTCGACAGAACCACCTACTCTTAAATCGAAGAGAGCAGCGCAAGAAAGGCCGCCCGTCTCGAATTGCCGAACCTTGACCGAACTTTTGACATTCTTCAACAACATCCAAACACATCATACCACATCCACAAACATGGGGAAGCAAACCAACCTCTACTCATTCCCCGACGTGCCCTCGCTGGCCCCGGCGCTGCGGTCGTACGTGATCCAGTGCCAGAACGCCGGCATTACGCGCCACGGCGTGTTCAAGGTCGCCGTGTCGGGCGGCAGTCTGCCCGCGACACTTGCCAAGGCGCTGCTGCTGCCATCACAAGACGCCGCTGCGTCGTCAACAGAAGGTGACGACGTCGTCCGGTTCGACAAGTGGGAGATTTTCTTCGCCGACGAGCGCGCCGTACCCCTCGACCACGCCGACTCCAACTACGGCCTGCTCAAGACCGAGCTGCTCGACAAGATCCCCGAGGGCAAAGGCCAGCCCATAGTGCACCCCATCGACACGTCGGTGCTCGACGACACCCAGGAGCTCGCCGACAAGTACGAGCAGGTGCTGGTCGCCTCGTTTGCCAGCCGTGACAGTGTCCGCCTCCCCATCTTTGATCTGCTGCTGCTCGGCTGCGGTCCCGACGGCCACACGTGCAGCCTGTTCCCCGGCCACGAGCTGCTGCGCGAGACCAACGCATGGGTCAGCCCCATTGAGGACAGCCCCAAGCCGCCGCCGCGCCGCATCACGCTGACGCTGCCGGTGGTGACGCACAGCGTGCGCGTGGCCTTTGTGGCGACGGGCGGCGGTAAGAAGGGAATCATGAAGCAGATTTTTGACGAGGACAGCGGCCTGCCGTGCGCGCTCGTCAACGAGGGCGCGGGCGACCGGTGCAGCTGGTTCGTGGACAATGCGGCCGTCGAGGGCGTCAGCTTCCCCAAGCGGGGGTTCAACCTGTAGGCGGTGTGTGAGTGTGAGCAATTTTGGGGAGAGAAGTGTGAAATCTGAGGAAGCGACTGGAGCGCAGAGGTGGGAAGAGAGGGAGGTGTCTGAGAAAGGATGGGTTTGAAAAGAGAATGGGTGGCTGCTTTTGTCATTTTCTTTGCATTATCTCGTTGTCGTGTCGTCCATTTTGCGGTTCGTTTTTATGTCTTTGTTCTTCACTTCTACTACACCTATTTTTCTTTTACATTTTTTTTCTTCTTTCTTCTATCTGATGACATGATGGCGGCGTCCAGCATCAAATCGCCTTTTATTCTTCTTTTTCATTTTCTTTATTTAACCTACTTTATGTCCTCGATGTCCTCCCTCGCAATAGAACATTTCCTATTTTATCTTTACTCTCTCCCTTTGATCCTTCCCCCTTCTTTGCGGACAATATGTCTCTCATCCTTCATGCCCCTTGTCCGTATCCCTTTTTATATCATGTGGCTTTCTGTGTTTCGTTTCTTAGACTTTTTATCTATAAATTCAACACGCGTTGACGTAATGAATATCTTATTGATCTCTTGATATGTAATATGCCTGTGCTCCCCATCTGTCCATCTATCCCATAAAAGGTAACAATGACGCCAGCGGCAGTAAGTCTGTGCTGTGGTGGCCCTTATGGGGGCTTCCTTCCAGTGGACGTGTCAATACGACGCCCAAAAAAGAGGCGAATACGATGATTCTTCAACCCTCAAGCTTCAGGCTTCTCCAGTCCATCTGGCGGTCAATTCCTACTCTAAAACCGATATGGAAGGACTGTCCACGAAGACAAGCTGCAAAGAATGACCCTGTTCTCGGTGGCGCCTGCTATCGTGACGCATATATTCGGTATCCACCTCATTTTATCTCGAATGTTTTCCCAGGCTGTTCCGCACAGTGGGGTCCTGGCTCTTTTCTTTGTACAATGCAAGATGCATGGGAAAGGCGAATTACACCATGCACCATGCATGCCGGCGTTTTTGTGCAACAGGAACAGATTTTGTTGAGTGCTGTGTGCGAATCAAAGGCAGTAGGATGCATTCTGTAATCTCCAATCTGCAATCTACAAGCTGCAGTTAATATACACCGCAAGATCAAGCGAAGCATCACACAGGATTGCATGTGAAAAGCTCCGATGCTCAGTACCTCTGCCAGCTCTTTTGTCCATTTGTCATATCTTGTTGTTGATGTGCTTCCAGGAATATCTCCAAGTATCTCCAAGAAATCCCCAAAAAGTCCAAGAATAGCATCAAGAAAAGCAGATCTTCAACCCTCCCTGGTCTAGCAGCCGTTCGATCGCTGTGCGTCTTCCGAGGATACCTCCACCGTATCGTGGGTCTGCTCTCTCTTTCTGTCAGGACAGTCTGTCGAGCCTGTCAGACAAGAGCTCCGAGGTCAACAGTCGAGACAGTCTCACAACAGTGCCTCCGTGCACGGGGATTTTGGGGATTTTATTGTGTTTGACTTTACGACATATGTGACCCCCAATGCGCCCAGAGCCCATCCACGCTCACAATGCCCGCGATCGCCATCACCTCCGACGTCATGCAGCCACTGAAGCGCCTCCTCTTCCCAAGTTGGTCACTCTCAAACACACGTCGCACAGAAAGATACGGAGCTTTAGGCAAAAAGACAAGAAGTGCCGCTCGGGGACAAGCATACCGTAGCATCAACAGATGCACCGTCCGGCGCAATGCGCATCGAGCGCATTCTCGCCTTTCACATCAAATCGAGGGCCTGCACATATTTTTCCCGGAATCTTTTGTTGATCACAGAAAATCGTCGCTTGTTCGTAGGCTCGACTCCGGGTTGCCTCTGCTCTCTGACCTTTGATACGTCGCCGGGTTTGCGTGGCAAATGAGCAGCACACTGAAGATCGGGGGCTGTTGCCCAACGCGAGAACCAGGTTTTTCTCCAGCAATCCTCGCTGTGATTTGATATCGATATGGTTGTTGACACACTTGTTGTCCTCGAGTTTTCATTTGCTGTCGTGATGCTCTCGGTTGACGTCTCACTGTAGCACTCTATTCAGACGCGTTATAGCGCACTAGTGCGCCGCGCAGAAAGCGAGGCGCGTCAAGTTGTAGGCGACGACCGCTAAATGCTCAAGCCTCTCCAGAATTCCCAGGCGACGACCACTAAATCCAGTTTCTCGCAAGGAGAAACAATGTCTTGGATTGCGTATTACTCGCAGCATGTCTTTGAATTCCGCCCTTTGAAGACCTCCAAAGACCTTTACGACATAAAGACCTGTAAAGCCGCCCTATTTCGGGAAAATCAGTTCAAAGACAGCAAAAAGAAACAAAAGGCACGAAAGACTTAGAAATCAGCCGTATGTCAGGGATCCGTTCATTTCTTTTGCTCGAGCTGGGGTCTCATGTCAAACAGCTGATAGATCTCCCTGAACGTTGGGGATTTCTACTACAAAGACTGCTGCAGACTACAAACGCTTGTATTTTTTCCTCTTTTCCCTCACTTTGACGCGCTGCCTACGCGTGAAGGCCCCTCTTTAAAGACGTTTTCCCCTGGCCCTAAAATCGCTCGGCGGTTTTGAATTCCAGGCCGACCCGCGAGAGATATATGGGACGAAAATAAAAGAGGAGAAAGAGGATGAAGAGAAGAAGAAAAAGAATGGAGAAGAGAAGAAATGCAGAGAGCAAAATCTGCTGAAGACTCGGCCCGTCGGCCTTGTCGAGATGCCCGGAAACTCTGCATCTCCACATCCGCCTGCTTCTGCCTTGACACCCACACAAGACTCACCTCTCGCCGTTCTGGTTCTCAAGCTGTTCTCTGGCATTGAAGCTTGGATCACCCGTTTTCTTGATTTCTTATCACTTTTTTTTAAATGATTCCCGCCTCGTTCCGCGTATATCGAGATTCCTTTGCCCAATCTCAAAATCAGCCTTCCTGGCATCCGCCGTCTCCGTGCAATATCTTTCGACAACCATATCTTGTCGACCAAGTACTCCATATCGCCCTCGTTTTGTAAACTTGCTGGGTATTTTTCGCCTTTAACCAGTGGCTGTTTCAGCCGCCCGTTCTGACAAGGAAGGGGGGTGTGGGTTTTGCCTCTTTTGGGGGAAAGGGGACTTGTGAGACTGGGGTGTGTGTGAGAAGTCGCGAGTGTGGGTGTCTTGGCTTCTTGCCCTGGAACACCTGGAGCTCGAATGGAAGGAAGGGGGGCCTCCACGCCTTCGGTGTCTCGTCCCCTTTGCTCCTTCCTCCTTCCAGAGAGAGCCACGATATCTGCACTTGCAGATGGGCACCAATCGACGGTGGCCAACCACGCGTGGGCCAAACCACGGCAACCAGACAGGGGTACCTAGGCCGATCCCGTCTAATTTTGAACTTTTTCCTTTGACCTTGGTTTTCTGAAATCCGAGAAATCTGCAGAGAAAGAAAGAAGGGCTGTAAAAAGCAAGTAGCGCAAAACTATGTCTGTCGTAGCGCCTTCCGCGCCTTCAGCTGGCTCCGTCATCCCAAGAAAAGAAGAAAAGAGCAAGACAGGTGGACAGGAGGCCGCGGAAGGCTCGACTGACATTTCGTGAACAAAAGGGGGAAAAGGTCAAAAAGGCAGGAACGATGGGACGAATCGTGGGAAGAAAGGGGAAACCACACAAAAGTACCACGACGCCGAAAAAAGGGAATTTCTGAATCTTTTCTCCATTCAACATATCGTCCATTCCTCGTGGCTTTGCCCTTCGACGAGACCGGTTCCCCTTGCAGTCTGTCTCTGCCATCATCTCTCCGTCAGCGCCGCACCCTCCAATATACTGCTGCCCGCCTACTCTCGCTTCTCCGTCATCTTTGTCACCGTCGTTTCTCTTTTTCTTGTTTTTGTTTTCTCGTCTTGTTTTCTTTCTTTTCCTTTCAGACGCATCTTATCACGGCCCGTCCGGTGTAGAGGAAGCCAATCCTTTATTTCTTTTCTTTTCTTTTCTTTTCCTTCTTTTCTCTTCACTGTCCTCCTCTTATATTCGTCGCTTCTCTTTTCACCTTCCTTTCGTCTCACCGCCCAGCCGTCTTTCGCTTCGTTCGCCTCTTTCGCTCGCTCGTTTCACCTTCCCTGCGTCTTTCATGGACCGCGTCCACACTCGTTTCTGCCCGTCCTGTTTGCGCCGCACCTTGTCATTGATTTCACTGTCGTCAGCTTCAAAAAGAAGTCAACAATTCAAATCAATTCGACATTGAACACAGCATATAGAGTGCCCGGGCCACCGCATCCACTTCTTTCACTCCATCCAGCATCCCGCCTTGCGTGCACCTCTTTATCGCCAGGACCTGTATCACCGCCTGTATTTCTGTCCTTCTCTAACACGACCCTGGGATGCCTCGTGTTTCTTTCGTGGACTCTCGTTTTCTTAATTCTCTTTTTTCGGTTCTCCCAAACGACCAACACGCATCACGTCTTGTATTGTTCCTCGAATAATACCGACGACCCTTTTTGCCTTCTTTGCCCGTTTTGCCAGTTCAAATCTCGGGTCTCCGGGAAACGGAGGCAACCACTAGCTGGGCAAAGAGCAAAAAATCACAAGATCTTACAAGATATTACAGAGTATTACTTGCTTCGTTCCGCCACTCAATCTGTTAAGACCAGGGTTTGACAGAGGGGCATAACATCGACAAGGTGCCGTTTCTGACACGGAACCCAGCACGGAAACCCAGATATAGCAAAACAGGGTCCATCCTTGATTCAGCCGGGGGTACTCGCACACTTGGGATACTTGTACATTGTCCACGAAAACACACCAGAGGACAACAGAAACAAAACACCGACAGAGCAGCCGGGATAGATTTGAGAAACGAACAGGTATCTGATCCTGTTCACCCGCGCCTCATTTCCTGTGCTTTTCTCTAGTACTCTGTACTCTCGATCCGCGCCAACATCTTTCTTTATCAGCCAGATATCTCCATTCCATATCTCCATATCCGCCGCCATGGCTGTCGACACGCCCTCGTTCGTGCCCTCGTCCGGCAGCACAAGCAACGCTCCTCCCAGAACGCCAAAGTCCCCTGCTCGCTCGCGTTTCTCCAAAGCCCTACCTGCGCCACCCCCCGTCGTCTTGGAGCAAGAGAAGCTTCTGTTTGCATCCGTGTCTGCGTCTGCGTCACGGCCAGCCAACAACTCTAGCTCAGTCGACAAAACACGCACGCTGCCTCCACCTCCTCCGGCCTCATCTGCCGCTCTGTCCTCCTCCAACTACTCTTATATCCCCACCACCACATCATCAGCATCACCAGTTGCGACATCCGTCCCCCCCTCTGCTCCTCCTCCTTCTTCTCTTCCCCCCGCACCTCCCAAGTCGTCTGCCCGGACGATACCAGGAACGATCTCGTCTGCGCGGTCACCATCCCTTTCTCTCTTTCCTCAGCAAGCTCCTGCACCACCAGCAAAGAAGCCTGCACCAGCACCAGCACCAGCACCAGCAGCTCAATCTCAGTTACAGCCTCAGTCTCAGATCCAGACCCAAGCTTCGGCTCAACCCCCGGCAGTACCAAGTCGTGCCATCCGCCGGCGACCTGTTGCCAGCTCTGTCTCGGTGGCCAGCTCCGACTCAAACCGGTCATCGCAACCGTCGTCGACATCACCGCCGCCTCAAACCCCTCTGCAAGCAGCCACGCCTGCTTCTGCGACTGTTGGTACCACATCATTACCTTCAGTGTCGTCACTGCCTCAGCTGCCAGACCTGCCCAGCTTCAACAACTTCTCGAGCCTCAGTGAACTTCCTGCCGCGCCCGTTGAGCGAAACATGTTGCCAGAACTGCCAGAGCTTGCCTCAGCGCCAGTCGATACGGACACAAGCTCAAGCAAGAGCTCGTCTGAGACCCAGTCGCAAACAAAGACGATTCGGGCACCGTCGCCGCCAACGGCCGTGCCAGGTCCTACCGTTGCTCAAGACGAGGAGTCCTCCTCTCGGGCCTCCATATCGAGCATCTTGTCGGCATATTCAGAAGACTCGTCTGCCGTGGCCGGTCTCTCGTCGTCCAACTCGGAAGCCACCATCAGCACCAACACATCGTCCGTCATCATGCCGGCCGCTACTTCGTCGCCGCTGCGGCCGCTGCCCAGCGAAAAGAGCCAGCAGGTGTTTTTGGACGTCCGCCAGCCGGGCTCTGGGGCCAAGCTAGACGAGGATGTGCACACGCCGCTGTCGTATCTCCTGGATGGTGACTATGATGACGACGTTGAGTCGCAAAAGTCGCAAAAGTCGCCCGTGCCGCCTGTGCAAGAACAGGAAGAGAAGCAGGCTGTGACAAACACAGTCACGCAAAGCCGCACAAATACAACAAACGACGAGTACGACCCATACTCGGACGCCTACTACAGCTACAAACCGCCACAGCCAAAGAAGGTCGTCACAAGCACCGTCGTCTCATCTTTGCCCGTGGCGCCACCTCCGCCAATCAGCAAAACGGAAAAGATTGACGAGACCAAAGATCAAGCTGTTTTGCCGCCTCGTTCAACGTCGTTGCGCCATCCGCCACCAGATGTCATGTCCAAGACGGTCACGACAGGAGGCTCAGGATCAGGATTGAAGGCTGACGATACATTGCCTCCTCTGCCGACAATGCGCGTCCAGCACTCGTCGACGCCCTCGACGGAACTGTGGAAGCGCCGCTCCGAAAAGGCAGAGACCAACTTGTCGGTGACTGAGCTAAATCTGACGGCCGCGCCAGCACTGAAGAACGCCATTGCCGTTGCTGCTGCAGATTCGGGCGCAAAAGGCGCCCAAAACGTGCAGAATCAAAACCTGCAGAAGGAACTGCCCCCAGTCGCACCGGCCAAGGATGGTTACCTTGCTTACAGACAGCCACTACCCCCTCCACAGTCGCCTCTGCCACCACCGCCCAACCGTGCAGCCCTCGGCCTGAATACCAACATTAACAACAATACCACTACTGCCAACACCGCTAACAGCAACGGCCTCCAGCTGCCTCGGTCGCCGCTTGTTGGCGGTTCTCCCTCTTCCGTCGCGCCGTCGCCGCGTCTTGGGCTGCCGGGCCGTGACATTCGTCCGTCTCGCCAAGCCAGCCCGGCCGTGACCCCGACGACTGCCGCCCAGTCACAGTCACAGTCACAGTCACAGCCACAGTCACAGCCACAGCCACAGCCAGCTGACAACATGGGCTCGTCTTTGGCCAAGCTCGAGACCAAGGTCGAGTCCACCTTTAAACGCAAGCCTGCGCCGACAGTGCAGACGGCAACAGCACCACCGGCACCGCCTGCCAAGGAGCAGCCAGTGCAGAGTCCGGCCATCACATCAGCCACAGCCCGCTCGCTGCTCACTTCCAAGCCGCAGCCGCCGCCGCCGCCTCCGTCGTTCCAGCGCCCGCCAACGCCCGAGTACGACAACGATGACGACAAGGCAAAGAACAGCCAGCACAGCCGGCAAGTGTCAAAGGATGGCGTGTCGATCGCGCCAACCATGGCCACAGTGGGCACCACCAGCAGCTCGACAACGGTTGTCAACGTACCAGTGTCACCGGCTGCGTCACCTGCCGCGTCACCCGCAGCATCGACTTCGTCTTCGTCTGAGCAGGGGCAAACCCAAAGCCACCAGCTCCCCGCACCTCCTCTTCAGCAGCAGCCTCTACAGTCGCCCGTGCCTGCCAACGGCAACGGCCTCGTCGGCCGGGAGATTCGGCCGGTCAAGAGTACCGCCCGGCTGGCAAACCAGGACCAGGCTCAGTCTCAATCGCAGCAGCAGTCACCTCAGCCTCAGCAGCAACAGCAGTTTGCACCCCGCACCTCATCGCGGAACGTATCAATCTCGACGATTCCGGGTGCACCTGGCGGACCCGTGCCACCATCCAAGCAAATACCTGTGCCAGCCTCCATCCCAGAGTACCAGCAACAGCAGCAGCGCCAACATCAAAACGCCAACTCTGCCGTCAGTGAAACTGGCAGCCAGGTGACCATCAAGAGTGTGCCGCAAAAGCAGATTCTCCCTGATGGCACATCTGCCGTCGCCTCGCCCCGCCCCAACTCGTCGGCGACGACGGCCTCCGAGGACCTGCCCCTTGCACCCGGCATGCCCCCGCTCTTCCCCTCGGGCTATATGACCGACGTCGTCACGCCCGACACGGTCTTTGCCGCCCCGCCGCCCTCCAAGATCCAGTTCAACTGCATGCAGCGCCACCACGACATGTTCCGCGACCGCAACGTCAACTACCCGCTGAGCTGCCAGACGTGCCAGACCTTTGAGCGGTCGATGCGCTGGCGCTGCAAGTGGTGCTACCTGCGCATCTGCTCCGGCTGCAGGGATGTTTTGCACACGCACGCCAGGCACGATCTTGGACAGCTGCTCACTTATCTGGAGGAGACGGCCAATGGCAATAGCGGGGAAATGATGCCTGCTGGCGAAGACGCGTACGATATCGATATGGACGGCAAGACCAATGCGAATGTCCACTCGATGTCGTCTGCTGGTGAGCTTCCTGTGATTCAGGAGGCATAAACGGATGAGGTGTCCATATCTATATCACATTTATGTCACTACGACAATCTTTATCTCTTCTTCATTTTTTTTTACTCTGTTCTTTTGGAAAGAGCATTCACTTCATTTCTAATCACCCTTATACTACTTTTCGCCTTCTCTTTTTCCTCTTTTTTTCATGCATTTCACCGTCTCTCTTATTTCCTTTGTTTTGATCAATTTCTAGGCTTTGGCTTATCGGAACGGGTGAAGGATCATAATCGCATATATACATACGTTATATTGACGAAAATACACTCAGAGGTAGACCGGGATTTCGTGTATTTCTGGGTCGTCTGGTTATTCCGGGATATGAAGAAACGTCTCATACCGCAAGGCAAATGCATGGGCCAGGTATCATATATAGATATAAAGAATCGGTCATGATCGTTGAAAGTACTCCTCGTCGTAAATATTGAGTTTCGGTAAGTGAAGTTCAAAGTGAAATTCAAAGTGAAAACCTCCGAAAGACAATCTCAGCCTTGGCCCATTCCTTGTATGAACCGGTGTTGCAAGCACTTTTTTGTTTAAAGCATCGAGCACGTGACCAGGTCTCAGCAGAAAGACATGAAAAGTGAGGCGACAGGTTCATGCACAACGTATGCGATTTGCATGATCATGCATTGAACTCGGGATACAAGTGAGGTACGATTTACAAAGTGAGACGATCCGTCATGCAGACGTCGCCTGTGATTGGCTAGTCTAATGAACTGCCCACAGCTGCCCGGGAAGGCGCGCTAGCGGGTGATCGCCAGCAAAGTCGAGTCTCAAGATTACCGTTGATAGCGCGTGCTGACCCTTACTGGCGTTGTTTGTTGACTTTTGGCGCCTGTCATTGACCACTAGAGTGGCCGATTTAGCGCTTCCAGGCGGCCAGGGGCAACGACCACAAACAAAAACATCCAAATCCAATGTCACCGCAAATATCGTGACGCGACTACGTCACTTAATCGGTGAACTTTCTTACCACACAGCACACTCGCCTCCATGCCTATACCGCCGCCATCGTCGGTGCCTACACAGCCACCCCCAGCGGGCGGCGTCGGTCTGTCGCGGACCCGTTCGCTGCGACGGCCGCAAGTCGGGCCCTCAGCGCAAGCCTCGGTTTCACAAACTTCACAAACTTCACAAGCAAATGCACAGGTCGCACCTGACGCTCGCGGTTCCTCGCCAAGCCGTCTGCCCGTCAAGCCCACGGCGGGGTCTACGACATTAATAGGCCAGAAACCAAGGCCTCCATCGGCAACTGGCGGTCTCGCGTCGGCAAGATTAAGGCGGCCAGATGCTGCATCTGCTTCTTCGTCAACAACGTCTTCAACGACGACGACAACAAGACCAGCAACGAAGCCACCCTCGTCGTCACGCTCCCACCTGATATCATCGGGCCCAGGAGCGACGGCAAGTGCTGGCGGAGTGCAACGACGGCCAACGTCATCCAGTGGACGGCCAACTTCTTCGAGCGGGAGACCAACATCTTCTGGAGGACCGTCATCGTCTTCGGCAGCTCCCTCGTTTAGCCAAATGACACGGACACGGTCTGCAGCAGGATCCTCGGCCACGTCCGCAGCTGCATCTGCATCTGCGTCAGGGCCCGTCCGAGGCCACATACGAAACAAGTCTGCTTCAATTGCTACGAGCTCGTCTTCAGCAACAAGGTCAGCAACGGCAACAGCCCCAAAACCGCCATTAAAGGTCCCCTCGAGGCCCCCATCAGCCACAACTCTGTCGTCTGCCACTGTTCTGCGTCCTCCGTCTGCCCAGTCGTCGTCGACGGCAAGCAGCGGCACTGCAAGTCGTCCCCCGACGAGAGGTGCCGCAAGTGCTTCGTCCACCACAGCCACGACATCATCTACCGTTCATCGTCGGAATGCATCTGCCACAGCCACAGCCACATCTGCAGCTGCCCACCGTCCGGCCTTTTCTACCCACCAGCAGCACTACTCGCCGGCCAAAAACTTGGCCCCCAAACCGCGCATCGCCGCCATCCTCGCGCCGCCCGCGTCCCCCTCGAAAAAACCAGCCAATGTCGCCCTGTCCGTCGAGACTGGCCGCCTCCAGACGACACTGCTGCAGCTCCACCTGCTCCACCGCGACTCGGCCGCCGTCACGGCAGAGTGGCACGCGTCGGCACGCCAGGCTCTGGCCGGCGACCGACTTTCGGCACTGGCGGCCGACCATGCCGAGCTCGTCCAGATGGCCGGCAAGCGCGCCGAGTTGGTCAACGCCATGGCCCTGCACGAATGGGGCAACCAGTACACAGAGGACGGGTCGATGCTGGACTTGACGCTGGAAGAAAAGATTCAAGCGTTGGATGCCGTTCTTGCTGGTGTCTGGTCACTGGCAGGCCAGGATCACTCCGATTCCCAGTCTCACGCACATACTCACGCCCACGGTGGCTCGTCCTCCAGCAGCCGATATGTCCAGGTTGTACGCCGATTCGAGCGCTGGGCCCAGCAGACGGCCGATCTTGTCGCGGCGCGGCAAGGGATCGACACCTTGGAGGATCTTATAGACGAGGAAAGTAGTGGCGATGAGGGTAACAGCCATAGCCGAAACGGGGCTGCACCCAGTTTCCTTTCCAACGAGAAAGAGCCGTTTCTCAACGCAGCGTGGCATGAAGAGTGCGGCAACCTTGTGCATCGCCTCGAGGGCTGGCAGCGTCAGTTGGAACGATTAGGGCGGGGCGTCACGAAACAAGAAACGGAAGAGGACAACCACAAAGATGCACCACTAGCACTGTCGAGCCTGCACCGCATGTTGGTCGGCTGCCGCAGCCTCGTCGACGGCATGCTGGACGAACTACACATGATGCAACAACTCGAGCGTGATGCCGCCGAGCAGGAGCTGGCCTGGATCCGGCAGATGAACGCAACAGGCGGTGTAGGCAGTGGCAGTACCGACCTACAAGGAAATGCACAGCAGCCTGCAAGAGCTGGGGCCATCTGGCGTGTCATGTAATGTGGATTCTGGCTCTACTGGTGGCTTTTATATCAAACTATAGACTTAATGAATATAATCAAAACATGTCACAAATAAACAGAAGTAAAAAGAGAAAAGGAATGTTGAGTTCGCTGAATGCTATAGGCCAGCTAAATTATCAGAGTTCATAAGTCATTAAAATAATCACCGTCTCCATGCGCGTATACACTTTCCCAGCACATCGCTCTAACACCTCGATGCCCTTCCCTCACGACGCCCCAACAGAGTTCCACATGTTCTGGTTGAGATATTGCAGCACGCTCTGTGCGATCTTCTCCCGCGCAGCCTTCTTTGTAAACACATTCTGCACCTCGCCGACGCCAGCAGGCAGGACGGGCACCCGGCCAGGCCCTCCTCCTTTGGCATTGGGCGGTTGGAAAACAATGTGCCCATTAAAGATGCCCTCGGCCCCCTCGCGACTCGGCACCAGCTCGTACTGTGGTGACCCGAGCTTGAGCACCTTGCACAGCGAGTCCAGCATCTGGACGTTGGATACTTCGTAGTCGTTACCGTCGCTGCGGAACGGCGGCGAGTGCCGGCCGGCGCCGTTTCCATTGCCGTTCCCGTTAGCGCCGGGGGTGCCGGGAGCGCCACGGCCATTCGTGGCGGTGATGCCGTTGTCGGCCGCCGCCATAACGAGATTCCACGACGAGGATCTCGTGTTGGCAGCACCGGCAACGGCACCTCTTCCCCCATACGACGCCATGGACTGGACGCGCCGACCTGCGAGACGAGAGTCGATCGATCCGTCGTTGACATTGACGCTCATGTCAACAAGCGGCGATGGGCTCCGGTCTCGCATCGTCACGTCTCCCGTCCACTCTGGCACCTCCCGTATCTCACCCTCCTCTATCGAGTCAGCGTCCGCCTCTGCCTTTACCATGTACGACAACGAGCGCACAACCGCGGTCTTGCTGCTGCTCGTTCCGACCGGTGGTTCAGCAACAGCCCGCTGGATATGCTTGCCGTTGGGCGTCATGCGGCCTTCCTCGACGAGCCATTCTATGGCCTTTCGCGAGGCAAACTGCTTGGCCTGCATCTTGGTTGGGAAGATGTTGGTGTCGGGTTGCTGCTCGGCAAACGATGCGGAAGGAGGAAACCATAGGTCCGGCGCGTCTTTGGGGAGTTGGCATTGGCAGCGCCAGTACAAGGCGTTGCCGTACGTCAACTGTTCTATCTTGTAGTCCGGTGCTCCCGCCCGAGTTGCTTGGAGGTAGCCTGTCGTAGTTAGAGCTATCACAATAACAGAAGAGGGGGCTGACACGGGTGACTTACGCGACAGCATACTAACTGTGTCTTTCTCTGTGCACTTGACGGTCGAGGTTTCCGGCTGGTAGGTCGATTTTGATTTTGCATTCGGTGTTTGCGCCGGCAATACTGGAACGGGTTTCGGAAGCGGCGGCGGCAGTATCGGCCGGAGCGCCATGTTGTGCGGCTGCTGGACAAGAATGCCCATAGCATGGCGCTGGGCTCCTGTCAACAGCGGCGGCTGGCCCGTCCGGCGCATGTATTCTTCCTGGTCAAAGATCCATGCCTTGAGCGCGTCAAACGAGACTGGCTGCGAGGAAGCCACAAAGGCTGTTGGAGGCAAGTGCGCCATGTTTGTCGCCCCTGCCTTGTTCTTGCCCATGGCAATGGATGATAACCTTTAGCTGGTTGCCAATCGAGGACTTGGATGCGAGGACTTGGATGATGAAAGGGCGCGTGACAAAAAATTAAACAATGCCTCCCGAACGTGGCGAGTCTTCTGGAAAGCCCTGAGGAAGGAGAACGCGTTGTCTGTAAAATCCCTTTTATGCTAGGAGCCAGCCAATGCTTTCTTGACGGGAAAGAGCGAATGTGCTGGCGCTGGCAGTTGCCGGCAGACTTGCGCGTGAAAACGAAAGGCGCCAGTCTCGTCTCTTGCTCATGCAAGCAGCCTTGTTTGCCCCGAGAACGGAAGCAGCAGTTGGCACTGAGGAGCCGGCCGTGTACTACTCCTTCCCTTATAAGTCGTCTTGGGAAGGAGGAATTATCTAGTGACAATGTCGATGACAAGGCTGGGCAAGGCTGGAGAGATATTGACTGACTCTAATGTTTACCGATGTCACAGCGCCGTTTGTGCGGCTCAACAAGGCAGAGCGGATAGCAAAAACGACGCGCTATCTGCTAGACGCACCCCTCGCCCTCTCACAGCAACACGCGAACACCTGCGCCTTGATTTGGTGTGAGAGTTTTGAATAAATAAGAGATGAAGGTCGGGGGTTTGTTTTATTTTTCAGAAATATCATCAAAGAGCCTTATGTTGCTTGTTCCTGGCCTAACAAAAAAGGTGTGATATAGAGCTAGCCAGTCGTAGATTTCAAAGCTGTGATGGAGCTATCCGATGTATCAACTGTCTCGAATGGGCGTCTCCAAAGTCCAACAGGGTGGCTCTTGTTTCTGTCGTTTCCGTTTTTCGTCTTCTTCGCCAATAAGATTATGAGTTTGTTGTCAAGCTCTTTGAATGACACATCTAGAACTCCTACGCGTTACAGGCAGCACCCAGCAAGCACCCGCTTACATGTACGAAGCAGCTCCATGATAATTATTACGTAGTGAGTGACTGAGGGGAAGCTGACCAAGCCAAAGAGGGGAAGAGGGGACTTGTACTTGTTATTCGGTGAGGGCCTCTTTTCCCTGTCTTTTCGTTTTCTATTGGACCTATTCTCCTTCCTTTTGGCAGCCGCCAGCCAAAATTAACGAGGAAAAGGCACAGCGACCCCTCGGCGCTACAAGAAACGACGCGCCATTGGTCAGACTTTTGCTCGTAAATTGTCTGGCCTTGCGAGTAGAGGCACTCGATGCCGAGCCAGAAAACGCCAGAAGACAAGAAAAGACAGAGCTGTCCCTCACTCATCAAAGGTCCACAAGGGGGCTGTTCTCCTGGCGTTGGCTTGGCTCAAGATAGGTCCCGAGTTGAAAGGTCCCGCCCATCCTATTGTCTTTGGCTCTGGGCTGAAGGCGAAAGTTAGGCGAAGGCAAAAAGCAAAGGGCAACGGGCGAAAGCAAAAAGAAGGCGAAGGATCGTCAGAAGAGCCTCATGATGGAAATATGAAGAGGGACCGCAGAAAAAGGAATGGAAACCAGAAAGCAAAGAGAAACTCACATTCATGATATCGCAGTGACATGTGTTTGACCGCCTTTTCAACGCCTCCATTTCCTCGACGACCTGCTGCTGTGCCGTCCGTCGTCTTGCAGATGCACGCTGCAGCACGCTGCACGCAGCACGATCCTGTTTCCTCTTTTCCTCATTTTCCCCTCCATGCCTTACCTCCTCCTCCTCTGACGCGCCGATACCCTCACTTCGCGTTCCTGTCCTTTGCCGCCAACCAACCGGAAGTCGCCGCCCAGCTCTCTTTCCTCCTTTGTGCTGCTGCTATTTATCCCCGCGCCTTCCATTCGTGTCTGTGTTCTATCAAATGCCCATCGTGCCTGCCGCTTCTAGATGTCTTGTGTTTTGTTATGTTGCCTATTAAGCAATCTCTCAAGGGTCATTTTGTCATGGCAATTCGCGCCTTATTGTTGTGACACTCTCACTTGCAACTCTCATCCGTTCTGTGTCGCCGTCATTACGTTATGCCGCGCTGTGTTCTGTAATCCCAGCTTCGTATTTTGATGGTTAATCCAGTACTCCGCATGGTATGCCTCGCCTGCTCCAGTGGCGCTGCAGCGTCACAAATGCTACACGCCCTGCAAACTCGATCGCTCCTGCCCCGGTGGCTCATTCGTTCTTGTTCTTCTTTCTCGCAACAGCAAGCAGGAACGGCCTGGTGGAACAGGCTCCTCAAACGCGGCTGTGCGGGTCTTGTGTGAGGTCTAGAGCTTGCTTTGGGAAGGGTCCACCGCCGTCCCTCCCAGCTGGGAAAGAGGAAAATCATACAGACGTGCCAGATACAGGTTCCTGTTCCCAGCTCACGTTCTGCCCTGTCCAGATCCAGCGCGCGTTGCGTAACGGCTTCGTGTCCGCTACGTCGATGACGCCGTAAGACAGTCGTGTCGTGGTTACAGGGCCTGCCGGTCCTCTATTATGCTTATCAACACCTCTGTAAACTTTGGGGCATAGCGGGCGCCCATCATGCCTTCCCAACGCGATTTCTCTCGCCAGAGCCCCGGGTCTGGACCCCCCTTCGCTCCTTCCCCCTCCTTGCCCCCTTCGTTGTTCTTCGAAACTGCGAGCATTCAGTGCACGCCTTTTTTTAGTTCCAAGGAAATTTTCACCCCTTTCCTCCCCCTCCCCTCGGTCCCCCCTTCCTTTTCCTGTCCTTTCTCTGGTCTCCCCTTCCCCTTCCTCACCTTCTTTTCGCACCTTCCCCCAACAACAGCCCAAAAAAATTTCAAAGCGAAAAAAGGGGAATCGCCCAAAACGAATCCGACAAAGGCATCGCGCTTTTTTCCTCCTTTCCACTACACAAAAGCCCTCCTCTACGAAGCAACACATCCAAACAGGCGACGGTTTTTCACTTTGCGAAGAAGAACCATCTCGACGACGAAAAGGAAAACAAATAGACTCAGAAAAAGAGAAACAAAAACAAAAAACATTCCGTGCAGTCTCCCAGCTCGCGACTCTTCCGGCTGTTCCTGACAGGCCCATCCCGCCCTTGTTCGGTTTTTTCTTGTTGTCCTCACCGCGCACGCGCTGAATCCCACCGCTTCTCCTTCTCATCCTCTCCTGCCGACGACGATTTGCATCGATACCCACGACGCAACAAACAAATAAACAAGCATCACGACGACGTTGAGTTTAGGTAAGATTGCCTTTTCATCTTTTCGCTTCCACCCATTTCGAGCTCTCCCCCTCCCTCGTATCGTCTCCTCGTCCCTCGACGACATCCACTTTTTCCTGCACGTTTTCCAAGGCGTACGCGATCACCTTGGTCTCGCTCGATTTCCAACCTTCTTCGCCCCCTATCTGAATCGAGCATCGGGTAACAAGTTGCATCTTTATTGTGCGTCTTGTCTTTTTCTGCCTTCACCCTCGCGCTTGAGTCTTATCTTTTGGGGCTTGTTTTGGACCAACGACAACCGACGGATCAGCCATCTCTACCTAGAGGAATCAGTGGCCTGTGGCTTCGGGAAAGACTTCGACAAAGTGTACATCTACTTGCATCCCTTTCTGCTCGCATTGACGATACCAAGAAGACGAGGCTCTCTCATTTGTGCATCTTTTGAGATCCTTCGCGGGTCTCTCCGATTTCTTGGCCTCGCCCATCGTGGACAGTCGCTCTGTGTCATCCCTTCTTTGTGGCTCTCGTTCCCGCGATCCTTGGCTCTGCTGCTCGACACCGACTTTTCATTCCCTTTCACACTGCCCTCACCCGCGCCACCTGCTAAATCGCCTCCCATTTCATAATCACAATTGCCTCATGGAACTCCAAACGTCAATACTAACACAACACAGACTTTACAGTGCCCTATTCTTGACGACTACGAAAACGACGAAAAGTTTTTGACGAATCTCTCCCACACCCAAAATACCGACGACCAGACTTTCATAGTCTGAACCCTGAAAGCGACGCAATCGCCAAGCAACTTGGTGGTTATCCTTAATTGACGAACTCTTGCTGTACCCTTGTCCAGCAGAGTAATCCCCAAACGACGAACGAAGTGCTACAATAGCCTCGAACCTGACGACGCTCGCTGCTTTCTGCTGCGAATCTTGGAAGAAATAGGAAAACGACCCCTTGGTACGTCTACCTCGACTCGTCCTGCGACGACTCCAAATAGCCCGCCCTCTACTTTGCACATCATGTCGCAATTGCTGTCACATTGTCATCCTCGGTCCCTTGGCGCAAGATCTCGTATCTAACACGACACTCTTTAGGAAACACTGGTGCAATTCCACTCGATCCAATAGGAGATACAGGTTAGGAGAGTCTTTATCTACTCCCTCCTTCCTTCCCCCTTTGACGCCCACAGATCTTCTGAGCCTGTCGAAACAGAGAGCTCAAGGGTTTGCGGAGATCTAGGCACACAGAGGCATCCAGTCGCATCGACGACACCCGCCTCCCTTCAGAACAAAAAAGCAGAAAAAAACACGGAAAAGAGAGAAATTTAGCAACTACATAAAATGGCCGACCAGCAACACGAGGTCGACCTCGACTCCATCATCGACCGACTGCTCGAGGTCCGCGGCAGCCGTCCCGGCAAGCAGGTCCAGCTTCTGGAGGGCGAGATCCGTTTCTTGTGCACCAAGGCGCGTGAGATCTTCATCTCGCAGCCCATCCTTCTGGAGCTGGAGGCTCCCATCAAGATCTGCGGCGATATCCACGGCCAGTACTACGATCTCCTCCGCCTCTTCGAGTATGGCGGTTTCCCTCCCGAGGCCAACTACCTGTTCCTGGGCGACTACGTCGACCGTGGCAAGCAGTCCCTGGAGACGATTTGTCTGCTGCTTGCGTACAAGATCAAGTACCCTGAGAACTTCTTCATTCTCCGTGGTAACCACGAGTGCGCGTCCATCAACCGTATCTACGGCTTCTACGACGAGTGCAAGCGCCGCTACAACATCAAGCTGTGGAAGACCTTCACGGACTGCTTCAACTGCCTGCCCATCGCCGCTATCATCGACGAGAAGATCTTCACCATGCACGGTGGTCTGAGCCCCGATCTCAACTCCATGGAGCAGATCCGCCGCGTCATGCGTCCCACCGATGTGAGTGCCACTTTTGTGCCCGACAAACAATTACTAGACATGACCTAGAAACATATGCTAACTTGAATCTTTCAGATCCCCGACTGCGGTCTGCTGTGCGATCTTTTGTGGTCTGATCCTGACAAGGACATTACCGGCTGGAGCGAAAACGACCGTGGTGTCTCGTTCACCTTTGGCCCTGACGTTGTGTCGAGGTTCCTGCAGAAGCACGACATGGACCTGATTTGTCGAGCCCACCAGGTCGTGGAGGACGGCTACGAGTTCTTCTCAAAGCGCCAGCTGGTCACGCTGTTCAGCGCGCCCAACTACTGCGGCGAGTTCGACAACGCCGGTGCCATGATGAGCGTAGACGAGAGCCTTCTCTGCTCGTTCCAGATCCTCAAGCCCGCCGAGAAGAAGCAGAAGTGAGTATATAACCACACCTCTCAGCTTAGTCTTGTAGGAACCAGAAACCCATGCTAACATGTCCCAGGTTCGGTCGCCGTTAATCTGCTGCTCTCGCCTGCGCCCTCCCACAACAAAAACTGATCCGCCAACCGTAATAAATGTGAACAGGCCTATTTATTTCCGAGCTCTCGTAATGTTACTCTATTTGCCCTTTGCTCGGCCACTGTCACGGTCAGCTTCTTGTTGGGCTTCTTGTTGGGGTTTTCCTCTTTTTCGTTCTTAATCCACCGTACGCAGCTGGATCTTGGCCTCCAGGTTCGGGTTTAGTTGCGTACGGTACCGACCGCTTCACTGTTTGCTTGGGCTTTTTCCTTCCTACTTTTTCTTCATCACCTGTTCTATCTGCATTTCTGCTCATCTTTTTCTTTCTCTCTGTTTTGCTTGTTCGCTTTTTTCATAACCGTTATTTTTATCATTCTATAACAACTGTTGTCTATGTGTACGAATGCGCAACAGTGTATGTTCCAAGGTCGGTTAAGGGTCGGAACAAAAAAGGGAAGGGGGGCTACCGGGGTTGGCCATGGGGTTTCCTCCCCAGTTGTTATTTGTTTCCGTGTTTCCTTTCTTCTCTCTCAAACTATCCATCTTCTTCTTCTCACTTGTGTCCTCTACAAATTTTGGAAGTGGGAAGTGGCCCAGGGCGCGTCTCATCGATTTGTCGTCCCGTGTCATGTCCACATGCAAATGTTCCCATTAATTCAGAAGGGTCACAAGCAAGCCAATCATACGAATGATCATTGTAATCATATCAAAGTTCAGCCTGGTCTCTATGTTGACATGCGTTCCTTGTAAACTATCTACACCACTGGTGCATATGTCCATCTGCCACAACACCGCGTTATTTTCGCCTCGGTTTTTGATATTTATGAACGGCAGACTTTCAGGTTAAGAACTTGATACTATGCCTCATATTTGCACGTCACATGAATATATTGCCCTGTCTTGTTTATCTTGCAATCCCCTGGTGTTATAAATTGAGCATATATCCATATCCTTCATTGGCAATCCTCGCAGACGGGGGCAGCCTTGTCGGTATCTTCCGCCGCAACCGGTGCTGCTTCTGCTTGTGCTACTGGCGCTGCTGCCGGTCCTACCCCTGCTTTGGCGGCAGCCGCTGTCTTCCCGTAGTTCCGATCCACGTGTCCAAGATCCCGGCCCGGCTCAATCACGTCCCGAACACGCCGCTTCAGCTCCTTGGTCTCGGGGAAACCGCCCTCTATCTTACGGTCCCACAGCAGCCGTGGGGAACCGACGCCTGTGCTCGATGCCGCGTCGGCCGTCTCAATGGTCACGGTGAAAATACCGCCCGTGGCCGGCTGTAGAGCGACTTCGCCGAGGGCTCCGCCAAAGGTCGCCAAAAGTTCCTGGGCGAACTGCACTATGTCAGTCGTGAAATGCCTATACGTGTTATACGTTTTATACGTGTTATGGGTGGGAGATACATACATATGCTGCCCGGAGCATCCATTTGCACTGGGAGTTGTAGTCAGTATTGGTCTCATTGTCCATTTGCCGTTTTGGTGATAAAAAAGTTGAGATCTCACCTGAGTGCAAAACTGAATCGCAACGCGGGGCAGCCGGACTGGCACGCTTCCCTGAGCAACTGCAGCCGGCTGTTCAGGCGCCTTAGTTCCTGTATGAGGAGTAGACATGTCGAGATGTGTTTGTGTTGAGGTTGTGTGAGATCGTGAGTGCGGTCACGGAGTACAAAATCGTAAGTGAGGTGATGAGTCGCAATTCTCAATGTATGTCAGCATTTGGTGTGTGGGGTGTCGAGTGGTACGGAGTATTATGTATATCTTTGGGGCAAAAGGCGTGCTATGGGATTGGCCCAGTTTACTACAATTTGCCTCCCGTCGACAAAGAAGGCCCGACATAAATGACAACATAAATATGTTCATCTATTTTTGATGATAATATATGATTTATATATGTTATTAATGCTTGCTTTAACTTGATTATTTATTTAAATATTTTACTCCATCATTTTTTACCGCTTGAATATATTGCGGTTATTTTTCATACACCCAGAAAATAATGTATGAAAAAAACAAACTCGCAGAATATTTCATAACAGATTGAAATATCTCAAAAATTAATTCGACATATAAATATGTTCAGTGATGAAGCCCACGACCAATTAATAAGCCAACGTCAAGTATTTACGTACGTCAAGTATTTACGTGCACACTTCGTCCTACTACTTCGCCATACTGATCAGTCATAAGGTAGATTTTTGAATAATATTTTTCTCCGAGGGTTTTTAGAATAAAGGAACACGGAACTAACTACTACATGAGATCCCATAGAGGTATATATGGCAGGCGTGGACAAACGCAAGAGGAGGAATACTTTGAAAATAGTAAGAGGAAAAACACAGAGATGAATAAAGAGAAAAGGATGAAATCGACGTAAAATGGTAAGAACAGAGAAAATAGGAAAAAGAGAAAACAGAACATAAGAGAGCCATTGTAAGTGACAAACCCCAATAAAGGACAAAAAAGAGGAAACAGAATAAAAGACCAAAACGGTCAGTAATGACAAGAAGCCGGGAGGGAATTAAGAGAATAGTGGTGGATGAGAGTGTGTCGGTAATGAGGTGTGAAGCAGACCCAGAAGAGAGGTCAAGAAACGTAGCGAAATAGAATACACTCGAGGGTTGACGGTTGGCCGGCGGCGACAGGAGGTCAAAAAAGAAAAGAGAAAACATCGGGGGGACTAATAAAAACAGTTGAACGAAGAACAAAAGGGGGAAAAGGGTAGCGTTGGTTTGCCGGCCGTGTCAAGATCAAGAACATGCAGTCCATGAAAACATCCAATGACGCCTATTGTGCACGTTTTCTTTCTTTCTTCTTTTTGTTGGTCTGGCTCCGTGGCTCTTGGCAAAAGGAGCTCGCCGTTTGGTTGTCGTTAGGCGAGGATGCGGAAGAAGTCGTGGGGTTTGTGCTGTATTTTGGGGTTTGTTGTAGTTTTTGGTGTTTTGTTTTGTTTGGGTCATCATCATCGCCTTCTTAACCCATACACATCGTCTTTCCAAGCACGGCTTCCGTTCGCGGGACCGAGTCGACGGAAACAACCTTACATGACAACACAGCACCCGCCGCTCTGCTGCGGTGCGTACGGGTCTTCGCTCTTGGGAACGACACCCCACACGGAAGGCACCATGTAGTCGCGCGTGCTGTTGCAGTAGGCGATGATGCTGGATATGTTAGCAGGTCTGTTTAACATCGAGATGAAGATTGTTCCGAGGAGAATGTACACACCTCTTCGACGCCTGGCTGACGGGGATCCGCTCACGGTCGAGATCTTCCCGCAGCCGGCTGTTGAGCTCTGTTAACCGCCGCAGCTTGAGGTCGGCCATGCTCTGCTTTGTTCTCCGCACCTGCGACGGATCGCCAACGTCCCGGGAGGTGTACTGAGGCATTGTGGATGTGTGTGGCCGGAGGTGAGGTGGGTGCGAGGAAGAAGAAAGGGAGCGGAGAGAGTCGTGACAATTAAATCACGAGTCGTCGTTGTCGGTAGCGATGCTATGCTCTCGTTTCTGTAAATGAAGCAAAATAATAATGGTTAGTCGCGATTGGGCAGCGAAAAAAGTCAAATGACAGAGGTGAAGAAGATGCTGCGAGGTCTCCAAAGGAATGTGACGCAGGTGCAGGTGTTTGCTGGTGCTGTCGTCGCGTGTCGCTGTGGATTGAAATCGAAGATCGAGGCAGCTCGAGGCCCTCAGAAAATGGCACAAAAATGTTGACCTCGATAGAAAACGATGGCAAGTCGACAACCAGAGGAAAACTGAGACGGGATGACAGCTGCAGGCAGGTTCTGGCGTGCGTCTCGGCGTGCTGCATCGAGCCAATTGATCCCTTTTCCGTGCTGCGAATTTCCCTCGTTTCCTTCGGTTCCTTGAGGTCGGGATTTGCTGGGCGTCAGATCGTCGAGCTGCGCATTGATTCGAGTCGCGACAGTTGCTTCGATTCGAGAATGTCGTCGTTCAAAACCGTATTTTGAGAGCGAGGGCGCGCTCGTAGCGATTCGAGAGGTTGTCGAATGAATTCGTGGACTGACTTTCCGAGTTTTCGCGTTGTTCGTTGTTCGTCTTTCTTTGCCCCCTTTTGTCGCACATGCAGCTGACCGCGAGCAGATTTCCAGGAGACCGAGGAGGATAGGGGGTTGCGAATGGATGCGATAGAACAAGTAGCATCAGAACTCACCAAATGATCAATCAAGGAGAGACAACTATCGCGATACAGGATGATTATGCCTTTCGGAGGATGTGTCGAAAATTGTCGTCGCGATACTCGTTTGTTAGGCGGAGAGGTGTAGGGAGAGGGAAGGGGAAGGAGAAAAAGAAAGGAAAAAGCCAAAAAGCCCCGAAGGAAGCAGGTCAAATTAGACAGGAAATAACGGTAGGAACAAACGGGAGCGTGGGACTAAAAGGGCAAGGCCAGAAATGCACGAGAGCAAAAGAAAGAGCGAGCGAACGAAAATCGATGGGCGCCGCTCCCAAGTAGCCTGTTCTGTAGGATAAGGGGGAACTGCTGCCCCGTACGTTTACTCCCCATAATAAATTATTAAGGTAAGGTACTCCGTACTCATAGAGAGGGGTGGAAGGTATGCTGAACGTTGCGGTGGCGCGGGTCGCTGTTTCCCTCCAAATCTCAACGGGCCGACCTATGCAACAACAAGCACTAAACGAAACCTTTTAGCGGCAGCGCTGGCCTATTTCCATAACCCCCCTCTTTCGCCCACTGGGGACATGATTCAGAAGGAGCAATACGGAGTAAAAAGATACTTGCAATGGCCATAGTGTACCTTGGTCGCACCAAGTACCCTACCGGCTCCAACCAGCAACTGGGCAAATGTGCTGCTGCACAGGGAAGGAGAATACAGTAGCCCCCAGCTCCAAAGGCGGAGTGACTGGAAATAGAGGGAACTCTACAAGCGAAGTGGAGGCAGTTCCGAGACAGAACGAGCGGCCATTGGCTGTATTGACTTGAAAGTGGACCCATTTCCAAATTGGCGTGCCCCTTTTTCACTCCTTGTCATTATTGCTTGTGAGGAATCCATAGAAACGGAGCAAGCAGCACTTTTGTTTCCAGTACGACTCTTTTTTGATGAACGCCTTACGTCGTACTTACAGCGACTTTCCGCCTCTTCGTCGTTCTCGTCCCTCTTTGCCCAGGGCGTGGGAAAATTTGCATAGGAGAGAAATGGACGAGCCAGCTTGTCTGCAAATGATGTTGCAGTTGTTGGGCCCTTTTGGCTTCTTTTCAGGACTCTTTTCAGGGTTTGCAGTGCCATTGTTTGGATCTGTGTTTGGATCTGTCCAATCTTGTCTTGTTGTTCTCCCTGCCCCTGGACAAGTCTTCTTTTTCTCGCGACTTTTATGTTGATTTACGTCGTACCTGCCGATGCTTTCTTTTTCTTCCTTCGAGGTCTCCTTTGCATCATTCAGCCCCTCTTCTTATCATCCTTCTGCACAAACTCCATATATCTTTTTTGTCTTTCGTGCAACAGGACAGAAAGGGAGGGCAGGACACACGGGAAAAACAGAAAACCTGCCAGCCAAGCCAAAACCAGTCAAGCCCCTCCCTCTTTTTGGGTCGTCTGCTTCCATCTCATCCATCAAAGTGGTCTGTGTCCAAGAATTTAGAAAGCAGCCCCGGGAACCGTGGACAGGCGGGCGTATCACAACGAAAATCTTTCTGGGGGAGCACAAGGAAATACGACGTAGGAACAGAGGGAATGAACTGTGTGCGCACTGGACAGGCGGCGCTCATGACCTGCTAGGACAAGGGGCGTGATGCTGCACAGGCTTGTTGACGACAAGCACAGGGCACCTTGCACCTTTTCTGTCTCTGATCCTCTTTGGTCCTTTTGGTCCTTTTGGCTTTTTGGCCTTTTCCAAGGCGCTGGCTGGCCTATGGTGCTGTTGCTAATGTCTGCAAATATGCGGCGCAGGAGTATTGAATTTCAAACTCCCATCTGCAGGCTCTTGATTCTTCCTCACCAGCGACATTCACGCGGCTGAGTTACCAGTGATTCTGCTGACTTCCAGCTGATCTGCCGGAATGCGTCTCAAGAGTTGGAGGATCGTTTCTGAAGAAGCAACCCGAGACAGGGAAGCACCAATTTATGTTGAAGGTAATTCGGATACAACAGAACGCCAACGGTGGCTCCTGGGTAGCGAGGCGGAGGAATCAGCCGAAAGAGACACCAGTTCCCAAGGCTGGCAATCAAAACGGTTCAACCAGACCCTGGATCATGACGAAGAGAAAGGCCAACGGCAACTGACCTGACTCGAAGCAAGGGAGCTCATCCGAAGTTGTCTTGACGGGAAGCACGAAAAGGGGAAAAGGGGAAAAGGGGCCTGCATGTCGTATTGCCGTCGTGCTGATGCTGTCCTCGCCTTTTGCTGTCGTTGTCAGACTGTCGACTGGCTGGTCTGTTGTAGGGCTCAACTCAAAAAGGCAAAAAGACGAGGAACAGGGACAGCATCCCTTGCAGCCAGCTGCATGCCAGACCCGCTTCTTTTGTCTCGCCTTCTTGCTTGTCGTGAATCGTAAGATACGCAGGACGTCGTTTTCAGATCGCTTTTTCCAAGACGTCCCTTTTCAGATCATTGACAGATTGACAGAGATCATTCATTCATTCACGCATTGGCGGCCATTGTTTGTTCTTTCCTCAATTTGATATTTCTTTCTCAATTGGGTTATTGCCTTTTACGTTGCCGGATTGGCTGCATCTTTTTTGTACCATTGGCGGCAGGCGGCCCCGGCGGCCAACATCTTCGAGAACAATGCTAAAATGGAAAGAGCAATCGCATTGGTTGCACCGACGCTTGCTATTGTCTCTGCTCTGGCTTCGTCATCGCCATTTGTCAATCCATTGCGCTTCTGAATGGCTTCTGTTGGGTTACATGCTGCCTGGCTGAGCTCGGCGTCACTTTGTTCGATTGCACATTGTCTTATGTACGCATCGAAGCCTCGCGTACATGTACGGCCGGGAACGCGTTCATGGATCATCTCACAGACTCTCTCACAGGGCACTTTCAGGCACTTTAAGGCACTTTCACGCGCTTTTAGGCACCCTCACGCACGGCGCCAGGCACTAGCTCACCTGCCCCCGCTACAGGACCCCCGTAACTCCCCCGGAAACCCTCATAAGGCGCCCTAGATGTCCGGGCAGCACATTGTACACACTGCTGACTAACTTTCCCGAAGTGGTTGTCACGTGAATGAACGAGCCCCGCCCTCCGCCCACAGACTTCGTCCAGGCCAAAAAATCTTTTCGCGACACTCCACCCATCCTGCTGCGAAAAATAACAAGATTATCACCACTTAGCTGGCCTTCTTCAACTGTCTTTTCCCGCCGACCACACGCATCACCGGGAACTGGCACGAAGACCACTGCACCCTTCACAGCATCTGTACCACAGAGAAGGTTGCCCATCATGGTATGTTCCATTTCGATTCATTCAGACGGCCATCACGCGAGACTTCATTCCGGACTCCTCTCGATTTCCCGTTCGCCCTCTTAGCCCCCTTTCCCACACATCCCCCCTCCTCATCGGCTACACATCCCACCACCCCCCTCATTTCGCGTCAGATGGCCGTCGACATGTTGCCCGGTTGTTGGAAGGGTTGGGAAGACCCTTGATGATTGTTGAGGGTTTGTTTGTCGACATGTTGCTAACCTAGGCGTCTCCTTTTTTCCTCTCTTCCGACGACAACAGCCTCCCCCGCCGCATCAAAAACCCGAAAATGTGCTGAAGCGGGCCAACGAGCTCATCGGCGTCAACCAGGCGCCGGCGGCTCTGACCTTGCTGCACGAGCACATCACCTCGAAGCGCTCCCGTAATGTCCCGATCGCCTCGCTCGAGCCGGTTATGCTCCTGCTCGTCAACCTCTCCGTCGAACAGAAGAAGGGCAAGCTGGCCAAGGACGCCCTCTACCAGTACAAGAACATCGCCCAGAACACCAACGTCGCTACCATCGAGCTCGTCCTGAAGGATTTCATTGAGCAGGCCGCCGAAAAGGTCAACGCCGCCCAGAAGAAAGCCGACGAGGTCCAGACCAGCCTCGAGGCCTCGACCACCCAGGCCGATGGCACCACCAGCATCGACGACCTGGAGGCGTCCGAGACCCCCGAGTCGATCCTGCTGGCCACCGTCTCTGGCGAGCAGTCCCGCGACCGTACCGACCGTGCTATTGTGACCCCCTGGCTCAAGTTCCTCTGGGAGGCCTACCGCACCGTGCTGGACATCCTGCGCAACAACGCCCGCCTCGAGCTCATGTACCAGAGCACCGCCATGCAGGCCTTCGACTTCTGCCTCAAGTACGCCCGCAAGACCGAGTTCCGCCGCCTTTGCGAACTGCTCCGCAACCACGTGCAGACCGCTGCCAAGTACTCGACCCAGATGCACGCCATCAACCTCAGCGACCCCGATACTCTGCAGCGCCATCTCGAGACCCGTTTCCAGCAGCTGAACGTTGCCGTCGAGCTTGAGCTGTGGCAGGAGGCCTTCCGCAGTGTCGAGGACATCCACACCCTGCTGAGCCTCAGCAAGCGCCCACCCAAGAACATTATGATGGCCAACTACTACGAGAAGCTCACTCGCATCTTCCTCGTCGGCGAGAACTACCTCTTCCACGCCGCTGCCTGGTCGCGGTACTACCACCTGCTGCGCCAGTCCTCCATTCTTGTTGCCAACGGCCAGGGCAAGAAGTCGGACAACCCGCCTGCCTCGGATGCCGACCTCGAGCGCGCTGCCTCGTTCGTCCTGCTCTCTGCTCTGTCCATCCCCGTCATCAGCACCACCCGCTCGCGTGGTGCCATGGTCGACTTTGACGAGGCCCGCAAGAACAAGAACTCGCGCCTGACGCACCTGCTGAGCATGAATACCGCCCCCACCCGTGCTGGCCTGTTCCGCGACGCTCTGTCCAAGTCTCTGCTGCGCCGCGCCCGCCCCGAGATCCGCGACCTGTACAACATCCTCGAGGTCGACTTCCACCCGCTGTCAATTTGCAAGAAGATCTCGCCCATCCTGACCCAGATCGGCGAGGATGCTGAGATGCAGAAGTACATCCTGCCCCTGCAGCAGGTCATCCTGACGCGTCTGTTCCAGCAGCTGTCGCAGGTGTACGATACTGTGGATCTCGAGTTCGTCGAGAGCCTGGCCCAGTTCCCCGAGGCCTACCAGGTTACCCGCTCCACCGTGGAGAAGTTCATCATGAACGGCAACAAGAAGGGCGATCTGGCCATTCGGATGAACCACGCCACCGGTGTCCTGAGCTTTGACTCGGACATCTTCTCGTCGGCCAAGGCTGTCCACGCCGGCTCTGCCGCTGGCTCGGCCGAGGGCGATGCCAAGTCTGTCCAGCGCCTGCAGAGCACGCCGTCTGAGATTGTGCGCTCGCAGCTGAGCCGCCTGGCCAAGTCTCTGTACACTACCTGTTACTACATTGACTCGTCGTTCAACCAGGCCCGGATCGACGCACGCGCTGAGGCGCTTGCTCGTGCCAAGGCCGGCGCCGAGCAGGAGCACAAGGACACTCTGGCCCGCAAGGACGTGATCCAGAAGCGCAAGGAGGAGGCTTCCGAGCTGCAGGCCAAGCGTGAGAAGGAGAACGCCAAGATCAAGAAGATGCGCGAGCTGGCCATTCTCGAGGCCGAGCAGCAGCGCCAGCAGCAGGAGCAGAAGGAGCGCGAAATCAAGCGTATGGAGCGTGAGCGCGAGCAGATCCGCCAGACCGAGGTCGAGAACATGATCAAGGAGCTCAAGATTGGACCGAAGGCGCTTGACATTAACGGCGAGGATCTGGCCAACCTGGACCCCCAGAGACTGCGCGCCATCAAGCTGCAGCAGCTCGAGCGGGAGAAGAACGACGTCAACGAGCGTCTGCGCGTGACCGGCAAGCGTATCGATCACCTGGAGCGCGCTTACCGCAAGGAGGAGGTCAAGAAGCTGGCCGACGACTACGCCGAGCAGCAGAAGCGCGACCTGGCCAACTACGAGGCCGTCAAGGCCGAGACACTGAAGGAGTCGAAGCGGAAGCACGAGGCCAACGTCGAGCTCAAGAACCGCCTGAGCCGCCTCGTGTCCAACTTCGAGCAGTTCCGCGACGACATTGTCAACCGTCGTCGGGACGAGTTCGACCGCCGCCGCCGCGACGCCGAGCGCGAGCTGGAGAAGCAGATCACGCAGCGCAAGAAGGAGTACCGCGAGCGGAAGCTGCGCGAGAAGCGCGAGCGCGAGGAGGAGGAGCGTCTGCTGCGCGAGGCCGAGGAGAAGGCCGCCCAGGAGAAGGAGGAACAGAAGAAGCGCGACGAGGCCCGGAGAGAGGAGATGGCCCGTCTCAAGGCCCAGCGCGAGCTGGAGCGCGAGGAGGCCCTCGAGAAGGCCGCCCTCCAGGCCCGCCGCGAGGAGGAGGCCCTGGCAAGACGCAAGGCCGAGAAGCTCAGCGCCGCTGCTGGCCCCGCACGGGGTGCCGACGCCCCGTCGTCTGGCAGCCGGCCAGTACTCAACCTGCCTGGTGCTCGCAGCTGGCGTGACCGGGAGGCGTCCAAGAACGCTGCTGCTGCTGAGGGCGGTTCTGCCGCTCCTTCTGCCTCTGCTGCCCCCGCTGCTGCTGCCCCTGTTTCGCGCACCAGTACCCCGATGGAGCGCACCGACTCCAACGACCGCCCGTCGGGCCCGCCGCGCCTGAACCTGGCCGGTGGCAAGCCCTCGTGGCGTGACCGTGAGGCCGCTAAGGCTGCCAACCCCGAGGCTTCGAGCAACGCCGGCGCCGCCAGCTCTAGAGACGGCCCGGCACCGCGGACGTTCTCTGGCCGCGGCCCCCCGCCTGCCCGGACAGGCACTCCCCGTGGCGATGCCCCGGCCCGTGATGTCAGCCGGTCGTACGAGAACGGTCGTGGCGATAAGGCCGGCGCCCGTGAAGAGTCGCCTGCTCCTCCCAAGGAGTCCCTGACTGCGTCGGGTGCTCCTGGCAAGTACGTGCCCAAGTTCCGCCGTGGCGACAACTAAGAAGCTTTCTTAGGCATTCTTAGGACGACATAAATAGACGGGCAAACAAAAGGTTTTACGGGATAGGGAAAGCGTCATTTTTTTGCTGCTGCTGCTATTTTAGACATTTGGCGGATGGTGTGGGGACGAAGATGAGGAGAATTGAAAAAATGCATGGCAGCGCAGGGAAATGAAGGGAAAGCAAAATTCGAAACGAAGAGGAAAGAAAACCTCTGAAAAGTATTTGTGCTGCCTATCGTTGTCAGCGCGTCTTCTTTGACGTTTTTTTTAATCTTTGCTTTTGTGTGTTCGTCTTTTTTTAAATGGGAGTTTGGCTTTCTTCCTGTTTGTTTTACTCATTATTGTTTTTTATCGATCAGTACATTTGAATTATCAAGTTAAACATTTTTTCATCTTGTTGTCCTTTTTTTTTCTTTGGGTCTTTTGTTCATGTCTTTTCTTTCTACTCTTTCCTATGTCTACGCATTTCATCACGAGGTACGACATAACGATGCTTTACAGGTTGGCCGAGAAAGAAAAGAGCAGCAATAATGGGCTCTTCAGTAATGCAACGCAATATTTAGCAAATAAAACCAGACTGGCTATCATTGAGTAATATGCGCCAAGTAAGATAATCATTATAAGAAAAAGAAGGTCTATATGTGGATAAAGATACCACACGCAATGCAGTGTATATCGTATAGTATATCAAGTTTTTGAATATAACAGGCTCAAAATAACAAACAACAACACGGGATACTTCCACGATCATGCACTTGATTCGTCCTTGGAAGACTCCTCGTTTAATGCCAGACCCTCGACCTTGTGCAGCGGCGACTCGGTAGCGACAGTTGATGCCTTTTGGTTGGGCGAGACACGGTGATGATGGTGATCTCTGTCCTTATCACGGAGGCTGGGCGATGCTGGACGGCTGTCCTTGCGGCGGAACAGGCTGATGTACTCGCGCTGCGCAACGTATTCGCTCGTGGCGTAGCCTAGAATGCCCTGGATATCGCGGCTGCGGTGGCCCTTGATACGGGCAATGTCAGTCGACGAGTATTTGACAAGGGCGCGGCCGACTTCTGTCCCTGAAGCGACGAGGCTTGGAGTCGCAATTGAAGGTGTCGAGCCGTCTGCTGCAGCCGCTGGCTTGCGATCGACGACAACAATGCGGACAGCATCGTTTTCCGAGAACGGGCCCTCGACATCGACAACGCCAACTGGCAGCAAACCTGCGCGCTCGACCAGTGCCTGGTACGCGCCCTGGTCGACAAATACGGTACCGTGGGGGGCAAGGCCGTGCAAAATCCAAAACGAGCGGTCACGAACTGGCTCGGGCCATGGCAGGAAGCGTGTGTGGAGTGGAGGCTTGGTGAGAGTAGTGCTGTTGGAGAGAGAAGGCGCAGTAGCCACAGCTGCAGACGATGCGGCATTGGCTGTTGCGGCTGATAATGAGGCAAAGGACGAGGACTTTGGCAGGAGGGAAAGGCCCTGGGTGGCCTGGATGTGAGCAAGAATCTGGATGAGGTTGTCGGGGGTATTGGACCGCGTGATGACAGTCGTGACGCCAGCCGATGTGGCCAGCCGGGCAGCCACAATCTTGGTCGACATGCCGCCCGTCCCCAATGCAGAGCCAGGAGTAGAGACTGTGGGTGTTAGTGAGAGAGCATGCTTCATCCAAAGCATTTTGTGTTTGTGGAGACTTACTGTCTGCTTCCAAGGCGTTGATGTCTTCGACGACCTCAATGGGCTCGGCATCTGGGTGTTGACGAGGGTTTTTCGTGTAGAGACAGTCAACGTCGGTCATGAGGAACAGCAGATCAGCGTGAATCATGGCTGCAGTAATGGCCGAGAGCGTGTCGTTGTCGCCGAAGCGAATTTCCTCGACGGCCAGCGTGTCGTTCTCGTTGACAATGGGAATGACGCCCATATCAAACAGTTCTGCAAACGTGTTTTGAGCCCGAAGATATTGAGTGCGCTGGGGGTGTTAGCAGGGTGTTTGGCGATCTTCTTTTTCACACTGGCCCTCTTACATCTGCTATATCGTTCCGTGTCAAGAGGATCTGGGCAATGGGCTGCCGCAGATGGCTGAACAGCGAGTCCCAAAGGCCAATAAGACGGCACTGGCCAATGGCAGCAAGAGCCTGCAGCTGGGCAAGGTGCTTTGGGCGGTGCTCGACATCCATTCTCCGCAGACCGACGCCAATGGCACCGGACGAGACAATGACGACGCGGTGTCCATCTTTGCGAAGACGGACGGCTGTCTCGACGATCAGAGAGAGCGTTGCGATAAGTGGCTCATGGCTCACAGCGTCGATAATGGAGCTCGTCCCTGGGGATGGTAAGTAAGTTGAGTACATGGGGACACAAATCTGTGAGACAAGAAACATAAAAAACATACCGAGCTTGATGACGATGCCCAAAGGCCGTGGTCCCTTCATGGCTGATTTTGTTAATAATTGTTGAAAGGATGGTATGAGATGAACGATGATGCAGTGAAATGAGAAGAGAGGGAAATATGAAAAGGAACAGGGTGTATATATATGTGTGTGTGTGTTGTAGCGTGTATATTGATGTTCACAAAACCGCACGACGTGCCGTCTTCTCTTCTCCAACGGCTAGGGCGTAAGAGACTGAAAAAAAGAACAGAAAGATCGGGGGGCCGTCTGGCGATCAAAACACGTGAAAGTAGACAGGGAGAGATTTGGGGTGAAGTGGAACACGAGGAAGACCACAGAAGAAAACAGAGAGACAAGAAACACTTGTGCACAGTTGAAAACGAAGAAAATAGCTCGGGAGTTCTTACACGAGTGATGGACGCTCTGCTGTAAAAGATTGTTGTGTGGATCCATTTGTCGGGATGTCCAACAGGGGGGCGGTCATGTATGACAGGGGACGGGACTGAGAAAAGAAAAATACCCCGTAGAAGAAAAGAAAACTCTGAACGAGAGTGGCCCGTTCCCGCAGACGCAGCACCGGCAGGGCTGCAATGAGGCTGGAGATGGTGAGTGGACAAGAAACTTGAGACTGGAGATTGAGTCCTGCAAGAGCTGCACAAAAAACTGGAGATGTTGGCTTGGTAGTCAGTCAGGTATCGGAGGGCAAGAGCGAACGACGTTCAATTGTCCCCAATACAAAAAAAAAGATTGCAATTAGTTCTGAGGAAAGGGCGTGGCCAAGGGGATGGAAGGGCGCGGTTGGTCAATTGGAGTCATCGGGGAAGGTGCAGTCGTTGGCCATCGACTCTTCTTGCCGTCCGTTCGTCTTTCTTTTCTTTTTTTAGAGCTTTTTTTCATCTTCCCCTCCACCACTAGCCCCGATGTCGGGTATCAACAGCAGGGGCAGACGGGACAGGCACAGAAGTGACATTGTTACAGGGCATCCCGCCATCCGCTAATATCGAGCTACAGCGGTGATAATGGTTTTTGTTGGCGCTCTGTTTGGTCAATTACAAGTACCCTTGAACATTTGGCGGGATGTCACGGGACCAGAGTCGTTCACCGCCCACACTGCGGATTTTATCGATAGACGGCAGAATTGGCACTGTAGGGGAAAGAGTGAGGAGAACCAGAAACATCGTGAAGATCCATGTTCCTTGGTTCAAAACATCTTTTCCGACTCTTGAGAAAAGCAACTACAGCGCACACAAAATAATGCCGACGTCAATACCATCACAATCAGCAGGCACTGCTGCTGTACCCCCAGCAGACGCCCATTCCACCGAGTCCATATCAACCCCGCCACCACCTTCCTCTTCTTCCTCGTCACCAGAATCTTCCTCCTCCAGCAACGACCGTTTGCAAAAGTTCCTCGAAAATGACCCGGCACGCACGGGCTTCGACCCACAAACAAGCTGGTGGATGACCTACTTCCGCATCCTGAGCGGACAGGTCACGCCCGAGGGCATCCACCACTACCGCGAGTGGCGCTACCGCCAAAACGAAGAGCGCGACTGCAAGCGCTGTGAAGAGGCCCGCGACTACATGCTCAAGTACTCGCCGATCGTGCGCTTCATGGCCGAGAAGACGACGCAGCTCGGTGGGCACAAGCTGGACGGCAGCAACATTGTGTGTGCGCGGTGCCCGGCGCGTGTCACGGAAACGCCCGACGGCGAGCTCAAGATTATGCGCCAGGGCGGCGGCTTCCACCCCGGGTTTGGCATTCTGCTGTGTGCCAACGAGATGCGCGACCGCAAGCACCTCGAGGACAACCTGGCGCACGAGATGGTGCACGCGTACGACCACTTGCGGTGGAAGGTGGACTGGGACGACCTGAAGCACGCGGCATGCTCGGAAATTCGGGCGTCGATGCTGAGCGGCGAGTGCCGGTGGACGAGAGAGTCGATTACGCGCGGCAACTGGACGCTGACGCAGCAGTTCCAGCGGTGCGTGCGCATGCGGGCGATCCAGTCGCTGACGGCACGGCCAAAGTGCAAGGACGACGTGCACGCTGCCAAGGTTGTCAACGAGGTCTGGGACTCGTGCTTTAGCGATACTCGGCCGTTTGACGACATTTATAAGTAGGAAGTGAGCGAGGGAGGCGAGGAGAGAGATCAATGAGGAGACGGGCATAGAAAGGAGGTTGCTGTCGAGAATGGACGGCCTGCATTGCATAGAACTTGCATAAACGCGATGAACACGATTTTGAAGTCAATATCCCCATTCCCTGTATTAAGCCATGTACCAACAATACGAAACAATACCAAAGACATACGAAAGACAAAGGAAGAAAAGCAAGCAAACAAAAACGCCGAGTATACAATCCCTCATTTGCATATGCATGGTTCCAGCTGAGTGCACTCTGCCATTTCGCCGAAATAAATAGATCTCTCTCCGTGCCGTCGTCACGCTTCTCACTCTCTCTCATCGACGTCGGTTTACTCGCCACCCTTGGTCTTTTCCCGGTTTGTCGCCCGCTCGCCCTTGACACAGTGCTTGATGATCCAAGGGTGCTGCTGAACAGCGTCGAGTGGCAGTCTCTTTGCCGGGTCGAGAACGAGGAGCTGTGATATATTAGCATTGGAATAACATGGAGTGCTGTGTTAATATGGACTCATTGTATGGACTCATTGTAGGCCTACCTTCTTGATGAGATCCCGAGCTTCGGGACTGACAAAGGACGGGATGGTCATGTCGGCGCGCGCAATGCGGCGATGCGTCATGACCATGGTGTCCTCAAACGGCGCTTCGCCCACCAGAAATTCGTAGGTCAGGACACCCAGGCTCCATAGGTCGACCTTTTCGTCGTATGAGTTGTCATTGCCGCTGCCGTGCGGGCGCACCATCTCTGGCGGCAGGTAGTCGAGGGTGCCGCACAGCGTTGTGCGGCGGTGGTTGGGTGCGTGCACACTCCAGCCAAAATCGGAAATCTTGAGCTCGCCGTGGATGCCGACCAGAATGTTCTCGGGCTTGATGTCGCGGTGGATGACGTGCTTGCGGTGCAGGTAGCGCAGGGCCGAGGCCATCTGTGCAATGTACTGCGCTGCCTTCCACTCGGGGAAACGGTTCTCCTTGCGAAGATGCTTGTACAGCTCACCACGTCCCGCAAACTCGAGGATCAAGAAGATACGCTTGCTGTCGTGGAAGTGGCCGTACATCTTGAGGATGTTGGGGTGGCGCAGGTTGCTCTGGATCTCGACCTCGCGGCGGACCTGCTTCTCGACACCCGAGCCGTGCTGCAGCTCGGCCTTGTAGAGCACCTTGAGCGCGCAGATGAAGCCACTGCTGCGCTCGCGGGCCAGGTAGACACGACCGAACTTGCCCTTGCCGAGCGGGCGGCCAATCTCAAACATGCCCAGGTGGAACTGGCGCGGCTGGTTGTAGAGCGGTGCGGATGCTAGATCGGTCGAAGATGCAGCGTCGCCGCTACTTGATGACGTTTTCTTTTCATGCTCGGAGATCTCTGTTGTTGACACTGTTGTCTCGTCGGAGGCCACTGCGACTGTTGTTGTGACGACGCCGCGACTCTTGCCAGTGGGCGAGGTAGGATGGTGATCTCTGCCGCCTGTTGTTGTTGACACTGTTGTTGACGCTGCTGCACCCTTCCAGTGTGATGTGGATTGTGATGAGGAGGATGTTGTGTTGGCGCTCTGGGCTTGCAGGGCGACCTTGAAGAGGTTTCGGTTTGTGCTTTGGGATGTAGCGGTCATGCCCTGTTCACGGATTAGCATGGCGATCACGACAACGACGATGAGATGGGTGTATTCGTATTCTTCTCAACTCACCTTGGCTTTGGGATACATGCGACTGCCTTCGCCGTTCTCGTCGTTGACCGACATCCGCTCGAAGCGAGATTCCAGGACGCGGGTGGCCGCCATCGTGTGTGTGGAGGCGTGGTGATAACAATGATGGAGAGAAGAGGGAGATGGGGGGAGAAGGTGAGGAGAGAGAGAAAGGAAGAAGGAAAAGAAGCTGCTCGAGGGAAAGCAACAAAAAGAAAGGAGAGACGAACAGGCGAAAGTTGTCGACGGGAAGCTGGGCGATGAGGAAGGAGGAAAGAAGGCTCAATTGTCGATCAATCCATGTATTGGGTCCTGCTTGTTATTCTCGAGCTTTATTCCGGGGTCCGTTGTGGTGTGCGATTACAAAAGCAGAATTGCTCACATTGCTTTCGAAAGCAGTCAAACTCAAAATACAAAAGGGGTCAAAATACACACAAAAATACACACAAAAATACACATAGCCTGGTCGCCCCAGTGGCAGGAGCGGTCGGACGGTCTCGACGATGCAGCGTCTCCACTTTGTGTACTTGGGGAGCTGACCGTGGTTGCCCCAGTGACGGTTGCACCTGCCATTTGGTGGTGTTAACAACGATCAGTGAGCGCACCCCGCACCTTCTGTTAGTGCATTCGATTGCTCCCTAAAAGTGGCACTGCACAATTGACACATCTTTCCGAAAAGGGTCAATTGAATTTACATACATTTTGTTGTCCGCAGCCTTGCCCTTCTCATGCACTGGCTTCTGGTCACATCTTGCACACCGCTGACGATGGATGCGCAAACAACGACTACAGCCGATTGCACGATCGGGCAAAGCGTCCGGATCTACCAAATAACAAAGGAATGAATAACAGACAGCAATTCGTGGCGCCGAAATTCGACATGGAAGTCGAACCTCCAAATCGCGAAACACGATACTCATTAAAAAAGGAGCAAAAAGGAGCAATCGCAAAGGGGGGTATCATATGAACGCCATCTTGATCCCAGAAGTTGAAAGAGAAGAAGAAAACCAGAAGGAGGGAAATAAGAAGTGAGAAACCCAGAAGAAAGAAAAAGGAGGGAAGAATGCCATCCGATACATCGCACATGACAGCTTGAAAGTCTGACGCCACCCAGGAAGCAATAGCTGCACCTCAGTTCAATCCTCACGGTATGGAATCGCGGTTGGACCAAACATGTGCAATCTAGGGGTCCGAGCTTGCGTTCGACTCGAGCTCGTCGAATGACGAAGTCGGCGACGGGACGTGGAAATACCCGTCGTCGTGGTCTTCGTCGTCTGGTGAGCGGACGAGCACAAACCCGGCCCCATCCTCGGAAGTTTCCTCGCCAACCTCCGCGTCAGGAGGATTCGGCGGGGCCGCCCGGCTGCCCGCGACGATTTCCTCGGGGTCAATCTCAAAGGCGGCGTTGGCCAGCCCAAGATGGGCAACGACGCCGGAAAAGTCGGCAAAAGGGTCGGCCGCGAGAGCCACGTCAAGGCTGACCTCGATCGAGGTGCCCTCGGCCAGGTCGACGTCGTTGTTCTCGTCCTCGGCCTTGGCCTTGTCGTTCTTGTCGTCTTCGTCGCTGGGGGGTGTGGGGGGCGAGGAGGAGTCGGAATCGGTGTCCCGGTGGGCGTCGTCACTGGGGATGGGGCTGGGGCTGGTGGCAGCAGAAATGGAAGCGGTCTGGATATGGGCCTGGGTCTCGGCTTCTTCACGGCGAGTGGCGTCCGCGTGGGCAGCCAGTTGAGCCTCGTCACCGGGGGCGGGGTTGGCAGCAGCAGGGGTGGTAGCGGCATCGTTGTTGGCCTCGATGGCGGCTCCGTGGTTGTTGTTGCGGGCTGAGCCGGCAATCACGTCCAGGATTTCGCGACGGGTACGCTCGTCCACGGCCGCGAAGAAGATGGACAGACATTCTCTGGCGTCCACCATCGCGTCCCAACAGCTTTCGCCCAACTGGGCGTCGAGTCTCACTAGCTCCGCGGCGATGCTTTCGAACCCGGCCTGGAATCTCTCCACCTGTGTGTCAACATCGAGCCTTGCCAGCTCGGCGGCAAAGTTTTCGAGCCCGTCCAGGATGCTCTCCAGCTGGGCGTCAAGCTGGGCCTGGAGTCTTTCCAACTGGTTGTCAGCTCTGGCAAAAAGCTCAGCAGTCGGCCTGACAGCCGGCTCGATGGCCTGCCCAAGCTTCAATGCAACAAAATCGAGCACCTCGCTGCAACTAGGTGGGTCCTGGACGGAGTCCGTGAGGAACTTCCACCACGTGTTGTTGCGAGGGCCACGGTTGCCCTCAGAAGACATCGTGGCGGTTGTATGCTTGTTTTCTGCGAGATATGTTAGGGGGAATTATTCAATGTTTTAGAATGAATGCAGCGAGAAGTCTCTGCTGAAAAGATCGTTGAAGTCTACGCACTGTAATTGGTGAAAAGAGAGGGAAAGAGGTCGTTGAATACAACAAGATCGAAAGGGACGGGGGAAAAGAAAGGACACGAAGGTAAAGATCAAGAAAAAGTGGCGTCACAGGTAAACATATATATATACATTTGTTTTCTGGACATATCTTTCCTCATTTTTTTACTCTCTATTAGATGATCCCCTTTCATTATCCAATAAATTTTGCGCCCTAAAGAAATAAATGTCCCATCGCGATGTGTAAGCCACTTATATTTGAATGTATTGCTCTGTATGTATATGATGTACACCAAGGACATTTTCCCTCCGAGGTATGGTAGCTTTTTGCAAAGTCTACCCTTTGGAACGTGTCGATATCTGATAGTGATCTATACAGACAACACACTCTAGACACTTAGCTAGCTTGTGCCATATTGTAAAGTTACATCAATCTGTGAAAACCCGAGGCTGCTGGATGACTCTTTTCGTCGATATATAAATTCGGTGTGATACACCGCTGGTGAACCCTTGTGTGGTTTAGGGTCCAGTTTGAGACGACTGTGGCCGTAGATGTTTGTTACTGGCAAGTTGTTAGTGTACTTGGTACAGAATACTTCGAATACCACTGTGGTTGTGGGGTGTATCTTACTATGCTGCACTGATTAGGTAACCGCAAGGCTGGCAGCAGGCAGGCTTCCCCACCGAGCCCACCCAATAGCTCCCACCCCGCACCTGCACAGTACTGAGAGCGCCCTTGAGCTCACACCAATAACATCTCGTTCTTCGACGGACCCTTGGAGCTGACACGCCCCCAACTACTTCCTCTGTACTTGAACCAACAACTAAACACATATCTACAAGGGCTTTCTCATCCATCGCAGGCTATCATCGACTACGACGAGCATCTCCCTAAGCAACCCCGCCCCCATTCTCGATAGCCTCGATATAACTCGCTCAGCCCCCTTCTCCCAGCTCAAATTACGAGCTGGAAAACACAGTACTGCAAACCTCAGACGCCCACCATGGCGACCGCTCCACGAAACGACATCAGCTCACCCAACGAGCCCTTTCTATCGCCGGACGATCTGTCTCAGGCCACCCGTAGGCATGTACAGGGCCGCTGGCAGATCAGCTCGCGGAAGCTGCCCATTTCGCGCGCGGGCGCCATTGACGACATGACAAATCGAATTTCCATCCCCGTCCCCGAAATGATCTTTGGTGACAACCAGGTGGCCATTGAGCACCTGCCGTCGGGGTGGAAGATCTGGTTCGATGCCGGCGACGCGCTGGACCAGGTTGACAAGACGGGGCAGGGCCGGCTGCAGGTCGCCTATGCAAACGACTGGGCGAGCAGTCGAGAAATGAGCTCAGTGGAGGGCATCCAGGATGTACGGGCATACGACTGGAGCTACACGACGCCATACAAGGGGACAGAGAAGGGGGTGGGAGATGCGAGTGTGGCGAGTGTGGCGGCACCAAATTCCGCAAATTCCTCCACACCAACATCTACAGAAGCGCCAACGGTCAACGGCGTTGCACCGGCAAGCGCAAGAGCAACTGCAAACGGCAGCTCAAACACAGACACGATTCTTCCGCCACCACCACCAAACTCGTCTTCTCCCGCCTCCACACACCTCACACCCACAACGACAGTCACATCCCTCCCGCTCGACCTACTGCGCCGCCGCGATCCCATTGTCTTCCACGACGACGTGATCCTCTACGAAAGCGAACTCGACGACAATGGCATATCGGTGCTGCGCGTCAAGATCCGTGTCATGCCCCAGCGGCTGTTGCTCTTGAGCCGATTCTATCTGCGGCTCGATAATGTTCTGGTGCGCGTCCGGGATACCCGCGTTTATGTTGACTTTGAGACGGACGAGGTCTTGCGTGAATACACGGCCCGGGAAGACTCGTTTGCAAACGTCCAACGCACTCTGACAGCTCGCGGCCTTCGCGCTGATGGCGTCATGGTTGCGCTGCGGGATGCAAATCAGGTGGCAGATCTACTGCCGGTCGTGGAGAACACCATGGAACGGTTGGATTTGGGACGGCGGGAATCATGATAAGAGATAAGTTCGGATCGGATAGACATTTTGGTGCAATTTATGAAAAAAAAGAAGGTTTGAACAGGGAATATCATGGCTATGATATACGCTTTGCGCTTTTCGTGCTTTTATACAAGGCTATTTGAAGCCACTTATTGGGAAAAGTGTTTAGACACGACATGGTTATGAACAGGGAATATCCATTTGAAAGAAGTATAGCATACAAATCACACTGTTGTCTCGTCCATTCCAAATGCATTCGCGGATCGATAGACTTCAGAATATATTTTGGCTGTAAAAAGAATATCTATTCTTTCTAGTATCGTATTTAGAAAGTGCCCTGTGTTTGTACACTTACAAAACAAAAAGGGACAACTCAAAAGGCCAGCGGTTTTCACAATGTCAAGACATCGCTGCCTTTGAGCCTCTTCAAGATAGTTTCCACTCGCCTTCTTTATTTGATTTTCCTGGTGCCGTTACTCTCCATACCTATTTCGCCCCTTACGTCTAACATCACGATCATCTTTTTCACCTTCAAATCAAACAAAGGCCCCCTGCGAATGGCGATGGTCGAGTGACGTTAAAGTGACGACATGGGCACGCATGTTGAAGGCGATAACGACATCACCACCACCAATAGCACTACCAATATCACTCCCACCTTCATGTTCGCCTTCTTGCTCAACCGAAGTTTTATTGCGATATGGCCACTCTCTTCAGCAACGACTCAGGCCCTGCTGGCACCCTGTCAAGGGGCAGTAGCAGCATGAAGAGACCAAACTCAAAGTTTGCGGATCTTCAGGCCGTGATGAGCAGGTTGAATGAGACAATCTCCGGGTCGTCTACCAGGCACATTTTCTCAGGAAGCAACTTGGCTTCAAGTCTGACACTGAAAAGCTATACAAATGGCACCACCACCCACGAAAATAACCGTCCTTCTGGTGAGGATGGTACTGACGAGGAAGATGAGGAGGTAGAGGAAGAAGATGATGAGGATGACGACGATGACGACGATGAAGAAGAGGAAGAGGGGGAGGACGAATTAGACGAAGATGAAGATGATGAAGAGGAATACGATGAAGATGAGGAAGAAGGGGAGGGCAATGTCGAGCTATACGACGAAGACCAGTTTCATATCGAGACGAGTGCAGGGGAAGAAGTCGACAGAGACGCTGGCCAGCCACATAAACAGCCACTTCAAAGAGTGCCAATCAGAGTCTCTGCATCTACTGCAGCAAAGATTCTACCCAATCTTAGGGACCACAGCGACAAGTATGTCAAGATTCCAAGATCAATCACAAGGTACAATGTATATCCGTCTCCCCCAGCATCCTTGAACACCGGCAGACAAAAAACGTCTTTTGCCCAAGATAAGGAGCTGTTCGAGTCAATCAAGTTAAAGTACGACAGTTCAGCTCCGAAGCCTAGCACAGTGTTCGTGTCAACACTTCCTGAACCCTCGCAAATCCGTGCAGCAACAAAACAGTCTCGTATCAGCGCGGAGAAACGGAAGCCAAAAGATGACCTCCAGTCGCCATTCTCGAAGAAACAAAGACAACAAAGACAGGAGGATTTCAGAAGAAAATTCACAGTCTTTGAGTGGGAGAACGCAAGGACGGTAAACGGTGAAAGCGGACAAGACGCGAGACGAGAGAACTGCCCGCTTCCGTTCCCACGACGCCCTGCGACTCCGCCGCCCATTGAGGAGGACCGTGTTATCATGCAATTCACTGTCTTCCGCACCAAACAGCTTTCCAGCTCGTTCGACGGCAACCTGACCGGAAAAACCATTCGCAGTGGTACGTTTGTCGACAAAAACAGAGCCAACAAGCTCGCGCTGTCGCTCCTCTCCAAGCCGAACCCTGCCGTCGCACGCATCGAGCTCGATTACGGAACTGACGAGTCGTCTCGCAATGGCATGTTCTTTGGCCGAGCCGAGTACAAGGACGGCACTTCTTTGTACGTCTACGTGGACTGTGAGCACCAGCAATACGGCAAGATCGACCCGTCCGAGTTCGACGGCAGGCGGATCCACCCGCAGTTCAAGGAGCTGTGCTTGGCGCCACGGTACGACGTCTTTGTGTTTCTACGAAAGCCCATGACAATCCAAGATGGCGTTGTATACGAGTTTGAAGAGGAGCCAAAGCGCGAGGCTGTTACAGAAGAAAGTGAGGACGATGAAGAGAAAGACGGCAACGGTGACGGAGACGATGATAACGAATCTGCGAGCAAACAAGAAAAGCAAGCTTTAGATGCGGATATAGATGCCGATATAGAAAGAGAATTCATGGAGTTCCTCGGTGAGTCTGACCATGGCCAAGACAATATTGTGGAAAACAAAGACAACAGCCATATGGACAACGTCCCTGAAAGCAATGACAATGGCCTATTTCGGGATGGAAGCGACGATGCCGACACTAGTGAAGGTGACACCGTTGAGAACCACGGCGAAAGTCACGATGATGACAAGCACAATGGAAAGACGCCGCCTCCAGTCCAAAAAAATGTCTTGGGCTCCCACTTTGAGCACAAGTTTGAAGGATCTTACACCACTATGGCACAGGCATACGGAAAGGCTCTAGATTCTTTCGCGCGCTGGACTCGACCGAGACCACCGGCTCGCATGGACGCCATAGACTACTACCGCCACACTCTGCTGCCATTTATCGAAGATTTGAGGCACCAATTCTGCAAAGACCAAGACTCAAGGGACGCTGCACAAGGCGCCGAGATTCCGTGGGAACCGAGTCCGCAGTTCAGGTACGACTTCGAGGCCATCAATGTGGTCGTCGTCAAAAGTGAGCTTCAAGGACCCCTTGATCTAACGGGCGCATTTTTATGAAAGAGACGGGATAGGACTACTAGAGATTTTGATTTGATGTTGGGCGGGACAAGAAAAGTGTTGGCTAGTGGAGGATTTGGCGAACATCACTTCTTTTTTTTATGTTGATGGGCATTTTGAATTGCACGTTTTACGTCTGTTTGGTTTCTTAGTTTACGTTGTTTTCCAACCACTCATATTGTGACAAATTTTGCTCTTCTACCTTTTGTATAAGTTAGTAGACGGCAGGAGGTTTTGTCCAATACTTAGAATCCATTTTCATTCAATATTTTAAATCAGGAATGTAGTGAAATAATTTAACATTAGTAGACAGGGGGAAGATGTAAAGAAGATAACTCCTTATTTTTATTCGTTTTTTTTTTCGTTAAATAAATAAATAAAAATAATTAGGCGAACAACTCAATATGAAAACATTGGATAAATTACACTAATAGAACAATTACGGTAATACCTGCCTTGTGTATCCCCGTTCCCACGCGTTTCCGCCCATTGTGAATGTGTGCCCTCTGTCCATCGTTGTAAAATTTCTTTGTAACCGAACATGGCGGCCCTGTACAACTCCTATCACGCCTTTTCCTGCCTCCTTTTGTGTACAGTATGAATCAATGACATGATGTAGGTAGGCTTCGTATGAGACATCAGAGAAGAAGAAATCAACGGAATTGAGGACGGAAAGAAGAGTGAAAAATAGACAAGATACAAGTGACGCACAGATTATTGACAAGATGATGAGCATGACATAAATGCCCAAAATGGAATCTCCTGAAGTTGAATTCTTTGCTTTGGCTTCATTGGATGCCAGATGACTGGCCTCACCAACCTGAACAGATTCCCCCCTTTTTTACTCACTGGACGTTCAAGATGCACTCGACTTCTTCAGTTTATTTCGTCGCTTTCATGCTGTACTGCATGCTAGCTCTCTCTGGAATGACACCTCGATTTCCTGACACAGCCTCTGATCTTCTCGGACCTGTCGACCGCGCCCAGTTTAACTTTTTGCCGTACCGGATCAGGGAGGCGTGCCTCAACTGTGTCCGTCAAAACACATCAACACTCTTCGACTGTGATATTGACTGTCAGTGATCCCAAGCCAACTTTCACATCTGTCTACTAACGTCACCCATTTTCAGTCAGCTGGTTTGATCCAAACTCAGTCAAGGAGAACAACGTCACATCCTGCTACTGTTCCTACAGCTGGAAATGGGACGGCCAGACGACATCCCAGGGCGACAACAACACATATGACAGTGTAAACTTTTCCGTCTGCATCAATAGCTACCCCTCTGTCTTTGAGATGCGCGTCAACAACTTCACGGGACCATCGAACCTCACGCTCTTTATGAGCCACTTTTACAAAGACAGCAACCTCTGGGGCGCGCCTTATCTCTATGTTCAAACATGGGCCATGCCAACTCTAAACCTCTCACTTCAAGACAGCACCGACCTGACAATGAAGTTTTATGCAGAGGGTCCAGTTTTGGCCAATATTACGGGATTGCAGGGATGAGAACGGGTTCAATGAAGCGCTTGTGATGGATTCGATCAAATCATGAATCGCCAATACTATTACCACTCATAGTAAATCATGGCTGTTAGAGAGTAGACCGGCAGTCTTTTAATGCATTTCAATTGTTTAGCAAATGTTATATACATATCCCACGACCGCTGGAGTATGGCCCAACGTCGCCATGGAGGCCCAGAAACACGGTGAAAATGAGAAACAAGCGCCTCCTTTGTAGAGAGCAGCGCTGGCAAAAGCAAAGGCAAGTCGAATTCGGGTTATTTGTCGTTTATGTTTATAGAGGGTACGACGTCTGGGGAAGCGACTCGAGGTGTTTCCGGTGGTGCTCGTTGGCCTGAACAAAGCGAGGTTAGATATCAGTTCATAGTGTAGTCAAAATAAGGTCTCACTCACAAAAGGCAGACCGCAGTAGCCGCAGACGGCAATCTGGGGCTTGTCCGTGTTGATAAACACCCGCGGATGGCCGGCCGCGCCGCCGCCGCCGTCGCACGCCACCACGCGGTCGTGCGTCCACCGCACAGGCTCCTGGTGGATCAGCTCCATGGCCGAGTACGGCTGGGGCTGCATCGAGAAGTCCGTCTGCTCGAAGCGCGGGCCCGTCATGGCCTTCTCACGCGCCTGCTGGTTCCGCGTCCACACGCCGCTCCGGTTGGGTGCCTGCTGCAGGTCCGTCGTTGTGGGCGCACCAGCCTCGTTAGTCGACTGGGGGGTCAGGTCGGTGTTTGTGGCAGAAGAAGAAGAAGAAGCATCCTGGCCCATGCGAGCCGAGAGGGCAAAGGACCGGCGGGCAGCAACGCAGACGCCGCCCGACAGGCGCTGGGGCAGCAGCCGGCTGCCTGCCCGTAATGACATCATTGTGCGGTGTGGGGGGTGTGAGAGGGTGTGCGGACGTCGTGTGGGTGATCAATTGGCGGCTCAATGATCAAGGATGTCGTCGTCGGCTCGTCGTTCGTGATGAGGTTCTTTTTCCGAATTGGCCGCTGCACCGTAAAAGCGGACCTGAGCACCTTCCCTCTGCTTGTCGTCTGCTCTGAGCAAAAAGCCCAATTCCCTGGCCTGCGGTTGGCTGGCCTTGCTGAAAGAGTGGGGCTACTCCTCCTGACGCCCAGTTTCCGGATTAACGAAAAGTCCATCCTCCGGAGCTTTGCGCCGAGCTTGGTCGCGACTTCCCTTGGGACTTGGAGGCGTGGACCCACTTAAATTTTCTCGATCGTGTTATCGATAGTGAGCCTAAACAGAGCCCATCAACAGTAAAGGAATTTTCTGGGCTCTCATCTTCAACAACAATTATCACCAGTTACTCTTCAGGTACTTTATTAACTGGAAGCGCCCTCTTGTACGTATCGGTCCTTGGGGATATATTTGGCTTTTATTTCTATCGAACAACCACCCGATATACATCATCATGGCGCCACCACAATCACCAAAGGCGACGCCTCCAAGGGCTGGCACTTCGCGACTTTTGGCGATGAAGTTTATGAACCGCCTCGGCCCTTCAGACTCGACACCCACCACATCCTCTCCGCTAGCTTCCGGACCATCAACACCGACATTCAATAAGACCGACACGGTATCTTCTTCAGACGACGACGACAACAATGGCGACCGGCCATCCGCCAAGCGCCGCAAGGTTTCATCAGCAGGAGACGCGGTGGCCGCTGCAGACTCGCCAACAGCTGCCGTTGCTGCGGCGGCAGGTGTTTCAGTTGCAGAGATGGAGGCGACCATGCGCGCATCCATGGACGAGGAAGAGCGGAGGCGCCAGGTCGCCATCAAGCGTCGTGCGGCCGAGCTGGGTGACGAGCACTGGACGTGGAACGCGCCGCTGCCTCCGCACGTTGCGGCAAAGTTGGCGGCGAGCACCAACTCGGTGAAATCAAAACTGCCGTACGCCGTTGTGCGCGTCGGGTTTGCAGAGATTGACGATAGGGCAGACGCCGACAGCTCGATCTCGTCCACCAGCAGCCCCACAACTCCGACAACAACTGGGTTGTCCGTGGGTAGCACAATGCCCAACATTATGCGCTTCAACATGAAAAAGGTAGGCTGAAACCTCTGCGAATGGAATCTGTTTGCGCAGTGCTGGTGCCTTTGTACTAATGCATTTGCCGTAGGAAACCAAAGACGAAGAATCCGACGAGGACGACGACACACAGAACAGCAAAAAGTCTAGGAAACGGTCAAGATCCGATGTCGACTCCAGCTCCAAGAAGGCGCCGCCAAAACTGAAGAACCTGACGTCGCTATCGTCCCAGGGCGGGCAGAGCTCCATGTCCTCGATTAAGTGCCACAAGTGTGGAAAGACAGGTCACAAACAGGCCAGCTGTCCGCAAGCACAGAGTAAGAGTAGCCGGAAGAGGAGGTAAAGGAGACGCGGAAAACCACTACCAAGGTGACAGTAGCATGTTACAAGAACGTGCCTGCTATTCTCAAGTACATCGGTGCGCCGCGACTTTGCATGCTTTTTGCATTGGTCCCATAGACCATGAATTTCTCCGGTCCACAGGGCCCAAGTTGACATGATACCCTTTCCCCTTGCTTGCCATATGGCTGGTTCCGGTTGATGCCCCATTTTCGCCCATACTTTCAAGGATCCTTCCAAGGCCTTATACGGCCGGGACAGTCTTTACGGCTGTTGTCATCAGGTTGTGCATAAAACAAACACCTGGACATGGGCTCAAAAACAAGCCGTTCGTAAACCAATATGCCATCAAACGCCCAGTCCAACACTCTGTCGAATTCTTGCATGGCGTAATATAGATACATGTTCATAATGAATTAAACTATGGTATATGATCCTACGATATCATAAGCCAACAAGTTTTTTGCACCTTTGAAATGCTTCACCGTGTTGTGACAAAATGTACCTAATGATAAGGAAATAAATAAAAATGAATTCTATCATATATCGCAATACCGAATACAAGAAAAAACAATATTACAGGCAAGAGATATAAATGAAAATCCAATAGAAAGTAAACAATAAACGCCAAAAAAATGCTACAATCGCAGGGTTACTAACCCCACAAACACGCTTTTGTTCAACTATCCCATCTTCACCGTCTATTTCTTCGACTTCCCTTTGAACGTCCGCAGCGGATTCCTTCCCTTGTTGCCGCCAACCTTGAACGTCTTGCTGCCTTTGCTGTTCTTGTAGTACTTGGACTTGCGCCGGTCCTTGCCGTCCGTCCGCCGCAGCGGCACAAAGCCGACCTGCGCAGCCGTCAAGGCATTCTTTCCGTCACGCGGCAGCAAGTACTCGGGCACGTGCTTGAGGTGGTTCTGCGTGCGCATTGTGCGCAGCTCCGTGTCGTGCCGCGCCAGGTGGTTCAGCTCATCGGGGTTCTCCTCGAAATGGCGCTTGAGCTTCTCGCTCTTGAGCAGCTCCTGCCGGATTTCGCGCATCCGCGCCTCGCGCACAGCAACCTTGGTGACCGACCGCAGAGCATCGTTCATACGGTACCGGAACGCCTCGACCTGCTTCATGTCAAAGTCGTACGGCTTGACCTCTTTGCCGACCTTGGCCTGCTGTTTGATGATTCGTGCAAGCAGCTTTTCGTCCTTTTCTGCCGTCTCGACCGTTGTCGGCATATGCTTCCGGTATAGTTCGGAAGGAACAACAAACGATAGAGCCATGCCCGTCTGGCCAGCACGGGCAGTGCGACCAATACGGTGTGTGTACGACTTGGACGAGGTGGGCAGATCAAAGTTGATGACGGCGCGGACGTTCTTGAAGTCGATACCACGCGACACGCCAAACTCCTTGTCGCGCTTGGCCGTCTTGCGCTTCTTCTTCTTGGGTGCAGCCTCGTCGCCACCGGCCGCTGCCTTGGCATCCTCTGTCGGCTGGTCCTCGTCACCGAGCAGCTCGTGCTCGTCGGATGCGATAATAATATCGTAGACATTTCGGTTGAACTCTTCGATGCAGTGAATCCGCGAGTTGACGGGCAGCTCCGAGTTGAGAATGCAGCTGCGAATGCCAAACTGCTCAAAGAACAGCTTGAGGCGATAGCAGCGGTCGACGTCAGCCACAAACACAAGACACTTGCCGGTGACAAGCTTGAGCTTGAAAATGATGTAAGCCAGGAGGAACTTTTCGTCCTCGGCGCACTTGACAATGTACTGTGAAACACCCTCGCCCTCGGCCTCCTTCTCCTCTAGGTTCAGCACAACAGGGTCTCTGCAAAGCATGCCCTTTAGTGTGTCAACCTCGGTTGAAAGCGTTGCGCTCATCAAAATCGTCTGGACACCCTTGGGCAGAGAACCGGAGATCTGCTCCAGATCCTCATTGTAGCCGTAAGACAGAACAAGATCCGCTTCGTCGAGTACAAGGTGCGTCAGTTTCGAGAGCGAGAGGAAGTCGTTGCTGGCGGCGTGCCATGCTCTGGCGGGCGTCGAGACGACAATGTCGGGTGTGTTGGAGAGAAGAGAACGCAGGACGGCGTCAGAGACCTTGTCGGTCAGTTTGGCAGCGGAAATGTCCTTTGCGCAGAAGGACGAGAACTGGGCAATGCCTTTGGCGACCTGGTCGGCGAGTTCGCGTGTCGGGACGAGGATAAGGACGGATGTGAATGCAGACTGATCGGACTGGAGAGAAGAGACACCGTTAGTATATGGAAGGACAGCAAAAATCCGAATTAAATCACATCGCAGGCACACACCTGTTTCCGCTTCAGAATGGCCTGCAGGGTGGGCAGCAGGTATGCCGCCGTCTTGCCCGAGCCCGTCTTCGCTTTGGCGAGGACGTCCTGTCCGTTGAGGGCAATCGGAATTGCTCTTTGCTGGACGAGTGTTGGCTTTTCAAACTTTTGTTGTGCAACGGCCTGGATCAACCGGGGGTCGAGACCAAGTTCGGTGAATGACAGGATCGGCTCCAGAGCGGCGGCGGCCTTCTCGGCAGGCTTCTCGGCCGGCTGTGACTCGGCGGCGGCGCTTTCGTCGACAACCGCCGGTGTATCGTTCTGATCGAGCTTCCGCTTCATTTTGAGGTTTTTCTGGTAGTATGAGTTTGTAAAGATGCTGTCTTCAACTTCCGTGGAATAGTCGAGCCCCGTTGATGTTGGAGGCGGAAATGTATGTACTTCGTAGGCTGGAGGTTCTTTGCTATGGCCGCTCTCCCTCAAAGATTTTGCTAAATTTTGCCAGCCTCTCGTCTCTCTGGTTGCAAAAAAAATCGTTATCGCAACTCTTATCGACGTTACCGCTTTCGAGAAACTGGACCAGTATGGTCACGTGCCGCGCCAGATCAACTGTCAATTTTCAAGGACTTAAACGACTCGCGTTGGCGCGGGTGGGTCCTTCCCTTCCTGCCATGACACTAGTCCCGTTTCAGGACACAAACAAACACGCACTGTTGTAATACTTCTCTCGCTTGCCTTTTGGCTGTCGATGCTCGTCATACGATCGACTTCGAGCCATCTTGTGCATCGACTCGCAGATTTGTTTCTTCGATTTGATATTATCGTTTGTGAGCCGCAAGCTGTGCCACTGGACATGCTGACAGCCGTACGTCCATATTGAACTGCATTAATGTTATCTGGCCTTTTTCAATAGTTTGATGATGGTCGCGCCTTCCAACCCTGTCAAGCTTGCGGTTGCCGCGGTGTTTTGTGTCTGAATATGCAGGAGGCAACAGGGGCGAGGCTAGCTCTGCGCGAGATACCTGTTTTTGTTTTGGCAGGTGCCAGGCTGGTGCTGGCCAAGTCGCACACAAAGCTGAAAGTGTTCTGTTACGGTAGTTCTGGAGAGCTCGATAAAACAGCTCTTTGGCTTATCTTGATTCAGTATTGTCATCATCGACGTAACTATTCTCATCTTGAAAACTCCAATCATCTAAATCGCATAGTCCCAAACTTTCTCTGAAAAAGTCGACCATCCAAAGGGAATCTTTCCTGGCCGCGCTGCCGAACTCAAATTAATTGGGTCGCACATATATGTGCATCTCTCGCAATATCCCAGAAAAATACGACGCAGTCACCACGAGCGCCCTGAATTGCTGGTCGTCTTGATGAATCCTGCGCCTGTTTTCTCCGACTGGCTGTGGCCAGGTTGCGAACCACGGCAAACAACGTCCAATCGTGGCACAGCATCACGGGACTTTTGTTGACTTCATGTGGCAAGTGGGACCGTGCACCACACCTAAAGTGCCTGCTTGCGCTGTTGCCCCGACAACTGCTATTAGACACTGCAGGGGAGGGGCCGTGTTTGGTGAGGCAGGACTGCTACAGTGCGCCTGCCGTGTTTACATTTTTTAAGAGGCTCGCTCTTCCCCTCCACACCACCACTTCCTCGTTCTAGCCAAAAGACGGCTCTCGCCAGACAACTCACATTCTTTTCTTCCTCGGCTGGGAAAGGTCGATATTTCTTCATGCTATAGCTGGGCTCATCTATCCTCTGGAATTTTGATCCCCTTTCTTCTTCATTCTTCGTCCTACGCCTCTTTGCATTCATCCAGTTCATCTTACAGCATTATTGCAATCAATTCGCCTCTTCTGACGCTTCATCGAGTGGAGCGAAGGCAACAAACGCGCAAAAGAAGTCGAGAGAAAGCATCGACACCGAAAGGAGCAAAAACCGTCGCCGATTGTCTCGCGCGATCTGGGTAGTCTTTTCGGTGTCTTCTTATTTTCTGTTGCTTCTTTCTTTGACTTGTCTCTGTTTTCTTTTCCATCCCAAGTCTTGCTCGAAAAGCAACCGTCTTGGGCATCTGGATCTGGCGCCCATTTCCAACATTCCAGAGCGTCCGTCTATTTCGGGACGACGAAGAGACTTGACCGCCGCGACAACGGTGTGTCCGTCTCCTTTATTTCCTCGGCCACTTCAGGGCATCATTGTCTCTGGCGCACTCTGTGCCTTTTTCCGCTACAATGGCGTCCTCCGAGCCTGTGAGTTGGCACACCTCTTATTCTCGCTTCCAAGATTTGGTGACGCAGAAGTCCCACGGGATCACAGGACTAATCTTTGTTTAGGTGCATCCTTTGCGCATTTCCAAGAACACACCGCTGAGCTCGCCGGCAAAAAAGGCCAGCGCCATCCCACGCCCCCTCTCTGAGATCTCTCCTTCTGAGAAACGCCGCAATTCGCCAAGCTGGAACCAAAACCAAACAAACAAGGTAAGCAAGCGATATTTCTATCCCATCCGCAAAGTCACCACTTCTTCCGCATCACAACAAAAAACTAACCCATACAACAGAAGCTGGGACTGAATGCCGACTCGTCGCCGTTCCAATCATCGCCTCTTGATAGCACCACATCTCCACGTTTGTTTTGGCAGAACCGCAACGGCTTCAACACTGAAAACCTGTATGGTGGCGGCCTTGGTGGCTCCCCATCGCCCACCCGCCGTTCTTCCATTGAGCGCCTGCAGAAGGCATCTCGCGTCAAGAACAGCAGCATCCTCGCTCAAGAGCAGAAGAACGAGTACGACCCGACAAAGATTCCCAGAGTTGAGCGCCCCCTGTCAAAGGTCCAGTCGAACTCATTCGGCTCGCTGGGCTTCGGTACGCCTGAGGCCAGCGACGTGAAGGGCCACCAGCGCAGAGACAGCAAGACAAACATCCCTCTCTACAACCCCGCAAAGATTTCGCCGGCAGCGAACATCGACTCACCACCACACATCCCGGGCCAGCTCTCGTCGAGCGTCCGATCCGACAAATCAGACACGCCAGCTGCCCCGGCCGCAGACAGCACCCCTGTTATGGCTACCAAGGAGCTGTCTGCTTCCCCCATCAAGTCATCTCTCTCCAGCCGGTTCAAAAGCAGCTACGACGAACATGGTGACTTCTCTCTGGATGCCTCCGTGGGCGAGTATGAGCTCCCCCATGGTCGTAGTCTCCACCGCCATGCCAAGAGCGTCACTTTCGACGCCGCACCACCGCAGGTCAATGAGTATGAGATGGCTACGCCTGATCTTTCATCTGTGGGCAGCAACTCGCGCGAAGGCAGCTACGAGTCGCAAGAGGACGAGGATGATTACGATGACTACCACTACTCGACCCACGACCAACTAAACCCCGATGACAGCTTCGATGCGTCCCTGGAGGACACCGACAAGACTCCTGTCGTGGGCCCTGATGACTGGCGCCAGGATAGCCCAGATAGCCGCCGTGGCCACAACATGTTTGAGGGCAGCCCAATGCCTGATGCTGTCCCCTCTTCTGCCATGGGTCACCAGGAAGCTAAGTCTACTCTGGGCTCCAGCGGTGATCACCGCCCACTTCCTCCCCTGCCTGGTATGGGTCATGCTCGTAACAACTCGGCCACGTCTCCCAGTCTGTCTGCCACTGCTGAGCGCATGCTCGGTGGCAGCCCCCGTGGTCTCCCGTCGCCACCGCCCGCAGGAGTCACCAAGTCCGAGATCCAGAACATTGGCAACAGCAAAATGACACTTGAGGAACGTCTCAAGCTGATGATGCTGTCTGACGATGGAAAGTCGGCAGCTGAGCTCCAGAGAGAGAGACGCATGCGGCGGGCAGGCCCCAAGGACCGCGCTAACAGCCAGACACCTGAACCTGAGCACTCTCAGCATGACGCCGCTTCTGAGCGTGGTGAGGAAGAAGACACGATCGGTGACCTCTCTGGTCTTGAGGAGTACCGTCTGCCTCCTCGCATCTCCCGCGAGTCGATTCTTCGTCGTGTTAACGGTGCGATTGGCAACGAGCGCGAGTCTGACTACAACTTTTCTTCTCCTGCACCAAGCTCGAGCCCTGAGCGCCGTCTTCCTCTGGATCCCGATGTTCCTATTCCAAGCACGGAGCGTGATGACGACGATAACCTTGATGGCATGGACAGCGAGAAGCACAACGAGGCTTATGATATCCCCGATATGTACGACAATGACGAGGACGACTACGAGAGCAACTATAGTGACGATCAGCCCGAGAATGTTCCCCAGACTGCAAATGCCGAGGGCGCGTCAACTCCTCGCCCGGCAACACCAGTCCAGGAGATCTCATCTCACACTGTGACCGTTGATGACATTCACCGGTCCGACCTTCCAGCCATTGCACAAGAGGGTCGCATCTCTATTGGAGAGTCCCGCCTTCCCCTGGTGTCTAGGCCAGGGGAGGCTTCTGTTGCAGAGGCCGAGGTTGCTCGGCCTCAGACCCCAGAGCGCAAGATTCATGCTAAGCACCTGTCGAAGCCAGAGTATGATGGCTCTGGTTGGGGCGACGATGAGGAGTTCGATGAGCCTGGAACTCCAGATTCTGTTATCCACCACCCTATCCAGAATGATGATGACGACATCTTTGAGGATGAAGAAGAAGAGGAAGAGCCTGAGCACGAGTCACCTGCAGTTCCGGAACAGATGGCCACAATCAAGGCCTCCGGATCTAAGCTCAAGACGCGGCCATCCGCAACACCTTCTGATCTCGTGGCCATGCGTGAAGCACGCCGCCAAGTCAGCCGCGAGGTTCCTGACGTCCCGCCTATTCCCGAGCGTCACCGCAACCGGTTATCCCGTGACATGGGCAACGAGGATCTTGAGGGCACAGGAGATGACTTCCTCGAGCGCCACCCTAGTTTCAAGAAGCGCAGTCTGACCCTAGACCTCGACCTGGGCCTCAGCCTGGATAAGGACTTTGAGCGTGTCATTGAAGCCCAAAAGGTTATAACAACCCACACCCCAACCACACTTTTCAACAGTACTGAAGCTTCCACACCATATGGGGCATGTCAGGGGCAAGCGCCTCAAGCTGGAGCTGGGAATGACAAGATTTCTCAGCCCTGTGGCACACACAACCCCAACAGCATTTTTTCTACTTCTTATACTAACATTGCCCCTCGTAAACAGCGCGGATACCTCATGCGCCAGAACACGAAGCTTGTCGCCGCCAGTGACAAGGAACATGGAGAAGACTTCCGCGGTGCCCGTTCCGCCGGCAATTCGCCCGTCAAGAAGGAGCGCCCCCAGTCATGGACGGTGGAGCCTTGGAATGGCGAGCGGAGGAAAAGCATCCGGAAGCGCGCAGTGCCATCATCTGGCCCGGTTCCCCCGATGCCCGGCCAAGAGAGCAACGCCACTGCTCTTAACCCTCTGGCCGAGGAAGAATATGTCGCAGAGACCACCACTGACGAGGGCGCCGAGCGCGGCCGCTTGTTTGTCAAGGTCATGGGTGTCAAAGACCTTGACCTGCCTATCTCTAGAAGTGAGTCTTCGCATCTTGGTGTAATTAGGTCTTTGCTACAGTGGTCTGTTACTAACAACTTGCAGCTGAGCGGACATGGTTCAGTCTGACTCTGGACAACGGCGTTCACTGCGTGACGACAGCTTGGCTTGAGCTGGCACGTAACGCCCCCATTGGCCAGGAATTCGAGCTCCTGGTTCCGAATGACTTGGAGTTCCAGCTGACTCTGAATGTCAAGCTCGAGAAGCCGGTTCAGCGCAAGGTTGTTCAAGCATCTCCCGCCAAGACTGTTCGTCCGAAAACGTCGACGTTCAGCCGTGTCTTTGCATCTCCCAAGAAGCGCAAGGAGATGGAGCAGCGCATGAAAGAGGAGGACGAGCGTGCTGCGCGCGAGCAGCAGGAGGCACAGGCTAAGCTCAGAAACGCACCGCCAACAGCGTACGATCTGCTGTCTCCTATTGTCGCCGAGGACGGTAGCTTTGCTCGTGCCTACGTGTGCCTCAAGGAGCACGAGTCGCGCTGCTACGGCCGCCCTGGTATTGTTGATATCGCCTGCTTCAACGAATGGGCCACTGAGGAAGCCGGCTTTGCTTCGAGCGTGAAGAGCAAGCGTGGCAACATGGCTGTGGTGCGCCGCGCACCTTACAAGATTGGCAAGCTGGAGCTCCAGCTCCTGTTTGTGCCGCGCCCCAAGGGCATCTCGAACGACGATATGCCTAAGAGCATGAACTCTTGCATCCGCGAAATGAAGGCTGCAGAGGAGCGCCAGTCTCAGAACTGGGAGGGTCATCTCAGCCAGCAGGGCGGTGATTGCCCAGTAAGTTTATATCTTCGTTATATAGGCTATGTAAGCTACTTGACATTGTTTACTAACATCCCTTACAGTACTGGCGTCGCCGTTACTTCAAGCTTGTTGGCACGAAGCTGACTGCTTACCACGAGGCCACCCGGCAGCCTCGTGCGACAATCAACTTGGCCAACGCCAAGCGGCTTATCGACGACCGGCGGGCATTGACCGAAAAGGAGACGACCGGCAAGAACGGTAGGCGTCGCCGGTCTGCATTTGCAGAGGAAGAGGAGGGTTACATGTTTGTGGAAGAGGGCTTCCGGATTCGCTTCAACAACGGTGAAGTGATTGACTTTTACGCAGACACGGCGGCCGACAAGGAGGGATGGATGAGGGTGTTGTCCGAGGTGACTGCACGCGACAGCTACGGCAGCGAAGATGACCTGACAGCGTCAAGGGCCAAGACCAAGTGGTGCGAGCTGGTCCTTAAGCGGGAAGAGGCGCTTCGTCGTCGCGCAGAGGGCAAATCGGAGGGCCGCCGCGTGCACTCTCGGACGAAGAGCATGTACGTCTAAGCCTACGCGTGGATGAAAAGAATGATGTGTCCCACGACAGACGGCCGACGGCAGGCTGAACGGCTGTAGGCTGTACGAGCTTGCGGTTGACGAGAAGCGACAGAAGACATGTATGAACGGCTGAACGGTTCTACGGCTTTGGAGTTATTTGCCTTTTGCCTTTGCTGCCTTTCTTGCTTTTCGTTTTTTTGGTCGTTCTTGATTTTCATTTTCTATTATTTCCTATTCTCATTTTTCTTTTCTTGTCTCTCTTTTTTATCGTCTTGTCATTTCTTTCTTTTCAAAAAAGTTTATGATGGACGACAGGCTTGGATGAAGAAAGGGGGCCTGGAGACGAAGCCTGGGTCGAGTGCTGCTGTTATTATACCACCCTAATCAGTATGAGCAGAGCACTGAAGCCTGGAGCTCAGGACCCGGGGAGTTTTTGTTTTTGGGCTGCCTCATGCGGCCAACTCATTTTGATTGTATTATTCGTTTTAGTTATTTCCAGGACAGGACAATGGACCGCATTTTTAATGAATTCAAGAGTCTTAAAGTCTTTCTGGAGGAGTGATCAAGTCCTTGAGTGCTCTTCACTCACAACGTAATTGGGGTATTGGTCAGGATGACGAGCTGTTTTTTTTTGTTCTTTTTTTCAGAAAAAAGGTACTTTGGGTATATTATGTGCTTGCTTTTCTATTCTATGTGGCTTTATTTTGGGTTGGTTTCATTGCGCTCCTGACGCAGCTTCTTGGTCTTCTTGGTCCTTCTTTGTGTTCCAGGCAATACAGTCGTCCAGCTTTGCGCCAGAACCGCCAAAGCAGTCCAGAGCACTGCCAATGGTCAAGTCGACACGGCCTTTGCTGAGCTTCTCGACCAATGCCAAATCGTCAACGTGTCTTGCACCGCCAGCATAGGTCACCGGCGTGCCGGTCGCACCGCACCAGGCGGCCAGCTTTTCGACCAGCTCGGCGTCGATGCCCCGCTGCAGACCCTCAACGTCCGCTGCGTGCACCAGAAACTCGCTGCAGTAGGGGGCCAGCTGGGCAATCGTCTCGGCCGACAGGTACATGTCCGTCATCGTCTGCCACTTGTTGATCGCAACTGCCCACACAGGACCGGAGGATGCTGCGTCTGTTGAGGAAGGCGCGACCCGGCGGCAGCTGAGATCAATGACCAGCTTTTCCTTGTCGCCGCCCAATGCCGCCAAAACGGCATCCAACCGTGCCTGGCTGAACTTGTACGTGTCCTCGCTTCCCGCTTCCTTCTCGAAGAGGTACGACGTCACAATGACCTTGCTGGCGCCGGCCGCGATCCACGCCTGCGCGTTCGAGTCCTTGATGCCGCCGCCCAGCTGCAGGCCGTTGGGCCACGCGCCCACAGCCTCGCGTGCCGCCGCCTGGTTGTCCGCGCCGCTGCCGAGCATTATCACGTGCGCGCCCGTCAGGTTGTTGTCGCGGTACAGCTGGGCGAAATGGGCGGGCGGCTGTGTGGCGACAAAGTTGGTCTGGAGGGCGGACGAGGTCGAGTCGAGCGTGCCGCCGACGATCTGCTTGACCTGCCCCGCGTGGAGGTCGATACAAGGGCGGAAACGAGTCATGTTGTGGGGGAGGGTGGGCGTATGATGTGAAGAGTTGTTGTTGTCTTGTTGTCTGAGGGTGAACATTCGACTGGCGTCAAGTCAATGGATGTCTGTCGTCCGAATCTTTAGCGGGGCTTGATGCGATGAATTAGCGGGCACAATAGCTGGCACAATAGCGGGATCCGAGCTTGTGGCGGCACCTGTCAGGGACTGGCCTCCAGAGCAGGATAGAAGCTGGCCCATTTGGCCAATCACAGCGCTCCTTTCTGCTGCGACAAAAAGCCAAAAGGCTGCTTCAGGAACAGAAAAAAGTTTCACCGCCCGTAAAATCGACGTCTTCTTTCCTTCTCGACATCACCAATCTTGCGACGCCTTTTCTCCCAAAGTCGCTTTTTCGCCTGTCTGCACAGTCGACAATGACGGTCCTCGGCAAGCGGAAAAAGTCGTCAGGGACAAAAGAGCCCACCGGCGAAGACGCAATTCAAGACATTTTCCGGCGACACTTTGAGGCACAGTTCAAGCCTCTGGAGGCTGCTCCAAAAAAGGCCGACAAGAAGGCAAAGAAGATCGCGACGGTCATTATAAACGAGAATGAAAGCGACGACGAAGACGAGGAGGGCGACAATGACGACTCCAAGGAAGACAGCGACTCAGACGATTGGTCAGGATTAGACGACGATGAGGAGGATGCGGACGACATAGACACCGAAGATGCAGCGCCAGCTATCGAGGTCGTCGACTACAGCACCGATCCCACAAAAGAGCCCGAGGTGGCCATGTCGAAACACGAGCGGAAGCTGTACTTGGTAGGTCGTACCCAGAACACTTGTAACTATCTTGTGATGGTCGTATGATGATCGTGTGCTGATCTTGTCTAACAAAACAGTCAAAACGGCCACCCACTTCGTTCGACGAAGACGCCGCCCGTGCCGCAAACAGCAAGAAGAGCAAGAAGAAGGAAGAGGGCGACAAACAGTACAAGGACGCCCCCGACTTGCTCGCAAACGACCTCGAACTACAGCGCCTCATCTCCGAATCCCACCTCTTGTCCGGCGCCTTCGCCCTGCCCTCGTCCTTTTCCACCTCCTCGGGCGCTGCCTCGACCTTTGGCGCCGCTGGCGGTGCCGGCACCGCCAACCTCGCCAACCACAAGAGCAGCCAACCCTTTGCCGCCGGCCGCTTGCGGCAAAAGGCGACCGACCTGCGCATCCAGGCCGTGGCCAACAAGGCCAAGGGCGACGGTGGCGGCAGTGCGGGCTCGGTGACGGTCAGCCAGGCCGGCGACAGCATTTTCACGCAAGCGAAAATGCCCATGGCTATGCGCAAGGGCATTGTGGCGGCGGCAGCAGCCCGCGACAAGAAGCGGCGGCAGGAGGCCAAGGAGAGCGGAATTGTGCTGGAGCGGCCGACCCTGAAGCCGAGCAAATCGGCAGCCAAGCGGATGCGGGCCGTCGACGCGCCTGCCGTTGGCCGTTTGCGGGGCTCTGAGCTTAAACTGCGGGATCGGGACGTGCGCGAGATTGAAGGGCCCAGAAAGACCATGGGCAAGAAGAAGAAGAAGCGGCGGTAAACGCGACGCTTGGTCAGCGGCGGAAGATCAATATAGACTGCATACACATATACATTATGATACCAGCGAATTGTTTTGTTTCTCTTTTCTCTTTATTTAAATTAAAGTCTTTCATTCCATGCCACTCACATCTCACTCATTGCGTCCCGTTGCGCTGACTTTCGATTTTATAATCAAACCGTTGCTTTTTTGATCGTTCACCTATCCTGAAATGAAAAAGAAAAAAGTAGCTAGTAATATATACAGATGCAAAGCCTTTCCCCATTTCCTCCGCCACCCCTTCCACGTACGTACGTACTCGGTCGTGTGATTGTGTTGTTGTTGATGTTGTTGTAGTTCGTTTGTTGTCACCCCTCGACCCCAAAAGCCGTTGTTTCCAAGTCTATATATAGTTTTGGAGGACACAAGTAATCAAAAAAGAGATAAACAAGACATGTCTGTCCGCAAAAGAAATAGCAAAAAAGACGAGTCGGGCAGATGCAGGGTGTCGAAGATGTAAAAAAAGAGAAGATGGCTGCCATGATAATCCAAAATAAAACAGATAAACAAGGCTGGCGCAAAAACGTGTGAGGCTAAAAACCAAAATGCTCACGAAGTTCAAGTCCCGTGACGAAGGACTGCAGTTCCGGAGGGGATGAGAAGGCAAAAAAGAGTATCCAAAAAAGGAAACGAAAGAGGGCAGAGTTAAAAAAACATAAACATAAAGCAGGTCGACGGAAACGAAAAAATGCAAACAAGAGAACAAGGTAGTAGTACAGTTGGCAGTCGTCATGCCTGTTTTGGTTGCTTCGTCAGAGCATTCGGGTCTTGTCTTGGGCCCATCACATCAGCGAGCCAGTGTTGATGGCTTGTGGTTGGCTGATGGTCATGGGCATGCTGAGAGTTTGCAGGCTGTTGAAAGCGTTCACAGCATGAGCGGATGACGTCGGTGTCATGCCGCTGTTGACGACGGAGTTGAGAGACGTGGTGACGTAACCGCCCTCAGAGTTCGGCGAGGCCTCCTCGACGGAGCCGAGCTGGTCTTCGCCAGAGTACTCCTCCTCTTCCTCACCTGACAGGGGGAAGTTGCTGTCACCACCATCATTGCGGTCATGTGTCCGCTTATGCCTGGAAAAAGAAACATAGGTTAGTTTTGTGTGTTCCTCGGATGTATGTTGTCGAAAAGTTCACTCGTTTGTGTTGTGTGTGGCAGTAGCGTAGCAATTCCGGGTCATGATCTTGAAGGCTTGGCAAGACAAGTCCGCGAAGAGTTCACTCGTTATCCCCAGCGAAGTGTTGTCGAAGTGCCTTTTGTTGTTTGACGATTTGCAGTGCAATGCTGCATCTGCCAGACTGAAAAAATGGGTTTCAAGGTTGGGGTTGCGTAACAGTTGGTTCGGTGGTAATTTTGGGTTCTCGGCCTTGTCGTTCTTGCTTTTCGGAAACAATGCGCACACACAACAAACAATGCAAGTTCTTTTGCGACAAACATGAATAGGAGCAAAACATAAAAAAATGGGGGGCCATACTGTGCGAGGTTGTCTGATCTGGAGAATGCCTTGCTACAGAAAGGGCAAATGTAAGGTCTTTCTTGTGTATGGGTTCTCACGTGTCTGGAAAGTTAAGGTCAGATAAACGATCGGTGTGGGGTTTCGCACTGGTGCTGGTGTGTGTTCTCTCTCCTTCTTGTCTCGTTCATTCCTTCGTTCGTTCATTCTTTTTCTCGGCTTCGCAACACAATACACAATTCTTTTTGCACACACCACTCGGTCACACAAAAGAAAAGAAAAAAAGCAAATGTTCTTACCGCTTCAGGTGCTCGAGCCGCTTGAAGAGACGTCCACAGGTGGGAATCGGGCAGGAGTGAGACTTCTGCGGGTAGGGACCAAGTTCCATGACCGTTGCGGAACGGGCACGGCGAATCACGTTGGCACCGCCGTTGGCCATGGGCCGGCGCTCCTCACTGACGGGGACATTGCCGTTTGATGCCGGAAGGTCCTCACCAGACATGGCCGGGAATTCCTGCGGCTGCTGCAGAGCCATGGGGTTCAGGCCGGGGCTGCCCTCGACCGTCGACAGCGGAGTGCCGTGGCGGGAGAGGTCGAGCAGCTCCTTGTGCTGCTGGCTTGTCAGAGAGATTGCCGAGTTGCTGTACGTCAGGCCTGGCGGCGAGTTGTCCAGCGACTCATCGCCCTCGGCGACAGGACCAACCGACACCGACACAGAGCGGCGAAGGTCAGACGGACGGTGCACAGCAGCAGCTGTGGCAGCAGTAGCAGCAACAATGGCCGACATGCCGGGGGGGATGGACGAGCGGCGTCTCCGCTGCTTGTACGTGGGAGAACCCTCAATGACAGGCGAGTAGACATTGTTGTTGTTGTAGCCACGCTGGAACTGGGGGCCAGCAAGGTTGGAAGGGGGCAGCTGGACCATGCCGTTGAGGCCGTTCATGCCAGCGTTGAGGTGGTCGGGAATGGCTGTGTACAGACCCGTCTCCTCGTTGGCAATGTAGGCCGGCTCGGAGGTGATGCCGCTTGCGAGTTGTGGCGGGGTAAGGGGCTCGAAAGAGATGCCACGGTTGCCGTAGTCGTCGTACTGAGACGAGACAAATGAGGGTGCCGGAGAGTATTCAAGAGCGTAGGCAGGCATGGACGCATGGCGCTGGTGGCCGGCAGCCACCGGGACGCCGTTTTGGTTGTATTGGACGCGAGCAAAATCAGGTTCCCTCTTGACCACCTGCTGCGCCAGCGGGGGGGCCATCTGCATTGCTGCTGCCGTCGTGTATGGGACCATCGCGTCCATGCCATCCGCTAAAGGGGCCATGGTCTGGGGGATCATTTGGGGCATCTGGGGCATCTGAGGAGGAGGCATCGAGTCCATCGCACGGATGACAGGGGACGCCGTCTGTGACTGGGGGAAAGACACCTGCTGTGCGCTGAACGAAGACGAGTTCGCCTGCTGGGCCTTGGTGAGCTGGTCGTACAGCGACTGCGACGAGTCGTACTGGAAGGACAACGCGGGCTCGCTGACAGCAACTGTGGTGGCCTCCTGGCCCATCTTCTCGCGCTTCAGATCGCGCTCAAGAGCATCGAGGAACAGGCGATCGTGTGGCACGCTGTACCAGTAGAAGACCTTCTGCTTCTTTTGTGTCCGGATGCAGTTGTTCTTGTACAGGAAATCCAAGAAAGGGCTCTTGGGCTCCTCGAGCGAGGCATCAGTGCCAGACTTCAGATTCCGCAGGTCGGAGAAAATGCCCTCCTCGAATTTCTTTGAGTTCTTGACAGGGCGGCCGAAGGCCTGGAATCTGAAGGAGAGACACCGGACGATGTCGGTGCCGGAGATGTGAAAAAGGCCGTTCCAGAGAACGCAGGACACATACTCGCCGGTCGGCAGAAGGAAACGGCGAATATAGTGCTCTGGTGGCCAGTCGACCGGGGCGGAGATAAGAAAGTACTTCAGGTTGTCGACCTGCTGCAGAGCGACTTGGGCGTCATGTGGCAATGCCTGCTGGGCTTCTGTGCTGAGCATAAAGGTCTCTGGCTTTTGAGGCGCCATGCCTGCATGTTGGGCATACATCATGAGCACCTAGAGAAAGGTGATGTGGAGGATGTGTTCGGTTTCGGTGGTTGATATTATTGTTCCCAAGTTGACACGGGTCGAGACACTTTGTTGGGAAAAGCGTCGTGAAAGCGTTGTGGACAAACCAGCTGTTGAGATCAAGATGAATCGGTGGTGTAGGAGTAAATACGTCGAGGCGGGACAAATCGATCAGCGATTGTCGGGCGATTCGAATGAAGATAAATAACAAAAGAGAAAACTGAAAATGCCAAAAAAGGTCGTTGTATGTATGGAGGCTCTGCCCCTGTCTTGTGTAATTTTTTAGATGCGGTTCTTGGAATATATAACGTGGACTTGTTATATACCAAAGAGATAGTCAACAAAGTGGCTTGTCTCTTAATGCAATGTTGTTGGTGGGAGATATGAAAATCGAGTCCAGCCCGAAAGAGTGAGGGAGTCTGGGTAATGCGTGGCGGTCTGGTGCTTCAAGCGAACGACGCGACTGAAAAGAGAGAATTATTCCGAGGAGTGGACCGTCAAGGCGCACTGACCAGGGGAAAGGACAGAGGGAGAGATGGATTGTGAGAGTGAGAGAGAGGATAGCAAGCTATGATGATTTGGTTGCCCTGTCGTTTGCGATGCTGGCCGAGAGCCGGTGAAAGCCAATGCGAAGAAAAAGGATGTGCCGATGTGCGAGAAACAACGGGTTGTCGAACAAGACGGATCACCAAGCGCAAAGACGGTTGGGAGTCGAGAGCAAAGAAGAGAACGAAATCATAGAAGGAGTTTAACAGGAATTCCCGAAAACGGATGCTGATCAAACAGGCAGAAGACAGAGGTGGTGGAGGCTCGCTCGATGATGGTCAAGACGTGCGACGATGCACGTCAGAAATGTATTGGGAATGAGCGTCGTCTTGCGGCTCGTTCAATCCAGGGCCTGTCGTCGAGAAGGCTGGATGATGTGCTTCTGGAAGTGGAGAGAGAGATCAAGAATCAAGAAATATAGGAAAATACTGTGTGGAAGCTTGGTGGCATGGGAAAGAGTCCGGCTTTTGTTTCGAAAAGCGTAGGGTTGGGATTGAAGAATCGAAAAGGGGGGTTCTGTCACAGACCCTCGAAAAAACAACAAAAAGAAAAAGACACAAGAAAGTAAAAATGATGGGCAAAAGAGAGGAAAGGGGAGGGAGGGTTTGAGGTAATAGAGTGAGGACCTCCTTACACGCGATGACGAGAAAAGGGAGAAAAAGAAAGAGAAGAGAGGAAGAAGAGAGGAGGAGGAAGGGGGGATGTTAAAGAAGAAAAAGGCTTTTGGGAAAGAAGAGGGCCGTTTTGGTCGATTGAGGAAGGAGCAGATGGGTGGGTTTATGATTTCCAGAGGCTGGGGGCGGGAAAGGCCAAAGGATGACAGGGTTCACCACGGTAGGTACGACGTGGATAGACGGCGGGAGAGGAGGAGCGAGTGGGAGGTAGAGCGCGAGACAGGGACGAGAGGGAAAGCGCGAGCGGAAGAGGAGGGGAGGAAGAGGAAAGACAAGGAAAGAGAGACAGGGAAGTTGGGAAGGAACAGAGACAGAGAGGCACAGAAGAAAAGGCAAGAATGATCGGGGAACGAGTGGATGGGCGCGAGAAGCACGACTGGCTAAAAAGGACGCCCCCAGGACAAAAGCGACCAGGGTATGCGATGTCCAGCCAGAGAGGGAGAATTGAGCAGACATGCAAACCTGCAGATGGCCGATGACCTGTGCTAACAGCACTGGTGGGTGAGTGGGTGTGGATAGAAAAAGAGGAGTGTGGGTGGGGTGGATGGACAAGGGTTGGGCAAGAGGAGTCTGGCGCCTGTGCGGGAGCGGCAAGAGGAACGAAAGACAGAAGTCTGAGGAGGAAGGTGCGGATACGAGCAGAATGGGCAAGAGCAGGCGGCGAAGAATGTCAACTAGAGAAAGAGCAAGTCAACTGCACAAATATGTACGATGAGTAGGTTAAAAATGCGAACAAAATGCTGCAATGTTTGCCATATCAATCCCATAAATTCTTTGCTGCCGGCTTTTGTTGATTGTCGAGAAAGGATGTCGATGCAGTGCCGTATTGCTCGTACTTGGTCCACTGAATGAAAGGGAGAATGAGGAATGCACCAAACGGCAGACACACCTGTCAAAAACGGACGCCAGTGAGCAAAACAAAGTACGATACGATAACGGTTGCATAAAAAGACAACGGTAGAGAAAACGTCACACTAATCTTGTGTAAACCCTTCAGTATGTTGACTGTCTGGGCCTCCATCTCCAATTGTCTTTTTTGCGAATATGTCCAATACCCGACAAAGCCACTGCGCATATCCTGTCCCATTCTTGCCAAAAGTACAAAGCATACGACTTGTATATGTGCATCTGGTTTTACGTACAAACCTCAAAAAGATATCGCATCGAGAATCTAGAATATGCAGCTCGAAAACGGAGGCATGCAACTAGGTTCTAATTGCATGTTACGACAGTGTCACGCATAATAAGGGCGATGCACATGCGATTTCGCCTCACTTGGAAGGCACGATGGTGTGGAGCGCATTGTCCTCACAATAGCTAAATGAGGAAAGAGCGTCAGTGCTTCTACAGTTTGCTCTTTCCAATTGTTCAATTGTTGTGTCCATCGTCCAATGCCTTCTACCACATAATTTTACGGTATTACGGCGCGTGCCTGATGCAGATTCAGCGCAATGCAGAATGCCTCCCCAACGGTGGTCGAGGAACGGCACTAATGAAAATAGTCAGGTCGTGAAATAGCCAAATGGGTCCCATTTCCTCTCTTCTTGTTGTCGCTCAATCTCTCTTGCGGAGTCGGGGAGTACATGACGGCACGCTGTAGTCTCCTCGGAGTAGTCTATCCATGTTTGGTTCCTGTCCGTATCTTCCCCTTTCTGGCGTTAGCGAGCAAGCCAGCGGAGGAGTCTAAACCCAGAGGGAAAAGGAAGCACTGCAAACCGCAAATTAGTTGGTGGGAAGGTGTGGCAGACGAGGTGAAGGAAGGGAGAAGAAATTCAGAGTCGAAATAAAAGTAAAGGAAAAGCTGTTCGAATGCGGCAAGGCGTCTCCTCTGAAAGAACGGAAAGAAAGAATAAGTCGGGCAAAAGGGGGGGGGGACAAGAACGATAGACAGGTACACACGTCGATGAACAGGAACAAACACAATATGAAAATGCACCAAAATGCAACAAATGAACCCAAAAGCACCAAGGTCAAGGGGACGAAAACGGCCACCAACAGACAAGAGATAGAAGGCTAGTGCTTTCTGGTGTCCGCCGACTAATTTGCTTTTTTTGCCCTTCTGATTGCCCACGGGCCTGTCCGACAATAGCCTTCCACGAGGAAACACTTTTTTTTGGTTCTGGCGTGTTGACAACTTACCAAAATACAGCGTGGTAGGCGAAAAGAAGGGGCAGGCATCCACGAGCAATAGCATTCGCCGTAATCAAAAGCAGACCAGGCATGGAAATGGTGTTAGAAATGTGCGAAGGATAGTAAGATGTCTAAACATGGCACAGATAATGCCAGGGAGAGGGGAATTAAGTGCCTGTAAATTCTCCGTACGGCAGTCCTTGATCCCTGAACAGAAAAACACAGTTGGACTGAAAAGTGAAAGGCGAAGTCATACGATGTAGACAGGCCACAGGTCTCGGCATCCTTTGAAAGAAGCAAGACGAGAATAAGACTTTGTTTTGTTGCTTTTCCAGTCCGGAAACAAAATATGGAAATGACACTGTGGGCCGTCATCCCTTGCACCAAACCAGTGCTGAGATAGAATACGACGGTGTTCGTTGCAACGCAAACATATCCACGCGAGGAGACAGAAAAAGGAGACAAGATGGATGAGAAAGGAAGGGAACACAAGAAAATATACAAGCTCGACAATCAGCACGAGTGCCCCGTTCTCATGTCCGTTATGAGAAAAGGGAAAGGAGCAACGGCACTATTGCCTCGTAGGAAGTGCACGAACACGACCACCTGCACGCAAGACTTTTTTTTATATTACTTTTGTTATTGCTTTGTGGCTTGCCTAGAACGAGTAGCATAAGAAGAAATCGTACATAGAAATAACCACGATGGAGATGATAAACAAAGGAAGAAGACCAGAAAAGGAAAGGCCGTTAGCGATGTTTTCTGTGTACGTCGTATGTATTACGCCGTCGTTCCTCAATAAAAGATCACCAAAGCTTTCATTTCGACAAGAACTCGAAAAAGAAAGGAGAGGCTGTCGAAGACACGCGAACCGAGATGGTTTGACCCAAAGAAGGAAGCCATAAGATCGATATACGAGTACGGCATGGCATGCCTATCACCGACAGAGGCGTCCAGCCTTCCGTTCTATTTCAGACAAACAAAAAATGTTTTCATGAGGATGTAAGACATTTGGGGACTTTTGTCGGTGGAAAGCAAAAAGAAAGTAAGTCCACCAAATGCACCAGCTCCCTTTTTCTTTCGGCAGCGAGACAAATAATGTTGCATTCCCTGTGGAACTCTGCATTCAAAAGAAATCAAAGAAGCAAAGAAGCAGAGAAGGCTTAGAAAGAAGGCTCACCCAGAAATGCCAAAATAATACTGAAAATACCAGAAAAATAGGGCGTCTCCGCTGATAATCTCCGTTCTCCTGACAGGTGCAGCCGCCAACAAGATTGAAGACATCCGAGCAACACCGCGTGCAGCACGCAAAGCACACACGCAGCACACAAAATGCAAGACGCACAGCATACAGAAAAGGGGTCATAGAGAACAGACGACGATGCCGTTTTGGCATCTGGCGTCTTCTGGGCAGGTCATCCGGCGCACCGGTGCTTCTAATCGTGCGAAATAACAAAAGGCTCAAGAAATAAGATACGACTATGGAGTACTCTGGACGGAGCCCGATATTTGCTAGGATTTCTATTGCATGTCGCATGTCTTTGATTGATTTCGTCGAGTATGAGGTGCTTCCCAACGCGTTTTCGGTAGTGAAATTGCACTCTCCACAATCGGCGGGCCCCTTTCACGAGGAAGAAATTTCCACCGAACAGAGAAGGAGAATAGGCCAGACTGATAGAGCGACGCGACGCGGTCTTTTTGGCGTCTTATTCTTCTTTTGAAATCGTCTCCCTTTTATTTTCGATAGAATTTGGCTCTTTCCAATATTGAATGCAGAAGTTGGACATGTCGTCGAAGGTGGATGTACCGAGTAGTAAACAGCAAAAATAATGTACTTGATACTTACTATGGCTAGAAAAACGTTAATGGCGATACGTATCTAGTACAATATCGTTAAAATACAGTGGAACAGCGCACCAAACTACCGCTATGTCGCGACGGCATTACCGTTGTGGGAAGATACGCCTGACTCCCCGCACAGTGCATTCTCAAGACGGACTGTGGGTTTGCACGTTCCAGACAGAAAACCTACAGAAACAGAGAAAACAGAGCAGAAATCTCAGAAACATGGAACACGAAAATAACAAAGACCAAAAAGCTGCCACCTTGTCAACTTGAAACGCGCCTGGCGCAATGCTTCAGAACCAAGCACTAAAATATAAAAGTGGGGACGGAAGGGGCTAGCGCTGGAGGGGTGGCTCAGGCTCATTCTCTGTGTGGAAGACACGATGGACAATAGGAAGAGGGAAAGGGAAAAGGGCCGGTCATGACTCCATGCACTGCTCCATGCGTCTTTTTGCATAATGTCGACAGCATTTTACTTTCTTCTTTCGTGTTCGTTATTCTCTTTTTTGTCAGTCTCTTTCGAGTTGTGACGAATGATATCGTAACACAACACCTTTTGCCCGCCGTCTTCTTCGGCTCTTCTTCCCCACCCATCTCTTCGATCCTGTCCGTCTCCGGCCGCTCTTTCCACTTTGACAGTCCTCCCCTCCTTCCTGTTCGGCTTATCAGCTTCTGAATAAGACGTGTGTTGGAGCCGAATCTAAGATATAAAACAGGTGGTCTGATATAGGCTGGGCACGACCAGTAGGTGAGGGCACACACCGTCTCTTTTGGCCTCCAGCGTATTCGTATTTTCAAGTGCCACTGCCCGTTGAACACAGAAAGCGAGTGTGGGCGTGCAAGCTGGGAGCTCTCTCAGACCCGACTGGACTCGTGGTGATTTATCTTCTTTTAATTCAGGCACCAACGCTACACAGAAGAAGCGGTGTTCGCAAGGAGAGGGACGACAAGAAAAACATGCAGTGGCTTTCGGTGGCTTTGACTGGCTTTCAAATTCTCTTACTTCACAATCTATATGCAACGTGATTACGTCTCCCGTCCTTGTGGCCCTCTGTGCCACCACCACCCAAAAGGAAGGAGCGACTGAGGACGACAGAAAAAGGGTCTCCTCCACAAAAAAAAAAAAAAAAAAAAAAAAGAAAAAAAAAAAGCAATGAAAAATGCAACCTCGCACCAACCAGTGATTTGTCGTGCAAGGGAGAGAGAAAAGAGACGAAAAATGCACAAAAGAAGAATCTGAAAGAAAAGGCGAAAGGATTGGGTGTCATTGACTTGGGGCGCATTTACGGGCTTTTTGGTAGGACCAGCCAATAACATGTCCAAAACGGCTTCATTCAGCGCCACACCACTTCTTTTCTCGCTTTTCTTTTTGCTTTTCTTATTCTCCTCTCAACAAAATCGCCAACAGTGGGTGGCACTTGAACAGCTCAGCACACATATCGGTCGGGCTGGGATATATCTGAAGGCGATATAGCTATGAGACAGGGTCCATTCCCGTTTGGCCACGAATGAGAGCACGAGCCAGAGCCTTCTATCCAGACCGAACGTGAGAACTAGATGCCGCCATATTTCTTCTCTTCCTCTTCTCCTCTGAATGACCACGGCATGATGGTCTATTTTCGTCATGTGAGGAATGGGAGGGCAATGACATGGCAATGGGCATGCAGGACCGCAAGAGCCGTTGTGGCCCAGTACATGCGCCAAGAAAAGCATTGTCCTCTTTTTTGTTTTCTTTCCAGTCTTGAAGAGGAATGATTCCCATTGTCCAACATGCACAAGCACGAAAGAGAACAAGGATTAAAAAAAGGCATTCACAGTCGACCGTCGTTATCAGGCCGACCAAAAGTGACCAAAGAACACGGAACGGAAAAGAATGGTAAAAGTGATAATTATGTGCTCTCGGGAAATCAAAAGAGAAGGTTCGAGGGGGTCTAACCGAGAGAGCAGGACACGGAAACAAAAGCAACGAAAATGAAAATGAAAATGAAAACGAAGTCAACATTTAGATCCGACAGACACGGGGCCGTCTGATGGGGCAGAGTGCCTCCAGCCTTTCTTTGACATCTCGAAATTCACCCTCTGCCGTGTTGCCGTTCCTGTTGTTTTCTTTCTTTCTTTTTTCTCTTCTTTGACAAAGTGATCCTCGTCCAGCATCATTTTCCATTTGTCTTCTGAATCTCTTCTTCCAGGCCGAAACGGGGCAAGCGGCTTGTTTGATCTTCGCCACCTACCCGCATTCTGAGACCTGAAACAAGGTGGGGGGAGAACGAGGGAACATGGGAACAAGGGAGCAGAAGAGAAGGGACAAGAAAAAACGGCTCGTGCGGTCACTCCGTCGACGGTAGCCCACCGTTTTTACCATTTTCCCTCGCTTTTCTGCCTGTGTTTTCTTGGGACGGAAAGGATCGGTGGCTGGGGGAGGGGAAGTGCTTCCGTTCCTGTTTCTGTAAGTCGTAATTCTCTGTCTCTCATATCCTCTCTCATCCTCTCTCCACAACAGGGCTCCGTTCGCTTCGCTTGATCGACCCGGTGGTATCTGGCCCCTCGTAGCTTTTTTGCTCTCTTTCCTCTCTGCCTGCAACGCTACATCTCTGCCGTGGATTTTGTCCACTGGGAAGGGCTGCCTGGCAAAGAGTCCACTTCCAATGGGCTGGACCGCCTTTCTGCTTGGACTCTCCGGCGTAGTGCTTTGTTTTTTATGGCTCCTTTGCCCTCTCTTTTGTTTGGTGCAATGCTACGATTTTCGTGGTATTCGTCCATCACCGTTGCTCCCAGATCCCCCGAGACCCTCACCTCTACTGCATCTCGTCACCCTGCAAGGCCCCTTTGCTCATCTCGTTTCGTTTCCTTTTGAGCTCGTCACTCTTTTTCTTGGATGTTTGTAGTTTCTCTTTTTGTTTCTCCTCCACACATATGCCGGTGTGATACACGTTCAATTGACGCATTTTGAAAAGCGGCACTGGAAGAGAAAAACAAAGTCACGTTTGGCTCCTCTAAAGGCTGAAGAGAGCCCATTCCGATTTGAGTAAAATGCCCCATAGCGCTGCAGCGCATCGGCGACAGGCGGGGCGATTGCTGAAAATAGCATCCGCCCACAAAAAGTGTCTTTGTAGATCTGCATTGCAAGATTTTGTGAGATACAGTTTGCTGTTTACTGACTTGAAATCGCAAAGACGGCCTGAAAAAAGGCGTAACGCGTCGTTGAATGGTATTATATCTTCGTGCCAAAAATCGAGGCAACCATGTAGGGAACTCAATTGTCGTTCTCGATGCAATGTCACAACCGCCAGCGTTCACAGTTAAATGTCGATCAAATAAATTATGTGCTTGAATACTCGAGCCTGGACAATGTGATCCAAGGCTATGGTCCGTCGAAACTCGCCCTGCCTCCAGAGATAAGGATGTTTGTTCCCGTTTCCTCCTGTTCTTTTTTGTTTCATGGGAAGCTTCTCTGTGTTCTTGAAACCATCCCATCTTCGCAGTGCCTTGTTACAGAACGGAAGATAGATGTACTCTTTTCCTCTTCTGGCCCTGGCGTCGTCGTCTTTTCAGTCGGTCTTCTCGCACAGGCCTTGAACAGGCCCAGACCGAGTCGGCCCTGTCGATGACAACCCACAAATCATCATGAGCGCCTACACATTGGCATTGTATTCAAGCTGTGCTTGGATTCTGCATCTCACCGTCTTTCTTCTCGAAAAGTATGATACGCCCAGTCGCTCCATTTCCCGGCGCGAGGACCAATCACCGCCCTGAAGAGCTAGGCCAGTTTCTTGTTTTTATTTTTGGCATTTCTGTATTAAGCTTCATGATGCTATTTCGCAATTTTCGGCCTTTGCCTCCACTCGAGTCGCTTGTTTCGTGTTTATTCGTGGCCTCCTTTGCCGGCGATACGCAGCACCAACAGTCCCTCTTGCCTCTATCATCAATCCATCAGAAAAGGCATAATGTAAAACACGGGCGGGAAAGGGGCCAGAGGAGAGCTCTTCAGGCTGCTGATTGGCCTCCTCAGACTTTTGGGTGTGGTATGACCTGCACCAGGCCGGCGGGAATGCGCAGGAATCGATTTGGTGGAGGCCGTTGATAATCGATGGTAATTGGACGTAAAAGGCAAAGGTGCTATTAAAGTGTGTGCTTTTGTGTGCTATTTGTGGCTGCCGCCACCCATTGCCGCTGTGGTTGCTTGCTTGCTTTGCAGTGTGCTTTGCTGACTTTGCCCCTATTCCACAAAATCCCACCTATTTAATTGAGGGCGTGGGAACTGCAGTGTGGCCACACAAAATGCGACCAGATCCACCCGGGCCTCGCCATCAAAGGCCCATTGTGTTTATCTTCTGTGGCTGGAGATGGAAACTCCTCGATAAACAAGGTGATGTTACTTTGAATCTTCAGGTAATTTTTTACTTGCAGAGAAAGGGTCGCGACAAGAAAACCCTTGATTTTAATTTCTCTCCCCCGGCTTCGTATTTTTTGTGGCGCAAAGGGCCCAGAAATAGAAACCCACGCGCCCGTTGAATGACTTGCCGGTCTCCGATTTGCTGCTTTCTCGATTTTTCGATGCGGGTGTCGAAATGCATTACTTTAATTTTTTCTTGCTTCGAACCTTGTCATTTTTTTCTTCATTTTCGGCTGGACCCCGCGTGTCCCTCTATTGACGCCTGTCTCGTGTCTTGCACAGCTCTGAACGTAGTGGGGAGGAATGCAGCAGACAATAAAAGACGATTGCACAAAGCATGCAGTAAGACGATACGTCCTGCCTCGGCGCCTACATGCCGCATGAACACATGAATGCAACGAGTGACGGTGACGACTGAGGTGACAGAGCCCGGCTGCCGAGGAGGAGAGGCGAAAATGACAGAGAGAGGCAGACGAAAAGAAACACAAAATAGAATATCATGCACATGGGACGGAACGTCAAGGGACATACCAAATCTCCCAGAAACAAAAATAGACTCTAGCGGTGCGTCCAGAGAATAAAAAGTACCCTGCACTCGCACCAGCGGTAAGACATCAACAAAAGGGATAGGAGGAGGAGGAACAGGATGCATCACGAGATGAGACCCTCTGTTGTGAGTTTACTCAGTATAGAGGATAAAATACGAAATGCATCATGTCTGACCAGCAACACGGAGTGTGTCCAGAATAGGCAGTTTCCCTTGCTGGCGAGGGAGGGCAAGAGCCACCGATCGCCATGTGTTCGAAGCCACCATGCACATCTAAGACGAGCAAAATAGGAAGGAATGGGAAAGAGGTCCAAACGAAACGAAACGAATTGAACATGAACATAACGAACGACTCCGCCCGCTTTGATCTGAGCTATCAAGGTCGCATTCGCTCTCTCGCTCACATCGCCAGGCTCCTATCCATCGCGTAATACACCGTAATACTCACACGCAAGATTATGATCACAGAAGCTCGAGCAGGGAGTCTGAAACAGCGCAGCAAAGGGGTGCAGAAGGTCGTCCGTCCTCGTTTCATGCGATCGGTGAAACATTGTAAAAGGCGGACGCAAAGGTGCGACCATACGAATACGAACAGATGCCATGTGCTGTAAGGCTTTCTTGTGATGTGCATCGCACAGGAATTATTCAGTAATCGTTTTGAAGCCAGTGCGATGCAATGTTTTTCTTCCTCTGTGTACTTTCCTAGATGGTCGGGAAAAGGTTGAAAGGTGATGTGCACCTTCCCTCCACGATGGTAATGAGATGGCGCCCCCTTGCGTTGCTGCAATCGTTCAGGCTGGGCCCCTCCCTCAGATCGTCGCGGGTCTCCCGTTGGACAGGTGTCTACGCTGATTGGTGTACCTGAATTTAGCGTGCTTTCTGATTGGACTACTTGGGCCGTCCACTCGACTACAGGGGGACTAGTGCCAGGTACAAGTGGGAAAGAGCAACGGACAAGACAAAATATGAAAGAAGGGCAAGAGATCCACGTTTTTTTATTTTGAGTTACTTTTTTTGCTTGCTTCTTTTTCGGGGTTCTCCACGACTCTAAACTGCTGTCAAAAAAGCCTTCATTTCGCAAGCGTCTCCCTTTCAGACACTTTGGCACTGTGATCGCCACTGTACTGTTTGAGTGGGCATCGAAGAGGCTTTTTTGGCCTTTTGAGGCTCTAGACTCTTGCGATGTGGATTTAGAATCGAGATCGGCTGTGAGGCGTATTTTCGCCTTCTCTTTTCTCTGGAGAAGATATGGGTCTGTTGGGGTTGAGTTTTCAGCACTCTTTCGAGCCCTTTCCACAGCGTTCGTAGCCTGTCAATCGAAGAGCCGAGACCGAGTTGGTTTTTGCCCCCGGCTCGGCACAAAAGCGGCACCCAGAACGTGGAAACAAAAGACAGAAAAGCGGAAGCCAAAATCAAAGTTAAAAGTCAAAGATACTTGCAAAGATACTGTACCTTGACAGATGACCCTTGTGCTCCCTCGCTTCCTTCGTTTGTCCCATCTGACTTGATAGTCTCCGATGTGCTTGTCTCGGCATCCTTTCTAGGCCCAAAAAAGGCTCGACGCCGACGAACAGGCCGACTGATCCGCTCTTGACAACGCCATACAACGTGCAGTTGGAGGCAGAACAGGAAAAGCCTCAAAAGGGAACCAAGTAGATATCCAGATACCCCTAGCAATACTCATCAAATCGACAAAATACGATAAAACATGGAACTGCCATAGCCCCCAAGTCAACAACATGAAACGTAGCGCCAAAAATGTCTCTTTTCCCTCTCTTTACCTCTTTACCTTTTTCAGCATTTGGCCTGACAGTAATAACAACAGACGAGGGAGGAGTGGAGCCCTGGGTGCTGCTTTTGTATGTCGTACGTCGTATTTTGTTTGCCGGCCGTGTGAGAGTGAGCACGGATCTCCTGTTGAGGGGGTCATGCCTCTTGAGAAAGCACAAAAAGCGACCAGGTCACCAAAAGTCCCCTCTTTTTTGCAGTCTTAGTATGACTTGTTCCTTTTCGTGTCTTTGGGCCCTTGTCTTGCATGTCTTTTCCTTGTCTTTCGACTTTGTCACATATTTTTCCAGAACACGGACCCCGGACTCGGTCACCGTCCGAAAAGACGAAAAGACGAAAAGACACAAGGACGGTTTACGATAGACTTGTGTCATCGTTGTTGGGTTTACATTATTCTGTGCACACACTCGCCTACAAGCAAATTCCCTGGACAACATTCAGCCGCGAGGGTCCGTTCAGCTGAAAGACAGGACCTTTCCCAGACTTGGCGATGCGATTGTTTCGTGTATATTGGGCCTGGCGTCTGTTTTGGACTTGGGCCGCACGGGAGCTCAGAGCAACCACTGTCTCTTTGCATGGAGAGCTGGAGGCACACGGGTCGGGTAAGGTATTTTGAATTGTGGTTAATACGGCTGCTATTGCTTCTCCAGATCTCACGAGCCGTCGTTCTCGATGTCCACGAGCTGTCCAGCCTCGTCACCGTTGCCGGCGCCTACTGAAATCAAAGTAGGCAAGCATTGTGCTTTATCACCTGCAAATTGTTTCGTAAGCGAATACCAGCCAGCCATAGAAAGTAAAGGACATCGTGGCAGCTGTACTTTTTTGTTTCTTTTCGTCCAGATGCACATTGCGGTCAAGAGAAAGCGGCGGTTCGCGAGGCCCCGATCATGGCCGGCGGCAGGCCAGACAGGCCGCAGAAACGGCCATTCTATGCCAGCGTCGAGCTATATTTACACAGAAGGTGCTCGAAAGCCATCATTGGAGGACAACGATTACTCAAGGCATCGTTTAACGCATCAGAGCTGTCAAGGGCCTTGTGCTTGCCGGAGTCCACGCGCCGGCAAAGTATGAGTTGTCATCAACAGCGTCTAAATCGTGATGCTTTCTATTCTCAGCATTTTCAGCATCCGGCCTACCGTTTCTCTTTACCATCTTATCCTCTATATTATTGTCTGTGTTTATCTCTATTCCTCGTCTACATCTATTCTTCCCCGGATCGCAAGCCAGTTTATATGAAAGACAGAACACAAAAGGCTAAGGAGCCTCTCACACTCTCTTTGCCTAAATCTAGTCCAGCCTTTTTCTTTTTGTCAGCTTTTGATACTACAGCATTCGTCTTTCAAAGCACATCGCCGTCTGCCATTGTCTTGTTTCAAAAGTCCAAATGTCCGGTGCCTTTTCCCCGTAAGCCGCCAGCGTCGTAGCCGCTATGTTGCCCAGACCTCCATCAACCAGCCCCTCTTCTTTCCTTGTCTTCCTCTTTTTTCGCTGGCCCCTGGGCCCAAGAATCTTATCTACGGAGGTGCTGTGTTTCAGGATATATTTAAATATTTTTTCGTTCTTTTCAGGTTTTCTTAGCTTGATTTCAGATTCAGAGCGGCCGCATGGCTCGATTTTGGTGTAGGTGAGGGGCCCATTCCGATTGTCTTTTCGCTCATCCTGATTCATCCATCCATCCTCCCATACGGGTGCCATTCTGGCTGCCTGTGCTTCCTCGTACCTGCATATCGCTTCGGTGAGGGGGGACACCAATTACGACATTACTTTTGTCTACTTTTCCTGGCTCCACGGCCGTCGTGGGTGGACGTGCGGACAGAATATGCGTCGTAGCGATATGCAGGGGGAAAGAGGCACGAACTGGGAGCGGAGGCACGGTGTAATACGTCGTACTTTTACGGAAGCTTTTACGGAAGATTACTGCACGCTATGGTAAATAGTGGGGAGAGGAGTACGTCGTAAGAGGGCCCGGCGTCTTGTCACTTGATCACATACGACGTACGACTGTGAAGAGTATATCGTCGTATTTTGTTGCTCTTTTTGGGCGGGGGATGTACGATGCTACAAAATATGATCTCCCTGTCCACTGACTGTTTGTTGACCATTTATGCGCAACTCTGTTCAGGTGATGTATTTTGTTTGAATATTTTCGGTAGGTCTTCCGGCTGATGGGATGTGGATGTTAAGAGATTGTATGCAATATCAAAATAAATTCGGGATGTGTTGATTTTCTATATTTATTATTTTGTTTTTTGTTTTTATCGCCACGAAATGTGTTTATTTTCAGAATCATTTTAAAAGAAAGAAATAATATGGAAATAAAACAAAAGGGACAACATGCTTATTTCCACTTAGCCCAATATCCATGATGCTGTCAACCATGGAAGTAGGACTCCCTTGGCCATGACTTGTCTGACGGTGGAAGCGCTTTCTTGATCCCCCTCGTTCTCGACCTCACTATTTTTGACGAGAGGCTACGGACTATAGGAGAAAAGAAAGTAGGCGAAAAGTCACCAAGCAAAGAGCACGAGTCACCGGGACACTTTCCAGCTGATAAGTAAAAGACCAGCCCATTTCCCAAGTGACAATTCTTTGGCTAGACTACGAGATACGATATTCTCGGAGGGGTCATCCTAGCACCGAGCAAGAGCGAGCAAGCGCATGCATGCTGGAAACGATAGTAAGCGATGGGGAATGGGAAGTGAGGGGCAAAAAGACCAGAAAAAGAGGTTCTTGTTCATGCAAACCTTCACTGCTTACCGGACTGGCTGACATTGTCCCATGCAGCCAACAGAAAAAGACCATAAGAATCGAAGAAAAGACAAGGTAAAAGAAAGGCTAGAGAAGGCCAGAGCCTGGGTCTGGATCCTTTTCGGCCCCCAGTCACAGGAAAGAACACGCTTGTGTTCTAAACCAGCCTGAAGAATCTGAAACGAACGAACGGAAAGGAAAAAGGGGGGCTATCTGCAGCGCTTCCAAGCTTCAAGGCGAGAGCGGGCTCAAGGACCGCAACGGTAAGACAAGCGAGAGGCAGAGAGGCAAAAAAAAGGCAAAAAGAAAATAAAAGAATAAATAAAAGAAAAAGAGACTGTGCATATGCACAGTGCATAGGCGGACATACGACGGACTGTTCACTGTCCATGTTCTGTCCAAGTCCTTGTCGATATCTATATCCATGTGGTGGATGACCTTCCGAGTGACGGCGGCGCGTCTGCTTTCGATCCCTGGCATGCCGATCGCCCCTGAAGTTGGCCTTTGAGAAGGGCATAACAGACAGTTCCGATCAACCCGACCAACAGCCCGAGAAGCGAATGCTCCGTTCAGTGCCCGCATATATCGTAAGGAGCTTGCATTCGAGTACTGTGTGGCATTTGATGTACAAAGCACTCTGTACTCGTACGGCATTTGGTTCTGGCAACGCTTTGATAGAAAAGCAAAGTGCATGCAGGGGCACAGCCAGAATGCCACGCATCAAAAGACGGAAAGATCCATGGGAATTGTCCCTGTTGAGTAGCACAAGAGAAAAGCGCCTGTGCTTCGCTTCTGTATCAGTCATGCAGGTTTGGTAAATGTTCAAGCGATGGAAGCCGCAACAGAGAAGAAGAGTTCTTAAGAATGGAAGTCTGCATTCATGGATTGGTGGTTACCAAAGAGGACAGAGGACAAAGCACCTCAAGTCCCCTTTTCCTGGGTCCTTACGCAAACGATAGAGTAATGGGACCGACCTGGAGAGTCACCTCTGTTCCGTTACTTGTGGTTCGGTCTGGCATCCCGACCTCGCTCGGTCCCGTCTGGATCATAAACGTTCTTCACAAAGGCCGGAGACCAAAGAATGCAACCTGGAGGCAATATTCCTTCATGGAACTTAGATGAGCTGGACTGGAAAAGTGGAATGCCGGACATAGGTCCAAGGAAGCTGCCATGTAAGAAGCACAAAATTTTGTGATATCAAGGAGACGTCCATCAAAAGCATCCCAACAAAGAGAATGCATTGATTTGCCTAGACGTCCGTGAGAATACCGGCCAATGCGCGTAATTGTCCGCGCTCCCCTGTGCCCGGCCTTGAACTTTTGCAGAAAAAGACAGAACGGCAAGAGGGCCATAAGACGGACAGTCTTGCCAATATGATCGCCCTTGCCATGCCCAAAATCTGAAACTTGCAAGTCCCATGGCTCCGCGTTGAGAGGCTCAGAAGATGGAAAAGCAGGAACAGCAAAGGGTCCAACGGCGGGATACGCAAATCGGTGTGACCGAGGGCAGTGGATGCGCTGTTGTTGTAAATGCATGTGTTTTTGTAAGTCTTTTGTCGTTCATCAGCAAGTGGAGCTTGGAATATGAAAATGAATAGATAAAATAAATACGGGGATTGAGTGTGAGGTCAGGTGGCACTCATTTGTTTATATCGCGAAATGATTCCTTCAACGAAGTGTGTATATTGAAGAACAATCTTGATAAATGGCTTGAATAAAATCGACTTGTAATTTTCAATAAAATAATAAAATGCCATCATCTGCTGATGTTTCTTTTTGATTCATAGCACCGCACATCTATTTGTTTGTACGGCCATCGGAAAACATAATGCAAGATTGGATCTTATGATCTTCTTCAATGCTTCTCGAAGAACATCGCCGGACAAGGCTGGGGTAAAAGGAACATTTCACAATGATTCAGCAATGTCAAATCATGCATATATGTATCCACGTCCGTTGGACCTTTTTTCGTACTTTTACAAATCTTCTGTTCTTGCCACCGATATTGCACATCATTTCCCGGCCGGCCATCCCTCGCATGAATGATGCTCGTCGCCCTTTGCATGCCTCTTTTCGCTCTTGTCCATTCTGCCTTTGCATTTTCCGTTTTCCTCCCGCAGCTCGCCCAAGGCTCTCGCTTGCAATCATAGGATGCGTTATTATGCCCTCGTGGCAGACGGAATGGACGAGAGGCGAGAAGGATGCAGGATGAGAGGCAAACACAAACGAGAAATGGGTTATTTGGCAGCAAGATTGGCGAGGAATGACGAAGAAAGGCGGTGGACATGCCGACTTTGTGTTTATGCGTTCGTCACCGCGTTTCTCCGCCTGCATTTTGCTGCTCTCGTTGAACCAGAATGTTGATGTTGTTGGACGAGATATATGTAGATATTACTCAATACGTGATTGCTCAACGTTGAATATACAGCCTGAGTATTCTTATGATCTTCTTGTACATGCGGATTAAAGCAAAGCAAACAAAGGACCTTTCCTTCACGCGGCGCAAGATATGTCGAATGTTAGCGACACATGATATTGTTATGAAGACACCTGATACTATCATCTTTGATGTTGGCGATATTGAATGTTGATATAGAATCTAATATCGAATCTAAAAAAATATATCGTATATACTTATGAAATCATTTGCTAGCCGTAACCCAGTAGATGCAAGTATTGATTGTTGCGTCCCCCATTTTATATCGTCAAGTTCTTCTCCAGGGCCTTGACACCCTCGCGCACCTTGGGACAGTAGTGCCGCCGTAGAAGCTCGCCCTCCCAGACAGTTGATGCGAACGGGTTGCTGCCCTCCACCGTCTCGCTCAACGGGTTGAAGGAGCCATCGCCCTTACGCTCCTCCGTATTCCACAGAGCACTAATCTTCTTGCTGTGCGTGTGTGCCACGTCGTAGAGGAGGGCCAGCAGTGCCTGGCTGGACTTTTCCGGAACATGCAGCGACGCAGACATGAGCTGCTTGGTAAACGCAGCAAGACGCAGAGGCGGCACAGAGCGGATGTTGTACGAAGGCAGCAGGACGGCCGTCAAGCAGCGGATCAAAAGGACGGTGGTCGTCTGCAGGTTGACCTTGACACCGCTCTTCTGGTTGAGAGCGGCAGCGGCAGCAGCAGCCGCCGCCTCGGATGAAGCTGCTTCCTGAGCGTCGGCCAGACGCTGCTGTAGCGAGTTGGCGCGCTTCTCAATGTCGGCGGACAGGGCGAGAGGGTACAAGCTGCGAAAGAGGCTGGTGGTGAAGAAGGAGAGATCGAGATGCAGGTCGTGGGCGGCATTGTGTGCGTCCTGGCCGGCCAGTAGTGCGTATGCCGTCACTGTGCACAGCAGAGCCTCGCGACTGGGGTTGCGTGAGACGGCAAAATCGTCCTCGTCGTCGGCCCCGTTGGCAGCCTCATCTTCGTCCTCACCCTCAACAGCACGTGCTTCGCGAGTCGCATCCTCTTCACTGTACCGGATCAAGTCCTTGAGTGCCTCCAGCAAGTCACCAAAGAAGTTCTGGTTGATCAGGTGGGCATACTTGGCCAGGCCCTCGAGAATGGCGCCCATCAGGTGCGGCGTGCGCAGCTTCAGGATGCGGAAGTAGGTGGCAAACACGAGCTTGAGCGTCTCCGACTGCATGCGCTCGCGCTCCTCGTGCGCGACAAGCGCATCAGCCTGCGCCATGTCGCGGTCTAGCGCCTTTTGCTCCTTCATCATCTTGCGCTGCCGCTTGGTGCGGAACTCCTTCTTCTTGTTCTTGTTGGATTCCTCCGAGGCACGCTCAACGCTGTCCTGCGAGCCCTTGCCCGAAAACTCAGACAGCAGGCGCAGGTGCAAGAAGGTGTTGGGTACACTCTCGTCGATCCAGTAGTCGCGCGCCTTCATCATCTTGGACAGCATCGCCACAGCCTCCATCGAAGGACGGCCCTCGTCGTCCTCGCGGAACAGCGTCTCCAGTGCAATGCGGCACTTGACAAACGACGCATCCACACGGCGAGTGCTCAGCTTGCCGACAATAATTTTCAGCAGGTCCTCGCGGAAGTTGAAGTGCGGCACGGCATTGAGCAGCGAGCAGGCACATGCCAGCGCCGCATCAGCTAGGCTGTTGGCGTTCTTGGCGATCTTGGAGCGCTTGCCCGTGCCGCCGTTCTTGCCGCCAGCCGCAGCCTCGCTCGGCCGCAGCTTGGAGAGCCTCATGAGCTCCCGCAGGTAGCCCTGGTATCCGGCCAACAAGCTTTGCTCGTAAGCCCGAATGCGGCGAACGTCCGACGACAGCTTCTCGCCCGTCGGTGCATCTTCGCCAAACGCCCGTATCCGGTAGCCGGGAATCACATCCTTGTAGGCCGACAGCTGCGTCGCCAGACACATCTTCTGGACCGTGATCGACGTGTACTGCTGCGAGACCTGGGCCAGCTGCTTGAAAGCGCCTGCGTTCTCCTCGGGGTTCTCGTTGAGCTTCAATGCAATCTTGGACAGCTCCTCCTTGGCGTTTTGTATTTGTTGCCGCTCCGGCAGCCGTGCGTTTTGCTCCTGTATCCGTGCCGCTGCTTTCCGGGCACCTGAACCGTCGTTCTTGGCTTTCGTTGGAGCACCATCCGTCTTGTCCTTGTCGTCGTCGCTGTCTGCAAACGGATCGCTGTCGCTGGCTGCGTCGTTGTCGGTCGCGTCACGGGCCATGGGCCGCATGGTGCCGTCTGCCGTCCGGATTGGCAGCCGGTCGCTGACCTTCTCGGCCTTGGCCGCCTTCTTGCTCCGTTTTCTCGACCGCTCGGCATAGTTTTCCTCAAGACTCCAGTTTGCCGCATTCTTGAGGTACGACTTGTCGATGCCGTTTGTTGCGCCGTCTCCGCCGCCGGAGCGGGTAGGACTGACCCTCCGTCTCTTGGGGCCGCGTGCATCCATGTTGTGCCGTGTTGAAGAGCACTTGGAATTGACCGGGAGGTGTTGGTGGTGGGAGATGGATGGGATCAAAGCAGAAAAATGGTGATCTCGTGCAGTAGTGCAGACGGTCCTTTTTGCCATGTAAAAAATTTAGCGGCCGCAGAAAAAATGGCAGTAATGGCCGGCAGAAAGCCAGAGAAAGTCTGAATAGGACTAGCGCCATTTGCTTTAGTATATGAGAGATTCACCGCCTTCGGTGTCTTTAGCGGTTTCTTAGACTAGGAACTGAACAAGACAGCGTAGACTTGTCCTGACTATTAAAACGGCGGCCCTGTACTGTCGTAAAGCGTTACATTTAAACTGTGATTGAGTTTGGGATCAATTATCTGACAACAAAAACAATAATCAATGAGCAATTGTGCAGCAAAGAATTTTAAAATCACTTTCATGATAGTGACCTGAAACTGACTATTATGATTGAATGGACTCATCTGTTCTCACACCTAAACACACTGTACGGTGTCTCTCAATTGTAGAGAAAAGGTGGACCTGTACCTATCGACCCACCATCATTGGCCAAAGCTGCTTATCGGGCCCGCAATAAAAAAGTTTATGGGGCCGGGCAAGTGAAGGAAAGAAAAGTTTTGGCTAAGAAAAAATCACTGCTCAGGAAAGAGCGACCGTCCTCAATTCCTCTACTGCACGACCCTCTTGCGAGACGAACTCGACGCCGCAATTTCGTCACGCATCACCACTTTCACCCTCTCCTCCATCTCCTCCACGACCGGTCGCTCGTTGGCCCTCTACACATCTCCTATTCACCAACGACATCAATCCTCGCACGAGAGGTGACCGGCCACCATGACGTCGTCTCTCGCGGCGCAGTTGGCGCAGATCGCCGTCAAGTCCAAAATCTCGCTCGACGTCAAGGCGCAAAAGGCTGCCCATTCCAAGTCGCTGCTGTTTGAGCCGCGCGTGGCGGCTGCCCAGAGCTTCCAGTCCGTCTACGCCATCTGCCGTGATGGCTTCGACGAGCTGTGCCAGCTGGACGAGCGCTTCGTGCCGTTTGGCAACACGCTCTTCAGCGAGCTGAGCCAGGACGAAGACCGCACAATGATGGACGAGGCCGAGAACAAGGAGCTGGACCGCAAGATTGAGTCGTTTCTGCGTCTCAGTGGCAGCAAGCTGCGGCTCCTGCCGGCCATCAAGTCCATTGAGTGGCTGATTCGGAGATTCAGGTGGGTTTATTGCCTCGACTCGCAATTTTGGGCATGTTCAACATACTGACGGAACAGGATTCATGAATTCAACACAACGGCCTTGATCACAACATTCCTCCCCTACCACTCCATCCCCGCGTTTGTGACGCTCATGTCCATCCTGCCCGCCAACCTGCCGCACGAGTACCGCTTCCTGAGCCCCTACATCCGCTCTTTGACGGCCCCGCCTCGCGCTGCCATTGTTCAGCACGCCATCCAGCATTTTGACTTCCTCACAACCCTATCTTCCTACACACTCGAGGCCTGCCACGCCCAGCAGCACTACCCAGGCCTCATCACCTTCTGGGGCGGCGTCATGACCGAGTCCATCAACGGCATGCTGGACAACATGAAGTCCGGCCGCAGAAGCGTCCAGGCCGACAACGACCAGGCAGTCCTCCAGAAAGTCGGCCCTGTTCTCGGCGACGCGCTTATGATCCGTGAAGCCCCGGGTGTCCAGATTGCCGCCTACATGGCCGTGTCTGTCTTTGTGTCCAAGGCACATGTGACGGACCTGGCGATCACTGCTTTCATGGAGCAGATTGTCATGGGTTGGACCTCTGAGACGGCCAAGCCTGGCCTCGTTTGTTTGTCGATCCTTGCCCAGCAGCGCTCGGCCAAGCAGCTGTCCCGCAAGGTCGCAAAGGCTGTGCTCAAGGTCCACGACCTGCCTCTTCTGCTCGTCGAGATTGGCAAGCAGCGGCGCATCGACAAGCTCGCCAACGGCCTGGTTTTGGCTCTCACAGACCGCCTGGCCAAGAAGGCCGCCATTCGTAGTCTTCCTATCATCAAGTCTATCATCCTTGGCGGCATTCTGCAGGACAAGCAGCTGGTTGTTGCCTTCAAGTCACTGCTTCTGGCGGCACACGACATCAACGACGAGACTGATCCCGACGGCAGTGTGCGGAAAGAGCTGGGCACGACCCTGATTGTCCTGTCCCAGGCACCCGAAAACGCCGGTGGCCTTGTCATCCGCAAGGTCATTGAGGAGGTCGACTTTGATATTGAGGAGCTCGAGCTCAAGCTGGACGCCACGATCCGTCCCAAGCTGCTGCTCGACTCGGCGGCCGCCAACGACGCCGACACGGCCATGGCCGACGGCAACGAGGAGACTCGCACCTCCATCACAAAGGAGGACCTCGACGCGACTGCCGAGCGCCTCTCGACTGTGACACGCCCTTCATCCTGCCTCCTTGCCCAGGACTCTGACGCTGTCTTCGACCAGTTTTGCCAGCTGTTCCTGGCCACTGCCTCGTACGACAAGGCCGAGCTCGAGAAGCTGGATGCTGCACCTCTGCTTGGCCGCGCTGACGCCGTGTCCGACCACTTTTACTTTACTTTCTTTATTCGCATCTGGTCCGGCCCCTACCCGACACTGGCTCGTGTGGCTGCTCTCGATATGGCTGCTGCCCGTCTGCGTCTTGATGACTGTGTTGGTGTCGACTTCCAGGCCATTCTTCCTTACATTGTTGCTGCTCTGAGCGACCCGGCCAGGAAGGTCCGTCGCGCCGCCGCCGGTCTCCTTGCCGAGGTCAAGCGTGTCTCTCCCCAGAAGGAGACCAAGAGCACGACTGGCAAGAACCGCTGGGGTGCTGCCGAGCTGTACTCTGAGCAGGCTGACCTGTCGTGGCTCACTTTCGATGCAAGAGCCAGTTTGTTGGATGTCCTGATCGGCTCGTCCGAAGAGGCTATCCTGCACGAAGACCATGTCCCTGCCATGCTGGCCGACGTCCTCGACAAGTCGAGCAAGGCGGATGTCTCAAGTAGCGGTGGCCAACAGGTCCGTCTGTCTCACGGTATCCGGTTGTCGATCCTGCAGTTCCTCTCTAGCCATACTGTCCTTACTCCCGTCTTTAACATCAAGATCCGTCTGCTCAAGGCACTCAATGAGGTTCGTGGTGTCTCTGGCACGTCTCGCACACAGCTTCTTCTGCCTGTGCTTAACAGCTGGTCCGCTCTTACTGCCGAGGAGGCTGCTGCTCTCGTCGCCAAGGAATCGCTCGACGAGTCTGTTGTTGATACCCGCACCGTTGATGTTGTTATCCCCAACGACACCTCGGCCCTCGAGACCCTCTTCGGCATCATCCAGAACCCCCAGAGCCACACACGCCCCAACCTGCTGAGCTGCGTTTTCAAGCGCATCCGTAAGATGTGGCCCGTGATGAAGGAGGACTTCCGCAACGTCATTGCCCAGTTTATGCTGGAGCAGGTGCAGAAGACGCCCGCTGCCGGTGCTTCGTCGGACGACGTCGACGTTGCCGCCGAGGAGGCCACCGATCTCCTGTTCAACGTGGAGCTCAGCACCCAGATCCTCACCCACTTCCTCGAGACCCTGCAGCAAAGCGCAAAGATGGCCACTGACGCACCTCCTAATAAGAGACGGAGAACGAGCTCGTCGGAGCACAACCGCGGCCAGCGGATCCAGGCCAACAGCGAGCTCCGCCTGCTTGTCAACCGTGCCACATTCATCCTGCAGCTTGTCCAGGCATCGAAGCCCGCCGAACATCCCGAGCTGCTCCCTGGTCTCTTTGTTGTTCTGTCAGACCTCCAGATCCTGCGCTCGTACGTCGGCTCGGAGCTCGGCTACCTGCAGAACGTCGTGCTCAGCTGCCTGCTGGCTATGATGCCCGCCTACCAGAACAACAAGAACCTCAAGATCGACACGACCGTCGGCCACGGCGATGTCCTGGTCAACTGCATCCACAAGTCCTCAAGCCCCGCTGTCCAGAACACGGCGCTGCTGCTTGTGGCCAGTCTGGCCAAGACGGCGCCCGATGTCGTTCTGCACAGCGTCATGCCCATCTTTACGCTGATGGGCACGTCGGTGCTGCGCCAGAGCGACGACTACTCGGCCCACGTCGTCAACCAGACCATCAAGGAGGTTATCCCGCCGCTTATCGATACGTTCAAGAAGGGCAAGCGCAACATTGTGGCCAGCGCGTCTGATCTGCTGTCCAGCTTTGTTATTGCCTACGAGCACATTCCCTCGCACCGCAAGCACGATCTGTTCATCTCGCTGAGTGAGAACCTCGGTCCCGACGATTTCCTCTTTGCCATTCTCGCCATGTTCGCCGACCGTTACGGCACTGCCGACAGCACCTGTGCTTTCCTGACGGAGCTGATCGGCTCGTTCCCTGTCGAGACCCAGCTGCAATCGCTGATCAAGTTTGTGTCGCTGACGGGCGATATTTTCAAGCCCAAGCCCAGCCTGTCTGCGACACTTCTCGGCAAGCGTGAGGACGACGGCGAAGTCGATCTGCAGAAGTCGGCTGTCAAGGAGCTCACTCTCCTGCCGCAGCTTCTGTCGAACAGACGCCTTAAGGAGGGCATCTCGCGTCTTGAGGAGGCTGACGACGATATGGAGTCGGCCAAGATCCGCGAGCTGTACATCCAGCTGCTCGAGGACATTCTGACGCTGGCTGACACTGTCAAAACCCATGGTAGTGAAGGCAAGAAGCAGACCCTGCACAACCGCTGTGGCGATGCCCTGGCCCAGCTGCTCAACCTGCAGTCCATTGGCGAGTTCATCAAGGCTGTTGAAGTTTTGCTGGACCGTCCCAACATGAGCGTGCGCCAGAAGGTCCTGCGGGCCCTCGAGGTGCGTGTCGACGAGGAGCGCGTGGCCAGCGTCCAATCACGGGTGGCCCTCCTGGCGTTCCTTCCTCAATTGACTGCTGTCATCCGCGACTCCAACGATATCGCTTACAAGCATACTGCGATCACGTGCGTCGACAAGATTGCCGAAAAGTACGGCTCCCGCGACCTCGAGGCCGTCACGGCTGCTGCCGCCGCTATCGCCGGCGACGCCTGTCTCGGCCAGGCCGACCCGCGTCTGCGTGTCATGGCTCTGCTTTGCCTTGCATCGCTGGTTGACGTGCTGCACGACGCCATCGTCCCTATTCTGCCTACGGCCATTCCTCGCGCTCTGGACTACCTCCAAGAAAGCCTGGAGGGCAAGGCCACCGACCCCGAAAGCATTGCCCTGCACAATGCCGCATATGCTCTGATGATGGCCCTGGCCCAGCACCTGCCGTTCATGATTACTAGTGCCAACCTCGACCGCCTGGTCGTTACTTCGTTTGCATCAGCCGAGGCCGGTCTCGAGGAGGATGAGGATAATGACGCCAACACCACCCGCCTGACCTGCATGCTGCTGCTGGCGAAGCAGATCGATGCCAAGGCTATGCTCGATGTTCTGCGTCGTAACTGGCCCAGCGCTGTCCGTGCTGGCCAATCGGTAAGCCAAGCCGCCTTTTCCCTGTAACTTTGCATGTTCTCGCTTGATCATGATACTAATATCCACTGTTTCTTCTTGAATAGGCCACGCTCGAGTTTGTCCAGGTCCTTACTGCTGTCATCGACAAACACGGCAAGTCAGCCATTGTCAAGAACCTGCCGCTGCTTTCCGTCATTCTCCAGAATGTTTTTGACCTTCGCCGCGAGTTGCGCGTTAGTGGCCAGATCCTGACCGCCGCGTCCGCCAAAAACAAGCAGGCCCAGCAGGCCGCCGAGAAGCGCCTGGCCGAGATTGAGGCCGCCGTCAACACGGCTGCCCTGCACATGGTCTTCAAACTCAACGACAGCGCTTTCCGCCCCGTGTTTGCCGATCTTATGCAGTGGTGCGACCACGGTCTGCCCCAGCTTGATCTTCTGGGCCGCTGCCTGCGCCAGCAGAGCGTCTACAGTTTCTTGTTCTTGTTCTTTGACCGTCTCAAGTCGGCCGTCACGTCCTACGCTGCCTACATGGTAGACGGCGCCGCCACGGCTTTGCGCGCTGCCCGTATTGGCACCAATCTCGAGGACCGTGCCCTCTGGTCGCGTATCCTGCAGACCCTGACTGCTGCTTTCGAGCACGACGAGGGCAACAGCGGCAACGCTGCCAACTCTGGCTCCGCAAATGGCCACGGTAGCGGCGGTGGTTTCTGGCAGGTGCCTACGCACTTCTCGGCCGTCGCTCCCGCTCTGGTTGAGCAGTTTGCCAAGGCCAAGGAGCTGCACAACAACGGCGCTCCCGGCCTGGCTGTCGAGTTCTTGGTCCCTGCAGTCGTTGAGCTCGCCAAGGCCGCCCATGCGGCAGACCACCAAAAGGAGCTCAACGGCCTGCTTCTGAAGCGCCTGCAGCACTCGACCAACACGGCCGAGCGTCTGGCTCTGGTGCAGTGCCAGCAAGCTCTGGCTGAGGAGGTTGGTGAGGAGTGGCTGGCCATGCTGCCCGAGATGCTGCCTCTGATCAGCGAGCTGCAGGAGGACAGCGATGAGGCCATTGACCGCGAGACCACAAAGTGGATCCACAAGATTGAGGAGGTGCTTGGCGAGAGCTTGGACGCTATGCTCCAGTAAAAAATGCGACTTTTTGGGAGAGAAAGTAGAAGGATGTTATGTTGTATAAAAGCTGTCTTATGTCCTGTCTTGTTCTATTTGCTGCCTTTTTTGTTATATCGTTTCCATTTGTCTAGCTTTTAATTTTTTTAAACCATACTGGAGTACAGGAGAGCAAAAATTGGGTCTTGGCATTCATTGTTTACTTGCATTTCAGATAGTATAAATCTAAACAGAGACTTGCATCTTACATGCTTGACCTAATAATTGATGCTATTTACAACACCTTCATTGTTTAAAAGAATTTATTTGAGTATTTGAGATCGCATTGATCAGGCTATATAGAACCTCTGCTGAAGCCAATCCTCTGTCAACAAATCTTGGTAGATCTGCCCAGGTATTTGTCATCGATCAGCCATGTGATGACAGACTGCTCGTAGGGTGAGTACGTGCTACCTGTATACTCGTGGAAGAACCGATTTAAATACCCGTGGATTAGCCCTAAAACAATTTAATGGTCCTGTTCTGACCTTCTCCACTGAAGACTACCGTGGACTTCATGCGTCCATTTTTCTCACCCAATTATGGCGACCAACTGCACCGACCTACCTTTTCGAGTATTGCCCCCTCTTGTGTCTCTGTTTACATAAATATATATGCACCAGAATAGCTATTCGGATAGCATATATCTGCTCAGGCGTGGCGGGAACCACGAAGGCCAATAATGGGCTTTGTTGAAGGCGAGGCCCTGTTAAGGCTGTGTGTCAGTCGCTGGAAAAAACATAGCTAAAATAGGAAAGAACACAAGACGGCTGGAAACACTTACTCCTCTTCAAACTGGTTAATCCCGACCCGTTGAGGCTCAGGACGTTGCCAGGGAAGCTTCTCGACTGGCCCTGGAGGAGGCAGGGGAGCCAGGCCTCTCTTCTCCTCTTCGGTGACTTCACGGACCTCCGGGGCCCCAGACATATGATACCACTTGAAGGGTGTGCCCTGGCGAACCATCTCGATAGCTTTGAGAGTCTCAGCAGAGGCTTTGGTCACATGGCCTGTGGTGCCGACATTTGGGGTCTCTGAAGCAACGACTGAGGCAAGGCGTTCCTGGGCCTGAGGTGTCGAGTTAAACTCGTTGTTTCCCATTTCGACATCCTGGAAGACGGGAGTAGCCACCATTGTCGGCGTTTTGAGAGCAGGCACAGGCTGGTCCAGTGAAAGCAGATCAGAGGCCTGGGGGATGTCCTCCGGCGTGAAAAGCTTCTTGTGGGGCGGGACATTCTGGTCAGCACCCGACTGAACGACGGCCTGAGGGGCAACCTGAGAAGCTGCCCGAGCGGCAGCCTGTGCAGCTAGCTTGCTGGCAGGAGTCTGAAACGGCTGCATCGGGGGAAGAGAAGATGCCTGGTTAAGCCGAGGAGCGGGAGCCTGAGCCGGGGCATGCATTGGAGCCGGCTGCGGAGTGGCCGTTGGAGCTGTTTTGGTAGGTTGCTTTGCAACAGGCTGCACACACGAGGCCGGAGCAACGGTACGAGTCGGAGGAATAGAAGCGTAACCTGGGGATGCTTTGAAAAGTATTAAATCACTATCATAAAACCGACACACTGCCAAAAGAAAGGAGAGAGAGAGAGAGAGAGAAGGAGAGGGATTATGAAGGAGGGAAAAGAAGTGGTGTGTGAACGTTGTGTGAGATGTGGGCGAGACGATATGATGGGTATGTTGTGCTTTTCAGAAGTGAATGAAAGAGGAAAGTGAAAAAAAGAAGGAGACAAGAAGAAAATATGACAACGACAACAGAGAAAACTAGATGGGACAGAGAGAAGACAGTAGCCATCGAAAATACCTACCATTTGACGGGATAGGGCGCTTGAGGCCGTTGACGGCACGAAGAGCCGAACCAGCCTGAGTCCGAGGCTGAAGATGCGGAGGCGGACGGACCGGCATGGATGCAGTCGACTGGCGACCACCTCGCTGACCAGCGACAGAGCGACTGGCCGTCGCCGTCGCCGTTGCCTTGAAGGTACCGCTCGACTGGTAGCCACTTTGCAAGCCCTTGGCCATTTCCAGCTGCTCCGGGGTGAACTGAAAACCAGCCATTGTTTCTTTGTTTCAGTTTTTTAAACGTAGGCAGAAGGGTAATATGCTGGAAGTGCGTGGTCAAGATTTTTCCTCCACAGAGAGAGAATGGAAGGGTATGGTGAGAATCGAAGGGGAGATCGATGCAAGCAAAGCGCCGGATGGCCTCGAGACGACAAAACAGCACGCCGTCGTGAATGAAAGCGTGGATTTGTTGACCTTGGTTTTCACTAGAGGAACAAGGAACAAAGTGAAGCAAAAGGGGGACGAGAAGATGGAAGCTCCGAGAATAGAGGAAAAAATCAAAATAAATAGGGCAGCCGTGGCCAAGCAACGAAGGGCAGGCACGTCTTTCATTTTGCTTTATTACCAAGGATGGAAAGAGCGAACCCAATGCTCCTGCACAAATCCACAAGAACCGACTGATGAACTGGAGAAGGAAGGAGCAATGGACAAGACAACCTGTTCTACTTTTCCCTAGGAGTCTTTGCCCTTCTGCAACGTCTATGAAATCAAGGGTAATGGACTATTAATAAAGGATTGCTCTGCTGTAGTGATGTGGAGAAGACAGGCTAGAAACGATGTGCACTGTCCTGGAGCTGGTTTTATTCACGCGCCTTCCTTGCCAGAAGCTGCCACGGCCAGTTTATTTTCAATGGCCACAAATTCTTTCCCAAAGACCGTCGGATGCGTGGAGGATGGCCATTGGCCTCAATCTAGTAATCTATTTGGTGGGAACGTCAAAGAGAAGGTACAATGCAGGCATGATGAAGCATGACAAAATTTGTCTCCCTGCACGATCATCCAGTTCTGGCACGCAGTCAAACGAAACGAAGCCGCAACTTTCAAACCCCCTGAAAGATTTTGTGAGGCGTCAACATCATCATTATTTTAGAGAAGATGCCCAAATGAGCATTGACCTAGAAGATGGAAGAAGCAACGATGGAAATCAAGCATCGTAAGGTTTTATACATGATGATGAACTAACAAGACAGAACTCCAAACATCAACTTCCTCCCTCCTTCCTCCCGTTTTACTGACCCGGATCAATTTCTCGAGACTATACCTTCTTCTTCCTTTTCGGACCGACAGGAACTTCCGTTATTTGAATTTGTGTCTCGCGAAACCGTCCAGCTTGCGCTTCATCGAGCCACCGTGCGTCCACCGCCGGGACAGTGTCTTGCAAGAACGAAAGCAGTCCTTGCGACTGCGGGGCTCCTGTACGGATGGCAATACTTGACACGCGTGGAATTCCAAGACTGGCGCTGAGTCGGTCTTCGCAAGCCCGAGAGAACCCAACAAGGCGGATTGGTGCAGACGCTGGCGTCGATACCGCACCTTGTTGAGAAGCCACGGCCACCATTTGCGGGAAATGGGAATAAAAGGCCGATGGGTGCCCTGAGCGAACAATAAATACAGCAGAATATGGTGAGGAAGAGGAGGAGTTGGGAGAGTTGGTGGTTGATGGAGGACGAGATGTTGGATGAGAATCAGAATCGGAGTTGGAGATGGGAACAGGGGCACCTGGTGATGCATTTTTGGCAAGCTCTCGCGTGATGCTGACCAGGCCAACATCAATAAACTGTGCCAGCTCCGGCATAGGAGGCACATCGTCTTTGGACTTCTTGGCTTCTGGTGTTCCTGGCGCTTCTGCATTTGATTCTTGTTTCAAGGGAACTCCTCCATCATGCTCACCATCGCCATCATTCTCTTTAGATGCTTTCCGATCCCGTCTCCGGCTGCGTTTGCCCCGAGACGCCTCAATGTGATCACGTCGGTGCTGACCAAGTGGTGCAAGAAGACTGAGTGAATGTGAAGCTGTGGTTAGGAGACATGCACTGGAAATGAACCAGGGAGTATAAGGATACTTGTTGGGGGAAGGACTCGGAGACTTACGTGCACAGGAGCTCGAGGATGGTGTCCTGGTCTTCTTGAGAGATGACAGGCCTATAATAAAAAGTTAGCAAGAGTGAATTCTGAACCAAGGATGTCGGCAAACGCAGCAAAAGGACCTGCCTACCACTCGACACTGGAAAAGGGTATGTCCAGCTCTGGGACCTTTCGACGGCTCATGGCGATTGGGGGGCCAAAAACAGGATATCGAAGGGAATCGTAGGACTAGATAATGGAAGTACAGTAATCTGGGCTTGAAATGAGAAATTTATTGTTTGCAAAACGTTATTTTGTTTGCTGTGATATAGTCGGCGACACAGCTTGTTGATAGTCAATCGAGATGCTTCAATGTCCATGGCCAGCACTTTTTGCACTTTTGATCCCATCTCTGTCTTTCATTGGCTGCAATGGAACAATAGCACTATCCACAGGTATGGGATTTGCCACCAATAGCAGCGTCGCTTTGGGGCTACACGCAGTGTCCAATCAGAGAGCACAAAAATTAAACCGCTGAGAATCGCCCGTGATCAGAAGCTACGCCTAATCGGACCAGCAGACCGACCAGGTCTTGCCCCAAGTCCCCCGCGAGCCCAGTCAACGGAAAAGAGTGGGCCGTTTCTTGGTGATCCTGCCACAAGGCTCGAAACGCAAGGGTCAAGGCTCACCAGTTGCTGTTTCTTTTGGTATGTTATTATTTATTCTCCCTTGGTTCATTAGTATTCGTCTTGACGGCCAGAATGGCCAAGACGAGGTGTATTTTTTTCCAAGTCCAAGTGCTCCGCAGAGACCAACAAGTTAGGACCCAGGAGGCTCGTCCTTGGAAGTGGACTATGGGAAGAAGCCTTGCATGCGCAGTTGCCGTCCAGTTCGATACGTCGTAAATGATAAGTATTCGAAAGCTTTTCTTCTGCTTCCAACTGTAAACTACATATCTTGAGTAGGCCTGTACTTATTACGGGACTCTAAGTAGCTCTTCTATCTAGCAGGAGGCCGTACCTGCCCCTTTTCTACCGCCAACAGCGAAGTCATATGACCTGCAGTCCGCTTCTTTGGTAACTTCTTTCTGAGCGTGCAGCTGTTTCGTCCGCTGCACGCTTTGGTATAGATCGAGTTAACCAGGAGTCTTCGTTTAAAAGCTGGTCGATTGCCCTGACCAGCCATATCATTAGGGCCAGGCCTTTTTTTAAAAAAGTTTTTCCCATCTACCCTTCTCGTCATTTGCAACATTCACGACATAACACACATGAATGACAACAATTGCATCCCATCAAGCTTCATCCGCGCCGCGCATACAACCTTTGCAAAGAGCTTCGAGGTCGCTATTGCATTGAACCAAGTTGCACCCCAAATCTCACCTGTGGCTTGAAGAGCTTCAGATTCCAGGTAGGAAGCTGCCCGCCAAGACATTCTTCGACTTTGCTTGCACCCCGGATTTGCTTTCGTTTCTCCTCGTCTATCCGTTGCTCATCCCATCCCACCCAATTCCTGACACTTTTCATCTCGTCTACCAGACCTGATGCCCTGAACGTTTTTGTGCGCCCCTGGAAAGGCTGATCACCCCTGTCTCTTTGTCCCGTCTCTTTGTCCCGTCATTTTGCATGCCCATTTTCCAGTTTGCTGCTGTGCATTGCCCGTTTTGGGGTTTGGGAGGACCCGCGCACCAAGGCGTGCCAAGCGCTACCGCAGCAGTTTCCGTGTCTTAGAGTTATCTTAGCGGGCAAGTGCGCCGCAAAAGACCCTAAAGACCACATTTTCAGGGCAAAGGTATGTCCCCAGTTTTACTTGCGGTTGCCTTGCGCCAAAAATGGCACGCGAAATTGTTGTGTCGGTGGCGCTTTTGCACTAAAAAGCTCCCCTCACCTCTATCTTTTTCACCCCACAGCACTCGATAACCCCCCCTCCATAACGCCTTATGATAAGTTGATACGGTGCCGTCACCGCCTGCAGCCACCAATAAAATCCGGTTACGTCGTTGAGTTGAGATTTAGATACTTTCTCTTACACGTCTTGTTGGTGAGGCAGAAAGTACAGGTTCACGCAACCACATTTTGCTTGTGGCAATTGCCCCGCACCACGACTCGCTCGAATGCTCCTTCCTCCCACTGCTGTTCCTGCCCCTGCTTTGCAGTGTTGCCTTTCATCTGCTTGTGATGGGTCTCTTGTCTCTTGCCTCTTTCCCGCTTCCAGCCCACATTTGCTTCCTTCCACCTTCCACCGTTCGCGTCACTACTGCACTAAGCTGTCTCCAAACACGGCAGCCTCGACAAAGCTCTCTCCCTCTGGTCACCACTTGTTTTTCCTGGTTCACAGCCCTGAATCCAACCACCAACAGACCTTAACTTGCTTCTCCGTCCGAACCGCAAACTCAACCACACGTTCTCCATCCTGCCCTCCCCACGTTTCCTGTATTGCATTCCTGAGGAGCTATTTCGTCTCCTCGCTTTCTTGTGTATCCTCTTTTCCCCATCGCCACTGTTATCGCTGCTTTTTCTTATCCCCTCTTTTCTAGCGTTTCTATTGCTAGCTTCAAGTCTGCCTTGCCGCCGAGCAGCACCGGCAGCCTCGCGTCTCTTTTGCCATCATCAACACCTCATATTTTGCTATCCCACCCCCAAGCTTTGCTTCACATCGAGCCGCTGTGGCGCCCTGCACCTATGTCGCGTCTTGCACTCAAGCTGTCCTCGTGTTGAGAGCGAGTGTGAGTGAAGCGAAAGACTGAAGCTGACTGAAGGAGGAAAAGCGCCTTCGATATCTTACCAGATTCCAAGAAAAGTTGACCAGATCGAAGCCCGATCAACAAGGGCCTCAACAGGCAACGCTGGACCGCGAAACTGGTACAACTGCAGAGGCTGTTTTTTTTCCGCCTCTGGCACTTTTACACAATCCGAAATTTGTGTTGTCTTGACTTGGTTGGTTGTGGGTTTTTTGTCTCTTTCTTCTTCTTCTTCTTCTTCTTCTTTTCTCTCTTGCTTTTGCTAACTGCTCTCGACAAAACAGACAGACCCGTCCAACGGCAGCACAGCCCGCTACGCCCTAAGTCAGCTTGCGGAGCCCTTGCCTGGTTCATCCTGCATAGCTCACAGCTCCTAGACTGCTTCCGCTTTTTGATCCCTGCTTTCCGACAACAGCCAGCAACCAGATGGAAGACGAATCCAGATCCCCCGAGACCGAGTCGATTGAATGTGCCGGCGGCTCTCCCGAAGCAAGCAGCACAAGGCGAAATCCTTTCATCAAGGGTGACGCCGAGACCTCACGAAAACGCCGTAGAACATCTCTTAACGTGGATTCTCAAAGCCGGCCCGTCGGGTCCAGCTCACAGTCTCCCCACGACAGCCCAATCGGCGAAACAATCGACCTTTCTTCCTCCCCCCGAAACGAATACGAGAGCCCTGCCTTAATTATGGATGCCGCACCCGCACCTTCGTCGCCCCACACCCCGGAGAACAAACCTGTGGGCACTGTTGATAGCGGTGCGGCTCCTACGGTACCTCCGGGGTTCGAGGGCATAGTCCGGCAGCCAACCGGCCCATCTCCCCACGTCACACTCAGCCTGCGGAACTCTGCCCGTCGGACACTCGACACAATACCTTCGTCTCCCCCAGCAAGCCCGACGCCTAGCGGCCGCCCTGTTGGCAACAGTCCGGACACAATTCAGTCAAGTGGCGGACTTCCCGACGACGGCATTATGGCACCAGTGGGTGATCAGGTGACAAGTGGTACACCTGCTGCGCCAATCGACGTGGACGGCAACCCACCCCCCTACGAGGAGGCAATGCTCTTTAGGGACTCAAGCCCCCATATTGAGGTTATCAACCTTGCATCGGACGACGAAAATGACGGCTTTGGCTCCAACAGCCCGGACGTGACTTTGCTGTCAGGGGATCCAAGCATTCTCCCCAACGCACCTGTCCCTGATCCAACCAACGACTTTCCGTACATGGCCAATTTCGACAACGTAAACACTATGATGGCTGCCTTGTCGGGCTCGCTCACGCAAAGTATGTGCTATTTCCTCAATAGGCTTTGCCTACCTACCATAGGTGTCCTGAGATACTGACAAAGTGCTGTTCTAGATCCCATTGTTCCGCAGCAACTTCACGAATGGATTGAAAGTTACTTGTTGTTTGCTCGTGCAGCTCCATTCGAACAGGTTTTCGAATCCTTCGAGAGGAATCGATGGCTGTGGCTCGGTTTCTCGGAAATGGTATGGGGTACTGAAAGCCTGCGTGTGTCCGGTTTTGGAACGGCCGACCTTGACACACAGATGAAAGTTCGTTCATTCTGCAACTCATTTGCCCGCCTGGCGGCTTTTTTCGTCCAATTCGATGTCCAGCTACTAGAGACTCGGGTGCCAGGTGGCCAGCTGACGCGCGACAATATCTCCTCCACCTACAATGCGGCGCTTCTTAGCGTGATCAGGCGGGACACCTCGCTCAAGGACGAAGATCGTCTGGGCCTTGTCTATGGGGCGGACGAGAGATCTGCTGTAATTGAGCAGTTTGTCTCGTTCAACCATCTGGAACTGGGTGGCACACTCGGCCTCTTGCACAGGTTGATGGAGCTGCTGGTTCTTAATATGCCGGCTCACCCCAAGATCATCGAGCAACTTACGCGGGCTCTTAGTGTGGCCGCATTTGTGACCCGGGAGTCATACCGCAATGTTGCCCGCGATGCGCCTGCTGCCATGGCTGCTGAGAAGGACAGGCTAGATTTTGGGAAAAAGATTTTCGACCTTGCCGCTGGCGCATTTGAAACAGCCATATCAAATCACATCAATTCTGTGAGTCCGACCGATGCGTCCAATTATATTGGCGCCCTGGGCGATTTGTTCTTCATCAACCTCAAAGTCAACGAGCAAGACGCGATTGAGTTTGGTACCGCCATCAACGAACGCCACCCAGTACCTCTTGAATGCATCCCGGATGCCCTTTCGATGAAATGGCGGGTTTCCACACTCTTTCGTTTGATTAAAACCAACCAAATGGCGCTTCGAATCATGGCCGTCACAGACCTGAGCCACGAGCTGGTCTCCTGCTATAAGATGTATGGCGAACAAGCTCAGGAATACTTGCAGGAAAAGTCTGTCCTGCGATTTGTGGCGGATATTCTCGACAGAACTGGCGTTGTGTCCTACATGCTGGGCCCCACATGTCACCCGGAGATCACAGCAGAAAGCAGCAACATCATCGGTTTCCTTGCTATAACACGCACATATACCGATGCCCACACCGATCTCTTCTGGCAAACTGTCATGAACACACGGGACCCACGGATCTCCGAGGCTTTGATACGAAATCTGTGCCGAATTGTTAATATCTTCGGATTCGGCGACGCAGTTTACTTTTGCAAGGGCTTTCTGGGTGTGCCCATGGCTTCGTTCACACCACCCATGCGCGAACTGTGTGAGAATTTTCTCCGCCATGTATGCAACAAGGCACCCCAAGAATCACCTGTGGACAGCATCATTCCATTTAATGTGTGCTTGCGAATGCTGCGCGAATCGTCCGTCTGGAGCGCAACTGGTGCGGTTGCATATCCCGTTGTCCAAGCATTTGCCAATACGAAGCTGCGGGAGTGCTTGCAATTCGTGCCCATTGACCTGGATCAACGCCAAAGCTTGTACCAGTCATGTTTGGAAGATCTCCGGGAGAAATCGCAGACTGCGCTGGGAAGCTTGTGTGCCATTAACATTATTGACAAGCATTATGGAAGCCGCGATCTAGCTTTCTTGACAGAAGAAAGCGGCCTCTCCAAGCTTGTTGTCGACGAGCTTGAAAGTGCACTTGACAAGGGACGCAACCTTACATCCCCGGCTGTCATCAGCGGCCCTGTGAATGCACCCCGTCGAGATATGATCTCTTCCATCTTGATTAAGTATCCCTACACCTTGACACCCGAGCTCAGTTCGCGACTCTGGGAGATGATGGCAGGTTCTGCGGCTGCCTGCATGGATGACCGGAACGCATTCTGGAATATGTTCCTCTATCGCATGAGGGCCTTCCAGTCGCTTGATGACAACCCGTTCCTCGCCAAGTGTCTCACCGAATTTCTGCCACGCCTTTCCCCAGACTGCTTTTGCGAGGCTCTCCTTGATTTCCTCTTCCTCCGGCTCGAGCCTTTGCTCAAAGATCTTAGCTGCAGCCTCTTTGATAACGCATCTGCAGCAGATCAGCAAATCAAAGAAGTTGCGGATGAGAACAAGGGCGCCGATCATATCGCCTTGGAGCAGTTATGGCGGGTCGCACTGACCACGCCGCCCAATACCATCGAATCCCTCGCCACGCACTTTCTCGTGAAGGATGTGTATATTGAGAGCCGGTGTATCCAGGCCTTTCCACTGTACAGGTCACGCAGGATACACCTGGCACTGGTGGACCGGTGCTTAAACCAGCTCTCTTCCGCGGCTGAGAATATAAAGTGGATGGCTCAAGGTGAGGCGAAAGCATCTGTTGGCGCCGGCGTGGAGGCAACCCCTGGCAACGCCAATCGGCCCGCCCTCTCAGTTTACGAGCAAGAACTTCTGTTTGTCCGCTCCCTCAAGATCCTTCTAGAGTTCTTACACCTCTATCGCGACACATCTCATTTCTCGAGCCCTGATCTTGGCCCACTGATCTCAGGAAGCCCCATGAGAGTTGTTGGCGAGTCGGCCGAGCTGAAGTATCAGTCGTTTGATGGCGACAATCAAACACAGATCAAGCCATTGACTATTGGACGTCAAAACACGGCCGCGTCCCTGCTGGCAACCCTGAAAGAAGCTACTGGCTTTGACAACTATCGTATATATTACCGTGGCAAGACATTTGCGCCTAGGGGCAAAGATATTCGCCGGTCACTCGAGGAGCTGCACATTCAAAATGGCCTCATTCTGGTTAAGTGTGGTGGTGCCCAGGAAGAGGATGCTGCGGAGGCCTTTGCTGGTGGACCTCCCGTTGAAAGCAGGATCCTTGACCACTTTCAAGAACTGTGGGGTTACCTCAGCATGAAGGAAAACTTGGCAAGCGAGATACACAAGCTTCTTGTTGAACTCAATGTCGACGAAGACTTCCTGCGTCGATTCGACTCGGACGGCTTGGTGTACACTGATGTCTTCTATATCGGACAGCCGTTTAAGTCCCTCTTCACATTGCACGCGCTGGACAAGTATCTTTTGCTTCATGACCAGAAAGCAGTGGAGGCCCCAGCTGCTGTTTCCGGCTCTGATGAATCCGATGCCACAGATACTCAGATGCAAACGCCAGACTCGACGGATTCCCAGCCTCAAGAATCTGCCCCAGAAGCCCCCATGTCCAAGGACGGCGAGGCAGAAGATAACGCGCCTGTGGAATCAGCGCCTCCAGTGAAACCAGCGCCTTCCTACCAGTCAGCTCTCTCCGTTGCAATTAACCTGACTGCGGCCGCTCTTTGCGATCCAAGAGTCACCAAGGACTCGGCCAATCCAGTTCTGCAAGTTGAGCTCAACTTCAAGCTTTTGAAGACACTAGGACGTGCACTGGATTATGCGCAACACAATGAGCTGAACCTCCAAAGTCTCGATGCGAAGCTTTTGAACCGTCTGATGGATATGCTGTCGCCGGAATTCCACGTACAGCTTCAGGATTCGGGGCGGCTGGTCCTCCTGACATTTGAAGTACTCATGAACGCGTGTGTCTTGAGTCGCGAGTTCTGGGAGGCTTTCCGAGACCACGAAAATACACCTGCGCTGATTAAACGCCTGCTTCTGCAAGATGACCTTCTGGAGATCCGACAGCTAGTTGAGACCGAAATCGGTGACAAGATTGAGCCTCGGCGTGAACGATTTGCTGTGAACTTTTCCGAGTTTCGTGAGTTCTTTTGGCCAGTCCTCATGGGCATTGTGCCCGATGCCATCTTGGAGCCGACAAAGTCGGAAGGCATCTTCAACCTGGTCTATAAGCTTTTCAGTGACCTGGTGGAGGCCAAGTTTCCTCTCGATGTCGCTACGCTGCTGAGAACGACTGGCGACTTGCTTTTGTCGTGCACCACATGTGAGGTACGCATAACACCCATCAATTGAAACTTGTAAACAGAACGAGAATGAGCAATTTGAAGGCTCGTTTGGGACGAGTTGGCTAACACTGTTTTCTCCACCCGCAGGATGTTACACAGCCGGAACTCGCCGACTACGCCATGTTTGGGTTGACACGACTGTTCGATGCTATATACTGTGCGTCTCAGAACGAAGACCTTGTTGATATTCTTCCATTGTAAGTCCCTCGTTACCGCATCTTGAAGTTCCAACTGCTCGCTGTTGCTAACGCCAACTTTTGTATAGCGACTTTATGGACAAACTATTTTGGAAACATTTGTTCCCGCCCTGGAAGACAATTGCGGCAGATGCGGATGAAGCTGCTGTTGCAAGGGTGCCCTACCCCCACATTGTTATCAGCTCGCAAACTAGAGCCCTGTTGACGAAAGTCATCTTCAACCTCGTCGACGACAATGCGAATCTTGTGCCCAACATTATTCGAAACCTCAACAAGCTTGTCCCTTGCGAACAGTCCGATGATGACGATGAGCCGTATCATTACGAGCTGCCACCGAATTTTGACAGAACGAAGGCCCTCCGTGACTCGTGCGCATACTCTGGGTTGCGAAATTTGACGAACACCTGCTACTTCAACTCGCTTCTCACACAGCTCTTCATGAATGTGCCTTTCCGGCAGTTTTTTATGCAAGTCGACATTGGCGACGAGGGGGATGCGCAGAATAGTCTATTCCAGGCACGCGTATTATTTGGTTTCATGCAGGACAGTCTCAGGCGCTATGTCAATACTGAACATTGCGTTGGCAGTATCAAAACATACGACGACGCTCCCATCGATATTAACATCCAAATGGATGTAGACGAGTTTTTTAATCTCTTGTTTGACCGGTGGGAGGGACATTTGTCGTCCGAGGCAGACAAAAAGACATTCCGGTCCTTCTTCGGCGGACAGATTGTCCAACAGGTTCGGTCGAAGGAGTGTGAACACGTCTCCGAGAGACTGGAGCCTTTCTCCGCCATTCAGTGCGACGTCAAGGGCAAGACAAACCTGCAAGAAAGTTTGCGGGCCTACGTAGAGGGCGAAATTATGGAGGGCGGTACGTATTTGATTATGGCGCTCGGTTTGGAAGGTTCCTTTCTCGTCGCCTTGCACACTTACTAACTCGAACACAGACAACAAGTACAACTGCTCGAGTTGTGACCGCCACGTGGATGCTATCAAAAGGTGAGTTTACATCCGTTGCACTCTACTTGGACATGACAGGCTCAATGCTGACAATTTCCAGGGCTTGTTTGAAGGACATACCAGACAGTCTCATCTTCCACCTCAAGCGTTTTGATTTCAACCTGAGGAATCTGACGCGGAGCAAGATCAATGACTACTTCTCGTTCCCCAAAGAGCTCGATATGCGCCCGTACACCATTGACCAGCTCAGCGACCCGTCTGAAGAGCAACCGGCCGACATGTTTGAACTCGTTGGGATCCTGATTCACTCTGGCACTGCAGAGACTGGACACTACTACTCTTACATTCGCGAGCGCCCTTCTTCCCAGGAGTCTGAACATTGGGTCGAGTTCAACGACGAGACAGTCCGCCTATGGGACCCCAATGAGATGGAGGAAAAGTGTTTTGGCTGTCCGCGTCCGGGAAACCATTACAATGTTGGAGCGAACGACACACAGATGTCTGACAAGTCCTACAGTGCTTACATGCTCTTCTACCAACGGTCATCTTCGCTGGCGCAGGAGAAGGAAGCTCTTTTGCGCTCGGGCATCCCGGGTCCAGCCAAAGCCGAGATCCCTCTGGATCTTTCCAACCATATCCGCAACGAGAATACATCGCTTGTGCGGCGCCACGCACTGTACGATCCCCAGCACCTACCGTTCGTGAGCAAGATGCTCGACCATGTTCAGTTTGCCAGACCCGGCGGCGAATGCTCAGCGGACCATAGGCTGGAGAACCTCGCAATCGAGATGGCTCTTAGCCACTTGGACCAAGTCGCATCGCGGACTAAGGACATGCCCGACTTCCCGACTCTGTTCCATGGCATCGCTGCCCTGGGCCGAAAGTGCGCCTACTGCTCGTTGGCCATATTCGAGTATTTCGAGAGCCGACCTGAGGTTCTGAAGCAGATGATTCAACGCAACCTAGAGCCTGAGGTGCGACATCTTGTGGGCTGCCTCATCCTGGCGTCGCTCAGGATCGTCAAGGAGGCGTTCCCCAATAGCTACACCTCATGTGATGATGATTCTGATATGGATGCCGACGCCGATGACGAGAATGGCGGCATTCCGCGAAACAGGCTCACAGAGCTGAGTCGGAGCTCCTCTTTGCTCCATGGAGCAGCATACATGATGCACACACTTTTTGAAAGCTTCCATCTAGTCACTAGAACATGGCATGAGGTGTTCGGTTTCATGCTGGAATTCGCCAACATGGGCCGTGAAGAGGTTTGCGTTTTTCTCGACATGGAAGGATTCAAGCGGACGCTTCTGACGATATCTGTCGACACCGGCTTTCCCCTGGACCTACAGTTCCAACGGCTTGCTAACATTTTGCAGCGGCGCGCTCGTCCACCTTCTTATGAAAACGCCATCGCCTTGCTGAGGACGTTACTGGCAACAATGTACCCAATTCGCCCAGAACCGCGTGCTGGCAATGAAATGTTCGTCAACGACAATACGAGTCGGTTCCGCCTCGGATTAGAAACCCCCGATGGCGATATACCCATGAACCACACGGAGTTCATGATCATAAGCTGGGAGTGGGAACGCGAGGGTAGCAATGTGTTCGTGGATAAGCTGATCTCCATCGACCAGAACCCACAAGCCACAGATGCCGTTATCGCGCGTCTTATGTTGACGCATCCAGAGATGGAGAACAAGGTCTTCAAAACCCTTAAGGCGAACATCACGTCCAGCACACCCTGTGCCAATCAGGTCCCATTTCTACGGGCAGCCACCATGTTTATTCGCAAGACCAGATCCCATGAACTGGCAACGCACATGGTAGCGCATATCTGCAAACAATGCCGTTGCATTGAGCATAATCAAGGTCAGGCGTTTTTCGAAACGCTGCATGATCTTTACAATGGCAGAACATCGGCAGAAGGGACTGATGTCACAGCACTGTTGAAGGGTCTTCGTGTCCTGCCTGCTTGGGTGCCTGGGCTTCTCTGTTACTATGACCCCTATGTGAGCAGAAGGGTCGAGGACTTTGTGCAGGAGGCCATATTCGTGCACGGGACGAATCCGCAATTCGACGAGGAAGAGGGTGGCGAAGAGAGGGCAGCAATGCTGACCTTTACGGCAAAGCGGCTTGGTGTTGATCTTCTCAAGTACATCCATGTCGCCTACATCCAGACTTCCGCCCCAATCAGCAGCACGGTGCTTAGTGCGGTCCAGCGTGTGGTGGCTGAATGCACACCGTACTATTCCCAGCAGACTGATGAGGCGGCGGACCAATGGACTGTTGAATTCGGCAGGCTCAGTAACTGTAAGTTTCTTTCGTCCAGCGCTCAAGGATTCTAAGATGCCTCCTTTTCCATGCTTTTATACTCACCGTTTTTGCAGCGATCCCCGACATCATCAGAAACCTCGTTGTCGATGATATTGAAGATGACGGGTCTGGTATGTTTTACCCTTGGAACAAGTCATAAATAACACCGTGCAGAAAGAACAGAGACTAACCGGGCGAGGTTTTGACGATACAGACTGGAATAGTTCGCGTTCCTCTGTGGTAGACAGTCTCGGTGACACCAGCATGCAGACGGCAGGCGAGGGTAACGATGCCGACCGGCCATAATCTCCAGCATGGCGTCTTTGTGCAATGTTCCCTGAAACGATACGGCCATTACCACTCCACATCAGACCAATTGTGGTTCCTTTATTCGTCCCTTTTACCTTTTCTTCTCTTTCCCTTTTTTGTTCGAGTTACCTTTTTCGTTCCCTGTTCTTTGCTTTTTTTACCACTCTTTGAATTCGGCCTTGTTTTTTTTTTTTCGCATTACTTGGAGTTTGTTAGCGCCCGTCTCTAACGAATGGGATGACGGAAACGACATGGATAGCACTGCTCGTTCGCTCTCGATTTGGCGTCTTCTGTCCAGTTGCTCTTGTTTTGTTTATATGGCCCGTTCGGCCGTGATGGCACGAGCCGAAGGCCTGTTTCACACAATGAAGCCGGCCATGGCCTGAGGCGACCTGCGCGGTCGGCCATTTCTCCTTTGTCTTTCTGTCTTGTCTTTTGTCTCTTTGTTTCGTATTTCCCTTTTTTTCTCGTTTTCTTTTCAAAATTTTCGTTCACACTCATGTTCTATTCCTGTCTTTTATCTCTTTTGTCTCCTTTTTGTCTCTCCACCGTCTATTTCTAACGCATTTCAATGGCTTTGTGGGAAAGCGGCGGCGTTCAGGGATAAAAACTTTTGTCTTTCTTAAATGGTATCTCTACGACTCATAGAAAGGAATCAATTCAGAGGCAAACGGCTTCTTTCCTAAGCAATTCACATTCTTTACCGTCCCTTCGCAAATTCTACTGAGTGCACTCACTGCAAGGTCTTACAATATGAGTTTAAACCCAGTAAACGAGGGTCTCGGTACCTGCTGTGCCTGGTCTTTGATTAATCGCGTCACACATACTTGATTCAGGCGAATAGCAACGACAAGCAGCGCAAAGAGCTGTCAAAAGCTTGGAAAGACAAAAGAGGCGAGATGAACGTGTCTCATCCGGTCAATGTTCCTGGATCTCTCCTGGATCTCAGGTCGCACTATCCAAGCTCGCGGGCACTTAAATTTGGACCTAATTTAGAATAAGAATCACGAAACCCGAGATGTCTTATTTTTAGAAGAATGCGAGCTGGGATCGTGGGCATTTAGATCATGATAATCTTTTTTTTTTTGCTTTTTGTTTTAATTAAATTTGTATTAAAATATATTAAAAAAGGGCTTTTTTTTTTTTTTTTTTTGTTTTTTTTTTTTTTGCCAAATTTAAAAAAAAAAAAAAAAAAAAAAAAAAAAAAAAAGAATTCCAAAAATAAATCTCTACCATGGACAAATTCGAAATTGCCTTCTCGAAATGTTGAGAGAGTTATATGGTTCATATTGGTTTGTGTTGTATTATCCTGCTTTTGATACCTGGCACCCTCATCTCGTCGTCACATTATAGATTTGCACATTTTCACTTAGTGACATTCTCTCTCCTCTTCCAGTCCTGCCATTTACGACGTAATTCTCATTTTTTCTCTTCCAACGGCGTAAATGTTCCCCGGTAAGCGCTGTCGATTTCGTCACCTGCATGGCATCCGGCAAGGGTCAGGGTGTGGTTGGGAGAGACGAGGAAATGCAGGGCAGCCATTGGCCAGTTGTGCTGTCACGGCATAAGAACATAACAGAATAAGAGAATGAGGAAAAGAGACAACCCTGTCTCCCGCCATCTTCTTTGCACATCTGTCCCCCTCTTTCGACGCGTTCTGCGTGGGTGTGGGTTCGTCCCGTCAGGTCGGCCTCCTCCTGCGGCCACGGGAGAAGAGTGAATGTGAAGAGAGACCAAAAAAGGAGGGGGAAGGGAAAAGCCAAAATCTAAAAATAAAGAATAGAGAGAAGAGAACAGCAGGAAAAGCACGCGGGAGGCCCCACAGTGAGAGATACCACCCAGCAAAACACTGCTAAAGAGACGGCTCACGGACCAGTTGGCCACTGACAGGCGACCATTGACGGCCCAAAGAGGAAGCGGGCACAAGGCGGTCAGCCAATCAGGTGTAGTAATTTACGCGCCCACGACGATGCAATGCGCATCTGTTCCCCTCTTTCTTTTTGAGCCAACAGACCCGACCAGCATCGATGCCTTGGCGTCACTCTCTTTCTGGGGAGGAAAGCACAACGAAAGCTGTCGAAAACGACACAATTGAGATTTTGGGGGGGGGGGTTTCCTTTTTTTTTTTCTGTTGCCGAAATTTGCGTGAATATTTTGGCACCCATTTTTGCCTGTCTAGCTTTGTGTCTTGCAGATTCGGCGTCGTAGGAAATCGCACTGATGCTTGCAGCCATCTTTCTTTACGCTCGAGCTGCTTTGTCTTCCCAAGAACAATGTCTCAGATCGCGTAGCCTTGCCAAAAGGTCACATAATTTGTGCATCTGATTTTTTTCAGCTCGTTTTCAGGAGAATGAAACGTCAAAGTGCTATTTTGATAGAGACCTTATGAGGAAAGAGCATATCATCGATACGCGCCTTCTAAATGTGGAAAGTTTGGTGTTTACATCTCCCTACGGTCCCTTCACACCCTTCTTGCGAATCTACAACTATCGCAGCTCGGGAATCTGCCTTAATCTTTTTTTACGTTGTTTCTATTTCCGATATCAAGAAAAGAAAGCCCTCTCAAACGTCAACTGCCTCGTTTCAACGGTCAAGGCCGTGTTTATTGTTCCTGGGCCTGGCCTCGATTAGCGCGGCCCTCTTCGGGAGTGCCATGCATCGTTCTTTCCTTGTGCCATAGCTTCTCCGTTCTTTCCTATTCCTATCCAACATTCGCCCCCTCTTTTCGCTCCCTCGCTCTTGCCATTCTTTTGGCACGTTGTTTCATGTTTCTGACCCGTCTTTATCATGTCCCGATTGGATGATGCTCCCATGTTTTCTGTGTTTCTATTTTTTGTACCCCATGAGAAACTCGTCACATCCCACGCTGCCAGAAGTGACGGTGTGCTGTCTATGTACTCCGTATGTGCATCCTTTCTGCGAGTCCCGGCAATGCTACCCTGGCCCAACTGTACGGAGCACTCCGTCACTCTCCAGAGCTAGAGTTACAACCCACGCGGTGACGGCAAAGTCTATTTTCAGGTTGGCCCAGCCGCCGTTTGTTCTTTCCTCTTTTACTCTGTTGCTCTTTCCCCAATTAGTCTTTTTCATCTTTCTCTCGTTCCTTCCCTTCGTTTCGTGGGGCCGTGTTTCAGGACGACCTTGTTTCATTTTGTTCTTTCCCCATTTGTTTCTCTCTTCTCGCTTCCTATTTGATCTTCGCCTCTTCCTCTCTCTTTCTCACCTCGCCAGTTTTTGTTTCGGAAGCTTAAAGATCAGCAACGTCACATCTCTGTCTCTTGTCGTGTGCCCTCTCATCACTCACCACACATTCACACCCATTTGTCTTTATATTCTTCATGATGCCTTCGTGTCTTTTATAAAGTCATTCATCACCAAGGTCGTGTTCATCGACTCCTTCGACCTCAGACAAGTCGAGTACTTCATCTCTTGGTTGTCTTTGTTTCTTCACCTTTCTCTTTCTCTTCTTCCTCTGTCTCCACCCTCTTACACACACCTCGTTCCTCCCGCCAATCACAGCCATGACTCTCAAGAACCTCATCTCGTCGCCTCTTGAGGCTGGGCAATCGGTTCTCGATGCCCATCGCCTGCCTTCCCATCTCGATGGTGCTCTCGAGTACACTGCTCGTCGGCTTGCGCGCAAGGCTCTGAGCATCGACCTTGTCGTCGTCCGCCGCGAATACCAGCTCCCGTATACCACCCCCATGTCTCCTAGCGACTCCGAGGCTTCCATTACTTCGCGGCCTCTTCCTCCCCTTCCCACAGTGGCATCTTCAGTGACATCTTCAACAGTGCCTTCGCCTCCAGCATCATCAGGGCCTTTCCGCTTCACATCGGCCATCAAGAGCCTCGTCCGGTCCAACACTCTCCCCAACCTGGCCCCATCGCACTCGGCATCATCTTCATACTCTTCCTCATTCTCTTCCTCGTCAGCCGCAGTCTCTCCAACCCTCTCATCTGCCTCTATATCCTCCACCTCTACTTCGTCCAACACAAACAGAACCCGGGGTGATGGTGGCCGCACTAGCCGCTGGCCATTCACACCCATCCGAACTCTGTCATCGGCATCTGCTGTCTCAACGGCCTCTGCTGCCTCTTCTGTTCCATCAACACCGGCTACACCAGCGACGCCTGCAACCCCTGCCACACCAGCTACACCAGCTACGCCAGCTACACCAGCCACCCACTTTACAACGAGCTCCTCAGTCTCGTCCTCATCATCACCATCTTTTGGCATCCGCCTCGTCCATTCCGACGATCTCCCCGCGGCCCACAAGAGAGTCCTGTGCCAAACCTTGGAAAAGTCGGCACGTAAGTTCCATCTTGGGTAAGTAAACAGCTTCAAAATACTTGTAAGATCTCGGCTCTAACAGAACAGGCCAAACTGGCTTGCCCCATCTGTCGATGCATCGGCACTTGGCCTGCCCGCCAACCTTGTTCAGCGTTCTCGTGAACAGAACCAGGTTCTATTTGCGACAGCAGCAACCGCTACGTTGAGCTCTACGCCCAGCCTTGTTTTGCGCTCGCTTGATCACCTCTACACATTTAAGGCTGCCCTATGCAGATATGCCCAGACCGGCAACCACTACCGCCTCGAGGATGCCGTTGACGAGCTGCGTCGCTATATACTGGCCCAGGCTCATCATGGTGGCCAGCAACGGCGGCGACAGCAATTGCTTTCCAAGCGGGAGCTCCTCCGTCAGTACCCGAGCCTCTCGAGCTTTTCCGAGACGCACTTGGCCGACGTCAACCGCATGTACCGCCGTGCCTATGGCGGCCCCGAGCTCGAGTGTGGCATTGAGACCGACGGATTGAGCTCCAGCCCGCCTGTCAACTTTAGCATGCCTACTGCTTCCACCACTGGCCCTGTCCCGGCCACCAACAAGCTGCCGCAGCTGGCCCTGGACACAAACTTCACTGCTTCGCCCACTGCAGTGGACGCTGAAGAAGAACAGGCTACACCGACAGCGGCATCGGCCGAAAACACCACTATCCCTGATAATCTTGCATGGACTTCGTTCCTCAACATCTCACCCTCGGACTCTCCACTCCTCCTTCCCCTGCTTGGCGCCGCTGCTGAGCGTCGTAACCGGTTCCGTCGCAAGCGGGAGGCAGAGGAAGAAAAGGAAGAAGGCAAGACTGGGGACGAAGAGTACGACAACTTCTCGGACGTCATGTCGGAGACGTCTACTACAGTATCTTCGCTCCCGTCTCTGTCTTCATCTCTTTCATCAGTTCTGTCTGATGAAGAGGGCCTGCCGAGAGTTCAACGCCCCAAGGAACTTAGCATCGTCATTGAGGACGTCGAGTCTCCAGTTGTGCGCACAGTCAAATCGAGTGTTCCCGAATTTTGTGCTGGCAACGCATCTCCCGTTTCTATTATCCGGCCAGCATCAACACGGCCTTTCGCCACCTCTCCGACCAAGGTCCCGTCGTCGCCAAACAAACTGCTTCCAGTGCTGACACTTCAGACATCATTCGCTAGCAAGCCAGCCAAGGCGGCAATCTCGACTGTGGACAATAGCACAGAAAAGAGCGACAAGGACCACAGGGAAGATGAGGATGAGGAGCAGCTTACAGCACGGCCAATTGGCAATATCCGCAAAAATGGTGGTGGCAGCATCTTCTTTGGTGCTGCCAGCATTGGCGAGATGCTCCAAGCTTCCGAGGACTCGACAGATCTTCTTTCTCCCCTGTCTCCTGAAGAGACTATTGACCCCTTCCGCCTCCCACGCTTGTCTCGCACATCTATCCTTCTTTCCCCCGTGGTGGCTGGTGCTCCCTTGCCACCTAAGGATTACGACGACATTTCACCGATTACACGAAGCGAATGGGGCTTCCTGATGGGCGACCAGACTGGCCGCCAGGTGACTGTCACGACATTTTAAGCATTTCAAATTTTAAGATTCATATATCTGTATATAGATAGGCCCTAATACTTCATTGTGCTGGAGCTACATTTCGATTCTGCATTATACCATATTTTCATGAATGTACATACTTTCAGCCAACAATTATTACTATGAATGCAACGCTGTCTGTGCCATGATACGTGATGTCCTACTCCCCGATAACCAAGACCCAACATTACCGCCATCCATACTTTCCACCCGACTCCCGCTGGGCCTGCCGGTTCTTTGCAAACGTCTCTTCGAGCGCATCCTGCTGCGAGTGCACTTGGTTCACCAGCTGGCGCAGACTGTGCTTGCCAGGCTGGAGCGTGCGCACAGGGTTGTGTGACTGCTGCTGTCCGCCGACGCCCGACTGCGCTGCCGCCTCTTCGGCCTGCCGTAATTGCTCGTTGTGCCGGTACTCTTGGTCCATGTTGAACGTAGCCGCAATCTGGGCCGACTTCCCTGCTGCACCTGTGCGTCCAAATAGTTCGCGCCGCTCTTTGGCAGAGAGGTGCATATCGTTGGCAAACGCGTCAAGAGAATTCGACGAAGCGGCAGCAGCAGCCTCTTGGCCGTAAGATGCTTCATGGCCTTCGTAGCCGTAGCCCGTGGGTGCTGCTTGGTAGGTAGTGCTGGAGTAGTCGATGGCCGTTGAGGCTTCTTCTTCTTCTTCTTCTTCAGCCGCCTCTTCGGCTGCCCTCTCTGCTGCCGATGCCTGTTCGGCCTCCTCCTGGTCGTCCGCGCCCAGAGAAAACAAAGACACCTTCTTCTTTGGCGGAGGTGCTGCAGCTTGTGGAGTTGGGGTTGGGTTTGCACTATTGCTGCTGCCATCTGTTGATGCCGCCTTCACGCCCCCTGTCCACTGTTGCACACCTCCGCCGCCGGCTGGCTTCTTCTTCTTCCCGCCCGGTTTGCGCGACACCGACAGTGGCATAAACATTAATGGATTTCCCACGAGTTTGACATCTTCCGCCGCTTTTTGGTTTTTTGGTATCGATGGCGCCTTTGGTGGAGGGAGACTCATTTTGGAAGAAGAGAAAGAGGAAGAGGTTGTCGTCGTTGCTTGTGCGCCATCTTGGCCGGGAAGGAGGTCATCGCCGTCTGAGTTGTTTCGTCGGCTAAACGCCGCTTCGGAGCTCGTTTTCAGGTTGACAGCTTGTCTTGGTTTGGATGAAGAGGTAGACAATGTCGCAGTGGCTTCCGTCTTTGAAGTTGTCTCTGTATTTGTCGCCGCAGGCCCCGTCTTTTTCGGTGGAGGCAGGAACGACCCGAAACCGCTGAATCGACTGCCGTCAGCGCCCACTTTGGCGCGCTTCGCCGGCCGGTCACTCTCGTCTTCATCTTTCGCCGCGCCAGCCGACGGTAGATTGACCACAATTTTGCCCGCGTTTCCGACAAGCTTCTGGAACGGCTTCTTTCCAGCAGCCGTCGTCGACGTTGTTGTCGTCTTCGAAGGAGCAACAGTCGCTTCGCCGTCGGAAGATCCCGACCCGTCGGAGTCGTAGTCGACGAGGCCCATTGTGTTTGTTCGGTGATTGTATTTTATGTGCAGGTAATCATGAATCGGGGTTGTCGAACCGAGAATGCGACAATCGTGAATGGTCGCAATCACGTAAACGCAAGGCTGCGACTGTGGGCCGAAAAGAAAACAGAGGACGTTAAAGCGATGTTATCGATAGCGGACCTTCACCCCCTAAACTTCACTGCGCAATGATTACATCAGCGGACGCTAACAGCCAATTGCTCGCGTGGAAACAGCCCGCATCCCCCGCAGGCCACTAAACCACATCGCACCTTCCACAGTCGAGTGCCTCTTCCCAAGCAATTGAGCTCCTTCCACTTTCATCATATTCGCATCGCACAACAAAACGACACTTTCCGCCCCTATCTCTTCTTGTCAACACTTTTCTTCTTACATGGTGATGGCTGGCCATCTCCGACACTTGACATATCGCTCGACTTATCTTTCTTGATTCAGATCTACCGCTATATATACGACCTTTTGCGACACGCGGCCAGCTCACGTTTTTGCGATTGACTTTCTTGTTTCTGTTGTTACGTCTGCGTCGACTATCGTCCTTTGTTTTGCATATACCCCTTTATTCTCATTCGATCTACTACATATACGACTATACGTACGATACACATCCCGCGACGACAGCCTTTTCTTGATTCAACCGGGAGTGGCTGATAGCCCCTCCCAGCAAACCCCACGATGTCGGTTCTTCAAGTTGAAGAGTAAGTCCAATGTGTTCCTGTCCACTTATAGCTCCTAGGCTCTTGTCTAACTTGTGCTTCCAATCCAGCCTCGTATCCTATCAACTCCGCACAGCCTACCTCAACGAAGTCGCCGACGGCGTGGGCGAACGCCTCATCACCCTCAACGAAACCATTGTCAATTCTGCCCCATTCAAAGCAGCAGGATGGCGCGCCAATCCAGGCCTTATCAAGCGCACGCATTCGCCACCGATCCCGACAGCCGTTGCCTCTGAATATTTCCGTGCGCCGCGCACACTCGGATTTACGCTCGAAGACGAGCCCGATGAGGCCGGGGTTGTTTTGGATCGAGGCGGAGGCTTAGGGGACGGTAAAGGCTTAGGGGTCGGAGGCCGTGGCGGCCGAACGGGTGCTGGAAGCGTCGTTAGTGGCGGCGGTGCAGATACTTTGGGCCCCTCGGCAGCAGCCACAAAGCGCAGGAGGCGGCGTGAACAGCTCGAAGAAGACGAGGACAGCAGCGATCTCAGCGACGAGAGCGATGACGACGGCAGCGCGGACCAGCGGGCGGCTCAGCAGATAAAGTTTGCCAAGATGCCCATCCGCCACCGGTCTGGGTCATCCCCGCTGCAGTCGTCCAACTTGCGGAACATGTCGACGGCCACTGCGGCTGCTACAGCGGCTGTTTCTGCAGCGGCGGCAGCAGCCGCGGCGTCAAGTTCGGACAGAGTGACAGCCTCGCCTGGAAGAGGAGTGGGGCCCCCACGACGAGGCTCACAGTCTGCACTCGAAGTCGTCAAGGAGCACGCTCGCCGTGATACGGTCACTAGCAGCGAAATGTCGTCCGAGAGCGAGTTTGACGCGTCTGGGTTCCATCAACAGCGCGATCGGGAACGTGAGCAGGCATCCAGCCGGAGCAGCGCCCGTGCCAGAGCGGCCTCGTCTCGCCTACAAGCATCTAACGGCAGCAACACCGCCCTCAACAAAGCCCGTAGTGGAAGCCTGGGCGGCAGTTCGGTCACGGGTACGATTGCGGAAGATGGCACGCCGCTCAACCTCAAACGGCAGGAGAGCGACTTGCTCGAGGAAGAGCGCGAGGACGATCTGGCCAGTGATGACTCGGACAACTCGGACCTGTCCTCGACGTTTGCAGGCAGTCTGGACTCGACCTCCATCCTGCAGTCCGTTGGTGAAAATCCTCTGAACCCGCCTCCCCCGCCAAACGACAGACCGATTGTCGGTACGCCGCCACGCGAGTTTACGCGCACATCCACCGTCCGGAGATCTCAGCACCCGGCGCCACATCTGCCCATTGGTGACCTGCCACCGCCACGGCCCATGAGCACAATTCGGCCCGTCAGTATGGCCCCTCCCCGCAGTCTGTTGACGGCCGCTCTCAAGGCCAAAAAGACCTCATCGATGCCGTTCGACCGCTTTGCAGCTCTCTCTGGGCAGGGCGAACAGAACCCCATCATGGTCCGTATCTATGTGCCCTCGTCCAAGCAGCCATCGCGGCCGTTTGAAGTGGCTATCCGGCGCTCTGTCCATGAGGAGAACAGCAACGATCGCCCCGTCACGGTGGCTGATCTTGTTGGACTGAGTTTGTGGCGGTATATCGAGGAGAAGCGAGAGCCAGCGCTGCCTGCCAACCGCCTGAATATCAACTGGTGGACGCTGAGGATGGTTGAAGAAGGCGGCGAGGTTGACGACGATTTCCCGCCGCTTGAGCGAACCAAAGCACTTGTGTCTTTTACGACTGCCAACAACAACAAGGGCATGCGGTTTCGCTCAAACTCAAAGGTGTACGACGACTTTGGCCTCGTCGAGGCCTCGGCGACAGAGTTTGCCAACAACCAGGTCGCAACACCCCAGCCAACCGAGGAGGCCACGTCCGACGCCGAGGACAGAGACGCCGCGGGTGGTGCACCTCTGGACGAAGATGGCGAGCGGACACCTCGGAACATGACGCCACAGCCAGGCGCCTTGTCGGCTGCTGGCATAAGGGCTCAGCAGCAGCAACAGAAACTACCCAATTTGGTTCTGCAGGATAAGGCTCTCCGACCCCTTGACCAGCCGCGCCTGAACCCCATCTTGACGACCATCTACCGCAGCGACGTCAACCATGCCGATATACCAGCACGTACTACAGCGCCCAACATGGCCCGCGGCCGCAAGAAGCTGTTGCGCGTGCACATCCATTCGATCGATGCCGCACCGGGCCAAATGGTGACTGTTGACGTCACGACTGACACGTATCTCGAAGAGGTTCTTGATCTTGTCTGCAAGCGGCGTCGCCTCGATAAGGCCAGCCACGTGCTCAAACTTCCCGGCTCGGGCGCGGTTGTTTTGACGGACCGGGCCGTCGCCTCCATTGGCAATGTCACCGATCTCGATCTCTACCGCAAACGCTTTGCCTCGGAGACGCCAGGCGGTGCAGGCTACTCGCCCAGTAGTGGCGGATCTCCCAAGCTGTCATTGGATGGCCTTGGTGGATCTGCTGTCGGCGCGGGTTCTTCGTCATCTGCTGCTGCTGCGACCTCACGCCGCTTCCGCAAAGCAGCCGGCACCACGCCTGGCTCGCATCCTCTTGCTCGCGAGGCTTTGCGTGCCGCCGGCCTCGACCAGGTCAGCGACGCCAACTACAAGAAGTACACTGTATGGCGTCGCCAGGGCCTCAAGATTATGGGCTCCAGCGAGCGTGTCCTGACCATTGACGGCGAGTATGTCCACATCTCTCATGCTGCCAGCACGGCCATGGGCGGTGTCGGCGCCAGCAGCGGCAAGATTACGACGGTGCACTTTAGCAATGTCGTCGGCTGCAAGGTCTCGCTGCGGCACCCAACGCACTTTAAGCTCATTGTATACAAGGCCACCGAGAGCAAGCGCTACGACTTTGAGGCCAAGTCCGCCGACGAGGCCACTGAGATTGTCGGCGAGCTCAAAAAGGCCATGTCGCCGTACAGGGATATCTGAGCTGTATTTGGTTTTGATACTCCTTTTTCTTGTTTGATCTACTTGGTGCACTATACCATTCAGGAGTATATGGGGGGTCTTTGGGAATGTCTATTTAGCGAATTTTATTTGATAATAAAATGATTGTCAAAAAAACTGTCTTGGGAAAAGAACAATAAATGTTGCTCAGGGGTATCTTATGTAAAAAGCACGCCAAACCAAAATGCTCTAATTGCAAACATGAAAGGACACAGCATGCCCTACTTCTTCCCACGAAGCTCGCCCCAGAGCCGGTCGACAACTTGGAAGATGGCCGTTATATCACGCATCACTGCGGCATCCACACTGCCACCGAGCCTCTGCTGCATCTTGTCCGGGTGCCAGCGAACACGCTCGTCGCGCAGACGAGCCAGCAGACTCTTTTCGGTCGTCGGCTCGTTCTTTCCATCGACGTCATCGTAATCATTGTCGTCTTGAGGTCCACCAGTAAAAAATGCGCGTACCTCTTTGACGAACGCTTCTTCTTGGCTTTTGCTGTCCTTGTCGGACACATTTGTTGCCACCTCTGGCCTGTCCACCGGCCAGGGAATGCCCTCGGATGTTGGCTTGGCCTCCCACGTCGACCACGCGTTTGTGTAGGTCTGCCACTGGTCCTGCCACCGTTTCCTCTTCCGCCGTGCTTCGCCTCGCCGTAGACTGCGCTCCACCTCTGCCCAGTGCCTTCTGTCCCGCTCGAATGCCCGCTGTTTGGCACGGATGCGCTCTTTTTCAGCTGCAGCCGCGGCTGCCTGTTGCCGCTTCTGCTGCTCGCGAGTCTCGCGCCGACCTTCCTCTGACCGTTCCCACATCCGCCGACGCACATAGTCTGCATATTCCTCGTCGTTCATGGCGGACAAGCCGTCGGGGTCGCTGTCGTTTTTCTGTTGCTGGCGTGCTTTGGCCTCTTCGGCGTACTCGTGCACAGGCTGGCCATAAACAGCCTCCCAGTACGCAGCACCCTCGTCGTCGGCCATGGCATCAAACAAGGACTGCCGGAACGCGGCGTCTGGGTCGAGCGGCGGGTCGGCATATGGGTCCTCTCCTTCCTGTTCGCCCCTCTTGTCCTCTCGTCGTGAGCTGGACTTGTGATGCCGTCGTTTTCTATCGTCGTGGCCATCTGCCGACGTGGGAGTTCGCGAACGAGAGCGCTCTGTTCGTGTGCGATGTCTCCGGTGGTGGTGTCGATGCCGTCTGTGGTGCCGGCGTCGAGGGCGGTCATGATCTTCGTGATCCTTTTCCATTGAGGGAGCGTCTCCATTTGTCCTCTCTTTGGGGGACTGTGTCGGAGTAGCCTCGTCGTCCTCTTCTGCTCGGTCTTCATGCACACGATCCCTCATATCTCGGTCAGCAATAGGGCCATTGCCCTTGTCACTGTCTGTCTCGTAGTCCCGACTTCTATAGCGTGTTCGCCGGTTATCGTCGTCGTGTTCGTCGGGACGGTCTTCTTGGTCGACTGTCTTCTCTGGTCGCCTTGTTTTGAACCGTATTTTGCTGCTGCGCGGTCGGAGGCGATCACCATCGCTAGTGTCGCCATCTCCGGGAGGTCGTTCCGACGAGTGTCGCCGTCGCCTTCGTCCAGACCGCTTCCTGTGATCGGAACCGTCCTGGGCGTCTGGGCTGCCTGTGAACGGATTGATGGACGCTAGAATGTGTGCCCGCATCGGCGCCCGGGCCGAATCAACGGGCTCGTCCATGTCCGGAAAAAGAGAGAAATGGCGCAGCGAACGTGGGGGGGTGGACGAATGTCGAGGGTCGGAAAGAAAAGGATAAAGGAAAAAAGAAGATGTTTCGTTTCGTCGATGACGCGAATGTTTGCCTTGCAAATGCCCTTATCGCTTATCGGCCGTTTGATGCGCGCGGAATTTAGCGGCTCGTTGGCTGGCAGTTACGTCGCCCTTGTCATGCAAAGAGACGAGTCTCTAATACCGTCGTGCCAAAGTCCTCTTTCCGCTCTTTCAGCTCTTCCTCCCTCACCCACCCCCTTTGTCTTCGGGCAACTGTCGAGTCGTTTTTTCTTCTGAGTCTCCTCCCTTTACGACCAAACAGGCAAGTATTTCACAACAACGAGAAAGAACGATGGAGGTGGCATGTAAGACCAGAAAGAACGACTGGTGGGTGTAACAATAATGCATATTATTTAGTAGCACTTCGTTTGGCTACATCGCTGCTTCCAATTCTACATTACTGAAGGACGCCACACTCTGTTTCCCAGCCCGTTGTATTCTTGACAGATAAGAATGGGCGAAATGCTTGTCATGTCTTGCTCCTTCCTTTTCCAAACCCTTGGCATCAGCATTCTATTCCGCAGAGAACTTCTTCAGAAAAAGACGAAGGAGGGAAAACAAGGGACGAGGAGGAGGGGTGGAGATGCACGTAAATGCACACAGAATACGTCGTAGAAGAAGGGGACAATAAAATAAAAGAATAAAAAAATGGTCAAGCATTTCGGGTGGGTTGGCGAAGACGCTATTACCCCTCTTTACCGTCCGAGGATCGTCTTGGAAATGGCGTATCGTGGGCCGGTCTCGACCTTTCCAGCTTGGGAGACACTACAACGTTAGAGGGATCAAAGGGAAGGAGGGACCAGTCTCTTGGTGAAGGTACGTCGTGGTCTGGAAAGGAAGAAGGGCCTGGGAACTGTGGATGACAATGAGCAGACGAATGCAGTTTGTTGACGGGCTGATGCGTGAGATAAAAAAAAATCTACGACATACGTCAAGAAGGAGCGGGTGACATCTTCTCACCCTCCATTTTGGCGCTCTTGCCGTTATTGCATCGCAACATTGTGTTTGAAGGAAGGCGCCATGGACCCGGATTCACAACGGCTGTTCACTCCATATTATCACAGCTCAAAGAAACGGAAGATTTATGATGGGCTCGAAAAGAGAAGAAGAAAAACAGTGCCTTGTTGACGGTTTCGTCGTACTTGTACTGTCGTATTTCGTATCAATCTAACCCAGCCAAAAAGAACACAGATCCTGGTGGCATGGAGTGCGACCAAAAAATAAGAAGAAGCTGAAGGATAAAAGGGAAAGAACGTGGGCAGGCTCCGCCACAGGTCTTTTCGGTTCTCAGCCGCTAAAGATGTGGTTTACCTGTACGCCAAACTGATACAGTGTCGATACCCATCGCCTAACTGTACGAGCAGATAATAATACTCCTCATAATAAAACAGTACTGCTCACGGGCACGAGTATTTTCCTCGTTTGGTCAAGTTCCGCCACTGTTATGATCATTTTGACAGCTCTCTCCACGTTCCGCACTCTGTCCCTGTTCATCCGCTTGCCGGGATGCCCTGTTAGATTGCCCTAATAAATAGAGGGGCGGGAGGAGGCTACAGACGCGTGCTCCAAGAACTGGGATTCGGACAATGTCTCCCCGCGTGTATTTAGGTCTTTTATTGCCCATTACTGAGCACTTTGAGCCACTCCTTATTCCGCATGAGCTTTCTGTTGAATAAATTTGTGTGCAGACAAGCAAAAATACACGCCAAAAAGACAGAGGTTGATAAATACTGAGTGGTCTTTCAAATGGAGCATGGGTGCCATTTTATGGGTTGCACGCTCACTGGCCCAGTGTGCGCACTGTATGCAGGTGCTTTTAACTTTTTTAGCGGTACCTAGTGGATGCTTCTTCCCTAATTTGTACTTCTTGTCCCCTTTTCTGCATCGTTCCTTCTGTCGTTCTCACGTTCCCTGGCGGGGCTAGCAGATTTTCTAGTCCAGGCGCCGTCCAACCAGCCCCCCAGACCCCTTTCGCCCTTCTGGAATCAACCTGGCTCGCCTGGGTCCGCCCGGGCTGTTCCTGCCAGCAAGCGATTTTGCTTTGTCCTGCCCAATTTCAAACACATTCGAGACGGATAACACAGCGCCACCCACTGCAAAATTCAAAAAAGAAAGGGCGACCCACCTGGAAAAGCGCCCAATTGCCCTGTCCACACGCCCTCTCCATACTCGATCCGCGGCAGCATCTCCTACCGTCGTATGCGCTTTCCTCAATGGGCCTGACCACATCCCCCCTTCCACTCTCTCCATTCCCTCTTTCCCGCTCCTCTCCTGTAACCCACACTCATTGTTCGTAGTACGCTCCTTTTTGTGGTTGTGGTTTGGTCACTGCCCTCATCCTCTCTTTTCCCGAGTCATTTCCTCCTCGATTCTCGACAACATTCGTTTCTTCGCATTCCCTTTCATTTTCGCCCTCAATATACCCCATTCTTGACGTTCTTTTGACGTTCTTTTGTCGTTCCCGGCCGTCTGTACTACCCGTCTGCACACCACGCCAAGTGCCAGCGATTCTTTTTCTCGGCGCCCAGCCCCGAACTCAACTGCACAGAAACTCCCCTTTTGGACTGCGCGTCCCTCGCCGCCGAGCCACGCAATCGTTCCCGGCCGTCACTTCATCGGGCGCAAGCGACATTTTGAAATCGCGTTGACGGACAGGACTACAGAAGGCAATCGAACGAAGCCTTTCGAACCGCCAGGCCAAAGGGTCGACCACCGAGTGAACAACACAGTCTGACGCGGCCATTTGGAATCACCCACGACAATCGACGACAAGTCACGATCCGATTGAGATTGTGACTGAAGTGGCAAAAAAAGAGTCGACCAGGGAAATCCTTTTGCTGTTTGTATCTGCGAAGCGTTCGACAGAAGCGACCACAACAACGACGATAGTACCGCCAGCGACGAGTGCTACGACGACAACGACTGCCATTTCGGACACGACGAATCTCGCGTGCGACGCCGGTGCTGCATCTCGGGTCCCATCGATCGAGGTACACACTCGCTCAGCGTACCTCTGCTCCAGCCGTACACAACCACACGACCCTTTCACATCCCATTTCATGGCGACAGAAACATAGACCCCCGGTGGATTGTTATCTCTACGGAGAGGGAAGCCATTTTGACGCCCCTTTTCTCTCTCTTGGCCCTGCGCCTTCGGATGGCCGCCATTGCGGACCATATCTAGCGCCGCCATGGACCCCCGCGACATCGTGGTGTCGCCGTCGATAATAACGACGGCGGATGGCACCATTGCTACACGAACTTCTGCTACTTCGAAATACAACTGCCAAGCACTCAACCTCCCAGCTGGCGGCATATTATACATACCCGGCGCCGACCCGGTCACATTGACGGCTGCTGCTGCATACAAACCAACATGTCTGCCAACAAACGCTCCTAACATCATCGGCGGCACTGGTGCTGGAACGACGACTGCGGACCCGGGCGATATGACGTCGACCAGCAGTTTGTCTGCCGATAACCCCTCCAACATCACAGGTGTCAATATCGACGAGACAGCCAACACGACACCACAATACTCTGACTTCCGCGACCCCTTCTACGCCTCTTCTTTCCCACAATGTTACGCACTGGCATCCACAACCGTCATTGCGTACACTCTCGTTATCATGCTCTTTATCACCCCCCGCTCCTTCCTTGATGGCGGTGTCGTCGTTCTTGGCCGGCGAGGGTTCACTAATGGTGGCTCTGGCGGCAAGAACATTGGTGGCCGTCCATGGTTGCAAAAGGTTGCTGCTCTGACAGTAGCCATCTCGCTGACCATTGCCACTGCCGACACTTTCCGTGTTGCGGAGAACCAGTATTCCTGGGGCATTCAGAATGCCAAGGAGATGCAGGACGAAGTCTTGGGCGGCACACAGCTCAAGGTGATCCGCATTATCTCAGACACCTTCCTGTGGCTTGCCCAGGCCCAGACGTTGATTCGTCTCTTTCCCCGCCAACGAGAAAAGGTCATTATCAAGTGGACGGCCTTTTCCCTCATCACCCTCGACGTCATCTTTAACTGTCTCAACAACTTCCTTTATGCTGGTACAGCACATTCGTTCACCGACGCAATCCCTGCTCTCAGCTACCTCTTTGAACTTGCCCTTGGAGTGCTTTACGCTGCATGGGTTATCTACTATTCTCTTATGAAGAAGCGTTACGCGTTTTATCACCCACGCATGCGCAACATCTGCCTAGTGGCCGCATTATCATTATTGGCCATTCTTGTGCCAGTTGTTTTCTTTGTCCTCGACATTTGCAAGCCAGACTTTACTGGTTGGGGCGATTATGTCTTGTGGGTCGGTGCAGCCGCCGCGAGCGTGATTGTCTGGGAGTGGGTAGAGCGCATTGAAGCGCTCGAGCGCGAGGAGAAGAAGGACGGCATTCTCGGCCGGGAGGTGTTTGACGGCGACGAGATGCTGGACATTATGCCTTCCGACTTTGCATGGCCTCGCAGGCGGAGAAAGGGCGGCCCTCAAAATGGCGGGAAGCATCCGAAAGACCCCAAAGACGGCAGCGATGACGGTGATGACGACATTCCGCCAAACGTTGCCAGAATTGGTGCCAATAAGGGCGCCCGGTCAACGGCCCGGATATGGCCATCAATGTCAACTTTCGCAAGCCGTTATCGGATACGGCCATGGGGCAAAGGCCCAGAAAACGCTACACAACAGCAACAGCAGCAACAAGACACGGCGTTGGGCGAACTGACAAGCGTGTCTCGAAGCAACGTCGGAGGTGATGGCGATGATGGACCTGACGATGTGAATGCAGCAGGCGATGCAGCAACAGGACTTGGACGGCGACTTCAGCCACCATTATGGCCTGCACGACCACCACCAGCAGCAACACCTGTTAGTAGAACTGATACGGCCAGCGCTGATAGTACAGTTTACGTCATGCGTTATCATCCTGTGACGGACAGCCAGCCAAGTTCAGCAATGGGCAACCACCAGCACGCCGTGCCTGTTTCATTGTCTCGCAGCAACAGCACAAGCACAACAAGCTCGTCCGGCCACGGCCAGCTTCCAAGGACGACCATGTCATTCATGAGTTCGCAAAGCGAGAGTGCCAGTGCTTTCACGTCTGTGTCACCACCACCGCGGGACGGCAGTCACTCTGCTCCAGACGAGGCAGGGGAGGCAGGGGCAGGAAACGCAGCGAAACGCTGGCGAACACTGACCCAATCTCTGCCGTTCCGGCGCGGAGGTTCATCAGGCCAGGAGGACACAGAAGCTGGAAGGTCCGGCCGCTCTCATGGTGGAGCGTCTTTGTCCCATGATGATGAACGCATGCAGCATGGGGAGGGCGGCCGCTGGGACATTCGTGCGCGCCTCGAAGAGTTTGCGGTCACACAGGCCGAGAGACTTCGGGAACGAATTCGCCCGACTGTTGACACGACAGGCTTGCCAGTGATGGTCATCCCGGCACCGCAACGACAGGGTGCCATGCTTGCCCGTGTCCTGGAAGAGGAAGAAAGCGGTTCGCAGCACCAGCAAGACAGCCAGCAGTCACAAAATGGCAATAGCAGCAGCCACTATACTGGACCGAGCGCACCAGCAGCAACGAACCCGAGTCTCTGGCGGAGCAATAGCGAAGCATCTGCTTCGATCTCATCAGCAGTGTCACCGCGCGCAGCTATATCCCCACAGACAGGGACATCACATCCGGGCCCGTCGTCACGCAATGAACCACCGGCTGTTGCGTCTACTGCGTTGTCGCGATCTGGATCTGATGCATCCTCTTCTTCTGGCCACGACAGGCCATGAGTGTTCACCGTGAGCGTACATGCTGGTGCAACACGTTGATCGCTGATTGCTGTTGAGAATATGAAAAAAAAAACCGGAGTTATATGGAGGAGTTCTTTTATTTGTTTGGGCCACGTTCCTGGGTATAGATGGGAATTTCTTTGACCGTTTTTATGAATGGTACGGGACAAACATTCGAACTTATCAGGGCGGCCGTGATACCCAAAAAGGTGGGATAGCGATTTGACTTTTGGCACTTTGGCACTTTGTTATTTTTTATTTCCTTGTTTTCTTTCCAAGTTTGGGATATTGTGCATCTTGGCGACGACCGCATCCAGCTTTTTTTTTTTGGCATTTGTTTTGTTTACACCCCGTTTTCATAAGTCCACGAGGGGTTTGGATCTCTACGATCTTGTGTATCTTTGTCTCGCAGACACTGCGATTACGAACATGGCGTATATATTGACATGAATTATATTGTTACATTTTCCTCGAAAACCTTGAGATGACCGTTATGAATAAAGTGAAAATGAAAAGGAAAATGGAACACATGATATATTCACTAGCAAACTGCTTACCTGCTTACCTATCACCTTTGGCTGATGCAGATATTCGCAAGTGGTATACGAGGCGGCTTACGAAACAAGCGGTCTTGATTCCATCGTCTGATGTAGGACGATCAACGCGCATGTCGTGGCGTATCGGAGGCTGTGGAAAGACGCCAGAAGGGCCAGCAATATGCCAAAAACTGCCAATAAGGATTGCCTCGTGTGGCTTGGCTTTTGGGCGAGTGCAGGAAGCCGTGGCTGCCGGGACACACTCGGTGCCCTTACAGATGCGCCTGCCTGCACGCATGACGTCCTGCATGAAAGAAAAGAACTGGAAAGGTGGCGCCAGTCTCGCGAATGTCCGTCTTTATCGGTGGACTTAAGAATTTAAGAAGTCACAGAATTGAAGATGCGACGGAGAGATGAGACTTGCCGGCCGCTCTTGTGATTATGGGCACTGCCCTCACGGTTCCAGAACCGGAATTGCCGACTGCAGATGCCAGGGCCACTGTTCCCCGTCTCCGTCCTTTTCCCCTAAAGCACATCGATGTTTATTTCCTCAGCTCTCGTGATAGAGAATCTTCTTTTATGGCGGCTCCATTCATTCATAGGGACTTATCGACCCACCTGCCACAGGCCAGTGGTTGCGCTTAGATAACGTCTCTACCGCGATCGCGGCGCGCACAGGGGCCCTGCCGCCAGGACCATCGGTCGGCAACGGCGGTGGCAGATTGACATAGTGACAGAGTGACAGGATGGCATCAAGTTATCAAGTAGCAATCTGTTTGGCGATGTTCTCGGTGGCAACACAAGGCTCTTGCCCTATTTAGTGCCTTCAGCGCGGCTGCCCTGATTGCCCAACTCCAGTCACAGGCCAAGCCCCGTAGCTTCCGATGGGACCATTCTTATTTTTCTTTGTGGCTGTTTGCCCCTCCAGGCGACGGAAGGCGCGACAGCGTAACTCATTACGCTTTCCTACCGGTGCTCAGCACCCACGTATGGACTCCCTCTACGGATTACTCCGTATGTTGACGTTTGCACTTTTGATGTCCCTCTGCCCCCTTTGACGAAGCCTCTAGAAGCTAGTGCCGACATCTTGTGAGCCACAATTTGGCAGTTCAGAGGACTGGGGTGGTATTGTGAAAGTAAGCATTAGGACTGGGGGAGAATATCTGTAAGGTCCTGGGGCAAATTTTGGCTGGGGGGAGCATTTTAGTGGTTCAAAAATTTTAGGCCTAGCCGGGTGGCCCCTACAAAAAAGTAATATGAGAGCGCCGAAAATGAAAAGGGGGAAGGACCAACCGTGAGCGAATCCCCCAAAAGGGTTTAGTGGGGACAACCGCAAGACGGCCGAGGGAAGGCAAGAGAGTAACGAAAAAAAAAAAAAAATTAAAGGAAAACGCGAACCGTCATCACTGGACCCTTTTCGCGAACCGCCACAGGCATTCCTGAACATGAGACGGACCGGAATTTAACTCTTAAAAGTCTTTCTTTCCATTTTCTCCCACGTTTCCCCGATGCTTAAATTATCGTGATAGAAGCCTCTCCTTTTTTGGTTGATATTGCACCTGTCAGAGAAACGGCACCAGCATCATCGTTCGCGCCTTCCGTTGACAACACCGCGGCTTGCTCTTTCGCTAGCCGCGCCCAGCTCCTTCCTCTACCACGACCACGCCAGGCGTTGCGACTAGATCCACCAGGGTGATCATCCCTATTTTCTTTCAGTCGCGCATAGATTTTCCATCCCCCTAAACCGACTCGCTCCTTCTCTGTCCATCGACGACTTTTTTGGGCTTGCATACCACCTTCCGTTCCTTACTTTTCTTTAACTCTCGTCTTTTCCCCTCCTTCCGAATCAATCCCTTTTCTCGTCCTGCCAACACCTTCTTGCCTCGACAACGGTTTCCAACTCATCCGTCTTCTTCCTCCTTTCGTCCTCGTCGCATCCTAGTCTCGAGACGACTCTGCGCGGAGAATACACCAAATAGAAGCATTAATATATAATACGGCGCGCCCAACGTCACTCCCGGCATCCCTTGACGAGCCGATCGCTCAACCACAGTCTCATCCTTCCTATTCCATCCCAACGTTGACGACCAATTCCTCGTCTCCTTATTTTGACGAACTGGACGCAACCTCGTCCTCGAAGCGTTGTTATCACACGTTGCCCCCCTTATCGACGATTGGTGCGAGAGCAGTCGACTGTCCTCGGCCATCTCCCCCCTTCTCCGCCCTCTGCTTTTAGCCATCATAGAAACACACACAAACCATGCCCCCCTCGTCTTCCTCCGCAAAGGAGCCGTTTCCGCTCCTGAATGTCGATGCCGACACCTCCTTCTCGACACAGCGCTCGTCCGGCAGCGCCGCCAATGGCAATGCCAACGGTGCCCGCCGCAGAAAGCAGTCCAGTGACGGCCTGGCTACCAGCCTGGCCCATCTGAGCGGTGTTGACTCGTCTGCCAATGGCAAGGTGAGTTTCTTTTCCACTGAAGAGATGCGGCTCTTTTCTTGTGCACCAGCTAACCACAATTTCCCACCAGAAGCAGGATCTCTCCCGCGAGAAGCGCGTGTCAAAACGGCGTAAGGCCCGGTCTTTGGCCCGCCGCGTCAAGCAGTATGCCGTGCGCCACACGTGGTCGCTGCCGCTGTTCCTTCTTATCGTCGTCCTGATCGGCTACGCCGCCTACCCGTCAGAGGAAAACCCGCTCTACCACTTCATCTTCCTCTCCTACAAGCTACCAGTGCCTGCTGACGCCGCACCTGGCACGCCCGCGCAGTACGGCAAGGGTCTCTGGGATATTACCTTTGTTACGTTCTACACCATTGTCCTGTCTTTTACGCGTGAGCTCATCATGCAGGAGCTGCTGCGTCCCCTCGCCCGCTACTTCGGTCTCCGCTCCCGTTCTAAACAGGCACGGTTCATGGAACAAATGTATACGGCGCTGTACTTTGGCATTCTCGGGCCTGCCGGCGTCTTTGTCATGTCTCGCACCCCCGTCTGGTTCTTCAACACCCGCGGCATGTACGAGAACTCGCCCCACTGGACGCACGAGGCTTACTTCAAGTTCTACTACCTGTTCCAGGCCTCGTACTGGGCCCAGCAGGCCATTGTTCTCCTGCTCGGCATGGAGAAGCCCCGAAAGGACTTCAAGGAGCTTGTTGGCCACCACATTGTCTCGCTCTCGCTGATTGGCCTGAGCTACCGCTTCCACTTTACCTACATTGGCCTGGCCGTCTACATTACCCATGATATCAGTGATTTCTTCCTTGCTGTAAGTTGCATCCCTAAGTTTGCTGAGTACGCGAGTACAACAGCTGCTAACTCTCTGCCCAGACTTCCAAGTCGCTCAACTACATTGACGGCCCCTTCATGGGCCCCTTTTACTTCGTTTTTATGTGCGTGTGGATTTACCTCCGCCACTACCTCAACTTGCGCATCATCTACAGCCTCTTCACGGAGTTCAAGACTGTTGGACCCTACGAGTTGGACTGGGCCGGCGAGCAATTTAAGTGCCCGCTTGCCTTTGTGGTCACAACTGGGTTGCTTTCCGCACTTCAAGCCCTCAACATTTTCTGGCTGTTCTTCATCATTCGAATTGCCTATCGTTTCGTTGTGCATAATGTTGCCAAGGACGATCGCAGTGATGCAGAGGACGACACCGAGGTCGACGAGCCTGCCAAAGACATTGCCGCCGTCGACGACTCGGCCGCTCTGCTCGCCTCTCAGCTCTCCAACGGCAATGGCGTCACCAACGGCAAGGCCAAGACCAACGGCGTCGCCCACTAATTTCACCCATTGAAGACTCTAGAAAATAAGAAAATACCTGCAGAATCACGGACCATGGCTGCCATGTTTTATCGATGGCCAGCTTCGTCATGCTCCTTTTTCTGCCCGCTCTTTTCCATTGGCTTTCGTCTCTGCTTAAGAGATGACATTGCATTTGCATCCTGGCGTTTTTATTGGACGGAGGGTTTGTGTTTCTTTTTTGGCTTCTGGCCTACGGCATAAGGGTTGGCTGCCTTATTTTGGGCATGGCTGAAGGGGACGCGATTGTTCTCATTCGATCGTCTCTACCTCATCCCCTAATTTTGACGTTGCGGGGACCATTTCCTTTCTCTTCTTTCTTCTATCGTTTGCTCCGACAACACACCCTTCTTTTGCCGGTGCATAAAGAGCAGCGAGCAACGAACGGACTCGGGGGGGAGCATGCATTCGTTTCTTGCATTTTTTGCAATTCTTGCAGCAGCTGCTTCTCCTCGTCTGTCTTACCTATCATCGCTTCTTCCTTTTTCCGTTGACTGGGACTCACTTTTTCATCCTTTCGCTTCCGCCCCTTTCCTTGTTTATATAAATACTGTTATTTTTAATGTTCCTTCTTCTTGTCCAAGTGTACTTAGCCTGCATTTCTTACATTCTTGTAATAATTTTAATGAAAGTGAATACCATATTACCACATATATTATCTTGTCTACACACATGTTTTCAAAAATATCACAATATGGTTACCACTTCTACAACAGGCAGAATTTGTTACAAAGTCTTGGTTTGATAATGACTATGTAGCACCAAAATTTGACCAAAAATAAGCATGGATTGTGCCCATTGCTGAGCCATGGCTTTGCCTCCTTCACATCGCCCTTTACTTGCCGCCGTTTTTTTTTTTGGACCTCTGATCTTATCAGGGTTGGTCAAGGTAAGTTCGTGTGAGCCCCTTGGAAAGAGGACCACAGTCCTCCCCATTCCCATTGCCCTTCCGTGCCAAAACCATGCACCCAAATTGCATGTTGGAAAATAACACCGCCCTACCGATTCGCCCCCCCATTTCCTGCCGTCCGAAGAACGCCGGCCACCATGTGTTACCTAGATCCACCCATAGCCCGCTAGTCCTCGGCCTTCCCACCATGAGGAGAGAAGATAGAAATGGCTATCGAATACCATGAAATGTGAGAAGAGAAGAAAACAAAAAACCCAAAGCTGGCTTGCTGAAACTAGGAAAATAAAAGCGACAAAGAAAAGATAAATTACGCAGGTGCAACAATGGCCAATATTACTAGAAACGACAAGTCTGAAAATGAGGTCATCAAAACAGAAAATAAAAAATAGGGAAGTAAAACCCGCAGCCGCATGAGAGGCTTGCCCGACAGAGTCTGTGGGTTTTGGAGTATTAAGGCAGGGGAAAAGCAAACAAGATCAGTAGAAAAGGGCAGTAAAAAGAATGCGCTTTGTGCTATGCTCTTGAGATGCTTGGGTATAAATGAGATGGGGGTTGAGAAAAAAAGAACTCGTCATGCAGACCTCACCCGTTGAGATAGGGCAGCTGGTCAATGTTGAAAAACAGAAAAGCAAATAAATGCGTCAAACATGTCATCAAGATGGTGCGAAGAAGCAGAAAGTGACAGAAATGAAAAACAGGACGCAAAAAGGCCCAAAGAAGATGACGCAAGTTGGTCAAGAGACAACAAAGTGTCGGAAAACGGGAAGAAAATTCCAAAAAACGCCATGCTTTCTCACAGAAAAGAAACAACAATAATTAGGGAAAATATGACGTGGGTCACGTAGTTGGTTTCCCAGGGCCATCACTGGTCTTGGATGACTGCTGCTGGCGGTCGTCATCTGACGAATCTTCAGCCAGGTCGACACTTTCCTGACGGGGTGTAGCCGTTCCGGCAGCTCCCAAGATAGTCGACGATGTGAGGCTTGTGTAGCCATCGCAGTTTTCTTCGGAGCCCCGCGACTGGCTTGCGCTTTTACCGATATGTGCTTTGCGCATCAACTTCTTGGCATGGGCGGTAGCATTGCGAGCTGCCACTGCAGCTTGCTCGGCCTGAGACTGGCTCTCCCACATGGACGCGTAGCGGCCTTTCTGGGCCAACAGCTCGTTATGTGTTCCGCGCTCAACGATTGAGCCAGCGTGTAGAACAATAATCTGGTCAGCATGCGTAATCGTGGATAGTCGGTGCCTGAAGTAAGTAGAGTTAGCACACGTCACGACAAGATGGGAATGTAGAAGGGGAGGAATAGAAACTTACGCGATAATCAAGAGCGTGCGATCCTGGCCGAGACTACCGCCGCGGATGAGCTTCGCTTGGATATGCTGCTCGGTCTCGCTATCAAGCGCGGATGTCGCTTCATCCAGCATAATGATCTTCGGGTTCTTCAGAATCGTGCGAGCGATGGCAACGCGCTGCTTCTCGCCACCACTCAGACGTGTGCCCCGGTCGCCAACCTTTGTGTCGTAGCCATTGACAAACGACAGGATCCGGTCGTGGATGCTGGCAGCGCGACATGCTTCGTAAACCTCCTCGTCAGAGACACCAGGGTTCGCATACTTCAGGTTGTACATAATTGTCTCGTTGAACAAGATTGTGTCCTGGGGGACAACTCCGATATGACGCCGAACGGAGTCAATGGTGAGGTCTTTCACATCATGGCCGTCAATCTCAATGGTGCCGCCATCACAGTTGTAGTAGCGGAACATGAGACGGAAAATAGTCGACTTGCCGCCACCAGATTCACCAACGAAGGCAGTCGTGGTTCCGGGTGTACAAACCAGAGATAGGTCATGCAAAGCAGTCCGCTCTTGGAGATAAGAGAACTGCACATTTGTCCAACGAATGTGACCACGGCAGTCTGTAAGCGGCTGGACGTCGGGCAAATCAACAACCGTGGGCTGGATCTTGAACAATTCCAAAAGACGTTCACCAGAAATCATAGCTTGTTGAACAGTCCGGTAAAAGGAGCCGAAAAACTGAAGCGGGCCCTGAAGTTGGCCCAAATATGTGATCATTACGACAAAGTCGCCGATAGTTCTCATGCCCTGTGTAACCTCAACAGCAGCAACCATGAGCATGATCAGAATACCGCACATGAAGACAAGTGCTTGGCAGATGTTCATGTTGTTCATGCCCCACGTCACCTTTGCCTCGGCGGCTTGGAAGCTCTTGATCGCTTTCCGGTAGCGGTTGAACTCAAATGCCTCGGCGTTGAAGTACTTGACTGTTTCGTAGCTCGTGATGGAGTCGTTCTTGACAGCTTCTTCCTCTCTGTCGGCGTTCACCATATCCCGTCGCAAATCCGCACGCGTAGATGCCATCTTCACAGTCATGTGAAGATAGAAAACGGTGATAACAGCCGCTATAGTGGCATATATAGCGCCGAACCTGATCAGGAAGTAGATGACAGCAACCAAAAGGTCGATGAGCATGGGAAACACCTGGAAAGTGACCTGCTCCAGGAACGAGTTGATGGCAGCTCCCTTGTTGAGTGCAGAGAGTACTTCACCTGTGCGCTTTCCAAGGTGGAAGTCGAGCGAGAGTGAATGAACGTGCTCAAAAGCAGCCGTTGTCAACGCCAGATATGAATACTGGGATACCGGAATCCAAAGAAGGGCACGCGCCGACCCCAGCACACCGGATTGGCCTTGCAGGACTTTATAGAAGATGAAGATCAATATTTCCATCCAAGGCAAGCCCGTGCCGGCTTCAAATGCATCGGTGATGTGGCCGATCTGGTTGGGAACCAGGAAGTTCACAATTCGCTGGACAACCAGGATCAAGAAGCAGACGACAACAACCAGTTTCAGCTTTGCTGAGTCCCTCGGCCAGAGATAGGGAAAGAACAGAGAGTAGCTGGTGAGATACTCCCACCAAGTCTTGTGAGGCAACTTCTGAGGACGGTAAAATGCAGCTTCTTCGGCCTCGCCAGAAGTTTCCGGGCCATTTGCGGTAGAGTCAATCGGGGGTGTGCCGCTGTTAGTCGGCCTGCCAGGTGAACCATTCGATGGGCCGTTAGCTGCATGCTTAGTAGAGCCGTTGGCTGAACCGTTCGTCGCTCCGTTGGCCGCGCCGTTCGCATGCTTCGGATAGCCCGCATTACGAGCAGCTCCGTTAGTTGCTGCGGAATGGGTCGAGTTGTAGGCCACACGTTCTGAATTGCTGTTGCCCAGAAGAGGTGTCGACTCGTCCGCGTGAGCTGCAGATGCTCGCGATGCCGCCAGGTTGCGCCCTTCCAGCTTCTCGAGGACGGCATTGCGTGAGCGAGTAATGGAAATGTTGACGCCGAGAAGTAACAAAAGGACAAAAATCCGGAACGCTCCAATTGAAATGTCCAGATAGTCCCACTTGTCGGGCCCATATGCGATTGTCCATACATCAAGGACAATGCTGCGAAGAACCTGATGGCGTCCATTGAGGCGGATGATGTTGACGACAAAAATGGTGGCCTCAATGGCCAATGTAGCGGTCCAGAAAAAAATGACAGGTCGATTCGGCGTCAGGTCTCCTTCAATGAGGTAGATTAAAGCGTAAAGGTGCATAAAAAGGCCAGAAATATAGTAGACCTTAGAGCGAACATATTGTTAGTTCATTAATGCAAAATGGCAATTGACCTCTCTCTCTCAAGAAAATGCAATGCGATATTCCTCGGCGCACGTAAAACTAAATCGGTGACAAGTGGACTGGGAAATGCAATTCAACTTACAGACGTCTCTTCACCACACCACCAGCCAAACTTAATGTCTGGATTTTTGGTGTCGTAGACCGTGTGCGTAATCACGCTGGCGAAATTGGCAACAAATGTGAGGACAAAAAGAGCGTATCCATATCCATAGACGCGCTTGGCCGTGGTGCTGAGCTCGAGAGTAGGAGTAAAGGTAATAGTGCCGGAGTCCTGCGATCTCCGCCGCGTGGCGGGGAGCGGACGGCCGCCAGGGCCAGTTGCCGCGGGACGGACGAGTTGGGCAGCACGGCGTGAAATAAGGATGCTGTTCAGAGCAATAGAGACAACGAAAATGAGGAGCAAAGCCACACCGTACCACAGCTCCAAGCCGTATACAATTGTCTCGGCCCATGAGCGGGCTGTCGACGATGCCATGGTGGCGTCGAGTCGGACGGAAGAGTAAAGGAGCAGATTTGTTGGTATGTTGTGAAAGACTTTTGAAACCTATGAAACACACAATGTTAAATTATGCCAATTAACACAAGCTCGTCAGGCAACCAGACTGCGAGGGTAGGGGGAGAAGGGTAAGGACGAAATCCTGTCTAACCTCACCCAGCAGACCCTCGCCGTTCAAGACGAGGCTGCTCTTGGGGTATTATGAGAGAGTACGAGACGATGCCGACCTGGGCATTGTCACACTACCCTCTAAAAGACAACGGCGGGGGGCACGAAGACAGGCGGGTGTGCGCGGTGAGTACAGAGGAGGGGGTCGGAGAAGAGGTAGACGATGAGGAAAGGGTAGAGGGACGGAGGACAAGGGAGCAAACGATCGTAAGTTGGCGCGAGGCAAAACGGAGAAGAAGAAGGCTGTAAAACAAAAGGCAAAAGAATGGAAATATAGGAAAGGCGGCAAGCACCTTTAAGAAAAGATCATATCTCTCCTGCAACTCTGTCTTTCCAGGAGAGGGCAGTTGTGGCACGACCTGGAGGAAGGAAAGACGCGAGGTTAGCAGGGACAACAAAGGCATTCAGAAAAATCGGAGAGGCAGCATCGAGTTCTCAGAGTCTCCCCTCGAGAAATGGCTGGTGGTCGATTGGTGGGGCAGGTGACGGCCCAGCAGTGGCAAAACCCACTTTCTTTAAAAAGACCTTGTCTAGGCCTAGTTGTGTAAACAATGCGGTTTAGCACGATGGAGACAGCGTCCGAGACACCAGGGAGAGACCCTTTCGACCCGGCTTTAGGGCAAACTGCCAAGTTAGCGTGCGTCTTCGAAATGGACGTCGGGGCATTGCTGGGGGTATGTGTTTGTGTTGTGTTTGCGGAAGACTTACAAAGAACACGACGTCGATATGAAGCCTATCGATTTGCCCCAGGATGTGGCGACGATTCTGCGATGATACGCAAGGCTGGCTAAGCTGGTGGGTGCTATTGTTAGATGCCGGTCTCAAAAACATGCTGTGGAGCGAGCTGCGTATAGGGTGGCTGAAGAAGAGAAACGAGCAACGCGTCCACAAGAGCAAGAGAAAAAGAAATCAAGAGGGTGAGCTTACGAGAGAATAGGAGCGAGAGATCTGGAGAGAATGAAGGGCTAATAAAGCAAAGAGGACACGACCAGCGCCGGACAGTGAGGAACCGTAACGAAGCTCTAGACCAGGTTGTGGGTGTGGTACGGAGGACGGCCCAAGCTGTTGCAGCAAGAAGCTTTGGCAAAGCACCAAAGAGGCGCTTCGGAATAACGTTGGGTATTTTGTCGTGATGCAGAGGTGGTGTTGATATGTAGGAGTAGCAGAATTCGGGTAGGAGAAAGGATGAAAGGATTTTTCAGCGAAGAGAGGGAAAGATGAAGGAGACACGGTGAGCAGGATAAAAAGAAGGAGGGGTGGTCAAAACAAAATCAAAAGAAAGAAGGAGCGGAATAAAATAAAAAGGAAAGAGCGACCACGACGAAGCAAATCGGCAGGCATTGAGTAATATGGGCAAGACAAGCAAAGAAGGCAGGAACGAGCAGCTTGCTTCAAAACGACAGGAAAGAGGTCTGAGGCCTGCAAAATCCAAAAAGAGCTTCCGTTTTGGGGCTCTTCTCGTCACTAGAAACACGGCGAACGGTCACCAACGGAAAGAAAGCACTGTCCTACACAGAGGCCAACATGAATAGATGCAGGGAGCACAATGTGCAAGAGCGAGGGCAGAGAGCAATCAGAACAGTCAGAGCGATCAAAAAAGGGCAAGAGCACATTGGGCGGAAAGAAGAGATAATACAGCAATACAGTAATGCAGCACACAGCATAACATGGCACAAACTCACAAATCGAAACGTCCAGCCAAAAATCGATAAAATAAAATCAACGAATTGATTGATTTTCTTCCCCTTGGCCTTTTCTCGCTATAATTTTTACGCCCTCCTTCCCGTCACAGCCAGACCATTATAATACGGTTTATTTTCGACACGAAGCACACGCATATACGCAGCATCTGTCGCACACGAATCATATAAAAGACAGACCAGAAGCTTAAAGAATATACGGGCTCAGAAAGTGCGGCCGCGGTCGCTATCCATCCCCGTCGGGAGAAAGCCGCGAGTCGTAGGCCACAAAAGTGTGCTATGTGTGAGGGGCGTGAGCCAATTGGGTCACGCGAAGTCCCATGCTCGCCGTGGAAAGCAGATTGGTCGGGTCAATAGCTGCACTTGCGGGCTCTCCTGACCTTGGGTCTCGATTGTACCTTTCCGGTGAATACGCATGTATTAGCACTCACTCATGGCCACAGTAACACACAATATTTAATACCCCCATTATGGACGCGCCCCAGGTCAGAAGGCAGGAAAGTATGCGAGAGGGGCCTGCATTTGGGAAAGAGCGTTGCATGTGTATTGGGTGCAGAGGAGCGTGGGAGGTCGCGGCGACGGCGAGAGGGCGGCGGGAAGGAGGAAAGTAGGGAAGGGGCCAACAACAATAGGAAGCGGCCAGCGAAGCGGCCAGAGCGCGACGAGCGAAAAAGGCATTTGCATCGAAGGGGCGGTGGAAGCAGAGAAACGAGGAAAGAACAACCGTTGGCGCGGGCGTCACCGGGGAAGGAGCAAAGGTGAAGGAGCAAAGCAGTGCATCTGCGTTGTGTGGGCAGGGGTGGGCAGCTGCGATTGGGGGGTCTGTTCAGCTGGCTGGCCGGACGGTTTCCTTTTTCGCTCGCCTTTGAGCGGGTGCATGTTGGATCGCACCTTCCTCCCACCGAGTCTTTGAATAGTGACCCCCCCCCCCCAATTCCTCATAATTTGTGTTGGGGTGTTCTCGACGCATTTTTCTGGCACATCTCCATCCGCTTTCGGGCCATCCTATATCGCTCAGTTCTGTCTCGAGGCATATATCTTTTGCATCCCCGAGCCCCGTCATCCATACCGACCACCTACATCATCGAGCAGCCATGCACTTCGACACATCACCGCCCGCCGCAGACCCTGCTGCTCCCACGTCTTTGGTCCTTTTTGTGCAGCCGTTTTAAGCTTGTCGCTTCTGCGAGGCACACGGTCGCACACACACATTTGCACACAAACCCCACCCCGACTCCCATTCTGGCATCGATTACATCAACCTGCTTTCGACTAGCCCTAAGATGACTGCCGTCGCCTTCAACAGGCTCTACGATTCCGTCCCTGGGACGCCTGATGGGCCTGGCCCCTCTCGTGCGCTTCAATTCAGAAAATAAGAGTACGCTGCAGACCTTCCTCTCCCTGAAGGCGGTCACCGCTCCCGTGTTCTGGATGCCTGCGAGTCGGCTGTTAGCGGGCTTTGTTGTTGCGCTCTCGCTCCCGATCCGCAGTCTGAAGTTTCTTCTGGACCCCGGACACGCTTGCCGCTTGGCCTGCATATCAGTTACTTCTCATCTGAGCAAGAAACCAAATATGTCAAGTCAACGGAAGAGGACAAAGAAGAAAAAAGAGAGAAAACGAGGACAACAGAGAAGAAAAGAAAGGCGGGCTTGTACCATGGTACCACTTCCGCAGCGTGCGCACCGCCCTCGTTCCCTGCAACCGCTGTTACTTTGAAGTATTACTGCTGCCACTGTGACTTCTGTAAGCGCCAGTCGTGTACGCCAAGGTAGGTCTACGGCATTCATACGTCGCTCCAACAGTCAGGCGTGGGAGCGTTGTTTGCTGCCGACGAGCCAGGTCTGTCTTCTGGACGGGCCTCTCCTCCTCCACACCCCCCTCAGTCGCCCCCGCGGACCCAACCCAGCCAAACGGGAACCACCCTGCCCATTTGAAGTGGACTCGTCAACTGCATCAGCGCAGGTGTGCAACGCCCCTGCAACCTGCATCCCGTCACGCTCACAAGGCGGTGAGTCGGAAGTCCATGTACAGAAGTGTTCTGATGTCAAGACAAAAAAGACGGCGAAATAATGACCGAGATGCGCTTTTCCCATGATATAGACAGCAGAAGCCCACAACGACATACAGTTTGCGCTGCTGCAGCCGACAAAGTCAAGTGGGAGACGGACAAATTATATGGGTTCGAAGGCAGACGACACGACAAGCTCTAACAATGGCCTGGCCCCGATGATGGCGATCGGGCCTGGACATCCGAGGGGCCAGAATGTCTGGGAGGTGGGGAAGTGTGGAACGGGCACCGTAGAGCTAATGCCAGTGGCCTGGCCCGGCTACGTGCCGCTTGTCGGGTGGCCTAGGATCGAAAGCTTCCTCCCGGCCCTTGTCTGGGTCCCGAGGCGGCCATCTTTGCCATTATTCCGTCACTACTGAGTCGCAGGCATGGGCATGGACATGGACATGGGCATGGGCATGGGCATGGGCATGGGCAAGGACTTTGAACGGTGACAGCTTACTTTCCATTGCGGGAATGTCCTTTGTTCTTTTTGGTTTCCGTCTTCCCCTGTTCCTCTCCCAACTGCCCCCCTCGACATCTCTACCATCCATTCTGCTAGCCCTTGTCAAATAGAAGAATACAGAAGCCGGAACAGTGCCAGCGCACCAACACACCGTCACTGTCATGATATCAGCACGTCGCCCAATGCCTGTCCAACAAACATCCTTGACAAGCGTGTCTCATTCTGTCCCCATCTCCCGTGCATTTTCTACTTTTCTTTCACATTTCGTCTCTTTCTCCCTATAATTTGTTTCTGGTATTTCTTCTTCGTCTTTTCAGCCGCTCAGATATCCCAGGATATGAAACACCCACGGTGTGTGTCTCCGAGGACAGCGTTTGGCGATATGCAAGTCCTTCATGCCATGTGCTGGCCATTTTTCCTCAATCAAGACCTTTTCATCGGCCACACAAAGCCTGCCCTGTACTGAGTACATCCAACCCACTGTCTACCGCCATATGCCGCCAGGCGGAGCATGCCACTCGAGCCACTGCATGTGGCCAGGCCACAGCGTGTCCCACCGCATGTTCACAGAGCCCGTTTCCGTGTGATGCGAGCCAATCCAGGCCAATTCATTTCAGCAAGCTCCATATTTCACATTTCATCGCGCCATTCAGACTACCTCTGACCGTGAAAGAAGACCCTCTCTCTGTCTGCTATCTTTTCGCCCCTTTCCCCATGCATTATCCCAGCTCGGCGGTCTCCGACTCCACGATATGATATGGGAGTATTTTATTCATTATATTTTTCCCGTGGGGAGAACGGGATAAAAAAAATAGCCAAAAAAGATGATATGAAAAATAGGAAAATGAGAGGATGCAGAGTCCAGAAAATGGAGTGAGCCAGGGAATGCAAGGTTGCGGCAGACTAAGGCAGCCACTGTAAGACAGCACATGCCCAAGTGGAGCTCCCGCTCTCCCATCAGAAACGAGGACATCTTGCCTGCCGATCTCTCTGTATTGTCGTCACAAGCGTCTCGGAGACAAAATAATGCACTTTTACTGACACCATGAGAAGACTAACGAAACCAAAACGAGTAACCCGTGGGTGGAGACGAAACAAAGACAGATGAGATGGAAAGCACAAGGCCGAGATCAGACATAGAGAGGTATGAAGGCAGAGAGAGGATAGAAGAAAAGACACCAAGGAACAGGAAATAAGAAGAAGTGATGGAGCAGAGTTCCACAAAGGTCAACGGGTGCAGCACGTTGCTGTGAAATCAAGAAAAAACCACGCGATGTGCGGGACGGAGCGAGTGCCCCCTTGTCGAGTCTGTATATTGCCTGGACCTGTCTCTTGTTGGCGGCGGGCTGCAACTGTAACGTCAAGCAAGAGCCAGAGAGGGCTGCATATTTGACGAGCAACGTGGCACAAGTCTGTAATGACGGACTGGCCGGTGGTTTTTTCTCCCTTGATATTCTTCGTTTTTGCTTTTCATTTTGAAATTTTTTCTGTCCCTTATCTTTGACTTTTCTCATTCAAAAGATCAAACGCTTAATTTGGTATCTCTGTCAAACTTGGGTGGATCTGCTGTCAACGACTAGCATGATTGACAGTATCTTTATTTTTGTTTTACACCGTAGGTTCACCTTGCACACAAAATGCTTCGTGATATGATGCTTTCAGACAAGAAACCGCCCGAAATCTCTAAGCAAATTGCATTTCGTATTCCGTCCAAAACGTGGGAACAAGGTATCTGAACCAGAAAAAGACAGACCAGGCCGTGTGCTTTGTCTCTCTTTTTTTTTCGTTCCTGCGCGCAGTTGGCTGGTTTGTGATTTTTTTCCCCCTTGCCGCCTTCCATGCCCAACAAGCGCGAATTTCCTCACCGTTCTCACATGATGCCGGTGTGCTTCTTGGATACAGGGCACGTATGCAAAAGAAATGCAGCCATTCTCGATGAACGGCTTCCCCCCTTTTCGTTTCTCTCCGCCCCTTTTACTATCTCGGCCCATCCCCTTTCTACCCGCATTATTCTCTTGCCTTTTCGGATAGACCCATTTGTGTTTACTCTTTTATGTGTTTTGAGGCTTTTTTATTTAATTCAAGCATCCATCACTTCTCTCCTGCAGCATCGTCTTTGACCGTTTCTTTTCCTTTCGCCCTGCTTGCGGAATATCTCTGGTCACCGTGCTCGGGCTCGCTTCTCTCCATCCCGTTGAAACGTGTATAATTAGAATGTGTGCGGTGCGACGCCCAGCCGACGACCGTCGGCAGTAGCAAGAGCTCCAATTTGCTCTTCAAGGTCTCATAGCCGTGCCGGCGGGATTGGACACCGATTGTTACCTAGTTCGCGGGTTATATATCTTGTTGCTGCCGCTGTGTGGGCATGTGCTTCACACTTCTCCTTGTCTCTTTCGTCCCGCTACTCCTTTTTTACCGTGTACTTGGGTCTCGCAGTGGACTTCGGCCCGGTATCTAATGCCTCCTTCCCACCACCCATTTCATAGATGTATTTTCCCTGGTTATTTTCGTGATGCGAACATGTTCACCGGTCGGGGCGCGAAATGATCCTCTATTCGTGATTTCAAAACATTCCTTTTTTATTTCATTTTTATTCTTTTTGCGCCTGCATTTATCCCTCTTTCCCCTTCCGCCTACTTCTATCGGCAATGTATGGCCAAATCAGGGCATTCGTCGGCAGTCATCATGACAGCCCCTCGCCCATTGTGTCTCGTTGGGCACCTCTTTGCAACAGAGGCGGTGTGCCCTAATTTCAAACACTGGGAAACTTGAGGACGGCGAAATGCAATTTGCCAAAGGGAGTTTGTTGTGGGAACATTTATAACACGAGTGAGTGAAGATCCCCATGACATTGCCCTCAAGTAGGATCAAACATTTCCACGCAGGTGACCTTGACCGCGGCCTTATAACGCCGTTTCATGAACCGCAAACGATCTGGCGGTTTCTAGTTGACGTACTCGTCTTTTAGCATTGTTACTTAATTTGATAAAATATTAAAATATACCCGCGGGACTGGAAAACATGGGGCTGGCAATGCAAGAAACACCAGGTCACGACGTATGCACCATATTAATGTATTCTTGGCAACTAGCAAATGGGATAGGACATCTTTGATGCCCTTTGATCAAATATCTATCGTGACAAACATTGGCCAACATTTGAAAAGCTTCTCATGTTGGGTAACAATATTTAGCTGTCTCTCTATCGACTTTCAAACTGGAACAAAGATGTTCTTGCCTGCCGACGAGAGGTAGAAATACGAAGCAAAAATATCAATACATTGACAGCCTAACTATTTCTTTGAGTCGAAATGATATCTCGGGCCAGCAAATATCCTCGTGACTCGGTACAATGAATGGATTGGAGCTGGGCCACGATGCTTCTTTTCTCGAGTGGCTCTCATTGTCCACAACGTACACTTCGTCGTCGGGTATGTATTCTTGTGTAACCACATGCTCGTATTTTCAATACGTTTTTGATGCCCAGTGTGCCCTTCCTCGCCATCATCCGCCTCCCCTCTTTCTTCTCAGCACCAATATTCCACGCGCCGAGCCGTCACCTCCTCAGCTCTCATATTTCTCATTGTCCTGTCAAGTTCGTCATGTGTGTATCATGCAGTACGTCACGTCAGCCCCGCTACTATCAACAGGGAGACCGAAGACATTGGTTCAGAACATGTGGGCATATATCAGAGCCCACTCTGTGAGAAACGTGACCGGTCACATATGACGAGGAAAGAGATGGGAACGGACGTTAGGAGAATAAAGAGAGCAAAAGCTGTCTTTTGTCATACTGAGCAATCAATACTCTAATACAGCGAGCTCAAAATAAACAACTGATTTGCCAAGTTGCATGTCATGGACTCAAATCACACAAGGCATGGTTTGTGTTTCCTGATGTGCAGTTTTCATGCAGCCAGGAGCCTCGTTTAGGTTCACATTACGTGTTTGTTTCCCAAGATGGGCCGGTGATATTTACGTCTGCTTTCTTTACTTTATACTTTATTGTGCTTTTGTTGTGGAGAAACAGATTGGAATGGACGAGTTTTATGTTTTTGTTCTCGTCGTAAATTATTTTGCTTCACTTTCATTTTATTTTATAATTTTATAATTTTATAACTTTATATTGACTCAATAAATATTTTATTTCATTATTATCATTTGAAAAAAAAAAAAAAAGAATGAAGGAGAAGTATTGCAAGTCGAAACGAGAATAGATTTTTTTTAAGAGAAAAAATTATGTACCCCTATTTGCGCTTTTCATATACTACTGCCCTGCAACTGCAGGTATCATGATGCCATCAGCGTTTATCTCGAGTGCGGACAAAAGACCGTACAATTTGTCCACTTCCAGCACTGCATTCCCCGTGTACCACCGCATGACAACGAATTGCAATGGAAAAATAAGTGGCTGTCGGTGGTGGCTGGACGTTGGAGGGAAGATATGAAAGATAATGCGGCCCGTCGTTGTGTCCCCTCAGAGGATCCCGCTCGCTGGTCACACTCGCCCAGAACACATCCCCCGTCGTCGTGGGGGTCCAGCATGACCGGTGTTGGTTGTGAACAGCCGGCAGTTAGATGCCGTGCATGATAAAACGGGCCGCATGTCCCATATCCAGTCTTCCAGACCCCCACAGCCGTGGATATACCGGGCGATGATCTGCATAGGACACAAGTCGAGGCTGGCGGCGGAAGAAAAGGTCCAAGCTGGGATGCCGGAGATGTTGGGACTGTTGCCAGTTGCATCCTCCTTGCATTTTCCATTACCTGCTGCTCCCTCGTACTTTCTGCTGCTTCTTGTGCTTCCACAAGCTCCCTTGTACTCCTAGCGGGTATGCTGGCATGCAATAAATGTGACTGTCGGTATGTTGGGAAAAGCAGGTGTAATGGTGCTATCCCTGAGCAACCACACCACGAAAGAAAAGATCGATTGTGTTACACATATCGGGATGGAGACGGCAGTACGCGGAGGCGCGGTGCGACCACAAATCATCACAGGCATCACAGGCATCACAGGCATCACAGGACGCCTACAGCCGTTCCTACCGCATATTCAATGGAAGAGCAGATGACTGCACAGCGACCCGGACAGCCTGTTACTTCTCCCCATGAAGGCCCATGTATCAACGTTCAAGATAAGGAAGGGGCAACCCCTCAATATGCGTGATGTGATAGCGGACAGCTCGGCTACAGACTGCCCATTGGGATTGTCCGAGACCGGTGCATAAGAGGAAGGTTTAAGAGAATTGCAGACACTTGGAGAGAGTCTCGAGAGGATATTGTCGGCATTGGACCCTGGAAGGAGTGAAGGGGAGGCGGCGACATCCAAAACATGCATTCAGCATCATGCAAGAGTTTGTTCGTTTGCCTGATGCTCGTACTCGGATCGACTGACAGGTCTGAATCAGTCCAAACGAGACAAGCTACTTTGCCTCACCGAGTCTCTCCAAGTCCCCTTCTCTGGTGATTGTCTCGGGGAGACATCGTTTTCATCTCAGCCATGGATATAAAAAATTCATAAAGAATTTGAAGCACGGGGGTGTTTGCTCCTCCTTAACTCTGAAATACTCGTCGTGATTGATAATTGCGTACTTCTCCACCCTCAAGGGAAAGGCAAAAAAGACAAAAAGAAACACCTTGTACTTGATGGTCCCGGAGGGGCTCGAACCCTCGACTTTCGCATTTTACTTGTGTCCGGTGATGAACTCAGGTATTAGTACGATGCGCTAACCAACTGCACCACGGAACCTCTTACTTGAATGGACGTCAGCGCCGCCACTTGGCGTTTTGTTTCCCAGTGCCCGCCACGGAAGCGAGTCTTTTCGGCGTCGGAAGTCGCACGGAAGATGAATCGGGTTCGGACGTGGCCTTCTCAGGGCGGAAGTTGGCCTTGATCCGGAAGCTGGCCTTGATCCGGAAGCGAATCCGGCGACAGTCCCATACCGTTGCAGTCGGCTCCATGGACCACAATTCAATATTGCCACTCCCTGCACTTGTCAGAAATAGCTGGCAGCTGATGGCACGCCGCGACCCTGAAGATCACTAGCACCTCGGGAGCCATTCCACCACTCGCGTCTGTTTGCTGTCACAGGTCCTGCCCGCCATAGATTGCACTTGCAACGTTGTAAGTCAAAACCCGGGCTGCTGGCGTTTGTCCTATATCAGCTCTTTGCAACAGCAAAACTTCAGACCAAAGGATGCATCTGGACCATTATACCGTGACACATCGCGGCTGAGAATGCTGTCAAGACCATGTGGTTGACGCGGCCGGGTCAGATCAGACTGCGATGATCCTTCTCAACGTTTGCTGCAGCTCTGGATACGAGAAATCGCAACACTTTTTGCGCACTCTTTTCCAGTCGAGAAAGCTAGAAAAGCAAAAACAAGGGAAAGCAATGGCGAAAATGCAGACTTGTCAGCCGCTTCCCAACATGCCAGCATGCCAAGGAAGATAGCATAAGAAAGAAGAGGCTGAGCTGGAAGCAAGGACGTGAAAAGGGGCATTCTCGACTCAGCTGAAATGCGATACCACCAGCATGGAATACGGAGTCATACTGAATACCAGCATTTCCGCACTCGACTGAGAAGCGAGGATATGGCCAAAAGGTCGACAGACAAGGCCATATGTCGGATGTAAGCCTCGCGATCCGCTCAACAGTCGCGATGGCGCCCTGAAATCTTGATTTTCCGACTTTGGATTCTTGATTCTCTTATCCTTTGGCTATAGGTCCCCGCTTTGGCTGGCGATGTTCCTCCGAAAAAGAGGATCGTACAGTGAATGTGTGTGGGGTGATAGCGGTGGCTGCCGTCACGATAGCTGCATTGAGATTAGGAAAGGAGGGAAAGTGAGGAGATGGGAAACAAAGCAAACGAAAACAAGGAAGTTATGCATCGAGAGCTGTTGTTGAGAGAGTTGCAATGGACACGATGTCGTGAATGTTGACAGTTGCGTCGGGATATCGGACGCCACAATGACACCGCTTCCAGGCTGGCTTCTGGCCAAGACGGGCACACTCTCATAGGACAAAGCTGGGTGTCGCCTAGCTGCCCACACACAGCCTAGCCCAGCCCAGCCCAGCCCAGCCCAGCCCAGACCAGCCCAGCGCGGTAGCACCCCTTTTCTGTGCGTCTTGTTGGCTATGTGGCAGCAAGTCCAACACCATATCTGCAGGCTGGTGTTCTATTATTAGCGACGGCTGTGGCAAAGAAACGAGACCACACCTTGAACAAGCATTTGCCAACTCGCCCGATAAAAGAACAACCGCCGATGAGGGGCTGTTGACCGTTGTTTGTTGCTGATAGTGTGATAACCAGCACGACATGCTGTTGTTTGAAGACACAAGGGCGGGCATTGACAAGAAGAGCATATTCTGCGAGAAGCACAATCGGATGGAATTAGGAAAGGGATATGAAAATCTTGGTTCAATGGCCGGTCTGACTGCAGAGGAAGGAACCCCAAATTGGGCAGGATGTTTGCATTGCATTACGCGCTTGCCATGCCGCCGCCTCTTTGCTCCCATTGCTGCATCGCTCCTTCCTTGTCTTTCCAACTGTGCCGTCCCGGAATTTGCACGGAGCGTTATTGCGACTTGCTCCGTAAATATCGTATCCGATATAAGATACACTATTAGCCGATAGCCAGACTGTCAACCTCGCCTGTCTGGCAAGGCTCTTGCAACTCACCACAAAGTACAGAGTACGACGTATTGCTTCGTATGCCTTATCATGGCAGCAGTCGATGCCCTGCTGGGCTGAACATGGGGCTCTGCCCTACAGTAGCACCGCTGGAGAGGTATTTCGCACCGTTGATAAATTACTCCTTTGTTTGGCGGCGCACTAGTCGTATTAACGGTTTATTGGCAGGCGTTTTTGTCTTCTCTTCCCCCTTTCTTCGCTTTTGTCCCCTTTATGATTCGAGGAACCAACAGACTGGATCGTAGGACTAAATTGCCAGAATGAAAGACCCGGAAGGTGCGTCAATCCTCTGCCGTTTGTGTCCCTTGTTGCCGTCTGTTGGTGTCGAGGTCGAGGGTCGTTGTTTCCTTGATTCCCAAATACGTTATAATGTTTTGTTTGTTTCGTTTCATTGTATGTCGTATATGCTCCTCGCTTCTTTCCCAGTTTACCTGTTGTTTTCACGCGCTGACGGGGAATGACCAGCTCCAAATTCACATCTCTGTTTCGTCGCGCCTTCCCCCGGTCACATTTTCCAACGAATACTCCCGTAATAATCCATACACATCTGAACCATCCTTGCCTGATTGGGGGAGAGCACCGTGGGCCGCCTGCCGAGTGCAGCCGCACGAAGCAAGAGGCTAGCCTCCACTATTGGCAGGAACCATGGCCGCCCACCAAACAAACGGTCGAAACCAGTAGGAGTGTTGGAACAATCAGCAGCACAGCCCCCTCTGGCGGGGGCCCTTGCAACGCCAACGGTCAAGTGCAATGTAAATGTGCAAGTGCGAGGGGAAAGCCCGTGTTTCGCACTCATAAAATAGCGGGCAGTGGCGCCGCGAGCTTTCAATGATGGACAAGGAGCCCGTCAGATACGGAGTACGAGGAGATAGAGCCAAAATAGAGCCAAAATAGCACAAAATAAAACCCTCAACTTTGTCAATCTGATGATAGGCGCCTAGTACGGAGTACATGTACATGTACTGTGGTAGGCCACACATGCAAAAGCACACGTATTACTAGCTGAGAGCCAGGGTCTATGGGTCCCTCTTTCCTCGTACTGGAGAACCGTTGCCCACCTTCACGCCTTCCTCTTCAGAACCCCCTGGTCGTTGTCGGATCCTTCATGCTGCAGCGGGGAATAGCTTCTAAGCCGCAAAGGCAGCTAGCTGGCCGAAACCAGACGGAAACTGGGCAAGCCCAGGCAAACCGAGCCAAGACCGGGCAAGAGCAATCAAGAGCCCCAACCTTTTTGACGCGGCCACGAGAGAAGAAGGAGCCACGCAACGACACACAACAAACCAGCAAGCCAGCAAGGACAGACCTGCATCGCTCGACAAACACAGCCCTGCCTGCCCCGTTCCACCATCGACAGTCGAGCATCGAGTCTTTTCTTGGCCTCACTCGTTCCCGTCGACCACGCCCGCATCCGCTACAGCGCACTCTCCCGCCCCCATCATCACATCACGGTCCTGCTGGTGTTTCGTTTCTTCTCTTGCGTTCACGTTGCGCGCGCTTGCCCGTCTTTCCTGGTCGTTCGCTGTGACATCTCATATCCCATCCTCGATCTCTGTTTTTCGCGCAGCTTCAGCCACCAAAACACCAGAGACCCCAGCTTGGACCGTCAGCTTCCTTGCTGTTCTCATCTGATCGTCCTCCTCTTCTCGCGCCACTTTGGCTTTATACCGTGTTTTTGGAGCTGCTTTTGAACCCTCGTACTCGTTCTTGCGCCTTCTTGACCGGACCCCTTCCCAGCCAACCCCTTAAGCCTCTTTGCGCCGTTCTTCTCCTGTTCGCAGCTCATTTTGCTCATCTTTCTCGAGCTTCGTTTCTTCGTCCGACTCTTCTGTTTCGTTTCTTTCCTCTTTTCTTGCACGAACGCGGCCTTTGCCTCCTTTACCCTTGCTCTTCCTGGAACGTTTTTGTTTTCTGTTTCCCTTCCCCTTTTTTGCACAGCAGTTCACCCTGGGACGGCATATTACCGAAGCGCTTGTCCTGCCATTGTCCTCTTGTCGCTTCGTGCTTCGTTGTTTTTCTGACGCAGGCGTTTTTCCCACCCCCTCCCTACCAAAAATCAGCCACACACCCCTCCTTTTTCGTCCCTAATCCGCTCCTGGACTCTACATTATAATGCCTTCCTTTCTCTCTGGCAGACAAAGCAGTCGCTCTCAGCAACATCATCACCAGCAGCAGCAGCAGCAGCAACAGCAACAGCAACAGCAACAGCAACAACAACAGCAACAGCAGCAGCAGCAACATCCATTTGGTGATCCATCCGGTCCTGGTCCCGGACCTGGCCGTGGCCCCGACCCTCCTCAAGACCCCGGATCTGCTTCAGGTATATCACAGTTCCTCTTTCTTCCTTCATGCTCAAGCAGTGTGGTCCCCCGTCTCCGTCCCCCTCGCCTCTCTTCTGAACCCTCAGCCACACTCGTGCAACCATGCTGACCCCGACATTTTATAGCCGCATCCTTCTCAAACACGGACCTGCCAGCGTTCGACCCTCTGCAAAAAACGCTCGCCAGACGGCAGTCACAACAACTCCTGGACGACCAACAGCAGCAGTTCTCGCCGCAACAGCAGCAACGTATGCAACAGGCACAGCAACAGCAGCAGCAAGCACAGCAGTTCCCGCCTGCGCTTGCTCCTGGTTTGACAAAGTCCAGCAGCACCAAGCTTCCCTCCGGCGTGGCCTCCCCTGGCGGCAACTCTTCGACTATAGGCTTTGACGGCCAGCAAGCACATACACCTCTCCTTACGAAACAGACAAATCTGGAATATCTCGAGCAGGTGTCACGCTCGCAGTCGCAGCGCTACCCGACACAAGGCGGCCAGCTCCAGACTCACCAGCATTACTCGTCTTCATCTCTGGGTGCCGCTTCGGTCGATGACCTGAGCAGAACGCTTCCGCTCTCTTCGCCTCTTGCTGGACAGCCGCCGCAGTTCCCCTTGAAGGACCAATACCAGCAGCAGCTTCAGCAGCAGCAGCGCATTCCCGGCCCGCCTCAACCGCCGCCGCCTGCCCAAGAGAAACGGACCACTCGCAAGTTATTTAAGAATTTCCTTGGAGGTGGTTCTGGTTCCAATCGTGGGTCAGGGTCTGACTCGAACGGACGGCACCAGCAGCAACAGCATCCGCCGCCGCCGTTGCAACAATTGCCGCAGCAAGGACCGCCGCCTGCTTCGCAGAACGTCCACAATAACTCGGCAGGTCTTGCTCGCAGACCGTCCAAGAGACTAAGCCAGCAGCCGCCTTCTCTACGCACTGGGCCCTCGCAAGTGTCTCTTGACCCGCCTCCACAGGGCTGGCCGATTCAGGGACAGCAGCAGCATTATATCGGGACAGATCCGTCTGGAAACCCGAGTAATACGCAGCCGTCGCCACTCCAGGGAATCGGAGAATTTGTTGGGGACGGCCAGGGAGGAGCCTATCACGTCTCGGACAACGACCAGCCGCCTCCGCCTTCAATTCGCCGAGTCCACACTGGCGAGCCTGATCAGCAGGAAACCTCGCCCTACGGCCCAGACGACGTTGGGAGACACAGCAACAGCCACGCTTCGCAGGTAGCGCAAGGCGGATATATTCAGCAGCTGGCTCCTGGAGTTTCACTGTCAGAACAGCACCAGCTCCATTTGCAGCAGCAGCAGGGCGGTGGAAACGCCCCCTACGCACAGGGCCAATTTGACCCGCAGCAGCAAGAACAGTACCCCGCTCTGCAGTACCAACAGCAGCCACAGGCTATCTCCACCAACAACCCCCACCACGGTTTTATTGGTCACTTGAACACAACTGGCCTTCAACAGCAACAGCAGCAGCACTCTCTTCTGCAGCAGCACGCACCAAATCCAGAGACAATTTCACAAGTGTCACACGAATCTCCTGTTGCTGACGCCGACCAACCTACAACCCAGACATCGTCGTCGGCCGGTAACACTTATTCGCCACAGGAACCGCCGCGCCAACTTATTCCACAGGGCCAGTCAGCCGCGCTTCAAGATTTAGCGCCGACCCCGCCCCCGCCCGCCCAGCACCTACAGCAACCGCCAGCCCAGCTCCAGGTCGGTCAGGCACCGCAACAACAGGGCCAGGCACAGCAAAGTCCGGCACCCGGACAAGAACTACTTCAGGAACCGGACAGCATGCCGCCTCAACCTGGCGGTCCACCGCCCAACCGCCGGTCACAGGACACCAACGACCGGGGCGGCCAGGGCTCCCAGCCGCCGCCTTACCGCCACAACCAGGGTGCACCGTCTACTTCTGGCCCACCTGGTAGCCTGAGCCCCTTGCCTCCTCTGCCAGCGGGATCGAGTGGCACGACAGGCGGCCCGACCCAGGGCTACCAAAGAGGCGACCAACGTCAATACGAAGGTGCTTCCAACGAAGGTCGCAACAGCCCACAGCCCTCAACAGCAGAGCGTGATGGTGCCGCCCCCGATCCCGAGAAGCAATTGAAGGAACTCGGTGAGTTTCATTTTATTTTTTATTTCATTTCATGCAATTTCCATTTCATGTCATTTCATGTCATTTCATGTCATCTTATTTCATTTGTTCTTATGAGAGGAACAATTCGACATTAAATATGAAGAAAGATGAAAAATATACTCATGATGGCCAATCTCACTAACACATTCACTCAGCATCGAAATACAAAAATGTCAAGCGACTGTATTTCGAGGGCAAGGGCCAAATTGACCAGCTGACGGGCCAGATTGAGCACCTGCAGAATGCAATCGCCAACCAGCGCATGTCTCAATCGCGCACTGCTCTGGACGACAGCGAGTATGCTACACGCTTCAATCGTCTCAATGGTGCCATCAACAACTTGTCGTTCAACATTCGCAAGGACTGGGTGTCGCTGCCGAGCTGGATTGAGCCATACGCCAGTTCAGACGCCCTCAAGACCGGCAAGCAGGAGATGACGGCTGTCGGGCGTGCTATTATCTGCCGATGGGTTGTCGAGTACATCTTCAACCGTTGCTTCCACCCTGGCCTCGACCCTGAGCTGAGTCAACAGCTCAAGGAGATTGAGCAGAACATCCGCCGGTTCTCGCATAAGCTAAGCAGCCAGGAGGAGTACGACGCACTGACGTACAAGATTATCAGCTGGCGGATGGCGACGCTCGAGGGCCTACAGGCGATCCTGTCAAGTCCGGAGAGCAACGAGAACCGCATCAAGTTTACCCAGCAGGCAGTGGCCGATCTGACCCAGTACCTGTACCAGCATATGGGCGAGTCCCCACCGGGTGGTGTTGACGGCAGTGCAAGCATGATTGTTGAGTTGGCCGTGGGCATTGCGTCCAACCTGCCCATGGAGAGCCGTGACGTAGTGGTGACCCTGCCGCTGCCACTCGACTATGTGGCACCGCACTTGATGGATGTTGAAAAGTCAGGCCTGCCTCCGCTCGACACGCGGCCCGCAGACGATGGCGGCGACCAGGATGACGATGATGCAGCAAGCGATGACGGCACAGCCGGAAACGACGATGAGCCTGGTGGAAGAACCCGGAGCGGTAGGTCAACCCTGTGATACGACACATCAAACCCCATTGTGTGCACACATATGCTAACAAAAGACAGCACACCCCTCCAACGATATGCCCAAGGTCCGTTTTGCGGGCTTCGTGGCAGTTGAGGTCCGTGGGCGCCAGGTTCTGGCCAAGGCCTCTGTGTGGACATTGTAAAATGGAGAAAATCCCCATATAGTCAAAGTCAACCGAGGAAGAAGGGGACGGAAATCCACAAAGGACGGAATGATACCATGTAACTTCTTTTTATTTTTCTATCTTTGCGATGTACTTGACGATTTCATCGGCATTTATGTCCACTTTATCATATTTTATATTTGTTGCCAAAGTGAGCATTTTAGTATTGTCACTGCTTCAGTGCTTGTTATTGAGTGACCCTGCCCTTGGACCCATTTCTCGAAACTTGCCAACGGCCAAAGACATTTCTATTTACATGATATCAGATACTGCTGCAATCTTGATCCAGAGCCAAAAGATCCCCATATTGTTATGTTGTTGTTACTTCTGTTATTTTGATTGTTTTTAGAGTAACTTTTATTTCACTTTTATTTTTCCACGACCCAATGACTATTTCCACTTCAACTCTATTAAACCTTTGATATTCAGGGACCCATCCCGAGACCCATTTGTCTTTTCTCATTTCTCTTCTCCGAAGCACACCCCCCTACTCCATATAGAGCCCGGTTCCAAGTGCGCCGACGTCGACACACCATAAACCGGTCTCATCCACCGGGCAATTGGCTTAGGTGGTATAGCGCCCGCTTAGCATAAGAAGCACAAACTCGCTATGCACACCTGCGGGAGGTCCAGGGTTCGAGTCCCTGATTGTCCATATCTTTTTGCCAGCAGATGGAATGAGGATGAGAATATTTTTCAAGATCTGATTTTATTTTTATTTTTGTCGAGGGTAAAACTGGTTCAACGCCACTTTCGCTGGTCAAGTACCATCAGAAGACGCGTGATGCTTTGGGCGCTATTCACTGAAATCTATTCACTGAAATCGCCACTCACCGCCTACAGAGCATCTTGAATAATTCTGCCGCATTTTTTTCACGACAGTGGTTCTTATAGGAGGGGTCTCACTCACACATCAATAGCTTCATATTCAAACAAGATATCACTGTTATACTCACAGAAAAGATTGCTTCGTTTTATTCCATTATCATATCTTTACAATGCCTCCGCCAAAGCCTGCTCATCTGGAGCCTTCCGAGCTGGGAACCAAGGAATAGTGAGTTTTGCATATCGGGTCTCATCTCGTTTCTGTATCGAAATGTCTCCTCTCGACTGACATGACTCTCTTTTTACATATTAAAGCTGGGATAATCTGTATGCGACAGAGCTGGCCAACCATGCGAGCAACCCAGAGGACACGGGCACCGTGTGGTTTGACGATGCAGACGCCGAGGCCAAGATGGTCCAGTTTCTGGCCGAGCTGGACGACGAGGGCAACCTGAATGTACGCAATATTCTGGACCTGGGTTGTGGCAACGGGTCTCTGCTGCGGGCTGTCCGTGAACAGATTTTTGCCGACGGACCGGGGGACGCTGAGGAAGCGTTGCGGCTGCTTGGTGTCGACTACAGCGAAGCGAGCATTTCGCTGGCGCAAAACGTTGGCAAAGACAACGATAATGGCGACAATGACGGCGAAGAGGCCGATGTAGACGAGGTACCCATCACATTTACTGTCTGGGACATGCTACAGGGCTCAGCTTCAGATCTGCTTCCAGACGGACAGACAGAGCCGGCCTGTTGGGATCTTATTCTCGACAAGGGCACTTTTGATGCCATTAGTCTGGGCAACACAGCAAGAGACGACGGAAACGAAGGCAACGGCCCGAGCGTTGAGGTCCAGTACCGCACCCAAGTACTGAACCTCCTCCGTCCAGGCGGCCGGTTCTTGATCACGAGCTGCAACTGGACAGAGTCGGAGCTGTGTGCGTGGATGGAAGACGAGGAAGAGCGCGAGAGAGCAGCCCAAAATGGTGGTTCATGGCTCGTCAAGGCAGGCCGGGTGGCCTACCCGAGCTTCCAGTTTGGTGGCGTGCAGGGCCAGACAGTGTGCACAGTATGCTTTGAAAAGCGTGTTGCGCCATAGCCATGGCGAGAGAGGAATGTGGGAGGCACGACATAATGAGACTACGATCCACACCTCCCATGGAACCAAGTGAATAATAACTGAATAAGACAGAATTGTGATTTCCAGGAATAAGAGAAAAGGGACACATTACAAGGATGCATATAAACCGCCAAAAGCAACAAAAAAGGCACGAAAATCAAGAAGAACAATAAGGAACAGCAACCTGACTATCCATATTTACTCCGGATCAGGGAACTCCTCTTTTTCTGCTGCTTTTGCCTTTGGCTCTTCTGTGGCCACACCCTTCTCGTCGACATAGTCTTCACGGCCCATGTCCTTGAGCTGTGCACGGCCTTCTTCAGTTGTGGCATCAATGATCTCGTCCTCTAGACTGAGAATGCCGGCCTACAACGGGTTAGTTGCCCATGCTACCTTGAAAATTTGGTGAGAGGGGTGGTACGTACCTCGCCAAAAGCACCCACCAGGGCCTCGGCCTCGTCGACCTTCATGCGGCCCAGCACCTCGTTCACTTTGTCGAGGCTCCCCGACTCGAGCGCCTGGCGCATGTCTGGTGCAAAGCCGTCAAAGATCTGGCGCGCCTGGGCCACCTCGGGATCGTCCGAGTTGGCGGGCGGCACGCGGATGTTGATGACGGTACCTGGCTCCACAGCGTGCAGCTGGATCTGCTCGATGCCCTCCTGCGACGTGCCGGCCGCCTGCTGCGCCTTGATCTCCTTGACGCGCGTCATGATCTTGACGTACGTGTCCTGCACGTCGCCGTAAAACAGGTCGTGCGCCTTGTGGTCGCGCGTCTCGATGCGCTTAAAGAACATGGCAACACCGTCGCGGCCGAGCGAGCGGCAGTACTCGAGCAGCTTGGCCTGGTGCACGCAGCGGCGCGCCGTGTCCTGCTTGCCGTCCATCTCGGCATCAAAGGCCAGCATCAGGATGCCCTCTTCATGCTTCTCGCCTAGTACTTGCGGGTTGGCAGCAATGAAGCTCTTGCTCTCGAGGTGGTTGTTGGGTGCAATGGCGGCAAACTTGCGGGCCAGTGGAGACGCTTCAGACGGGTCATCGTTGTCGTCCTCCGCGCTCGGGTTGCTCTGAATCAGAGCCCCCGAGCTGTCAACACCCTTGAAGTTGGGGTTCAGCAGCTCGGGCTTGCTGCTGCTGCTTCCGCTGCCGCTGCCGCTCGTGTTAGCGCCCTCGGCCGGCTGCGACTTGTTCACGTGCGAGCTGTCAAAGCCCGTGTGAAACGTGTCGCTCGTAATCTTGCGCGACTCCTCCTTCTCGAGCTCGTCCAGCTTCTCAACCAGCTGCCGTTGCAGGTCGGCCACCTTGTTCTGGTGCTCCTCGATCTCGGCAATCATCGCCTCGTACCGCTCCACGCCCTCCACCTTCTTTTCTTCCAGCGCCTTGTTGACCTGGTCCAACAGTGCCGCCATCATCTGTGTATATGTCGTCTTCTGGTCGACGTTGGAGTGCACGTCCTTGGGCGGCATCGGCGGCTTGTCGTCCTCGGGCTTGAGGCCCTGGGCGTCGGCCATGACCGCGCGGAATGCAATCTCGCCCGCCGACTTTGCCCCCGGCGACGACCCTGCCGCCTTGACCTCGTCGCTCTGGGACTTGAGGGCATTTAAAAGGCTGCCGATGCGCTTCGTAAGTCCATCGTTGACCTGCCGTTCGTACTTGAGCGTCTCGATCTGGTGCCGCCGCTGCTGGCGTTCCTGGTGGATCTGGTTCTGTTTGGCGCGGATAAACGACCGCTTGTCGACGTTGGGGTGGACTTCAATGTCGGAGTCATCGCTGAGCTCGAGGTTGTCCTGAATAAGGAGAAAAGGTCAGTATTATACACGCATTGTGACGGTGTAAGGTGGCCGTGAGATGCATACCCATTTGCTGTAGTCGACAGGCATGGTGGCGTTGTGTGAGATTTTGAATTGGATCGAATGTGTTGCTATTCTCGCTACGCTGAGCTTTTGGGTATATATAGCAGGGGACGCAAAGATCGAAGAATAAAAACAAGAAAGATGGATCGAAAGGGTGCCAATTTGAGGCTCTTGCTGTCTGCGTTCTGTAGATGAGAGCTACGCGTGGTGGTGGGCAGAGACAGCTTTAGGTGGAAAGTGCTAGAAGGTGGGGTCACAGAATGACGCCTGGCGTCAAAATGGCACATGTGCCCGCAGCACAGCCTTATCGATAAGAGCTCAGGAACGCCCCTGCCATTGGTGATGACCATCGTTCTTTCTTTATCTTGCACATTTACGATGCTCTTTCCTTAAAATCACAGTCCGGAGATTTTCTCCTATTTTTGAATTGCCTTTGGAAATTAAATCATTCGCGGTTGTGAATTGTCGCTAATAATATATAAAGTATCTTACACCCTTTCTCCCTTGATTGCCGCTTGTTGTCTAGCACATCACGAGTGTGATCGTGCGCATGGTCTATTGCATAACACACGCTCCGTTTTCTGTTGTACATTCTCGCCCCCTTTTTGCTCTTTCTTTTCATGCCTCGTTTTACTCCCCTTCTCAGTTCATCGTCTTCAGGAAACCGTCCAGATCAAAGCTTTCTTCGTACTGTTGGTTGTCCCACAGCTCGTCCAGTTCTTCCAGCCAGGCTGCCTTCTTGCCGGGCTGCCGCACATCGCCTGTCTCGATATCGACCATGTCTTCCTCGCGACCTGACGTGCCGCCAGCACCGGCTGATTTGTCTGTCAGGAGATTCGGCCCAGAATCGTCTAGATTGAACAAATCCAGGATCTCGTTGGTGTCCATGCTCGCCAATCCTGCATTCTGCTGATTGACGACTGTGGAGGCAACGTCGATCTTGAACCGCTGCAGACTCAGAATCTTCTCCTCGAGTGTGCCGCGCGTAATCAGACGGTACACATTGACAACCTTCTTCTGGCCGATACGATGGGCACGGTCCATGGCCTGCAGATCACGTTGCGGGTTCCAGTCGTGCTCGACAAAGATGACTGTGTCGGCACCCGTCAAGTTGAGGCCGAGACCACCAACGCTCGTGGTCAGCAACAGCACATCATATGACGGATCGCTGTTGAATTTGTTGACGATATCCTGCCGCTTGTTGGCCTCGACGGAACCGTCCAGACGCAGGTATGAGACGGACGGCAGCATGCTCTTGAGCACCGTGTTCTGTACCATGTCGAGCATCTCCTTCATCTGGCAGAAGACGAGTGCACGATGCGGCTTGATGGGTTGGTACAGCGGATCGTTGCTGTCGCCGTCGCCTTCAACTCCGATGCCACAGTCGACGAGCAGGTCGCGGAGGGCTGTGAGCTTGGGCGCGTGGGTCGGGTCTTCGACGCTTGAGCCCTGGCGCTCGAGCAGCCGCTGGGTCTCGTCGTACATCCGATGGCCGGGCCGCATAACGAGTGCGGGCGAGTTGCAGAGCTTGCGCATGTACTGGAGAGCTTGGAAGATATGCTGCTTGGACTCCTTGTCATCGCGCCCTGCCTCCTCGGTGATCTTCTTGGCCTCGCGCTTGGTGAAGTCGTCAAACAGCTTCTTTTGCAGCTCGCTGAGATCGCAGTAGTAGTTCTGCAGGATCTTGGGCGGCAGATCCTCGAGAACTTCTTCCTTGAGACGACGCAACAAGAAGGGCAGGACCTGCTTGTGGAGGGCCTCGATGGCCAGTGCACCGGCTTCCTGTTCCTTGGATGATGCCTTGCTGAAGCGACTTGCGGCAATGGGCTTGGCAAAACGGTCCATAAACACCTTCTCGGCGCCCAAAAAGCCCGGCATCAGGAAATCAAACAGCGACCACAGCTCCAAGACGTTGTTCTGGATGGGCGTGCCCGTGAGGATCAGACGGTGGTTGCTGGCGAGCTTCTTCACGGCCATGCTGATCTTGGTGCGCGGGTTCTTGATGAGATGGCCCTCGTCGAGAATGACATAGTTCCAGCTGTGTTTTTCGAGAACTTCAATGTCGTTGCGGCAGACATCGTACGAGGTAATGACAATGTCCGTCTTGCCCAGGCTATCCTTGAGGGCCTTGCGTTCGACGGGCGAGCCAATGTACGCAGCCACTGAGAGGAAGGGCGCATAGTTCCGGATCTCTTGCGCCCAATGGCCAGAGAGGGTGGGTGGGCAGACGACCAGAGACGGCATACGACGGACATCGGGTGCACCTGTCTTGGCAAACTCCTCGGCACGCTGGTGGTGGTCACTGGCGACAATGCAGATGGTTTGGAGCGTCTTGCCCAGACCCATGTCGTCACACAGAATGCCGTGCAGATGATACTTGTTCAAGAAGTGGAGCCAGTTAACACCCTCCTGCTGGTATGACCGCAGCTCGGCCTTGATGGCGACGGGTATGCTGAACGGCTCGACCTTCTTCGGGTCCAGAAGTTGCGAGATGAATGTCCGTTCACGGTCACGGCCAGCCAAGAGTTCCTTCGAAAGACCCGGCGGGTCAGGAATACCGGCTTCGAGCGGCACCAGCTTGACGAGCGTGGCAAAGGACGTGGTGGAAATCAGACGGATCTCATTGTCAGAGTCGCTCATGCGGCCAAGGACCGGCACGATCAGGAAGATGACATATGGCAGGATGCCGTCGCCCATCACAGCAATTAGGTGGTAGATGGCCTCGATGGCACCCTGGCGGAAGTGCAGGTCGACGGGGTTGCTGATAGACGGCAGGACATTTTGCACAAGAGCCGTCATGCCCTCAACAGTATAGACGCTGCAGATCGTTGCCATGCACTTGGCGGCCATGTAACGGAAAACAGAAAGCTCCGAGTGCAGCGCCTTGACGACAAGAGGAACCATTTCCATGACAAAGGGGCGGATGGCGGGGTCGAAAGTCGGCGTCATGGTCCGGATGACCGACATAGCATCGACAATCTCCTGGCCAAACGTCTGCTCGGGATCGCGGGCTTCGGCCGGCAGGTCGCCGGCGAAGGCACGGCGCAGAGGTTCCTCCATAAACGTGCGCAGACTGGGCACCTTTTCGAGGATGTTAGGGCCAAAGATCTTGGACAGAATCTCGAGAGCCTCCTTGGCACCACGGCGCGTCACGCGAGCGGCCTTGGCCTCCTTGGCCCACTTGGCGGCATCGGCATGGTCGACACGGTCCTCCTCCTTGTGCATCGACAAAATGGTGTTGAGCTTGGTGGCGTGGACGGGGAACTCGGGCGTTTCGGCGACTTCGACACAGGAGAACTTGACCAGGTTCGAGACCACCTTGTCGGCAGGACCACGGCGGCCTAGTTCGGTGAACAGCTGCACAAGATGAGCGATGGTGTCGGCCGAGCGGCCCTGAAGATCGTAGTTCTCTTCAGTCTTGATGCTGTCCATGACGGCCTTGATAAGAGGGCTGGGCTTCTTGGGAAGGACCTTCATCGCCACAAGACCGCAGGCAGCAGCAGCACGGATGCGAATATCGCGCGCGTCTTTGGCGGCCATGGCATCGGCAATGGCAGTGGAGGCGCTGTCTCTTGCTTCGGCGAGGTGTTGGCTGGCAATGAGTCTCTGGCCAGGCGCCATGACTCTCTTGAGCTTCTCGAAATCGTCGTTGACCACCTTTTCGGCGTGCACAATTGAGAAAGCCTCAGGCCCAGCAGTGGGCTCGCCCTGGCAAAGAGGTGCAAGCCGGGGCAAGCGTGACTCCGAGACCTTGCCGTGGTCGCGGAACATGTGGATCAGCTGCGAGCACTGCGAACGAACACGCTGGATAAAGCTGACAAGGTCGTTGTAGTGGGCCGGCCGCTCGGTCTCGACGATCTTCTGCAGAGGCTCGACGAAGCGTTTGCTGTCGACGGGCTCCTTACAGTCCTTGGCGTACTCCTCGATGACAGTACAGGCGACGAGCTGAGTCGTTGAGTGAGCGGATGTCAGCGCCGGTAGGACCGTGGCATCGTACATCTCGACCTCGCTGGCCGGGACAAGCGACATGATCAGGCCCATAGCCTTGGCGGCAGCAATACGCGTCCGAACCATGGTCTCCATACCGACAACGTCGACATCGCCCTGCATAACAGCGCCGTCGACATCGTGAGAGCTCGATGTTGTGGGCACGTCGTCTACGCGAGCCGACTTTCTTCTCCGCTTGGCGGTTCTCTCCTCAGGCGGCGAGGATTTGCGGGCTGTGGAGGTGGAATTTGCCCAGCTGCTCGGGGCGGCGAACATGCCACCCGACGGTTTCATGAACAGCTCGGGCCGCATGGGGATGGGATTGCGGGAGATGCCGATTGGGTGGAGTGTGAGCTGCATCATGGCGTCGACATGCGGCTTGAACTCGCTGGCAAGGACGGCCGGGTTGGTGGCGGCCACACAACGCACAAGCGCCGACCAGAGATCCAGCGACATGGCCAGCGTCTCATTGTCGCGCTCCACGATAATGTTCTGGAAGACGAGACGAAGGATGCGGCCATTCAGCCAGCCGTGCTCTGTGTCGTTGCTGATCTGGACAAAGGTCATGAGGGCCTTGAGGACGGCTAGACGCACAGATGTGATGGTGTGTCTGAGGAAGGGGTAGAGACGTGGCACAAGGAGTGTAAATGACCGCTCCTCGTCTTGTGCCGCAGATGCCTTCATGGCCTCCAGGACCTGGGGGAAGCCGCAGAGAATGGCCAGGAGGTCCATGATCTTGCCCGTGGAGGCGCTCAGATCGTCGCCGAGGCTCGACAAGCTCTCCCAGACAATGTATATTAATGAGTCGAGAGAGTCTGGCCGCAGGTTGACAAACTCCTTGGCCATGGGGATGAGCGTGGCGGCACTAACCGACCGAACATCGTCGTCCTGATCGGCAAGACCCTTCATGACAGAGCGAATAACGCCGTCAACCATCTCGCCGTCCTGGAGAAGCAGGTCTTTCCGCACAGCGACGACATACCGCAGACCGACCATGCCACCGTGGCAGACAGCCCAGACATGGCGTTCGAGCTCCAGGTCGTCCTGGATGACGAGGCGATACAGAATCCGGTATATCGCCTGCACGGACTCTGGCGGAACGTGGAAGAGGACGGCACCAAGTGTCTGGCCGACGGTTTCGCGAATGGGCGCAACCGAAGTATCGGAACTGAAATCGGTGAAGCGGTCGAGCATCAGGACGCAGCAGAGACGGCAGGCCAGGTCGTCGAGCCACTTGCGGTTGAGTTTGTTGTTTTCGCTGCGGGTCTTTCCCTTTTCCCGGCCGGCACCGCTGCCGTGCACACGAACGACTTCCCGCAGGCCCATGGCTGCGCCGTGACGTGTCTCCCAGTGCGGGTCAAAGAGATCCACCTTGAGAAAGTCGCACAGCCGCTCATATGGCCACTCCAGGCCCTCCAGCTTCTCGTCAATCTCAATCTCCGACTTGATGGGCACAATGGGGCCTTTGAACTCGGAAACGACCTTGGAGTCTTCGTCGACATCGGACGGGCGCTCGAGGTTGAAGTAGTCATTGACCTTGTCGGTCTTCTTGACATCGCCGTCGTCGTCGCCAAAGACGTCCGAGCCATTCGTGGTACTGCGACGGATAGACAGGTCGCCGAACCCGCTCTTGCCTTGCGCCGCTTTTTGGAGCTCGCGCTTCCGCTTCCGCTTCAAAACGTTGAGTTGCCGTGAGCTGAGGCCGGGTTCACCCGACGACTCGTGTGCTGCGCCGTTGCCGTTTGCTGCTGGCCCGTTGGCCTCGCTGCCTTCGCGGTGTGCTGTTGCCGAGCCATTTGCGCCCAAGCTGCTGAGCTGCGGCGTGGGCGTGCCGTTCTCGTCGCTAACGGCAGAAGCATTCTTTGCATTAGTCAACGCTTCTTGCGGGACGGGGATCTCATCATCTTCGAACAAGCGGCCAAGCAGGCCCAAGCGGCCGTTCAAAGTCTTCTTTTGGTGTGCTAGACGATCCTGCGGGTCTAGTGCGGCCAGTGCCAGATCGACATTGCCGCCTCGCAGCAGTTCCCGCCCATATTTCAACACCGCGTTGATGTTGAGCGTCTTGAGATCATAGAGCTCGTCCTGCGCAAAAGAAAAATCTTTGGTATCCTCCTTGGACTCTTCCTTCTTTACATCCAAGCCCCCGTCCTTTGGCTCCTCCTTTGGCTCCTCATTTTTGGCGTCGGAGTCGCCAGCATTCGGGTCAAAGGCCTCAGCGTGCTCAATGATCTTGCCGAGCGCCTTGGCTGCTGTGCTTCTTGTCTCCCAGTCCTTGTGGCGAAGGTAGGGCACGACGCGGCCAATGAGGTTGAATAACTCCTCGGGATGCTGTTTTTGCCAGTCGGCCAACTGGTTGACGGCTGTGTCTCGGATCAGGCGAGTGCTGCCTGTCTCAAGGATGCTGTGGAATTGTTAGCAGGGGATCATATGAATGGGAGTCATGTTGAGGAAAGAGTGATGCTCATGAAAGAGAAAGCTCCCGTGGTGAGCCGTTGTGATGACAAAATGATACTTACGTTACAAGTCGATCAAGCCTGTGAAGAGTTAGCTATTGTCCAATCCTGCCAGGGGGTATCGCACGTGACTCACCTTGACGCCATGTTGACGTTTTCATGTCGAGGCTATGGCTATGGAAAAGGCAAAAGCCAATTATGCACTGCACCACATCGATCTTTTGCGGCGAGTTTTGAAATTAGGGTGTGAGTCTGAACAGGTTAGCAAGAAGAGCCAATAAAATGTGAAGACAGGGGTGGGCAGGGAAAAGATAAGGAAGAGGCAAGAGGTGCGGTTATATATAGGAAGGCTGCAGGCAACATCAAGTCATTGAAAAGTGACTGTAAGGGATGGATGATGAAACGGAAAAGGCCAAAGAAACCAAGGCCGATGAACAGACAAGCCAATTGACCGGGAAATAGTGAGATAGGCAGCAGTAGAGGCGTGAAGACGTGCAAAGACGAATGGTGATGTCCGTCACATTAAAAAGTGATGATGGGATGAACACACGATGAGAGTGAGGGAGTGTGATGTTGACAACTGGGTCACGTGATACTATCGCAAACTCACAATAGTAAAGCGCATCATCGTGACAATACACTAATAAAAAGCGACGAAAGCCGCACAGTGCATCCAGCCTTGCCATCGGGATGGTCGGGGAAAACAGAGCGGAATTGAAAATAGGCGGGATGAAAGAAGCGTCAATCATTAATAGGAGTACTCACATTAAGTCGTCAATCAATAATCGCCAGCGAATCAATCGTGGGACGATGCGCTGCGAAAAAAAGAAACAAATAAAGAGCTTGCGGTAGCTGCAGTCAAAGCCGGCAGAGGGGAGCTGGGGCCGCCAGTGGTTATGTTTGTGCTCTTTTATTTTCTGCCGTGTTGCTGGCTGGGGCGTGAAAGAGGACTAGCGCGTTGCGAGTTGCAGTGTTGGTTTTTGCGGTGTCAATTTGTGGTTGCAGGTGCGATGGGTGGTGTTCCTGCGTGTTGGTTGGTCGTAATATGAGGTATCGGTGTGATGGGTGCTACGCGTTTTGGCGTTGTCCTACGGAGTAAGCAATTTGGCAGGGAAGGTGCGAGTCAACAACAGCGACAGGAAAAAAGAGTGGGCGGGCGGCGGTCTATATGACATTGCGTATTTTTATACACGTTTTCACTTTCCCTTCCTCCTACCAACCCGTTCTAACCCAGCAGGAGCCGGGTAGGCCGCGCACGGTCTTAGCGTCTCTTGCCTCCCCACCCAAGCTCTGACTTCCTGCCGTTCGTTCGCTCATCATTTTTTCTCGCCTTCAATTTTTTTCTTTTTCTTCTCCCTTGCCTTTTTTCGATTTACTTTTTTTTCTTCTTGCCTCGCACTTGTCCAGAACAATGCAAGACCACCATCTACCATGGAAATATTGGGAGCACACAAACACGATGGCGTTCCTCACATCGCTCCTTCCTTCGTGGGATCACTTGCACAAAGTATCTTACGGAGACCGTTCCTTCCTTGTCTATCAGGGGTGAATAACGGCACCTTCCCCAGTGTTTCTTTTTTGACCTCGCACTCCTTCCTCGTTTGTGCCATTTTGTGCGTGGGCAATCACGTTGCTATCAGATGCATCTCAACACTGCAGCTTCGGTTGGTCACATGGGACTGTATCTTACAGGTCTCGATGGTTATTTCGATGGCCGTGTTGGCTGCCTGTCTCATGCTGCTGGTGCCTGGTATAAGATGTATCTTGACAGGTGCAAGAGAATGCAAGGCTAACATTATCGCCAATGCACGTGAGCAGAGTAATGGTGACAGTCTAGTTGGATGGGCCCCAAGCTACTATGGCCAAACCATAACGGCCTCGACATGTTCGAACGTCTTCACTGGTCTACTGTGTAAAGAATGCGAGTGAGCTGCAGCATTGCATACTCGTATCTGAAGCTCATACGTTGCATTTGATGTGCTGCCGATCGTGAGGAATGTGAGAAGCTAAAGTCGGTATGAGGAACGCGCCTGCCTTGTAAGCCTTGCGATGGTCTGCCTTTTCTTAGTTGAAATATCTTCAGTCTTATTGCCAAAACCATACGAAGTACGACTTACATACGGAAGGTGCAACGGTCTGGTTTTTAAAGTTGAGAACAAACGCCAGACACCTGTATACAGAGCAGTGTTTTTACACCCTGCATTGTTCGAGAGCTCGGCTCAGGGCACCACCTGCAAGGTCCTGCCTGAACTGAACACTTTGTAAATGCAATGCCCGCTTGTTTTGCTTCAACTGGAATCAAGGGCAAAACCGACAGATCCGATCTTGGACCAGCTCAGGCACGGAAACTGGGGCACGGCTCCTGGCCAGACCGTGCGAAAATGATGCAGGACCCGACAAACACAAAATGCCCTTGCAGACTACAGAGTAGAATCTCGAAATACACTCTCCACAAGCCAGGACAGCCAGTATTGACCATCGTACAAATAATTTGGCGTGTGTCGCACTGTGCATTGTGCGGCTGGTCCACTTCAACTCGAAAACAGCCCCATCTGGCCTGCCGTACCTGAAACTGCAGAGCATTTTCCAACGCAGTATGTGTCGGTGGCTATTTCTCGACGGGTTCAAGATCAGGTTCGCACTTGCCGTTTTGACGATTTCCACGATCGCTCTTTCTTCGACTATTCACTCTTGTCGTCTCCGCGTGACTTCTTCTCATGCACTCACTCCTATAGCCCACTATTTTCCCCTGGATCTCACGCAAGCCACGAGCCACCGTCAGATGGAAGGAGGAAAATAAACCAATATCACGTGACTTGTCACAGTAATTAGGCGCGTCGTTAGGTACAAACATACAAGCTGGCCCCTGCACTAAATACATGTACCTGTCTCTCCTGCCCCGCGCCGCCTGTGTAGATGGCCCGTGCACTTGGTCGCATCAGTTGTGCCCTTTTGCGCCCGCGACGCGTCGACTCCCCATTTAGCTGAACGGTCCATATTGATGCTGCGCACTCCGTAGCCTCACGACGCCCGCAGAACCCACAATCGCGACAACGAACGGAGCCGACACACAATCCACGGACGCGCAGGACCAGCCCTCCGCACACCGCTGACGCCTGTTTTCTCGTGCTGCATCCCGTTGCTTTGCGCGCGTTTTCGACATTCGTCTCGATCCTCGACTGCCCTCCCCTTTACCTTTTCCCACGCGCGCCGCCGCTGCCCGTTGGCAGCACCAACCGCCAACATGTATATCAAGCAGCTCATCATCCAGGGCTTCAAGAGGTATGTGGTGTTGATGTCAATTCCATTTTGATCGAGACAGAGTGTCCTGGCTGGACATCTACCCGGTCGCTCCTGGTCTGACGTGAAATTTCCCTCCAGCTACAAGGACCAGACGGTCATGGAGCCCTTCTCGCCCGGCACCAATGTCATCGTCGGCCGCAACGGTTCGGGCAAGAGCAATTTCTTCGCCGCCATTCGTTTCGTCCTTGGTGACGCCTACACACAGCTGAGCCGCGAAGAGCGCCAGGCTCTTTTGCACGAAGGTTCGGGCTCTGCCGTGCTGTCCGCCTACGTGGAGATCATCTTCGACAACAGCGACAACCGTTTCCAGACGAACAACCGCGAGGTGTCCCTCCGCCGGACTATCAGCCTGCGGAAAGACGAGTATGCCGTCGACAAGAAGGTCTCAACACGGAGCGAAGTCATGAGCATGCTCGACACGGCCGGTTTCTCGCTCAAGAACTCGTACTACATCGTGCCCCAGGGCCGCGTTACTGCCCTGACCAACATGAAGGAGTCTGACCGCCTCAAGCTGCTCAAGGAGGTCGCCGGTACCGAGAGCTACGAGGCTCGGCGTGCCGAGTCGCTAAAGATTATGGGCGAGACGGAGAACAAGAGAGCCAAGATCGACGAGCTCTTGGAGTACATCCGGTCACGGATGAGCGAATTGGAGGAGGAGAAGGAAGAGCTGCGCGGCTTCCAGGAGAAGGACCGCGAACGGCGGTGCCTGGAGTACGCCTTCCACCATCACCACCAGGTTGCTCTGACCGAGGCTCTCGAGGAGATTGACCGCTCACGCCAGGACGGCGCCGACAACTCGGGCGCGAGCCAGAAGTTGTTCCTGGACGGCGAGAACGCAATTCTGCGGATTGACAACGAACTCCAGGAACTGCAACGGTCTGTCGACATCCTTAACATGGATCGTCAAGAGTTTGAGTCCGAGTGCAGAGATATATCTCGCAGCAAGGCCAAGGCGGAACTCAAGGTGAAGAGTCTTGCCGACAGCCAGAATGCAGTTGACCGGGCAAAGCAGCAGCACGATGCTGAGCTCAAGGCAGTGCGTGCTGAGATTGCCACCAAGGAAAGCCAGCTGGCCCGTATCCTCCCAGATCTCGAGAAGCGCAGGGCCGCTGAGGCCGAGGGCCGCCATGCTCTTCAGACCGCCGATGCCCGTCGCCAGCGCCTGCTCAACAAGCAGTCGCAAGGTGACCGCTTCAAGAACAAGTCGGAGCGTGATCGCTGGATCGACGGCCAGCTGGCTGAGCTGAACAACACACTCGCTACCCTGCGGGCCAACCGTGTGACGGCTGCCGAGGAAACGGAAGAGGCCAAGCGTCTGATCTCGTCTCTCGAGGCTGAGATTGAGGAGCTGTGGAAGGGCATCGACAGCTTCGGTGCCGACCGCACAGCCCTCTCCGACAAGCTGTCCAAGGCGCAGGATAAGGTGCAGAAGCTCGACGACGAGAGAAGGGCGCTGCGCCGTGAAGACGACAAGCTCAACACACACATCTCGAATGCCCGCCAGGAGCGAGACAAGGCCAACCGCACACTCAGCAATATGATGGACAACGCAACAGCACGAGGTCTGGCCACGATCGAGCGTATGAAGCGCGAGAAGGACATTCCCGGAGCCTACGGTATGCTGGCAGACCTGATGGAGGTCAACGAGGCGTACCGTATCCCAACAGAGGTCATTGCCGGCAACAGCCTCTTCCACTACGTTGTCGACAACGAGGAGACGAGTACTCTTCTGTCCAACACCCTGTACAAGCAGCAGGGCGGTCGTATCACATTCATTCCCCTCGAGCAGCTGCGCCCACGGCAAGCCAACTACCCGTCAGGTGCCAAGGATGCGCTCCCGCTGGTCGACAAGATCCAGTTCGACAAGAAGTTCGAAAAGGCCTTCCAGCACGTCTTCGGCAGCACCGTTGTCTGCCCGACGGTGTCGGTGGCCGCACAGTACGGCCGCAGCCACGGCGTGGACGGCATTACGCCTGAGGGTGACACGACCAAGCGCACGGGTACAATGACTGGTGGTTACGTGGATCCGTCGCGGTCGCGTCTTGAGGCCATTCGCTCCGTGAACAAGTGGCGCGGCGAGCACGACAACCTTGTGGCGCAGGCCGACGACGTCAAGCGCCAGATGGACCGCAAGGAGCAGGAGGTCACCAACGCCCGCGGCGAGGAGCAAAAGATCTTGCACCAGATGCGCCAGCTCGAGGAGGGCTTCGGCCCCAGCCGTGCCGAGCTCAGCGCCAAGAGAGCACAGCTAGAGCGTGAGCGGGCTCGCCAGGACACCCTGGCCAACCGCTACGAGAACATCAATAAGAGCATGGAGGAGTACGCTACGTCACTCGAATCGCACGAGGCCGAGCGCAAGTCTGAGTTCAAGAAGGCTCTGTCGACGGCCGAGGAGCAGCAGCTGGACCACCTTAATGTTGAGGTCCAGGCACTGCAGCGGCAAGTCAACGAGGCAAGCAGCCGGCGCCGCGAGATTGAGGGCCAGAAGCAGATTCTGGACGTGGATCTGCGCCAGAACCTGCGCATGAAGGAGGACCAGCTCACGAGCCAAGCGTTTGAGACGATGTCGTCTGTAGGCGGCGACGGCAACTACGCCGAGGCACAAAAGGAGCTGCGGAAGCTGCAGAAGCGCCTCGACGAGAAGGAGACGCGGCTGCGCGAGACGCTCAACGAGATGGACGAGCAGCAGGCAGAGATCAGTGATCTGCAGGCGAACAAGGTCGATCTGGAGCGGAAGCAGCAGGAGATTGCGACGACGCTCGAGAAGAGCCAGAAGCGGATGGAGAAGAGCCTGCAGCGCCGGGCGCTCCTGACGCAGCAGCTGGCCGAGGCGGCCAAGAACATTCGCGAGCTCGGTGTGCTTCCCGAGGAGGCCTTTGACAAATACGAGCGGATGGATCCGACCAAGGTATGTTCCTCGCAAATCATTACTCAAGGATGTACAGTAACTAATATTTGTAGATCTCGAAACGCCTCAAGACGGTCCTTGAGACGCTCAAGAAGTACCGGCACGTCAACAAGAAGGCGTTTGAACAGTACAACAGCTTCACGAACCAGCAGGAGCAGCTGCTCAAGCGTCGCGAGGAGCTGGATGCATCGCAAGCGTCGATCGAGGAGCTCGTGGCGCATCTCGATCGTGTCAAGGATGAGTCCATTGAGCGGACGTTCAAGCAAATTTCCAAGGAGTTTGCCACCATCTTCGAGCGGCTTGTGCCCGCCGGCCACGGTCGCCTGGTCATCCAGCGGCGAGACGGCCGCCAGCAGCCAGAGGAGAATGAGGACGATGACGACGAAGCCGGCGGATCGGCGGCCCTGCGGCGAACGCGCCGCAGCGTCGAGAGCTACACGGGCGTCGGCATCAGCGTGTCGTTCAACTCCAAGGACATGGACGAGCAGCAGAAAGTGCAGCAGCTCAGTGGTGGTCAGAAGAGTCTGTGCGCGCTGTGTCTGGTCTTCGCCATCCAGCAGACGGATCCCAGTCCCATGGTCGTCTTCGACGAGGTCGACGCCAACCTGGATGCCCAGTACCGTACTGCCGTGGCCAGTCTGCTGTCGTCCATCTCCAAGGACGCCGGCACGCAGTTTATCTGCACGACGTTCCGCCCCGAAATCGTGCAGGTAGCCGACAAGTGCTACGGTGTGACGTTTACCAACAAGACAAGCTCCATTGGCTGCGTGACGACAGAGGAGGCTCTCAACTTTGTCGACGGCCAGAAGCAGTAAGGGGGAAAGAACGTGGTCTATGTTATGTGCGGGTCTGGTTCTTGCTTTGAGGCTCCTTGTTTCTGCCGTTTGTGTTTTATGAAAGGCGTGCAGGTCGGAAAGACGGATTGGGAGAAGGTCTTCTTTTTTTCTCTCGTATCTTCTCCCATATCCTTTTGAATTCTTTTTTTTTTTTCGTTTTGATTTTCTTTCCATTTTCATTCATGTTTCATTTCTTTGCACTTCCGTTCTAAATATCTCGTGTCGTGGGCCGCGAGCTGTGTTATTTCTGTATTTCTGTATTTCTGTCTGTCTTTATTATTTAGTATTTCGTCACTGCTTTCCTGTGTGTATCATAATGTACAGAAGTAATTTCAAGTACCAAGTCTCAAAGCCTTCTGCCTCAAAGGTGATTGCATTTTTGCTCCACGTACCAAGACGTGTTTTATTATTTATTTTGTTTGTTTACCCGTGGATCTGACTTATGTCACTTATATTAGGAGATATATGCGCTGCCATCGCCGGGATATAAACAAATAAGTGGCGAAGAAACGGTGAATATACGTTTGAATGAACGGTGACCCGGTTATCCGGGTCTGGATTGGTTCAGCCTAACATTCAACATCCAGTGTCTCTTTCTTTTGTTTACCACATCCCTCGCGTTCCTCCCCAGCCGGATAAAACAGTCTTGCAGTCTGATTCCTTTGACATACGCCACAACGATCCCTATTTTCGGTCTTGGCCCGTTGCTGTTTACAAAACAGCACGTTTTTGAGGCCATTGCCAAAACTAGACAATATGTTATTATCCAGGCCATTTGCATTTTCTTCCCCGGCCGTGAATATTGTCAGAAACACTGCATATTCTAAACGTCCTCACAATATGTTATTTTCGCATATTCGAAACAAACACATGGTCGCTCGATCATCATGCTTCTTCAATTTCAGCTATTCTTTCTCCTCCAGGCGCCTCCTTTACTAGGAGCTGCAGTGAGCCTTGGCGACCATCAAAACCACAATGTCCCGACCAAACGGTCCCCAAATGGCCCGTCAATCTTGATAGATGCAGATGCAGCGGCCCGTCACAGTCTGAGCGCATCCGAGGCGGCAGCAAATATCGAGGTTCGAGCACAATCTCCATCGACGGCTTTCTCGACGATCGCTCCACAACAATCGCCATCGTCAGTCACAACTCCATCGTCGTCGTCGGCCATGGTCTGCAACAACTCGCCGCTCCTCTGTGGTCGAACCTACAACACTGTCACGCATCTCGGAGCTCACGATAGCGCCTTTCTACGCAACACAAAAGAACTCAATGCCATTGCCGGCGACCAGTTTTTCAATGCAACGATGGCCCTTTCAGCCGGCGTTCGGCTGCTGCAGGCCCAGGTCCATTATTTGAACGGCACACTGTTTTTGTGCCACACGAGCTGCGGCCTACTCAACGCTGGTCTTCTCGAGACGTGGCTCGGGCTCATCGGCCGCTGGATGGATGCCAATCCGCACGATGTCGTCACGCTTCTCCTTGTGAACAGCGACCACCAGGCGGCATCCATGTTTGGTCGGACCTTCCAGCTGGCCGGGCTGTCCAAGTACGGCTATGTACACTCTTCTGGCCGGGGATCAGCCTGGCCAACGCTGCAAAACATGATTGTGGCCAACACACGTCTAGTTACGTTTCTTGCGTCTGTTACGGCCGATCCAAGCTACCCATATCTGCTCAACGAGTTTGACCACGTCTTTGAGACACCGTACATGGTCACGAACCTCGCCCAGTTTAGCAACTGCTCACTCGACCGGCCGCCATCGGCTGGATCGGCAACAGCAGCTCTGGGGGCCGGAATGCTGCCTCTTCTTAACCATTTTGCATACGCAAAAGTCAGCAATACCATCCAGATCCCCGATGTCAGCGACATCGACGTCACCAACAGCCCGGACACGACAGGTACCGAAAACGGCGCAGGCATCTCGGGCACGCTCGGCGCACAGGCAAAACGATGCACGTCGCAATGGGGCGGCACAAAGCCAACCTTTTTGCTCGTCGACTTTTTCAACCGCGGACCGGCCATCACCACAGCCGACAATCTCAACGGGTTGACGGCGGCATCGACGACTGGCCGGGTTATAACGGAGGAAATGCGGCAAGAGAAGAAGAGCAGCGCGGCGAGAGAGGGCAGAGTTGCTGGTTTGTCTTTTTCTTGGAGGATATTTATGCTGGCAGTCGCAGTTGTCACGTTTTCGGTTTAAGGACGCACGACTATTCTCTCGGGTCGGTCGTCGGTCATCAGACATCGTGCATCGTATTGCAATAGATGTTACAACAACTTAATTGCGGGAGCCTCCATAGAAGCACAAGAAGAAGGGCCCGCACTCAAAGAGTGTTGGATGTTACTCTTGTCTCGTACGGCTTGCCACATAAATGCAGCACCCGCATCCTAACTCAAGACCAGCCGTGGGATAAGAAAAGGGTCAGATGGTCGAGATTGGCATAAGACAGTGAAGAGTGCGACATATAGAAGAAAGAGAATAGAAACAGACACGTCTCAACGCGAAACCAATGGGACAGACCTTGATTCCCCAGAGGCTCATTGATCATTAATGCCAGTGATAAGCATACACTCGTATGCTACACAGCATCGGAAAGCCGTCATGCAGGATGCTCATACTCGGTCGCACCACGGGCGCGGGTGCGTGGAGGATGAGGTGTCGTTCTCGTCCGAGTTGTATGGGAAAGAAATTTTGAAGCAGAGAATTCGAAATTGAGGTCCCACTGCACATTATGGCCTCGTGTGGTGTGGTCACGTGTTGATTAGCAGACAATCCCTCTTGGCACTTGCCATTTGCATTCGTACCCCTGAAAGTCTAGACCAGAGGCCGTCGAGGCCGCCTCCACCTTGGGCTAAAACGTGCCGTTGGTGAGCACCTAAAAAGCACCTAAAACGACACCTAGCGCATGCTACAGCGGGGACTACCAACCACCAAACCTCTCGACAACACTTTGGCTCTTGGGATGAACATCATACACATGGCAGAATTAAAGTACGGAATACGGAGTACGGAATACGGAGTACGGAATACGCGGCTTTGAAAACTGTCCCTACAAAGCGTTAAATGGTCACTGAAAGCCTTTTCACAACACTTTCCCTGCTCTTTCCTGTGTTGAAAGGAAAGGATGATCGTCGTGGCGCTCATTCCATAGCCATATTATCATCCCGAATACCGTATTATCTCACCTTGGAAGGAGCTCCGGCTCGCCAACACTGAAATCGCGCGCGGCTTTCCCTCTTCAATTTCTGACCTTGGCAAGCCTCTTGGCTTGTCGTATTGTGCATTCTTTGGTGGATACCACCCGCCTTGCGGCTGTCTGAGCGAAACGGGCGTACGTGTACATACTCTTGAGCCATAGCACTCTTCCGTACGACAGTTGGCGCAGTTCTTATTTTGGTGAAAAAAGGGAGACATTCTGAAGTGAGGGAGGATTTTCCACTGTCGCGTGGAAGGAGTTGGCTCAAAGAAAATTGAGACAAAGAAGGAGAAAGCTTGAAAAATCCAATGAATTGCGAAAGCAGGAAAGAACCAACGACAGTAAGGATCTCTCCCTTCCCACACTTCATAGCTTCGATTCTTAGCTCCAGCCTTGTGAGGAAGGCGCGATCGTGGGTCGCACATGCCCTTCCGACTTCGCATATTCTCTTATCCAGTCCCTCTTCCACTTTGCCTTTCTTTTTCTTCTCATCTTCTATTTCCCACCTCCATGTTTATCCTCTCTCTTCTTCGCGGTCGTCTTTTTTCTAGTTTCCACATCCCCTCCCCACAAACGTCCCCAAATGCGTGTCTGAGCTAAGCAACGAGTGGTCGCATGCCTCACTTCCACTCTCCAACAAGAGCTCGACAGCCTCCCGGCGCCCCGATTTGGCGATGGTGTGGAGGGCGCCGTTGCGGGCCGGGACGCGGTCCGTCAGATTGGTCTGTAGCACCGTCTCCGGCATGCTCGACGTCGGCCACGGCGCTGCTAATGTGGTTGTCCGCCTGTCGTTGGCCCTGTTTTGCTTCGGCCTTATCCTTCAGGCATTGTCAAGTAAGTTGCGAATATGGGTGCCAGATTGGGGGCGAAAACATTAAACAGAGCCTCAACGTATGCCGAAATTACATTCTAACAGCATTTAGACGCTGCCGACCCGTATCGCTGCGGCGCATTGGTTCGGCATGGCACCTGGCCGCCGTACACGCCACCAAAGGTCGATGCTACGGCCGATTATGAGCAGCTCGAGACATTGCAGCGTCAGGGCCGAGAGCCACCACCAGCTCGGCCCTTTGACAAATGGGAGCCGGCTGGCTGCCGTATGCACGAATACTCGCGGGACGATATCCGTGAGTGTCTCGGTGGCAAGCGCATATTGTTTGTTGGTGATTCGACCATGCGTGTGCTTTTCTTTGCCGCGTTGACCCGGCTCGAACACGAAGCTGCCGAATGGCTGCTCCGCACGACCTTCACCGAGGCGAACCCCCGACACGACTTGGCCATTGACTCGGAGACGGTCCAGCTGCAGTTTATCTGGGACCCGTGGCTCAACTCAACGGCATTTAATGACGAAATCCGCATGTTCGAACCTGGAGGCGACAAAGACATTAACCCGGCTGACAAGCCGGATTTGGTCATCATGGGCTCCGTCGGACTCTGGGCTGCCCGCAATGCCGGCGACGACAAGTATTTCGACACGTTCCAAGCGACAACCGATCGCGTGACACGTGCCATGGCCGGTACTATTCGGCCATTTGGAAAACAAGAATCCGATAACTACGTTTTCCTCGCACCAGTCACAATCCCGCGATACGAGATGTTGCTTCCAGGACGCACCGAAGCATTCTCACCAGAACGAATCAAGCGCATGAATAACTACCTCGGAAACCTGTCACCCACGGCCCAGTCTCATATCCTGACCTCATACAACGACATGACAAACCACGTCCCGGAAGCCTACGAAGACACAGGTCTACATGTTACAGCGTCTGTTGCAGAGCGCTGGATCGATGTGCCGCTCAACGCACGTTGCAACGGGCTTCTATCTGGACGGTCAGCCGCCGAGCAACCAACACCCAGTATGGCCCATACCACGACGTGCTGTACTGCCTATCCAGGCCTTGTTCGCGGCCAGAGAGCACTCTGGTATATCATTTGTTCAGTAATTGCGGTCCCTGCTGTCTTCTTCCTTTTCAGAGGCCGAGCTACCTTGTTTTCATCGCACATCTCGTGCACATTTGTTGGCGTTTCTGCACTCTTTTGTTATTTGGCCGACCGCTCACATGCATTTGCCAAGTCAGAGAAGCACTACAACGCGAGGTGGTTATACTCCGGATTGATTTTGTCTGGTGTTCTTTTCATTACAAGCCAAAGAAGACAGTCTCGGCGGCTGAGAACACCAGCCTCGGTCTCACCCTCACCGCACCGAGCGTCTCAACTCGAGGTCGACTTTCTGCCTCGCCACATATCGAATGAGTGGAAGGGCTTACTACAAGCAGCCTTCTTGCTAAGTGCCTACCAAGACCACTCTCAGACCACCATTGTCACCAGGTGGTCCGCATTCTTCACATCCTCATACTTGTTTCTATCTGCGTTTGGCCATACATCATATTTTCTGCGGTACAGCGGTTTTTCTCTACGCCGAGTAGCATCGGTACTCCTACGACTCAACCTCTTGCCGTGCCTACTAGCCTTGATGCTTGATGGCCGCGAGACCGGCACTCTGAACAGCGTATCCCATCTCTACTCATTTTCTCGACTTATTTCTGTTTGGTTTCTCGTTGTTTACATCACACTAAGGATCGGGTCCCATACCAACCGGAGCCGACCTCACTCCTTACTACTGCGAATCTTCATGTCAGCTCCCATCGTCGTCTATGTCGGCTTACGGCCCGGAACTTACGGGCTTTTTGAAACCATCAATAGAGCCGGTCGGTACCTGTTCGGTGATGCAACAACATGGGCCGTTGAGGACATGCGCCTAGCTGTTTCTACAGACTGGTGTTCGCCGTACATGGGCATGGTGGTCGCCGTGGTCGCCCAGAGAGCAGCCATTGTCCGCGACCGGATACGACGCCAACAAGAACAGAAACACAAGCTACTTTCGGGACAAAACGGCACGACAAATGGGCGTCCTCGCACCAGTACCGGTCCAAGCACCAACGGTGTCTGGGCAGCCGGTACCCGGGCGAGAGCCAACACTGCTAGCAGCACTCACTTCAACACGCATATCGCACCTCCCGATGATGTAAACGTCCGGAACGCCGTCAGCCGGGATGCTGGCTGGCTGGACCGATTGTTGATTGCCGTACTTTACCCGGACGAATTTACGGCGCCACTTCAGACCATGGTTGTCATTTTCAGCGCCGTCTTCTTTCTCGGGTTTGCAAGCGCCACGTCTGTTTCACCCTTGGTCGAAGGCGAGACGTCCCATCCCTATTTGACGATTGTGGCGGTGGTGTCCTTTGCTGTCATGCGCAATTGCCACAGTCGGTTGCGTACGAGGTATATGGCAATACCGGCTGCTTTGGGGACAATGGCCCTCGAGCTATTTGTCTTGCATAATCACATCTTGCTCTCAGGCAACGGCACCGGCCGTCTTCGCCTGCTGTCCATCTACCCTTCTGCCGTGGAGGAAGGCTTTTCTTTTCTGGAGAGTCTCGCCAACGCCAAAGTGGCCGTTGTCCAGTGCTTCGAGATTATCAGCATTACAGCTGTCTTCCTCCTTGTCAGCCGGCATACTCAACGCTCGACACGCTTTCTTACTACTCTCCTTTTCGGACAGAGTGCCAGTGGCGATGCAGACATGTCGTTGCCTGCTACAAATGGCTGTGCCGCCGACGATGCTGAAGCCAAACTCGCCGCATTTGATGCAGAGTACTACGAGCTCCCGAAATACGGTGACGGTAGCCCTTCGGCGGCGAGCAAAGACTTGCCTGCCAGACGGCCCGGGCCAAGTGGTGTAAGTGTCAAGATTCGTGCAGCGAGCTTGCTCTTTCTTCTTTGGGGCTTCAACAGGTTCTATATATGATTTGGATGATTTATTTGAAGGCATCTAATCTCACACATTTCGTACTGTTTTATTGGCGTTTGTTGGGGGTTATCACATGGAAGTTATGACTACAGAAAGAACTCGTTTGATTGTTACAGTCATATAACCAGCTGTAACATGATCACTCTTTCGACTCTGAATACGACGTATTCTCTCTCTCGTTAACTTGATGTCGCATTATATCACGATGCAATACTACAACTTCCAGAAGATGACTGTTTCAGGCCCAATGTGTTTGTTTCCAATGCACGGAGTCAGAAACAAAAACCCCACTGCGCCTCCAGATTATCCTCACTCTCTGTCCCAGCGTTGCTTCTCCAGGTCGACTGTTGCATTTCTTGAACAATTTGTATTTTACGTTTATGCTTCATTTGGCCTGGAGCCTGTCAAGCTTAGTCGAGGTTCTTGGCGCTCGCCTCGACTTACACCATCTCGAACCAGCACTTGACTCGATTGTACTCGACTGGACGCGAGAAGAAAGTCTTGGCTTCCGTTACAAAGAGCGTCGATGACGGACTGTCTAGCGAGGACCAAGTCAGAGGACAGTCTTTTATCTTTGAATATATACGAGGCATGGCGTAACGCTTCACCTTAAAACGTTGAAGAATGAGCGGCAGAATGTTCCATTCGATATTGATTTGCTGATCGATCATCAGCCAAGTGTGACGCGGACAGTGATAGGACGCACATCGTCCCGATCAGTTCTTCGCTCACTCCGCCGCTTGCACTTGCATGTCAAAGATGTGCCTCAAAAAGAACAGACGTGAACCAGATGACCATATGCAACTCTTACCTGAAGACGTCATCCTGGTTCGAACTTTTGTGATTTGCTGTTTTTTTAATATTATAAAATATTCAAATATATCTCAACTCTTTCTTGCACCCCCCCCATCAAAGTCACTACCGCATTGATGGTGTCGAGTTTTCGATACAAAACAAAACACGTCTGGGAAACCTGGACCAGGGGTCGCTGGAGAGAGGCTCTGTGCGGCAACAGAACACAAAGACGGTAGTTGACAGAATGCACAGTCGCTGTAAGGTTGTATTTAGTGCCAAAGTGTAAACGGACCCTTGCCATTTTGACAGAAAAGAAAAGTGACAAAGCCTAGAAAGACAGCGGCTGGTCCCCTGAAAGCGCTGATTTTGGGGTGCTTTTGGTGGCAGCCCTTGACGCGCCGCCCACTACTGGCTTTCTTAGCACTCGGCTCGTGCCCTAAAAGGCTAAAACTTTCTTTCTCTTTTGTCTTATTTTCTATTTTTGCAGCCCCCTGTCGCTAGCCAAGGCGCTACAAAATAAGAGTTGGCCAGGCCCTGTCCAGCGGTGTTAGTGCCCTCCACCACTCCCTAAATAAGCTCTTCTGCAAGCATTTTCAAGCATCCTACAGGCAGTCTCGGCACACTCAAGCTTTCTTCCAAGCCCTTTCCCTCTTGTTCTCTTTTCTTATTATTCGTTCGTTTTTCATTTCGTTCACCTAATCTTTACTGGCCCCTGCCTGTCCAACATTAAGCTTGCCTGAAGGCAGGCCCTGCATGGAGTCCGGAGACAGGCATTTGGCAGGCAGGCTGTGTAGTCAAAGTTCTCGGATGGCAGCTTTGCCGTCGGCCAGAGCCTCCTGTTTTTCTTCAACCCATGTAAGTGGAATGGGAAAGAAAGGAGGGGGAAAGAACAGCAAAAAAAGAGGAAAGTAAGGAATGAAAGACAGATGCCATGACAAGATGCTGTCCTACACTGCAAAACGAGATGACACATGCAGTCGAGAGACCGTTGTGTCGGCTGTCTTTTCTGTAAGTGTCGGGCATATGTTCTGCCCCGTCTTGTCTTATTGTCTTATTGTCTGATTATGTCTGCTGTCTTTCATCTTTCAAACCTGGGATAGGGGCAGCACAACGTCTTTCCATCCCGCCTTTTGGCCCTATGGATGAGCTGCAAGTGGACCATGGAGAAATATGTCTGGTCCCATAGCAAGGGGAGAGTATTTTGGGCACCGGTTAAACATCCCGTATCAGATGCCTTACACGAGACCAGATGCTCGTTGTTTTTCTATCCTTCTCAATGATAGAGGCAGCTCGACGGACTGGCACAAAATACCGCTTTGATGTTACATCCCAGCCGTTTGGACAAAAGAGCCTCCCAGAATCCCCAGAGCCTCACATATTTTCTGTACATTGCACCGGTCTCTAGTTTTGCCAAGAAGTATCAGTCTCCGTAGCGTCGTGAGAGGTGGGGAGGGGGTGCAGAGTTTGTGATGCGATGCTGTTACGTCCTCACGGGCAAGAGAGGAAGAGAAGGCGAGAAAGAAACCAACAGGGCCACCTTCATACTCACCCCTTCTCTCTGTTCCATCGGAGCGGCCAATCCGTCGATCGTGAAGCACGGCGGTGGCTGCAGATTGTCATGCACACCCTTTTCTGTGTTCTTTTCGATGTCTTTTGTGTGTCTTTCTGTGTGTTTGCGAATCTCTCACGCCTCATAACGCATGACAATGAGCTCGCCATATATATATCTCACCCATGGCGTGGATGCACATCAATGATCTTCCCTTTTTGCTTTCCCTTTTCTCGTCTTTTTTCCCTTCTTCCCTCTTTCTCTTTTCTCTTCTTTTCTTTTCTCTCCTTTTCTTTCCCTTTTGTAGTTCGCACCTCGCTACGACATTCCCTTTTTCTGGTTGATATTCTTTCATTTTTTGTTTCCTTTCCTTTCCCATCTTTCTTCTTTTCACGCGCCCAAGAGGCTGCATTTCTGTCATTGACTGGCACCGGTTTTTTTATATCATCATTTCATTCTCAGCACACTTTTCAACAACTAAAATCACCTCCCTTTGACAGGGTATTTTCACATCGAGTGCTTGGCCATTCATTCTTTTCTCATCATCCGACGTTTTTCAGCATCTTTCTCTTCTCGTCCTTTATTTTTTCGCCCTCATCCTCTCACAATGCATTACTCAACAGCCCTGGCAGCCCTGGCCGGCTTTGGCTCTCTAGTCTCCGCAGGTAGGTCTTACACGATCATGACACAACCTTCAAGAAAACATAACTAATAGAACAGCACCTGCACACAAGATCCACGATATCTCAGCTCGTGCAAACAATGACAACAACAAGAACAACAACAAGAACAATGGCAACAACAACAGCCGGAATAACAACAACAACAACAACAATGGTGCAAACATCATTGGCATTTCGCCCGCAGCACTCCTCGGTGGAAACACAGTCGTCATCGAGCAGACCGTTCTCCAGCCGCAGATTACCGTTGTCCAAGAGAACCTGGATCTCGTCAACCAGCTGGCCATCACAGCCGAGCAGGAGTTCTCGGCGCTCGTGCAGGCCCAGCTTGCGCTCGTCAACGAGGTCGAGACCATCAAGAACAACATCCGTGTCAACCACTTCTTGGCTCGTTTCTCTCAGGTCAACACGGTCATTGTTTGTGTGACCGAGCTGGTCGATCTCCGCGGCGGCAACAGTGGCCGCAACTCTCGCTTCATGGTCAACCAGCTGCTCGCCGACAACGGCCAACCCCAGAGCTCGGTGGTTGTCATGATCTCGGCCGCCAACCCAGTCACGATTAATGCTGCTCAGCCCACGCTTGATCTTACGGGTCTTCTGGGTGCCGCTAACGCGACTGCCGCCTCGGTCGTGGCTGCCGCAACTGCCTCCACGTCGACCGCTGCTTCCGCAACTGCTAGCGCTGCTGCCGCTGCTTCCTCTTCAGGCAACTCCACCTCCACCAGCAACCTGGCAGGCCTTTTGGCCGGCCTCACTGGCAACGTTGCTGCTTTTGACCCCAACAACCCGTTCGGTGGCATCAACCAGACCGTCATCCTGCCCTACGGCTCCAAAGCCCCCAGCCTGCCCAACGGCGCCCAGATCGTGGCGGACCCGGCCAACATCATCTTCCCCACCCGCAACGGCCTGCTCGTCGAGGACATTAAGCAGTTCAACCAGGACTGCGCCCTCTACAACGCCAATGGTCTGTCGCTCTTCAACCTGCAGTCGTCGATTATTGCCGCCGAGGCCATTGCTGCGCTTGAGGTCGGCAGCCTGAGCATTGGCTCGTCGTCCAGCCTCAACGCCGCCGCTGCGGCTCTCCTTTCTGGCGCCGGTTCGATTGTCAACGTTGGCTCTCTCGGTGGTGCTGTTGCTGGCTCGTCTTCGACGTCCACGTCAGCAACAACTGCCGCTGCTGCCGCTTCCACTGCTGCCGCTTCCACTGCCGCCGCAACTACCAGCGCCGCCACCGTTGCTGCTGCTCCTGCTGCGGCGTCTACAACAGCTGCCGCCGCTGTGGTTGCAGGTGCCGCTGTTGTTAACCCTGTTGCTCCTGCTGCTTCAGGCGCTCCTGCTGCCTCGGCTGCTCCTGCCGCCGCACCTGCCGCATCTGGCGGCGGTGTTGGTGTCCAGATCGTGGCCCTCCCGGCTGCTGCATAAACTTAATGCCTTCAGTCCAACCTTTTTGACAACGGCTTTCTAGCTTGTCTTGATGACGAGTGGTCTTTCTTCTTTCTTCTTTCTTGTTATTATTTCGTACATAGACCCGACGTTACGTCCCCCGTTTTCTCTTGTTCTATAGTTTCTCTTCGCTTTCCTATTCCTTTCCTTTTCCTTTTTCAACTCTTTTCTTCCCCTGTTCTTTTTTCTTATTTCCTTTCTTTTGTTCATGTGTATAGGATTTATTCGGTCCCTGGAGGCGCCTAACACTGGGTAAATAGTGTATGAAATCAATATTGAGATACCATTTAAAATACTGTCTTTGGCGCTGCATTCTGCTACTCAATTGTCTTACAGAATCGTGCCTATCACGCATTGTTTGTTTAAAGAGATGTTTACGCCTCACTCACACCGGCAAATCTTGCCATATCGGTGCCATTTCGTTCGTCTCAACCGCCAGAACGCATGACGGACCTGCTCGCATCAACGTCGATTTTTCTCGCCAAGATTGCCAAGATGTGCAAAACAGATTTTCGCCATGCCCGGCGCATCGGTCGATTCGATGGAGGCTGTGTGAAGATGATAGCAGGGTCAGGGTTGGATGGTAAAAGTGCACGAAATAAGAAAAGAAAAATAAATAATGAGAGAACCTTTTAACATCAGAGTCAATATAGGCGGCGCTACCGCATTTTCTGTGACGTTTGATCGGTGCACATCTTGCGTTTCAAGCGCCCACTGTGATCCGGTCCAGGAACCTGGGGTGTGTTTGTAAGATGTGACTTGCACAATAATAGCCACACACTCACACGCCCATCGAAAACTTAAAATGGCAGCTTCAAGGGAGTGTTTCTTGTTGCATCTAAACAAAAAATATCAAGGCCTCAAGACAATATTTCACATAAATAGTAGATCTTCTTTGGAAAATATAACATTGCTTTCGATTCTCATGTGAGTTGTCAGGTTGTGTAAGCCGTTCGAGTGTCAGGGCTGTGTTTTGGAAGAGCACCAAAATCGCAGTGAAATGCTAGCACAGACAAAACGGCACAGTACGAAACTACTGTATGAGCATCGATTTCATCGGACTTAAGACTGGATACATCATGTGATATACGCCAGAAGTTCATGTGACATGATTAGTCAATGGTCGCGATAGCGTCCAGATTTGTCCGACCGCCAACCCTATCCTCCTGCAATTATGTTTTTCCGGGCTGCCGCACCAAGTCGTAAAATTTCGCACCAAAACCAACGCCCTTTCCCATTGGGAGGGGGTAACTCTCGGGAGGGCTTGCTGGCTCCACACTGCCAGGGAAATTTTTTGCAAAAGAGTTTGGATCGCTTTTGTCGATAGTCCACGATTTCTCTCTTCCCTTTCCTTTCCACCTTCAACCACCACCCAACACAAGAGCAACATCCACGTCGGTTAGACGAAGAAGTTGCCCATCATGTCTCTCGTCGGAGGTGAAAAGAGTGAGTTGCATCCCCCTTTTCAATGGAATCATCGACTTTCGACGTCCTCGCCACCCATCCCGGCCTCACCGCGCTTTCGAATCCGAATCTCGAAGACCATGACGGCGGTCGGGATGGTCACGGCATCCGGGACGAACGACGATGGAATGATCAGAGACAGGCTTGCTAACATCTTTGCGTGCAGATAACTTTCAGTTCGTACGTATTTTGCTCCCATTCCAACCGCCGACCTCGATATCGAATTTTTGTCACGATTTCGAATTTTCTACGTTTCTGCATCCAATCGATCAACGCATCTCAGCGGCTCGACCAGATCCGAAATGACACTAGACATCGAGATGAAGGCATCACAGACAACAGCAAGGAAAGCGAATTGCTAACAGGAGGAATTAGATCATCCGTCTGCTGAACACCAACATCGATGGCAAGCAGAAGGTCGTCTGTTAGTACCACCCACAACTCCAAAGAAGGAGGACAAGAAACGTTTTTGGATGCAGGAAGGAACCGTCGCTGACATTCATTTTAGACGCCCTGACCAAGGTCAAGGGTTGCGGTCGCCGTTATGCCAACATCGTCGCCAAGAAGGCCGATATCGACCTGAACATGCGGTATGTCTCATCGCCCAATATCCATCGATCGAACGACGAAACAGGAACAAATCGACAGACGCGAGGCAGCACCTCGCCAACACGAGTGTTTTCTCTCGCCTCGCCGATCTGATCCGAATTGCCGTCTCAAGCCGCCAAACCCGTGTCGGACCAATACACTGACTTTTTTCTCCTATAGCGCCGGTGAGCTCTCTGCTGAGCAGCTCGAGCGGATAGTCAGCATCCTGCAGGCTCCCACCCAGTACAAGATCCCCAGCTGGTTCCTTAACCGTCAGCGCGATATCGTCGACGGCAAGGACAGCCAGATCCTGGCCAACGGTGTCGACTCCAAGCTCCGTGAGGATCTCGAGCGCCTCAAGAAGATCCGCTCCCACCGTGGTCTCCGCCACTACTGGGGCCTCCGCGTCCGCGGTCAGCACACCAAGACCACTGGTCGTCGCGGCCGGACCGTCGGTGTCTCCAAGAAGAAGGGTGGTTAAACAAGAAATCGGGAATTTCTTTGCGTTGCTCTCGTCTCGTCTTGCTGCAAAAGAGAGACAGAGCCTTGGGGACGAGGAGGTTGTGGAGGAAGAAAAAATCCAATTTGGATGGAGATGGGAGCAAACGGTTTTTGGTATCAGGGAAACATGGTTCGGTGTATCTCTTTCCATTTTTTTACTACTGTTCTGCTTGTTCGTCTATTACATACAGGCTCTCGCATCGAGAGACGGAGTGAAAAAATAAAACAAAAATAAAAATTATCAAAACATCGCACCTGTCTCACATGCTTTGAATGATCGATCACCACGCAACATACCACCGGCTTTGCTGCAAACAACTCTTTGACATATTTATCTTGAGAGTCTATATGAGTATTGTAAAAGCACTTTTCCTAGACGCCAAATGCAAAAGGCATAACATCATTCATAGCAAACAAAGCAAAGCTCAAAAGCCAAATGCAAGCTCAACACTCAATACTCAACGCTCAACCCCTCTTAATCCTCTTGCGTGACCGTGACATCCAAGACCTCGACACGGCCCTGACCACGAGTCTCGTTATCCACAAAGTCGGACAGCGCCTTGAAAGCACCCGGCTCCACAAAGCCAGTCACCTCCCAGCTCGAGCCCACGACGTCCTGGTTCTCGACCTGCTCCACATAGCTGAGAATCTTGTCCTTGACCGTGCCCGGCGCCTTCTTCTGGCCGCTGTCGTCCCCAGAAGATGCTGCTGCGGCCGAAGCCTTGACGGCCTGCTTGAGGACGCTCGTTGTGCACGTCACACGGAGACGCATGCGAGCACGCATCACAGGGATGGGCTGCAGAGCAATCAGAGCCTTCATGGCATCGAGAGCCTGTGATTTTGCGCTCTTGGCAGCCGTCACACCCGTCCACATCGGGACCTTGGCAGCAGGCGCCGCTGCGGAAGTTTCCTTGTCGGCAGCCTCATCGTCAGACCCGGCCTTCTTGTCTTCGCCGTCCTCCTTCTCATCGCCCGCCTCCTGTTTTTGCTTCTGCTCTAGCTGCTTCTGCTCCTTTTGCTCCTTGTGCCGCTGTTCTTGCTGCTGGTGTGCCTGTGCACTTAGCATGTCCAGAGCCTTTTCAATCATGCCTGTCGTATAGACTCGCCGTGTTCGCGGATCGACCAGCTTGCCCGCCACAATATCAATGACCTCGTGGTGTACTCGGTCTAGCTGTGCGGCTCGTTCCTTGTCGCCGACTTGCAGCTCGCCCTTTTTCAAAATTTCCAAGACGACAGACTCGGTCGTTGCTTTGCTGCCAAAGGCCTTGGTCAGCTCGGCGGCGGGCGCGGTCTGGCCCTTGGACACATTGATAAAGACGTTGGGGATCTGGAGGACGTTGTCAAGGTCGGTCTCGATGCCTGAACGCCACTCGAGCACCTTGTTCTTGTAGCAGGCGATCTCGAAGCGCTTCTTGCCCTTCTTGAGACGCACAAGCGACACGTTGGTCAGCTTGATCTGGTTCGACGGCTGGTTGATCTGGCGCGACATGGTATCGGTTCAGGTTGCAAATCCAAGTTTATGATTCGTTTGGTAAAAAAAAAGACGGGCCAGGGGGGTTGGGTGTCGATATCTTGTCGATGCGTTGTCTTCCAACGTCTGGCCGTTGACCCTCTCGCTTCGTTTGTTGGTGCTCCGGGGTTTTGGTGAAGGGGTGGTCAGGCCGACTTTAATACCGGTTGTATGCAAAGAAACACATAAGCAAGGTAAACCGATCTGGTATCAGATGTTTGCCATAGTCAACAAAGCACAGTGTAGTGCAGCTTGCATACAAAATTTTGCGTGACGTTTGGAGTCGAACCGCACTATCATTATTACTAAGTACGTCGTATCTCTGCAAAGTGGGAAGTGACGGTGAGTGACTCAAGATACCCCGCCTAGGCGCTTTCCACATGCCTAAAATTAATCATAATGAGTGCAATCAGCGGCCCAGAGCGCCCAACGAACAGCGCATAATTAGTGGCGAGCTCGCACACGTCAATGGCAATTATGCACATAAACAGGCAGACTTCAAATAAAATGTAGCTGCACAAGAACAATGAGGCGACAAAAGATCTTCAGATAAAAAAGGACCGTCGCCAACAAGAGAGAGACACTTTACGGAGTAGACACTGTGAGACTGTGTCGGAGCAAATGCGCCTTTGTGCCGCCTGTTTTTCTACAAAAGCTGCACGTGCATACAGTACCAATTGTACAGTGCACATCCAGTTCGCCTACGGCCACCAAGAAGCAGGAACGAGAAGGATAGCATCATAGCACAGCACCTTGGGCCAGTCACACCCGCCGCCACCTTCCCCACTCCGCGCGTTGCCTGGCCGAGGGAAGGAGGAAGGTGCTGTCATCACCCGCCCTGTTTCAGCTGTGGGAGATAGTGCGCTGTGCATTTGGGATGCTAGCACCGATAACGTTTGGCTCGCGGCTGCCTTATTGGGGCTGCGGCTTGATCTTCCGGCGCTGCGAGCAAGCTCAGATACCTCTTTGTCTCGTCCTTCCTCTTTCGGTTCCTTTCTCCTCTTCGTACCTTCCTGCTTCTTCCCTGCTTCCTTTGTTCGTTCTCCCATCTCTCTCTCTTTCTACATCGTCTTCCCATTTGTGTTGAGTTGTTTTTCTTTTCAATTCTGTCTGTTAATCGCATCTCTCCATCGATCAGGTGCCCAATTCCACCTATCGCAATCGCACCCTCCTAGATCTCTCCACCTCAAGTATATTGCCCGCCATGCGCATTGCCGCGTCAGCCGTCCTCGTTGGAGCGGCCTCGGCGTCGATTCTGACGCCGCTCGGAGGCCAGCAGCAGGTCCTCGGCGAGTCTGCCAAAAAGCCTCTGAGCTCTTCGGATGATTCCACTGCTGCCAGCAACCCTTTCGCTGCCTTCAAGGATGCCGTCAAGGGCTGGACTGGCGATGCTGAGGCCCTGTGGGAGGACATCAAGCTGCACATCCCCGACGCTTTCGAGAAGTCGACTTTCTTCTCGAGCCCCAAGAAGCACACTCGCCGCCCCGACAGCCATTGGGACCACATCGTCAAGGGCGCTGACATCCCCTCTGCGTTCGTCACGACCGCTGGTGGCTCCAAGTCCAAGGATAGCCTGGATGCCTACAACCTCCGCGTGAAGGCTGTGGATCCCTCTGGCCTCGGCATTGACAAGGTCAAGCAGTACAGTGGTTATCTTGATGATGACGAGAATGACAAGCATCTTTTCTACTGTACGTAGTCATCTTTCTGATGATCCATACATTCTGCCCACTTCCCGTACTAACCATCCCAGGGTTTTTCGAGTCCCGCAATGACCCCAAGAACGACCCCGTCGTCCTTTGGCTGAACGGCGGCCCCGGCTGCTCTTCGCTGACCGGTCTCTTCTTCGAGCTCGGCCCCTCGGCCATCGACGAAAACATCAAGATCGTCAACAACCCCATGTCGTGGAACGCCAACGCGTCCGTCATCTTCCTTGACCAGCCCGTCAACGTCGGCTACTCCTACTCCGGCCAGTCCGTCAGCAACACTGTTGCTGCTGGCAAGGATGTCTACGCCCTCTTGACCCTGTTCTTCAAGCAGTTCCCCCAGTACGCCAAGCAGGACTTCCACATTGCTGGCGAGTCCTACGCCGGCCACTACATCCCCGTCTTTGCCCACGAGATTCTGTCCCACAAGGACCGCAACATCAACCTCAAGTCCGTCCTGATCGGCAACGGTCTGACCGACCCCTACACCCAGTACGAGCAGTACCGCCCCATGGCTTGCGGTGATGGTGGCTGGCCCGCCGTCCTCGACGAGTCCCAGTGCCGTACCATGGACAACGCCCTCCCCCGCTGCCAGTCTCTTATCGAGGGCTGCTACAAGTCTGAGAGCGTCTGGAGCTGCGTTCCTGCTGCTATCTACTGTAACAACGCCATGCTCGGCCCGTACCAGGGTACCGGCCGCAACGTCTACGACATCCGCGGCCCTTGCAAGGACAGCAGCAATCTGTGCTACCCCCAGATGGGCTGGATCGCCGAGTACCTGAACCGTGATGATGTGAAGAAGGCTGTCGGTGCCGAGGTCGACAACTACGACAGCTGCAACTTCGATATCAACCGCAACTTCCTGTTCCAGGGTGACTGGATGCAGCCCTTCCACCGTCTTGTCCCTGACGTCCTGGCCGAGATCCCCGTCCTGATCTACGCTGGTGATGCCGACTTCATCTGCAACTGGCTCGGCAACCGTGCCTGGGCTGACGCTCTCGAGTGGGACGGCCATGACGCCTTCAACAAGGCCACCACTGAGCCTCTGAAGCTCTCGGGCAGCAGCTCCGTCGCCGACGCTTTCTTTAAGAAGGAGGGCTACGGCACCGTCAAGGCCGCCGGCAACTTCACCTTCATGCGCATCTACAACGCCGGCCACATGGTCCCTTACGACCAGCCCGAGGCCTCTCTGGACTTCTTCAACCGCTGGCTCGGCGGTGAGTGGTTCGAGCAGTAAATTGCTCGTTTCCGCTTGACTCCAATCACACAAACGAGTCCCGAGGAGCACATAGTGTCGCAATGATTTAGTATTCTTAAATTGAAGTGGTCTTTATTTTTCTTTTCTTGTTGCCCCTGATTCTTTGTCGTCTTTGTCATCGTTTCCTAGATTGAAAGACGAGTTGGCCTCGAGCCAAACAGGCATCTCTTGTGGGTACAGCACCCACTTGGGATTCATCATGTCGCCAATGGTTGCCTTCATGTTTTTTGCCTTTTCCACTCCATTCTTCTTCGGCGTTACTACATTTATTGCTTTATCTTTTTGATGTTTGAGTGTATACGACTTTTATCTGCTGGACGGGCTTGGTAACTGGTGAAGCTCCGTTATTTGTCACTGTAGAAACGTGAGAGTGTGTGTGTTGCTACCAGAATACAATTATTATTTTTAATATCCAAGATGCTTCCCAAAATGCTCCCCACCGGATGCCACGTTTTTTACTATGCCACGTGTGATCCACGTTGGCTCCCGTTCCACCTCGGTCCGTTGTTACACACACTATGGACAAGGAACAATGTGCATTGAATCGAATGGGAAACTGAATTATTCATGTTATTTCAAAAATATCTTTACACACGCCAAAGATGCGTTTTTGGTATTGACCAGCCTCGTTGCAAATGCGATTAGCAAAAATGGCCACAGATCGTCCCAACCAAGGAATCACGGCCGTTGTTGGAGAGAAAACAATCGCAAACCCGATATAATACGCCTTCGTCCTTTTCCAGAAACAGAAAACAAAGAAAAGTCGGGAAGAGCCCTTCCCCAAGAACAAGAAAAGACAAATGAGAAGAGGAAATAGAAAATAGAAAATAAAAAATAAGTATATGCCCTAGCCAAATCCATTTGGCCGCACCCCCGTCCCACCTGTGCAGATGATTCAAGCGTCTCTTTTGTGAGAACCTCCTGTCATGCTCCCCTAAAATGACCAGTTCGGTTTGTTTGAGCGCATAGCCCTCCATAATGTGCGCTCTGTATGCGTTGTGTTGAATGCCCGTCATCAAAATAAACACCAACGGCCAATGACCGAGTATCGAAACAATGAAAGGAAAAGAAAGTAGTAAAACCTGGTGGAAACGCATGGCGTGCCCGACACGCCCGCTCGCATCCTTTTTTGCAACATAAGAGAAACCGAACAGAATTAGAATACAAAGGGAATAGGAGCGTTCGTAAATAGTAAAAATGGTTTGTAAATGGCCAATATGGGGGTGAGATGCCATATGGCCGTAAATGTGGGATCCAAACAAAACAACGTAGAAGTTAGAAATAGTACTTAACGGCAGTTATCTTGAACTACCGTCTGCTCATTACTATTGTTGGGCGTGGGGAGAGGGGGGCTCGGGCTGAGGTGTCGGCGGAAGAATGTTAACGCGTTCATCCGGAACCGGCTCGACTTCTTCTTGAGGAAGGGCTCTTCCCGGTGTGACTTCCGGCCCCCGTTGTCACCACTAATTCCGCCTGAGGATAAAGAGGAGCCATCCTCGCGGGACACCTGTGCGCTGATCAGCGCCTCAGAGTGACTCTTGGTAATGTCGTTCGGAGCAGAAGTGTTGGCGGACGCAGTTGGCAAGCTTGATGGGCGATCCATAGAATCGCGGCTAATAATGCTGGTACCCTGGGTGCTAGGTGAGAGTGGCATCTTCCCTGTCGTAGCGCTGGTCGCTTGAGAGGCCCAATCGCCGCCTCCAGGAAGAGATGTGCTACCATCCGTTGCCTCACTCACCCGCTGTTTGGATGATGCCAGGGGCCGACCGTCGTTGATACCGAATGGGTCACTGGCTGCGAACTCAGCAACGGCGTCGTACTGCGTGCTATTTCCGTTGTGGCTCTTGTAGAGGTCGTTCAATGCAGGCATTCCCTTGGGCGAAATTGCGTCTCCGTTCTCCGCGTGCCCGTTCGAGCGTGTGGCACAATTATCGTGTGTCGGCGGAGCGCCATTCTCAGCACCGTTACCGAGGGTTCCGGATTGCTGTTGCTGCTGTTGCTGCTGTTGCTGCTGTTGCTGCTGTTGCTGCTGGTGGTCTGCGGGAGCCTCCTTCGGAACGGCCAAGCTCATGGTGCGTGGCGAGAGTGTCCCGTGGGAGGAGGAGAGCTGGAGTTGTCCAGTCGCCGCTTGGACAGTCCCCTCAGCAATACCTGCCTCAAAGATCGCCCTGTTCACTTCAAGCTCGTCTACGCAATACTGCATAGCTGGCATGATGCTGGCGATTCCTTGGAACAACGGGATGGCAAACAAATTCATGAAACCAAGCTGGGAGCGGAAAAGAGACACATTATCCTTCTTTGGTGGTGACACCAAGGATGACTTGATCGCGAGCTCGTTTTCCATAAAAGCTTGCCGCGAAAATTCATCAGAAAGAATGTGCATCCACTGCACCGCAGTGTCGTGCCGTCTCGCCACATTGCTAATGTCGGCACACTTAATTAGCAGGGCGCAAGCGAGAGCCGTCTGCTCTTCCAACATCCGGCCGTTCCAACCATCGATGGTACTGCTCTCCGCGAGTTTTTCCTGGGTGTTTCCGAGTTTCTTCATGTAGTCGAAATGCAGGCCCATGTCGGTGGCCAGAATAGAGCTGGTCATGAGGTTTCTCATTTTGCTGTCGTTGAAGGCAGCAGGCCAATACCGCCGCAGAATCTGAGAGTAGGCAGCACAGTGGAACGATTCGAGGACAGAGCGATCGTTGTAGAGTTGAGCTAGAGGAGTGTTGAGAACGACAAGGAAGCCATTGTTCACGCCGGGGTGTCCAACGTCGTGCCCAATGGCTGTGATGAGAAGAGTGAGTGCCTCGAAGGGGCGAATGAGAGACGCCATGGGAGACTTTTGCGCGCTTTGATCAGGTGTGGTGGTCGAGGTAGACGATGGTAGGGGGTAAGGAGGAAGGGCCCCGATGTTTACCAGAAAATTAAATGTGGCCTGCAGAACATCGACCACATGTCTGAAATTATGGTACGGCACAAAAGAGTTGTATGCCGCCCTGCAAGCAATAAGGAAGCAGATGAGCTGATCCGTTGGTATCCGCCATTCAGCCAGCTCAGGCATGGACAGAGCATGCTTGAACATTAGAGCCGAAGCCTCAACAAGCTCGTCGTCGTCATAGGCGTGGGCTGAGAAATGCCAGTTGCCAATCGAGGATGCCACAAATTGCTTTCTGCGAGGAGTAACGGTAATACGAACGGCATCAACAGGGAGTTCATCACCCTCTTCCATTTGGCAAATTCTCCGCATAAGGGACGCCACCATGGTCTCACGCAGGTAAGCAAAGGGGCGGTTGTCTGCAATTCCAACCCAGGAACGCTTGCGGCCACGTCGTAACTCAAGAAGAGCCTGCTGGTCTCGTGCAGCACTCTTATGTGCCCAGTATGCGCGGATCTCAAGGTTCGTAATGCTTTGTGGCTGGATAGGGCTGAAAAGAACATCGATGGCGCCCAGTTTCAGGCAGCTCTTCAGCAATGACCGGTTGAGTGCCCGCTTCCTTTTGAAAAGTTGAGCTGAGCTTGTCCCTGCGTCCTCCTCGGGACTTTGAGAAACTGGTACTTGCGCATCCTCGGATTCGGAAAACTTTATGACAGAGACTGGGACAATGAGCTTCGACAGGTTTCGTAGATGTGCTTCGGAGACGATGCGCCGAAGAAGACGCAGGCCGTAAACCTCATCTGTCGGAGGTGTGTTCGGAACAGAGCCTACTTCGACTAGTGGTGCGGAATGCGGCGAAGGGGATCTTGATTGCTCGTCTAACGGTATGCGCTCGTCGTAGGGTGTGCCAATCAAAACGATGGTTGGCTTGAGACCCATCATCGATTCGTCCTGTAGGTCAAAGAGCTTTGCCATGCAGGCACTTCCGGTTCCACAAAGGTGAACTGCACATTCAAGGAAAACAAAAACTCCGTCAGCTCATGCAACAATTACTTTTGGCAGCATGCCAAGAAAGCAGCTACTTACCATCACCAAAAACGTCAGCCAATAGGCTTATGTTCTCTTCAAGCGTTTTTGACTCCCATGTTGTTGTTGCTGGGACGTCGACTTCTGTGTGCTCGGCCACTTCCTGTCTTAGGACACTATCCGCTGGCCGAGCACGGAAGACACGGTCTTCTTGGATAGCATCGTCAACGTAAATGACGTTGCAAAGTGTTGCGTCCATTGCGGCAGGCGTAGGGCGACCGAGTCTCGACGACTGGTCTTTGCCGCGAATGGGAAGGGAGGGAAAGGTAAGTAAGAAAAAGGCGATAAAAGGAAACGGTTGTGTCCAGAATCGCGGATCAAAAAGTCAGGGTACAAGCACCAGACTTTTCAATTCGTCAGGAGAGGGGGGATTCGCCAACCCGAAACACCAGGCGGCGCAGCGATAACAGGCACGAGGTTCCGAACGATACACCTTGTACAACAGCCACCAGCCCCCACAGAAAAGAAAACAAATGCAATTGAATTCTTTTCTGTGATGTTGTGCCTCGAGAGGCGGAAAAAAATCAAAACCGATTTAGTTTTCCCGAGAAAATTTTTGAAAATGCGATTGTGGCGACAGCAGAGTCGAGTTTGGAAATAGGGCGCTCCTCAGTGGCAGCAGGTGCCCGCTTGAAAATCCGAGACGGTTCAGGATGGCGATCCAGCTGTTTTCGAGGAAACCGAAATCCGATTGCTAAATTCGACCCTCGGGCAGGAAAATCGATCGAGAAACAAGAGCGTCCGGGGAGAGCATTGGGCGGTGCGTTTGGGAGGGTAAGAAAATGCTGATTGTGATGTGAGCACACGACCAAATGGTGATGAGTCTGGAGGAGTGCTGGTGCCGAATCAGAGGAGGTTTGGCGAAGACGGACAGTGTCGCAATCGAAAGTTTTGTCGCACTGCTTCCAAAAAAAAACCCGTGTGGTCAAAGAGCTTGCGTGACAATGTAAGGTGGTCTCTGTAAGGACACAGATGGGTCATCAGCAACAAAGAACATATGTGGTCAAGATAAAAAACAATATCCTGCCGAGCAGGTCGAATATGCCAGCTGCCCAAATTGTCCCAGGAACGAAATCGAAAAGAAAGTCGGGTTCGAAGCGTCGAAGTCAAATAAACCGGTGTCAGTCGCTGTGGTTCGTTCTTTGAAAGGAGATGTGGCTGCGACTCGACCGCAAACTGTGCATGCGACAGCGTCTACTCGCTGTGTTGGTCGAAGTCCAGTCGAGGTCCAGTCGACAGGTTGTGCAGTTTCCTTCGGAGGTTGTCCTGCTTTAACCTATGATCGGGTGGGAGAGAAAGACGTGCGAAGAACTCGGCAAAGATGCGGCTGGAGTTCGTTTTTGACGGGCGATTCGTTGGAGACAGGAAGCAGAATATCCGTTTATATTCGAGTCGCGAGACGTTGTGAAAGAAACTTACCGTTGGGTATGAGGTAAGGAGAGGGCAAAAGTCGTAACAAGGTCCAGAGATTGCGAGAGGTGGGAAAATTGGAAGAATAGTAAATGATGTTCGTTGAATGGTTGAGGCAGACAAAGGAAACCGTGTCGAGCGAGAAAGTAAGGAGTATCGAAGGCTTTCGTACGGGAAGAGAGAATGAGTGTTGAAGGTCGAAAACAAAGACGAAAGAAAGAAACAAGAAGGGAATGTCAAAAGGCCAATCGCAAGTCTACGACACGGAGGCGAATCGGAGCGAGTCGAGAAAGAGAAGGCCAGAAAGATCTAAAAGGGAGAAAGAGGGTTCGAGATAATGCGGAGAAAAAGAGACGACAAACCAAGAAGCGGAGATTCGTCGAAATGTTCGAAAAGGAATAGAAAGAAGAGAGAAAGGTGAGGAGGAGAGAAAAGGGAAAGGCGAAACCCGATACACACAGAATGGCAACAATAGCAGGAGCGAAGGTGTCAAAATGGGTGAGGGCCCAATGGGAAAGAGCAGCAGAGGGGAAACGAGAGAGGAAAGAGGCGACCAGGGGTCCTTTTTTCGCAAGAAAGAGGAGAAGAAAGGGGGGGTGTGCGTGATTGTGGGTGGGTGGGTGGCTGCGATTAGAAGGTCCTGGGGTGGGAAAGGCGAGAAGGAAGAGCGAAGATGACGGGACCAGGGCAGCCAGAGCAAAGAGGAGGGAGATAAAATGGGAGGGGAGACAGTGATGGGGTGGAAGAGCGGCTTCTTCTGGGGCAACAGTGCTTCGAGAAGGGGCAAGGAACAACCGGATTAAAGGGGGTGCGTGAATCCCACGTTCTGTTCTTTCCTTTTTTGGCGGATGGCCTTGTTGCTTGCTTTTTTCCCGACCAGGAAGGGACGATTAAATTACACATGGAAATACAGCACAGCTTAGTACAACAGCACTGGCCAGCCCTGACTAGGCCACACATGTTCGCGCACGCATCGACGACACTCTGAACGACCTCTTGATCGCTACCGCCTAACCACAGAACACCGTCTGGCAAACTACGAAATATGTAGAAATGAGCGGCCAAGGGTCCTACGACATATACATGCACGCTCTGTACGATTAATTTAAGAAGGCGCCCGGCGAGAGAAACGAAAAGGAGGACAGTGCAAGAGAAATAACGTGCGCAGTGCGCTGCTGCAGGGAGGGCAGTGGAGGAAAGAGAACACCTCCGGTGAAGTTGGTTCCTTCCTTTTTGCTTCCTTTGAAAGTGGAGCAACAGGGGAAGGAAGGGGAATGGGAGGGGGCCAGGCCTGAGAGACAAGCGCGAGGCAAGAAGAACAGGCTTCGAGAAGGTCTGTGGAAGCCTGCGCCGAAAGTTCTTTGCGCCCCGCTTGCGTTAGTGCATGTGGGCCAGCCAACGACAGGGCAGCAGCGCAGAAGGAGAAGCAGCCAAGGCCACTGAGCACGGAGATAGGGCGCGGGTGAATGGGGCGAAAAAGTCACAGGAAGGGACGAAATGCAAAAAGTGCAACTCAAGGTTGTTGTCACGTTGACAGCATAACACGCCCATCATAGGCGTCCGTGATATCGTGTTTGGCAATAGCTAATGGAAAGCGAGGCAAGGGCGATCGACGAAATGGCGGCAGCTACGAGGGAGGTATTTGATCGTCGTGAGCAGAGGGAGAGGGACCGCACCTTCCCAGATGGCTGGGTGAAGCCCAGGCAAAAGTCAAGATCGAGTGAATCGTGCCTCCTTATTCCCCGACTTCTCCTTCTCTTCTTGTTTCTCAAAACCCAACGAACGCTCCGTGGGAATGCCTTCTTCATTGTTGCAATTGTCGTCGCCCCCTCTTTCGCCCTTTCGCTCTTTGCACATCGTCCGTTGTCTGTTTTTAATTACCCTCCTTTTCAGCCTTTCACCCACGTCCGGCCATGCAATTTTACCGACCGGCTCTCCAGCGATATAGCAGACATCCTATTGCGTCTTAAGGTCTGAAAGATGCAATATAGCAGAGATACGACGGCAGACACGCCCTATTGAGTTTCGCGCCAACGTGTATTCTTCGATAATACAAATCGTATTGACGATATCTGAATACACAAGTATTCGTATCCGAGGTGCAAACGACAAGACCGTGGCTAGCAACCAGAATTTGACAGCCTCCCGCTCCCGTGTCTTGGCTGTGCCACTCTTTGTGCAGGTTTCAAAGATTTTCCTATTATTTTTCCTTCCTTCTCGAAGCGATCGAAGCAATCGAAGCTTTCGAAGCTTTCGAATTGTTCGAAATTTCCCACGCACTCTCGAATCGCCGTTCTCCGGAGGTCAAGTGGCAAAAATACGGGGCGAAATAAAAAGAAACAAAAGAAGGGAATGCAACGAGGTGAGAGCGACAAACACCACGAAAAGACGCCCTCGACACCCCCAAAGACCTATCAACCGTGAGAAATTTTCTGACCGCGAATCGACAGGGAACAGAGACCAGACCGTCCAAAGAGGACTGGGAGAGCCACCATCCAGTTGAGCCAGTGCCCAACTGCACCCACCCAGCACCCACCCAGTACCACAGAATCCAGCCCAGACTCCACCGGCATTGCCCTCAAAACCGACCTAATAACTCGACGGCAGGTCGCCATCCTCATTGCGGTCTAGTGCTGCCCTGGAGGAGCCTGCATTCTGAACCCGACCTTCCTTATCAAGGTTAAAAGGCTTGTTCATTTTTCGCGCTTGGGGGATGCGCAACTGGGGCACTGCCACTCTGGAGAGGAGAGAAGCTGGGAAGATGCAGGAGACGCCTGTCGATTGCAGCTCTCCGACGTACGTATCTTTGACGTTACTGGGCCGCCTTAGTCCTCCCGTATCTAGCACCTGTAAGTCGTATCTGTTATGTAGATCAGCGTGCTATCGCACCACAGGCGCGGGCCCTCCTTCCTCCTCGCCAAATGACCTCCTTCAAATCGCTGACCGACAGCCATCCATTCACCCCAAGAAGAAAAACGAGGCAGGCCAATAGCCATGCAAGACCGTGGTTTTTCCTGTCTAGATGGCGAGGTAGCACCCTCGGCCCCCGGATCCACGCTGACGAAAAGGCCAGGAAGGGAAAGTGGTGGAGGGAGGGAGCACACCTCACATGGGCGATCTTGAACGTTCTCGGGGGGTGTTCCGTGGGGACACAACGGTCTTTTTGTGCAGCTCGCAGCGGGCGTTTCTCAAGATGGCAGGAGAAAACGCAGAGGAAGACAACACTGCTCCCAATCAGGAGGGTGGACGACCATGGACGACAATGGAGAATGGAGAATGCGACCAGGAGCACCAATGCAAGTGCTATGTACGACGTACAAATGCCGACCAATGCATTCGACATCAGTCATGAGAAGAGCCTTGTATTCGTACGGCATGGGATGCTACTCAAAAGGGCCAGTGTCCAGAGTACTGATACGAGTCCGTACTCGTCCAGGAAGACTGAGCTGTCGAAAAGGGCGAAGCAAGATCCAGGCCGTCCTATCCACCTATCGGCCACCGTACAGTGTCCTTCCGTGCGGCGAGGGTGATATTTCATATTGCCGACAGCACTGCCCGACCCAGCGGCTTGGTTTGCACTGAAAGGGCCTCTCGACCAGTCCCCTGCCAAGGCTGTATCGAGAAAAGAACCTCGAGATCCGAGACAAGAAAAGAACTCATCTGATTGCGCGCTAGAAGCAACAGACAATTCCATCCACAAAACGGAGGCTTGCCACGCATATCAATGATACAAGAACGGAGCAATACTGGGCATATCAGTGATATCGATACGTCGTGTCTTAGCAGGGCATTTCTGGTGTTCCTTTATCTTGCCGAGGCAAGTGCTTTCTTGTTACTCACAACAACCTCCACGCGAGTACGGAATATTACGTGGTTATACAAGTACAAGGAGTTGTACTATCTGAATACAATATGCCGTGTCCTATGAGATGATTTTTCACGCTGACTGACAGGGGCTGAGGGCCTGTTGTTCAACTGATGTGCTATGTGGGAAAGAGTCAACGAAACCCAGGGTGTGACACACCACGTTGATACACCACACTGATAAGAAAAAGGGCAAGTCAAGGCGGGGGTTTACATGGGGTCCGTATTGTTTTTCACGACAGTGCACCAAACAGAGCAAGTGCATGCATATGTGTTTCTTGAAACTTGAATAAATGCAGAGGGCAGCTTGCGTTTCCGAATTGCTTGCTTTTTTGTTTAAATACCATCCCCCGTCCTGGACGTCTCTGCTTCTGCCAATAAAAGGGAGAGAGAAAATGCAGAATAAAGGGGCACGAGCGCGCCTTTGGTTTTTCTGTGATTCTGCGTCCAGGCCATCTAGAGACAACGATCCCTTGCAAAACGTTAGGGCATTGGAACACAATGTCCCGTGCAGAGCTATTTGGTGTTATGTACGGGTATTAAACCAATCTTCCAAAAGATTCTCGGGCGCGTTCGAGAACCAGTTCACAGAGTACAAAGTAGTACACGAGACGGCCGAAATGAGGCCCAGAAACACATCCGCGCCCAGGGATCCCAACGTTGAGCGTTTGTGTATCAAAACAACATACCTGGCAACACACTTTCTTTTCGTCTTCTCTTCTTATTTTTCTCCGTCCTGTTTTATTCTGTCGCCGTGCAGCCAGTAAAATAAGCATAATTACCCCCTTCGAGCGCCGACTGTAACGCCGACCTCCCGAATGCTTGGCAAAATGGGATATGGCGACATTGTTTACAGGCAGTGTCTGTATCTTACATATCTATGACATACGTGTGGCATGCCATTCCTTACGGAGTAAGTTGTTCACGACGCGTACACTCACACGGCGGGATTCAAGACGAATAAAAAAACCCGTGCGTCGTTGAATGTCGCATGCCCGGCTCGTCATCCGTAAGCAGGGCCTCTGTTGATGGTGAGAGCGATGGCACTGCAATGTGAGATGAACTTGCTGCAGGCAGAGGGCAACTTCTAAGCTTCTAAATGCAACCTTTGTCGCTCTCGCTCGTGCTCATGCTCGCCAGGTGGATGCGGGCTACTTCTGTTGTGTTTCTTCCTCGTAAGTTGACCCTACTTTGAAGCATAAAACGGCATCTTGCTTCCATGGACAGCATCCTTCCGTCTTGTCATCATGTCTTGGTTCTTTCGTCTTGATTTTTCGATCTTTTTTGGACATCTTTGAAACACGTTCGGGGTACGGCTGCCGCCGGCCAAAGAGCTCCGGCCGAGAGCCCCAAAATGTGGCCTGGCCATCTGTGCAAGCCCTGTGAGAAGCATCATGGATGCGACGCTGGCAGGTATTGGGGGCTGCTTCCCCGCAGGTACAGTATGTTCGAAGAAAAGGTGCATGGGTATTCATACATACTCCGTACAAGGAAGAAAGTCAAAGAATCAACAAATAGGTCCGGCTCTTGACTTCCGAATTGCTGTTTTTCTGGCTTTGATCTCTTTTTTCTCGTCTCCTGTTTGAATTTCACATCTTCACATTGCACCCGTCAGAAATACTCAGGTCGCCGACTTAATGTCTTGGGAGTCCCACAGTTTCCACGAGCACCCAGCAAAAAAAAAGTGCAAAGACCTCCACCCCTTGTCCCAAAGACAGCAAGAGATCGCGTCTGTGCGAATCCGTGCGCGGCCGGGAGACAAAAACGACAGGCAGACAAACAGTAGCGAAACGTCAAAATACTAAGAAACGGCATGGAAAGAACAGAAAAAGACAGAAAGGTACAAAAAGGGCTGTCATTTTTTACACATCTGTTGTCGGTTTCCTGGTACGCCCTCCTTCGAGATCCCTGTCACCGTTACACCGAGTCTCTACTTTTCTGTGCGTTTTGCAGTTTGGAGCGGTCCGTTCAAAGTGCATTCCAATAACAAGATGCATCTGCACCCCGTTCCCGTTTTCCGTTTTCCGTTTTCCGTGGTCCGTACTCGGTAAGATGTTGCATTTTGGACCTCAAAAAAAGACACAGCTTGCCTCTTGGGCCCTTTTTTGCACATGTCTTTCTTTGTTGGGAGAGTTTTATGTCTTGCAGGACGAATGACAGATGTTTCTTTTTCGTCATGGCATTTATGTTTCGTGGTTTGTCGCATGAATACAGTTAAAAAAACATAATTGGATGTTCTCTGTTTTGATTTATTATTCCTTTGTTTGTGTGAATTTTGTTCGTGCCTTTTTTTGAGGGGGATTTTTATTGTAGAAGGTGTTTCTTTTTTTTTTTTTTTTTCTTTTTTTTCCTTTTCTTTTGTTTTAGATGAAAACAGCCCCAAATTAACAAGCCTGGAATGGATATTGACCTAAAAAGGCCACCTTTAACGATGCTGCACCTTTACAGACTGGTTGAACGGAGAAGACACATCGTGATAATGGATAATTTGTATGCAATTGCATTTTTATAGCACGGGTGCGACTGAATAACACAGCCCGAGCGTTCGTGACGCCATAATGGCAAAGAGCGTAGATAGCATAGAAAACATAAACAATGAACAGTAAACAAAAAATGAAAGAATAAGCACAAAAAACTCCCGAGCATGCGAACCGTTCACCCCCCCTTTCCTATCATCTAACCTCTATCCTCATTCCCACCACACAATTTGACGACTGGGCAGTGCCTCTGACGATTCTCCAAAATGACCTGTCGCGCGCTAGTCGTCCATCTTGTTGTCTTCGTCGTCGCTCAGGTGGATGTCGACGGCTTTGTCTGATGCATCATCCACGCCGTTGTCTGACAACGTGATATTGTGGACGTGCCCGCCGCTGGCCTTGGAGTCTGCTTTGCGCGCCCAAACTTGCTGCTGGATGTCCTCCATGCTAGCCTGCGCCAGCATATCGGGCGGCGGCGGTTGCGGAGATTCAGAGCCGTCCCGTCGTACAGGCTCAGCACTCGATAGGAACGAGAGGTCGACGTCCTGGTGGTCGGCAGTGCCGAGGCTCATGAGGTCCGGGTCGCGGCCGTCTGAGCCCGTGGCCGTAGCAGCATCACCGAGCTCGAGCTCGTCGACATCGGCACCGGCGGAGCCAGGCGAGTTGTGGTTGCCGCCGACGCCTGTATCAGAGGGTCCAAAGCTCCACGCCTGCTGTGTCCACGACCCGCTCTCCTGGTGGCTGCTGTTGTTCCGCTTGCCCCCGAGGAAATAGTCGTCCAGCTCAATGGTCTTGCGGAGCTCATTATCGCTGCGGTTGCTGTTGAGATTGTCGCCAAAGTTGAGGAACCCGCCAGTCGCCGAGTTGGTGGTGGCATAATCGTCGTCCAGCTGGTTCAAAGATGACTTCCAGTTCTTGCTGGGCTGAGCCGACGGGCCGTAGGGAGGCAGGTAGTCCGGGTCGTTGTCGTCGTCATCGTCATCAGCTGTAGCCGGGCTGTTCAGACGGGCTTTGCCGCTGTTGGCGTTGAGAGTCAAGGAGCTGGTCCCGCTGCTAGCCAAACCAGGGCTTGCGCGATGCCGGCGACCCGCTTCGGCTCCTTTCGAGGCGCTCGACGACCCAGTTAAGGAGGAGCCGGTGCCGAGACGCCGACCTTCCCCCGACTCGGACTCATCGTCGTCGGAGGCGGCCGTTTCTTGCCTGTATTTTTCGTCGATTTTGGCGAACCGCGGACCACCAAGCGGCACATCAGACCGCCGGCGGTAGAACAGCAGGTACGCCGCGGCAGACACGACGCGAGCCGGGTCGCTGACCTTGGAAACAGACGAGTCTATTGTGTTTGTTAGCAATGTGTTGAAAAGCAAAAAGCCCGACACAAAACTGACACAAAAGTGTTGGGGGGGTAAGACATACCATTATACTCATACCACTGGTGGTCGATAAAGTTCTTGGCAAAGGCCGTGTAGTGGCCACCGCCGAGACCGCCCCAATGGTCGTCGACACCAATCAGGTCGTAAATCTCTTCCTTGCCGGTCTGGCGATCCAACACCCGCTTGGTGATGTCCAGGCCCTCAACCGGGAAGTCGACCCGCATATCCAGCTTGTCGCGGCGCCATCCACTAGAACTGAACCGCTTCAAATGAACAACCAGGATATCGGGCGTCTTCCACAGATCAAACTTCTTGCTGGCGCGCCGGTGCTCCTTGCAGCGCGGGCAGTACCACATGTCGTTCTCGGACAGAATCTCCTCGCGCTCAAACTCGTCGAGGCACTCGTCGAGGGTCAGGCCGCGCTTCTTACGGCTAATGCGGTTGCGCTTCTTCTCCTGCAGCTCGGGGTCATCGACAACGGGGATCGGATCCTCGTAGGTCGGCTCGCCGCGCATTTCGTCGTCTGGGCCCTCCTTGCCAAATACGGCATCCCAACCCTCGGCGCTCCAATCGACCATGATACCTTCGCCCAAACGGATCAGTGGGGCGATGTTGGCGGAGACCGTGGCCGACGCAGATGAGGACGAAACCGGGGGCGTTGCGGCATTGTCCTCATCGTCGTCATCGTTGATACCCTGGCTAGTCTCTTCGTCGTCGGCCTCAACAGACGCCAGACGCGGAGGACGGGCGGCAGACGACTGGGGATGACGCTGGCGGCGCTTGGCACCCTTGGGGCCACGCGCCTTGTATTGCCTCAGCGCTCTACGCCGGGCAGGGCCGCTCTTGGAGAGATCGGCCTGGTGGCTGCGCATGCCAATGGGCGGCGGGACGGCCGAGTCTTCGTCGTCGGACTCGTCCGCCATGCGGGTCACTTCGGATGAGTGACCATTGTCATCCGCAGGCGACGAGGCATCGCCGGGACTGCTGCCCTCGTTGTCTGTTCCGGCTGAGCTCTCCCAGGGCCCAGGGCTGTCCATATCGCGGTCGGCAGACGGCCGCTTTGGCAGTGCAGGCTGCGGCGCACGGGAACGAAGGCTAGGGTATGGCTTCTCGTCGGATGAGCCTGACCATTTTATGGGGATAAGGTTGCTTGTGTCGTCATAGTAGCCCATCTGGAACAAGTTCTGGAGCTCGCCTGCCAGGAACATGTTGGGGTCTGTGACCCATCTTGGCCGGTGGCGGTTGAACTTGTAGAGGATCTTGGACGCAGCGTCGTCCTTTGACTCGGCTGCGGCCTCGCCAGCGCCGGCATCCTTCATGGTCACATCGACCATATCGTCCTCGCCTTCGACAGACTTGGCAATGACCTTGCTATCACCACCAGACTCGACATCCGAGGCACTGGTGACAACCAGGTCGTTGTCGGTGGCGTCCGTGGCATCGTCGGCATGGCTCGTCTCACTGCTTCCATCGGCACTAGTGTCTGTGCTCGTGCTCGTACTTGCGCTCGGCGCCTGGGTCGGGTGCTCTGCCTTGGAGAAATACGCCCAGGTAGAGTACGACGCCACCTTTTCGAGAACCTTGCGGCGGATGACATCCTCATTACGGGCCTCCTCCGGGGTCACGACAATGAAGTGCGGCGGACAGGCGAGACCGCTGGACTTTGTGAAGCGGCGGCGGTGGCCGGGATCGAAACGGTGGATGACGGGGACAAGCAGGCTCTTGGCCATCGGGTTGTCCCAGGAAGGGATTTCGGGTTCGACATCGTCGATAATGAGCATCGACCGTGGCTTCTTCCGTGGCATCTTGCTGCCGCTGTTGTTGGTTGGCGTGCGCTCTACCTCGTAGACCAGCACCGAGTCGTTGGCGGCCATTTCCTCCGAGACACACTCGAAATCGTCGTAGACACGGATAATGTTGTCACGGAGTTCTTCTGCAGCCACGAGGCAGTCTGACGGAACGCCGACGCGGACACTGATGAAGTCCTTGAACGAGCGCACGCTGCTGGTCTTATCAAGCTCGACATTGAGGTACACAGGGCGGTCGTTGAGGGGGATAAACCGGATCGTCTTGGACCACACATTCTGGATGGGCAGTGGCAGTGTCAAGTTGGTGAAAGGGTCAAACGTGATGCTGACTTTCTGGCACACGGGGCAGATGAGGGTAGACTTGTACATGCCCGTAAACAGGTCGGCAATGATAGAGTCGTCGCGCCGCTTTGTGATATCCCAGACCTTCTCGGCCATCTCCCGGATGGCGACGGGGTTGTTAATCATCTCGTCGGTTGAGTCTGGCTTCTCAATGTACGGTTTCTTCTTGACACGGCTCAGATCTTCCTGGAGGCCGTCAAGCAGGAAGCCGAGGAACTCTTGCGAGTCCTGTTGGCCGTAGCCAGCAAAAGCAGGTGCATACCGTCCTATCGTATTCTTGAACTGGCGCGGCGCAACGGACATGGGGACGTTTTCTCTAAAGATCTCCTCCAACAAGTATGCGTAGGCGTTGGCGACATTGCCGCCGTGGCCGAGCGGGTTGGAGTGGTTTGTCTCGGCCTCGTTCTCGTGGACAAGGAAGTACTTGGTGAGCTCCTCCACGCTGCGGAGACACTGCAGGGCAGCGTTCATGTAGCAGGTGTTGCCGAGGTTGCCGAGACCGACGCAGCCTATAGTGCGGCCGGATTTTTGCTTTGTTCGGCCCCGTGTCACAGGCCCGGCATGGTTGGGGCTGCTACGGCCGCTGCTGGCTGCTGTGCTGTTTGCGCCGCTGGTCCTGGCGGCGGACGTGTTTGCAAGGTTGCCGACGGCCGACGCAACATGGCCACCACCAGACTTGCCCTTGTCCTTACCACCAGTCTTGGGGTTGTATGTGGACACCCATAGATTGCGCTCGACATTTTCATCAAGAACAATGGTCTGGTCGACGACGAGTGAGATGAAGGCAAGAGTCTGGCGACCGTTGTACTTCTTATCGTGTGTCAGGTCCTTGATCTGAGAGAGCTGCTCACGCTCGACATTGGGCTGCAGCTTCATGAAATCGGTGACTTCCAGCAGCATCTTGGACCACGAGTCTTGCGGGTTAGACACGGCACCGGCACCCTTACCGGCTTGCCGCGGAGAGTCGGGCGGGGTTGACAGAGATGTTGACAGAGATGGGATGAGAGACGACGCAGCCGTGGTGGGCGTGGCGGTTCCTGAGGGGGCTCCTGCGGCTAGTTTCCGTGGCACGCTCCACACGCGAACATTGCGTTCAATGGGGATGTGTAGGAGAGTCTTGGCTTTGCGAAGAAAGCCCTGGATGTTGTAGTTGCTGGTGCACATGATGACGGGCGCTGCTTGGGCGACATCAGGGACCTCCTTGGCGTGCGGAATGGTGCTGATGGCAGACCACAGACGGTGCAACGTGAAGACTGGCGGGTGCAGCTCGTATTGCACATTGGGAATCATGGAGTTGGGCGCCGTGTTATGCGCATAACGGATGATGGGCAACTGGCCGTCGGCCACACCGTGCCATGAGACAAGGAGATCCCAAGCCTCTTTGGAGAAGTACTCAAAGTCCTCCTGGCTGGTGCCAGCCTTTAACCGCACGGCCTTTTCGCCGTCAATGTCTTGAACAACTCCATCCGCAATGTCGGCATTGTCTACGGGGCCGAGAGTACCCTGGGGCGCCTCTTTTGCGGCCTTGGCTGCGTCGCCGCTACCAAGAGCCTGCGCCCGTGCAAGCCAGCGGCGTGACACCAGGTATGCGGCGGTGCCCTCCTCTAGTTCTCCGGTATTGAATTCCTTGACGAGCTTTTCAATGGTCTGTATTTGCTCCTCGATCGGAGGTGCGTCGGCTGTGGGTTGTGCGTCTGCTGTGGTCTTGGCGTGGTCCTCATCGCCAGGCGCAGCGTCTGGGTCTGTGCTGACGTTTGCCATGTCGACGTCGACGTCTTCTCCCTTGGTGTCTGCACGCAACGGCGAGGAGGAGTTGGGCTGTGAAGAAGTGGGTTGTTCAATGGTATCGGATGCGTCCTCCATGTTGGAAGCTGTGCGTTTCAGCGGCGAGCTCGATCGTTGGAAAGCCTGGTCGTTGGCGCCGCTCATAATTATCGCGCGGTGGGAGACGGGGACGAGCGGAGACTGGCTGCGCTCGTGAGACCGCTGGTGCGTTGCGTGGCGGCGAGAGTGAATGGAGGAGAGCGGGGGATGGAGGGATGTCGAAGACGAAGAGGAGGCGTTTCTGTGTTTCTGGATCTTGCGGCGATGTTGGCTGATGGTGTCAGCACCGGCCAAGGACGCAGTCGTCGAAGAAGAGGTGGAAGTCAACGCAGAGGCGGTGGCGGCGGCTGCTCGGCGCGTTGCTAGACGGCCACTCCTGGTGCCCCTGGTGGTCTTGGAGTTGTTCTTGGTCAGCGTGGCACGGGCGGTGTTAGTGTTAGTGGCGAGACTAGTAGGCGGCGGCGGGCTTGATGTGTGGGAAGCAGCGTCGAATCCGTCGGCGTCAGCGTCGAGGGTGCTTGTCTCGCTGTCGTCGTTGACGTCGTGGACGTAGCCGAGCCTAGCAGCTTGCGAGGGCGGCAGAGGAGTCGAGCCGGCACGGCTGTAGGTAGGGGTGGTCGGGCCTGAAGAGGCGGCGTCGGAGGCGACTGAGAAGGAAAACGTGGGGTTCAGGTCGCTGCTGTTGCCGTCGTCGTCGTCGTCTGCCTCGGAGGATGAGGCCTCACTGCCGCTGTTTTCGTCCTCTAGGGTAGCCTCGTCGTCGTCGTCGACCTCCTCCCTTTCCGTCGACGGGAGAATAGGCTGCAGCTGATAGCCGCTGTCGTTGTGCAAATCGTCGGATTCAAGGTCCTTTTGCTTCTGTCGTCGGGTCTGCCGCGTGGTGACGGGGCGGTGAGAGGCGGCGGGAAGGGGCAGCTGGTGTTGCGGGGAGTGCTGTTCGTGTGGTTCACCGACGTGTTGATGGATTTGTGGGCGGGCGTGGTGCTTGTCGTCGCCTCTTCTCGACGGGCGTGCAATCTTGCGTTTCTTTAGGGAAGACGTGGTGAATGTGAGCTGCCCGGGCAGCTCGAGGCGGAACGGCTATGAATAAAGGCAGATTTAGACGAGTCGAGAGGAAGGAAGAGGTGGGCGCAGGATGGGGCAAATGAGAAAAAAAAAGAAAAAGAAAAAGAAAATGGGGGAGAGGAGCAGGAAAGAGATTTCGGACGGTCGTGGCGGTGATGGAACACAAACAGTGTCTTTACCATTGAAAAACAACGGATTGGGCGTTTTCCCCTCTTAGTGCCGTTTTTTCTGCCCCTTCGTTCCTTGTTCTTTCCCGCGATTTTAGCACGCTGAATTTTTTAATAGCGTTTTCGGCAACGTCACAGTCGTTCTTTCTCGAAATTGTTGTAATTGATGCATGTGCAGATAGTTCTTTCCTCAGATCGAAGAACCGAGATGTCGTACTGGCAACACCTGGTTCTCTCTTTCCTTCTGTACCTTGCTCTCCTCTTTCGCCCTTTCCCCTCTTTCCGTCACTGTTGCTTGCCACGAACTTGGAGTGTAAGCTTTCTTCTAGGGCCGCATATCCCTGCATCTTAGTCCTTTTCGGCAGGATAGGACGCTGAGCTGGCACAGTCCATGCCTTCTGTAGTTTGGCATTTAGGGATCTTAACGTGGTGAAAGGGAGAGACCAAAGCAGCGGATCTGGCAGAAAACAATGAATCAACAAGAGTGTTTATTGCTGAGGGGGAGGCCAGTTGGCAGAGGTCAATCAAGGGAGAGGCCATTTGGCTGCGAACTAGCATGCTGTCAGTGTGTAATGTTGATTGAGGCCTGCTAGTAAATCGTATTGCTGGGCGTTTTTGCTTTTGCACTCGCGACATGTGCCTTGCTCCTTCCCTGTTTGTGAATACGAAAGCTACGAGAATGCTACAGCCCTTTTGCTCTGCCAATTGAACTCGAGTTATTGATCTTCCCAGACACCGTATATGCTTGGAAAAGTTCTAACTGATAGTGAATATTGAAAAAAAAAAAAAAAGATAACAAAAAAAAAAAATCTGAACTGCACCAGGGCACGTAAAAAAACTTTTGAGTCTGCAGGCCGATCCGCCGGCGCTTACAACAAGGAGGGGTGGACTTTTGGTGGAGGACTTATTCTTATTATTTATTGTGGGCCTTGGATTGAGAGCTTCAAATTCAAAGGAAAGAGAGGGGCAGCTAATGAAAGCCTTGAAAAGTGAACGAAACGAAAACGGAGCTGTTCGAGAATGAAATAATCCTTCTGGGTTAAAAAGATGCGCAAAATGACCATCAGACGACATGTCCAAAAGGCTGACTCGCGGACAGGATCCTGATACGAATCTTGCCTTTTGTCTCTGGTTCCTGTACTGATCGAGGGGCATTAGGAGGCACAGGCTTAGCTGAGCGACTGGCGGGGCGTTTCTTTCCCTGCCAAAGTTTGCCTGCGCACCGGCCTTGTTCGGGACCTGACCGCCTTTGTCTAGTGAATGCCTCAATCTGCCTCGACAGGCCATTGGCACATCTTGGGGCAAGTCACGCACTCAGCATGGGCTTTCTCCATGGCAAAATCAACTTGACCATGCAACATCTTGAAATTGACCGGGGAGAACCCTTTGACAAAAAACAAACAAATGCATCGATTGATCTAAGTCCTAAAACATCTAACAAAAGCATCTAACTCATCTCTTGATCTTTCCCTTTGTCACGTAAATGTAAACACCCCCTCCTCCTCCGTTTCCTTACAGCTTCGCATCAACATCGAAGAACTCGCTGATGTCTGTTATCGCGCGAGGGCCACCCGTCAGAGCAACGCCCATACGGAACTCGCGAATGCTCGTGATCTGCACAGGCGTCGTGCCGTTAATCGCCTTCTTCGGCCCGCTGGTGTCCTTGCTGCCGGCTTTGTTGACTCCGTTGACAGCCTTGTGGTACTTGGACAGCTGCTTCCACGCTTCCACAGCCGCATCGATCTTATCGTCGGCCACGCGCAGCGTGTTCGCAAGATAGTCCCTGAGGCTCTCTTCTTCCTTGGCCTCATCGTGGTGTGCGGCACTGAGTCGTGCTTGCAGATCTGTGGCAGCCTGCGTGGCGCCAGCCTCGGTGAGGCTGAGATCCTTGACTAGGTCCGAGATCTGCTTTGTCGTAACATCACTCGTTGCCTGTGCAACCAGGTGCACAGCCAGCTTGGCACGCGTCTTGGACCCAGGGTGGATGTAATAGTTGAAGAACTCGATCATGTCGGCCTTGGTGACCAGCTTGATAGCCTCAGCATCTCTCTTGGCTGTAGCGGGACTTGGTTAGTATTTGCTAAAACGAAGAAGAAGAAGAAGAAGAAAAAAAATTCAGAGAATGGACGACAAGAACATACCATATTCAAAGTCGTAGAACTCATTGTTAATCTGGACCCAGTGCTTCGATGTCTCCTGGTAGAGGTTCTTCGACTTTTCGAGACGCTTGGCGATAAGACTGCGTTTATGGCCCTCAAACTCCGTGTCCGACATTTTCTCAAGGACATTGGCATAATCTGTGAGGAAAGAGTCCACGCGCTCTTCGAGGTACTCGGGAATCTTCTCGCTCTGCACGAGGAAGCGGAAGCCCATGTTATTGGTACCAGAGCGAGCGTTGCTGAACACAACGTAGCCAAGCTGTTCCTTGGTACGGAGCTGATCAAATGCCCGTTCCTGCGTGAGCTGATCTAGAAGGAGAGTCCGCGCACGTGTCGGGCGGTCAGCCCGGTCGCCGATGTGCAACACATACTCTAGAGCGTGATTGACGTTCTCCTTGTCTTCGAGAGTCTTCACAAAGACGTAGTTGCTGCCCCGGGGAAGAACAACCTCACGCCAAATGGGCCACTGAGCACGCGGAAGAGGACGAGGCCGGAGTGTGGACTCGACCATGTCCGTCAGCTTCAGAGCGTCCTCTTTGGACAGGTTGCCGTGGACATGGACCTCCATGTGCAGCTGGCCGAGAAGCTCCTTGGAGAAGCGACGCATCGATTCAGCCGTGACACCCGGCAACTCCTGCGCAAGCTCTTCAACAGTGAAAGCGAACGGCGATGTCAGCCAAGATACATAGTTGGACAAGAGGTAGTAGGGCTGTTGGAAGCCGTAGTTCCGCAGTGCGCGAGTCGCCCGTTCTTTGATGATAGCAAAGCGGTCGTCCTTGATATCAAGGTCACGCATCGTGATCAGAACCTGCTCCAGAAGCACGGGCAGCTTGTCGTTGTAACCAGAAACCTCAATAACGAGAGCGCGCTGCTCCAGAGAAACGTTATACAAAAGGCCGGCAAGGTCGGCATCGTACGAGTACTCCTCCAGGGCATCGCGGACCAGCTCAGTGAACATGTTGGTCTTGATGTAGTTCTCGGCAACAGAGAAGATAATCGGGTTCTTCATGCTGACGGTCAGGGTGCCCTTTGGCACCCAGAAGGTGTCATCCTTCTTAAACCATGTCCGCGCTAGAGCATCGTTGCGAATGATGCGAGGAGCAGGTGCAGGTTCCTTGATGTCCTTCTTTTCGACCTCCAGCTTTGTTGGAACAAACAAGTTCTTATGCGGAAGGAAAAGACTGGAGATGCGGTTGGACTTGGTAACCGAGTAGGCTTCTTCGATCGCTGCAGTGAGATCGACAGGGAACTTCTCCTCCTTGTACTCCGTTCCATACCACTTCTCCTTTTTGTCCCAGTCTCCAGGGACCGTGCGAGACGTCACCGTGATTCGGAGGTTGTCCGGCCGAAGGCAGTCGATTGTACGCTTAATGAGCTCGGGCTCGAACTTGTAAAGACGGTTCATCCCACTGAGAAGACGCTCGCGAGGAAGAGGACGCTGCATGAGGGCACTTGTCTTGCTGGTGAACCGGCTGGCAGGCGTCTGCTGTTTAAATTTGAAATCGACGTCCGCAATAGCCTTCATCTCGTCAAAGATCCACTCCAGAGGAGGGTTTTCGCGCAAAAGAGAGACGTACTGGAAGAAGACCTTGATGACCTCCTTATAGTCCTTCAGGCCCTCTTCTGTGAGGCGGATCGTCACCTCAAAAACACTGGGAGTGCCAGCACAGACAGGATACATGCCCGCACCAAGGCCGTTTGCCCAGCCCTTCGACTTGATGTACGACATGATACTTCCAGGGCCTTCGTGGCCAATGAGATGGCTGACATACCGGGTTGGCTGCGAGTCATACAGAGGCGTCTCGTCAGGGCAAGGGAAGCGGAGGGTCAAATCTCTCGAATCCATAACCGGCTTTGCAAACGTCTGAAGACCAAGATAATCCGAACTATATGGGACATCTTCCGTCCACATGTTGGGCGATAGATGCTTGTTGGGAATGGCGGAAAACAGCTCTGCGACCCACTCCTGGAGAGTATCCAGAGACTCACGGCCGAGTACAACCAGCTTCATCTGGTTTGCCGAATAATACTTGTCGTGAAACGCCATGAATCGTTCGCGAACGTTGATACCTTGTGCCTCAGGTTGAGTTTTGAGAACATCTAAGTTGCCAGTGCTAAAATGGCAATAGGGGTGCTTCGGGTTCGACAATGACTTCTCTAACTGGTGAATACGCCATTGGTCATTCTGCAAATTCTTTTTGTTTTCCGAATCAACGGCGCGTAGTTCCCGGTCGACGGTAGACTCAAGGAACAGCGGCTCAATAAAGAATTGTGAAAACCGATCTAGAGCCCCATACAAGGGCGACACGGTCTCGCCGGGGTGCGTCTGAGCGGACACATCGAAAAAGTAGTTTGTCGAAGTCGAGGACGTGTATGCGTTGGAGCTGCCAGAGTTTGACGAGAGATACTGGTTGTAGTTATTCTCTTCTGGAAACTTTTTGGTGCCCATAAACAACAGCTATACAGGTAGGTCAATACAGGAGCAAATCATAAACAACCATACACTTCGGATCTGCAATACTCACATGCTCGACAGCGTGGGCAGTACCGGGCATCTCGGTGGGATCACTGAAATTGCCAACACCAACATCTAAAGAAGCGCTGGCCTTGTCGGTCTCAGAGTCGTGGACCAATAGTGCTTCAAGCCCGTTTCCAAGCTCAATGATTCTATACGACCTGTTGTCCAGAGAAGGTTTGTCTAGAGACTCGGTCACTAATTTCACGGCTGGCGCCGCCGTCACGTCGGTAGTGTGCGGCATTGTCGATAGTGTCGCTCTTCCGATGAGCAAACTGCCTGTGACGCGATTCTGGCTGCGGCTAGATACGAGGGAGGAAGGGCCTTGATATGAAAAGAGTCGAGCTGTGTGGTGGGAGCGAGGGGTGACTAGAGGGGCAACGCTGGTGAAGCCTCCTTGCGGCAAGTTTGTGGTTGCTATAAGGCTGCCGGCCTGGGCACGACTTTGCGGTGGTGTAACGAAAATGTTACTAAGGGATTGACGAAATCTAGAGCCAAATATATTAAGGCTTGCGGACGATGCGACAGACGCTGTGCTTTGCAAAGATACAGCTGTGATAGCAACACAACGCTTGTGGGCTTGTTGGCGGAATGCTTTTGCGCTTGGCGGTTGGTTGAGGGGGCTCAGACTGGAATGCAAACGAGAAGAGAAAATTGTTGTGCTCCGAACAGAGCGGGAATAAAAAAGCTGTGACACAATTACCGGTTGACTGACGTGAGTAGGATTAAGTAGACCACGCACTGCAGCAAGATATATCCGTCTTCCGTTTCTTTGGCGAGCAATATGGAGGCGTGTCATCGACTGGGGCCGTCAAGACTTTATATCTCTCGATCTGAACGCCCCAAAAACCAAGTCGCTGTGCAAGTAGTAAAGCAACACTCGAAAATGCCCTGTCCAGGTGTCAGCGAACCGCACACCGTCGCGTGTTTGACAGGGGAGTGGTTTTCCATGAGTCTTTCTTGCTTCTATCACGACCCATGGCCACGGCTCGGGTCAAGGGGCCTATCAACACGGACGCGAAATCCTGTTCCATATGGCGACAAAAACTTTTGCCAGACAATTTCTACCCGACAGAAAGAGGAAGAGCCAAAGAGCCCATGGGATAGGCATTTGGAAGAAATAACAAAGGGATGAAATTGGAAAATGGAAAAACAGGAATAATATCAAGGCACAGACAGGCAGCATGAGTAGTGGCCAACAACAACATACCTGTGATTCGTCTATTATCCTACAGAACGGAGCCGGCCAGACTCAAGGACCGCACTGGTTAGAACCGTGGATTTGGGTGAGGAGTGGATCGGTGATACCAATGTCGGAGAAAGGCTGAATATATTCAACCAAAGAGCAAACGAATGGGTTGATGCAGTGTGAAATTGCGAGTGACGGTACTGTTGAAGTGTCACTTATTTCCTGTTGCTGTGACAGGGTCCTGACATGTCAGATTCGAAGCTCCAAATGAGTCCTGTCATGGCAGGTCAAGACAATTAAAAAACGAACAAAAGGGGTAGCTAGGCAATAGATAATATGCCTGATATAGCAAGAACGAAATAAGGCAATAAGGGAAATCGGATTTGTCCGGTGAATAGCTGAGAGGTGGCCCGGTCGTCTGGGGTTAGAAGAAGCGGTGTCAGAAAAGGGAAGAGAAGGGACAGGGGTTCTAGAAGGGGGGGGACAAGAATAACAGCCGACCATTAAGGTACCAAAGTCTGGCAGGGCAACAAAAGCAACGTCAAGTAACAGTAACTGGTTGACAATGCTGCTGCACAACAAAACTTGAATTGTGATATGCCAATCGCGGGAAGATGACACCAACGGAGCTGATCCATGGAGTATGCAAAGAGGCCAATTGGGTAGATCATCAATTGGATAAAGGCAGAAGAAATTCAAGGAAGCGTGGCATGGTGCTCTCCATGCCCTTAACATGACTACAGCACAGGACCATGCCCTCTTCACGAGTAAAGTCTTGTTTGTTTTGGTCGGGCCAGGGGAAGTAGCTTTATCCCCTGCCAGCCGGAGAGAGAGACGGGATCGGGGAACGGGGGCATAAATGGAACGACGGCAGTGCTTCCAGAAGACGCGGCAGAACAATGATGGGCCAACTTGAACGACTTTCAAAGTTAGGAGGCACTAGAACACGTGGAAGGAAGAGGAAGCCTGGGAAAGCATACGACAGGGTTTTAAGCAAGATACTGGATCATACTTGGTTTGCTAGAGACTGTGCAAGAGAGTCTCAGCTGCGGCCGCCAGTGTGAAAGGCTGAGAAGGGGCGAGGCTCCAATGCCGATGAGGACATCCAGAGACAGCTGCCAGAAAGGCCAGAAGGAGCTGTCCCAAAGGGGAAAGTGAGAGCGAAGAAGAAAAGCTGGGCGGCCAGGCTAGGCGAGCAGGCCCGGCGAGGAGGGTGAAGAGGGTGAAGAGGGTGACGGGGATGATTTGCCAGCTGGGAGACACAAAGCAAAAGGGGAAGCAATATGGAAGGCGGATAGAAGAGAGGTGGCTCGAGCACTAGCAAGCATGTGAAGGAGGGAGAGCGTGCCTTTTGTGGACGAATAAAAGGCAAATGAGAGAGATATACGTACGTTTGTAACCGTGTCGCTGAAGATCTGGTGCGTGAGCTCTTCTTGATAAAACTGTTGAGAAAGATTGATACCCTGGTGTCTTCTCACTAGATACTGACAACAATGAACTGGGGTTGAGACAGGGCTCGTAGGTTGTTGAAGAGGCAGGCGGAGAGAGAGAGCAATTCAAGGATAATCGACGTCTTCGTAAACGGTGTATACCCCCCGTCTTGAGCTGTGCGGTCTGCAGTGCTCCTCTGTTGATGTAGGAAACGTTGAGATATGGCGAACAGAGACGATGTTTGATGGAGGCAACCTTGCTTTGTATTCGTCGGTTTTTGCGCAGTTTCAATAGATCGGGCGTTCCTTAGTCGTGCACCATTGCAGGTACCAATGGGAGGCAGGTGTAGTGGGGGGCTTTCTCTATGTGAGGGACATGAATGGAAAGGATGTTTTGTGCTATAGGAAGATGCAATGGTGAACGTGACAAAGACGGCGTACGTTGAACAAAAGCCCTAGCTTCACATTTAGACGAAAGGGGGGGGGTTCTGGCAGGTTCTTACCGGGGTGTAATACCCGAGGAACACAGGGGTTTGAAAGCTACAACCGCCGCCGCTCACATAGGGAAGGAAAAGGAGAACAGAGAGAGAGGAGAGTGAACAGTCGGTGACAGCCCGCTTTTCTAGGCCGCTCTGAGCTAGCTGGTCAGGCCCCTGCCCCGCGTCGTTGGGAAGGAACGAATAAGGAAGTAATCAGTCGCTCTTGCATGATAGCTCATCAATGACAGGGCACCTTCCTATTAGTTCTCGCCTCTCGAAACGTTGCAATTTCTAAAAACAACTCGAGTTTGATATCTCCTAGAAGAAGCCTAGAGGAAAGCGATTGAATTTGATAGGATATATAATGCGAGAAGGCTTTGCACTGGCGGTTGAGTAGAAAGGAAAACAGCAATATTGCGGGTTGGGCGATCCAGCTGTTGCGGAAGAGGTTGCGCTTGTTGGTTGGTCACAAAAGGCCTGTCTGGCCAGCCGCTCCAATGCTCCAAGCCTCCAACCAAAAGGTTGTCCGGAGAATGCGGCGCACAATGTGCACGGCTCGTCATTGACAAGGGACAGTACAACGAGCCGTTCGCGGCGACACGGCGGCAACGGCCTCAATATTGGGCCGGTCATTACCCATCGATCCTGGCAGCCTGGTAACGGATATTTAGCAGGGGCTCTTGCCGCCGGAGCGGCATACTCTCAAGCATGAGGTGCCTTCCAATAACGCCTGCGACTCCTTAGACGCGATCACGCACCATAGCCGACAAGGGAAGGTGCTGGCCCAAGAGTCCCAAAAGTAGGGACAGCATGGCAATTAATCCGTAGTGTCGGCGGTGTTGGGGCAGGAAAGAGCTACCACTGTCCCACGCTAGGGCTTGATGTTGACGCATGTTTGACTGCCTTGCGTGTCTAGCGTGACACAACCACGCGGATGATTCGTGCCTGCCAGACTGGTCTCAGTTTGTGTTGGCACTTGGAATAGTATTGGCATCTACTACGTGCCCCACACTCGATTTCGCGATAAAGACGGGCATCGATGTCTCCCCCCCAAAAGCAACAAACGTTCAGAAGAAGGTGTACAGCACAGAAGGGAAATGACAGGGGCCCGGGTCTGGCTGGACTTGCGGCAAACTCTGCCACCCGTCGGCTGTTGAATCTTTCCCAAAGACTGGGTGTCGAAGGAAATATCGGACGAGTTGCGACAAAAGAAGCGACTGAGGCGGTCTGAGGCATTGGTGATGATTCTAGGAACCTCTATTCCCGGTGCTCAACCAAAGAACGAGAGACGCATCACACCGAGTCAAGCCATCATCGACGGTGACCAACGAGAGCTCACAATGAGGCGCGGGGGCTGATCAGGGACGGCCGGGCATACATACGACGATGCATTGTTACCCATGGCCGTCTCTGCCGGTCGTGAGAGCGTGGCAAGTCCAACCCACCGTCCTCTATTTTGGTCATAAAGAAGTTAGGCGCGCGCAACGGTCAATAAGACAGGACACCAGGATGCCGTGACCACTTACTTTGCTGCATGAGGCGGACCCCAAGGAGTGTAGATGGCCAACAAATAAGAACGTTTGCGGAAAAGATGTACGTGTACATCCGGCAAAAGAAGGGATGTGGTCAGACGTCCTCCCCGCTCTCCATGATCCGTACTGTCCCATTATTGTCATGCACTGTTACGGGTTCTGTCTTGGCCGCCCTGGGCCCGGCTTCCTTTCCTTGCATCCCGTGAAGTGGGCGAATGCCGTCTCAAGTGACAAAAAACATGACCTATTGTTCATCGTTTCCTTTTGTCAGTTTCCCCATCTTCGAGGACTCTGTCAGCTTTTCGTCGCTGATAGGAAACAAGCAACTCCAAGACGGAATTGATTATGTAGACTGGTGGGAATGAAATATATAATTGGAGCACCGCATTATACATGACATTGGTCATTGCATATCCTGTACGCCATTGTCAAAATGCACTATCAAGGAGAAATTTGAAGCAAGTCGTGGCCGACCAAGACCAGTTGCCGCGACGTCGCCTCATCTCTCTCCGCATTCTGCCTGTCCGTTTGAGGCTAGGTAATATCACAGATCGAACGACAATGACTTGCGGATCGTCGTGCTTTGAACGTCGTACTTCGTAGTACTTATGTTTTTGAGGTCGCTCAGAGTTGCCTTGTGCATCATAGGGGGTGTTAGTCCTGTAGAACGTTTGAGAAAGAGATCCAATGAAGATGTGTGGTGCAGGAAGGATGTACAACTGCTTTTGCAATCATCATTGACAATGAGCCGGTCTATGCATCATATATCACCATTCCTAGGTCGAACAAACCGTCACAACATGACCAGCGTGTAATTAATCACGGTATATTTATTCTTCTTCTGGGCAATCCCGCTTGATAATTGCAAGGCTAAAACAGGGCATCAATCCACTTGTCTTTTATCTACATTGGGCAGTTGAGTGTTGCCTTTCATTTCTATCCATTTGACGAAGATGTCCTCTGCTACAGTAGCTTCCCGTTCGTATATTTTAGGCCACCTGCGCTGAAGAGTACGGATGAACATGGTCGATTCCTGCACATGTGCCCAGCTTTTCAGTTTCGCCTATGTCTTGTTTCCATAACCATTAATGAAACCTTTTCGAGCCTAGTGCATGATCTATGACAGCATCCACGGAGGATAAGAGTAAAAAACGTGGTAGTTGGCTATCGGGCGGCTTAAGATAATTACTTTAAGCATGTTAATGGCAGCACTTCTTCCCTTTCCATAAACCTTCCCAATATGGCCTCATCCCGCGCATGTATTCACTGTGGAGTGCATTGTCTTTGACAACTGGGATCAGGCTCTCTCTGGCCCCAGACAGTCACGTCGTATGTACTTGAACATCATTTCTGACAGTTCCATAAGGAGAAAATTGTCGTACTGGTCACTTAATATATTGTCCTTCATTGTTAATTTGGGCACATGTAATATAAGTACAAGTTTATACAACGTATGTTGTATCACCACTTTGAGCTTCTGTTTTCTAAGGCATAATTTTTCATAATAGATTGCCAAGAATGATTATGCCAGAGAAACACCTTGTAAAAATGCTTCAGCGAGAATGATCGTCGAAAAGGCGGAGAGGACAGGGGATCACGTCACTGTTGCGTTCGTGGGTTAAAACCTCACCACGAGGTCCAGCGAGTGGAGCAGGCCGTAAAAGCAATGTAACCACTGGGCAAGCCCTCTCTTCTTATTTCTAGACCGGTATGCCACAATTGGCATGGTGTGGCCAGGAGGCTTCACCGTGCTGCATGTATTGCCATTTTCATGGCATTTGCCCATTTTGCAACCCCTGGACATCTTTTTATTTGTGAAAGACATAGCATGAAAAGGACTGTCAACCCCAGACCCCCAAACACAGTTTAGATTATCAAAGGTATTTCACCGACCGGAGGTACGCGTCGACGAATCCTGTGCATTATCACAAGCATCTGCGGTGGTGCATTCGTATATATGTGGTCGCGTGTGCCATCGTCTCACAACACATGGGTAGAACCAAGACGGCGTAGTCCGAGGAGGGGAGATTATGAAAAGAAAAGGTGGCATAAGATAGAGAGTAAAGGTAAAGGGAGGAAGGAATGTGGAATGTGTGCTCCTTCCAAATGTGCCCTTTTATTGAGGACACGGCTTTTCTTTCACACAACAGGAAGCTGCCGTGAAGGAAACATCCGCGCCACGGTGGCACCTGCCTTGTCTTCCATGCATATCGTTGTGCAGATGTCAGGGTTCCTTCCTTGACCGACAGAGAGGCCAGGCCGTCTACAAGCGCACGTACGCACTTGTGCTTCCTATCACTCCTTCCATTTATTCCATTTCCATCCTTCCATCTTCTGTTGCTTCTATTCTACATTAGCAGAAAACAGGGGGAGGAAAGAGGTTTCGGCTGATCGACCATCTGTCGCTCTTTGACGCACGGCTCAAAGCGAGCTTTCCCGTAAAAGCCGGGATAGGGGAAGGAGGGAAGAGAGAAGGGCAATGAAGGCAGGAAGAGCGGAATGGAAGGACTGGAAACACTGGTGCATTGAAAAGAGACGGCAGTTCCGTGCGCTTCCATCTATGGGATTGTCGGGAGTCTCCCTTCAGTACCAAACATTGTATCATGTTGTTGTCGCGGCTGTAGTACAGACAATGAAAAGTACTGTTGTTTTGCACTATTGCTTCTAGAAGGAAATCAGATTAAAACATAGAACGACGCTTTTTTTCTTAAAAGTAAACAATGCATACATCTTCTTTCATTGCTTTCTTCTCCTAACCACGGGATATATAAGTCGCTTTCTTTTGCTCCCTTCTCAAAACCGAAAGAACTTGCCGGATAAAAAGATAATAATCATACGGAACGAACATAATTGTCTGCAGACGCAAAGCTAAACAGAAAATCAAAGAATGGAAAATAAAACCGTAACAAGACCGGTAAACTCCTGTACACCCTCATGTGCACCCCTTCCCTCATCCTCCCCCTCTTACCACCTTGTCCAGTCCTAGCGGGCTCCGAGAGGCGACGACTCTCGTGAGACGCTCTCAAACTCCAGCGCCCACCGGTCAACCTCTTTGAACTTCTTTGCGGCGTTCTCTAGTTCTTCACCAAAGTAGCGTGCCTTGCGGGAGGCGGCCGCTGGCAGGACTTCCGAGGTCGTCTCATCACCGAAAGCATCGTCGGGAAGTGGGCTAAAGGTACTCTCATCGGCGTCCAGATCCACAGTTGTGCTATCTTGGTTCTCCTTGTCAGAGAAGCTGCGCGAACCATACGTGCGCCGCACAGACCGTTTCGATTTCCCAGTGGACGGCTTGTTGGCAGAATCACGGTTGCCTGCAGCAGTCTTTGATACACTGCGCAATGCAGCAGAAGCGGGAACAGAGGCCGGGGTGCGCGCAGCACTCCGTCCCCGACGCAACCCACCACGCCGGGGGCCATGTGCTAGCTCGTCATCGTCCTCGCTTAAAAGAGCAGACCGCTCCAGCTCATTGTCACCATCGTCGCCATCGGAAACATCGCCAGCATCGTTTCCTCCACGACGTCCGCGGCGGTGGCGCTGAGGAAGAAGTGCAGCAAGAGCAGCTGTTGTCAGGGGTTCCACGGTCTTGCTTCGGGCAGCGGCATTGCGATTGTTCGCCGTCTTGCCCTTGGCCTTTGGTGCGGCTGTGCGGTAGTTGGGCGAGTGTGTGAGAGAGGGTGGCGACGAGATATCAGACGCGTCATCGTCTTCAACGAGATCCGGGGTCTGGCGCGACAGAGGAATTGCAGGCATAGCTCTGCCGCGCCGGCCAGCATTGGCGAGGCCCCTCAAAGAAGGCCACATTGTTGGGCTGGCAGAGGACGAGCCGCTGCTGAGAGGTGGTGCCATAACCTCATCGTCAGGGCCACCAGGGGTAGCGTAGCGACGACGGTCTGCACCCGACATGAGTACTGAGGACTGGCGCGGCGGCGAGGACGGCGGCGAAGACAGCGGTGGAGAAGAGGGCATCTCAACAGACTGCATGACGCCTGTATCGCTCGGGGGAAGTGCTGTCGCCGCAGGCTCCTCAACGGCGCGTCTCTTGGGCAGCTCATCCTCACGCTGGCCCTCCTCAGACTTGCGCTTTGCTGCCCGTGCCCTGGTCGTCCTCGACATGACGAGCATCGAGGTTGTGTCCCTCGCGGAAGAGATGGACGAGTCGGCGATATTTTGGGCCGTTTGGGTAACCTGGGCAGCACGTGAAGCCAGAGAAGCGCGCGAGGAGCGTCCGCCGCGACGCATCCTTGTGGCCAGGGATGAAGACTCGGCATCTGATGTGTACGGGCCAGTGTCCATCTCACTACCAGAGGCCTCATTGTCGCGGTCCCGGCTCGTGTGGCGAGACGTATCTCTCCGGCGGCCCAGAATACTGGGTTCACGAGCGCGTCTCTTGAAAGTGCCCACATTTAGGGTTGAGCCAAAGCTCGGTGTGGCAGTGCCGCCGCGGCTGCTGGGACGGATGGGTGCATCGTCCCGGCTGTGAATGCTGGACTGGCGTGGACGGCCACGGCGGAAGAGGCCGACGTTAAACGAGGAAGACGTGCTGTCGGCAGTGTGTGTTGCATTTGCAGAGCCGGAACCAGCCGCTCCAACTGCAGTGGGAGAAGAGTCGAGGTCGTCGAGGCCGTCAAACGCGTCAAGATCGTCGTCCAGGTCACCCAAATCATGGTCACCAAAGTTTGTTTCAATATCAGCAAACGTGTCGTCCATAATGTCAAGGCCCGAGGCATCAGGGCCGCGCGTTTGTCTCGATGCGGTGGCGGCTGCAGTCTTTTCGGCAAGACGCGCCGACGTTGTGGTAGCTGTCTGGCGGAGCGACGACCGCCGCTTGCCCTCGCGATCACTCAACCCGAGAATGTCGCTGCTTGTGGTACTGGGCGTCTCTGACGCGGCGATGCTCCGACGCGAACGGCGACGGCCTCCATCGTTGTCGGTCGAAGCTGCGGGCACCACCTTGTCAGCTGCGGTCGTGGTAGCTTTGTCGACAGCGGACTCGCTCGACTCCTTCGATGTAGCAGTTGCCGTGGTGCGCGTCGACACGGCGCGTGTACGCCTCGGGGGACGAGGCATCGTGGCTTTTGAGTTGTGAGAAGCTTCTTTGTGTGTCTTAGCCTGCTTAAAGAGCGTGTTCGTGGTATGTAGTTGTAGCCGTGGATGGAAAAATAAAAGGATAAAAGGATGCGTGTGTATGCAGTGTGAAGTGCTGTTGTCGAAGAAACTACAAATACCGTGGTGATGCGTCGAATAGTGGGCTTATCACCAGGAGGAACGAAAGTGTGCTCAGAGAGAAAAAAATTAAAGAACAAACCATTCAACCTTGCTGTCACAATGGAAGGAGCGCGGGTGAAAACAACACAAGCCCGCCGAGAAGGTCACTGTTGCCCTTGCCCGCGACGCGTCGAAGCGCGTCTGTCTGTGTTGGGAAGGCACTACTTTGTACAGTCTGAGTGCGCACTGTAGCACTGTACGAATTGGCGGGCCTAGAACACATCTGCACACCTCACATACTTCTTCCAATTGAGACGCATCTTCAGATAAGTCGGACATTGTACTCGTTCATTATCGAGTTGATTGACTTAATATTGCTACCAGACAATACAACTACTTTGTACGCTGGCAGTCGATGCATTTAGCTAAAACACTCAAGTAACGGACGGTACATCTTTGGGCTGTTACTTGAACATAACGGCGACCTTACAGATTGAAAATAAGAGGCAATTATTTACAAAGACAATATTTCTCCTAAATTAGGATGAACTCCGAATAAACACAATGAGTGAGCAACCTGTCTTATTGTCTGATGTGATGCAGTTGTAGTGCCTGCCACGTGGGGATTTGACGCCTCGGTCGATGCACCAAAATATCAATCATTCTTTCAGTTGCTTTCAGCGAGCTCCAGCCAATGACGTCAGCCTTCAAGTCAACAAAAGAGGAGGTCCGTTCCGGGTAAGGAAGGCACAACCTAGTGTCAGCTGCTTGTTCCATTTCCCCCACTCTTCCCAACCGAGCAGGAGCGGACCAAGTATTCCTTTGTCTTTCGTACGATACTTAAAGCTCTCGCCATCATTTCATCTGCCAATTGGATACTCTACAAGCTTCAAACCCACGTTCCGCCAACGTCTCATTCCCCAACAACCTTTCTGTCCTCCCAGCCCACCAAACATGATCTCCCCTGCCTCTGCATCGGCATTGTGCCGGCCTGCCCTGTTTGCTGGCTCGGCCTTCCAAAAGAAAATGGCCTCTCCATTTCGCCTCGGCACTGTCGGTCTTCAGCCTGGACTTCTCTTCCGTCCTCGGGTCTCCCAGCCTTCCCGGAGCTTTAGCCAAGCCGTCCTGTCTCCCTTTGCTCGCTCCAATAACGGCCATGGCCGCTCGTCCTCCTCCATACCCTCTCGGATCTGGTACCTGGCTGCAGCTGCACCTTTGTTGACTGTGTCATCCGACTCGACCTCAGCACCAGCAGTAACGTCCCGGTCGTCATCTCCTGGCGCGCACGGCCTTCCCATAAACCCCGAAGTTGTTAGCGAGGTGTCCAAGGGCAGCGTCATTGGTATGGAGCAGAGCCCTTCTCTCTATCAAGCAGTATGCAGATAGAACTAACACACCATCTTTTTGCAGGCTTTCTGACAGGCCTCTTCGTGAGCATCTTTTCAAGAACACTGGTACTGTTGCTTGGCGTTGCCATTGCCTTCCAGAGCTTAGCGGCAAGAGCCGGGATCGATGTTGCGCAATATCTCCAGCTGAAGGACCGCTTCAACTCCTCCCGCATCCTGAGATCCTTGACCGAGCACACCGCATTTAAGCTGTCCTTCGGTATCACATTTGCCATGTCGGCCTTTATGTACATTTAAAGCCTAGTTGTGGAGGCGCGATGGCCAATCGCGGTGTACATACGATAGCATGAATTGTCTTGGTATATTCACACCCTAGTCATATCCTTTCCATCATTGGTGCATGCTAGGATTATTCAGTTTTCATTGAAAGATACACAAAAAAATACATCCAGTAAAAGTATATAATCACATGAATCAGAACGGCGCCGTCTCCTTCTCCATCCACGACAGGGCAATATGGTCATCACCCAGCAGGGACTTTGTCTTGGACACAATGTCCCTATTGTAGTCGTTCAGCCACTTCTTCTCCCGCTCTGTCAGCAACGACGTGTCAATCAGCGCTCTGCAGTAGGGCACCATTGTGACGTGCTCAAATCCAAGGTACGGCTTGTCGCCAAAAGAGTGCGTCGTCTTGGCTTCCTTGATAATGGCCATGTTCTCGATGCGGATGCCGTATGAACCGTCCTCGTAGAAGCCGGGCTCGATGGATGTGACGTTGCCGGCAGCCAGGGCAACGTCTGCGTATTGCTTTCTAGTACCAATGCCGATCGGGCCCTCGTGAACGTTCAGGTACGAACCCACACCATGGCCGGTACCGTGGCGGTAGTCCAAGCCTTCTTGCTGCAAGATTGTTAGTATGAGCCTCTACGAATGCAGTTGCCGTTTCTGAAATCCACTTACCCATAAGAATTGGCGGGCAAAGGCGTCCAGAGCGAAACCAGTAGTTCCCTTTGGGAAGATGGCCATATCCAGAGCCATGTTGCCCTTCAGGACAAGCGTGTATGCCTTGATCTCAGCGGCAGTCGGCGTGCCAAAGTGCGCCGTACGGGTCGTATCTGTCGTACCGTCCAGGTATTGTGCGCCAGAGTCGCAAAGGTAGATGGCATTCGGGTCGAGGACGGCGCAGCTTCCGCGTTCGGGTTGGTAGTGGATAACGGCGGCACTGGAAGGGACAGTCAGTATCTGAAAAAATGAACATTGCGATGAAGGGGGTGCATATACTCACTTTGCTCCAGTCGACGAGATCGTAGGGAAAGACAGGCCAACATAGTGCTCCTGGACGGAGCGCAGGGCCTCCAGCTTGTCTGCTGCTGCAACCTCGTCGAGCTTCACACCAGTTGTAAGCTGGTTCTCGAGCCAGGCCAAGTACTTGATCAGAGCAACACCGTCCCGGATGTGGCATTGACGCATGCCCTCCAGCTCCGTGTCATTCTTGATAGCCTTTGCGTCACCAATGGGACTCCGCACCTCCTCAACAGCATCCTCGCCGCCGAGAGCCAAAACTAGTGCCCACGATGTCCGGTTAGAAAGCAGGAACTTCTTTGCCTCGACAGCCGTCTTGCCGTTGGCAGCCTGTTCACCCAACAGCTTAGCATCTGAGAAGATGCTGCTGTACGGCTTGACCGTGACGCTGTTGTCCGCAAGGTACTTTTGGCATTCGTCGCTGAGCTTGGTTTTGTCGACGTAGAGAATGGCCTCGTCGGGCGTAACAATCGCGTACGAGAAAAAGACCGGGTTGTAGGGGATGTCGTTGCCGCGCAAGTTGAACAGCCAGGCGACCTCGTCGAGAAGAGACACGACGAAGCCGGCGGCACTCTTCTTCTCAAGCTCTTTCCGCAAGTCAGCCAGCTTCGTCTTGGTGTCCTTTCCGGCAAATTTCTCCGTCAGCAGAGCCACGGGCTCAGTAGGGTGTCCTGGCCGCTCGGTGGCCCAAACGGCATCAACCAGGTTGGCAGACACAGCCACGAGGTCCTTGCCGCCACTCTTCTTGATCTTCTCGGCAAGCTTCTTTGCAGTCGAGCTGGCAAGGAGCGTGGGGTCAACGCCAACAACCTTGCCGCCTGCCGACTCAGTGGCCGTCCACTCCTGCCAGGTCGGCACATCCTGGATTCCCTGCTTCAGCAGCGTCCAGTTGTTATCCAGTTGCTTCGCGGCCTGGTTGAAATACCGGCCGTCCGTCGCCAAAGATGCCTTGTCGAATGTGACGACCGCGCAGCCGGCCGAGCCGCTGAAACCACTAATGAACTCGCGGCGGCCGTCGCATGGGGCGATGTACTCGGACGAATGTGCGTCTTCAGAGGGGACAACTGTATCGGGTGGGTGGTACAAGGTCAGTGATTGGAAACTCGATATCCCCGACTTGCAAGCCGCCACCGTCACTTCACCCTTTCCCCCGGGTGGACTTCGAATAAGACGCCATACCATAAATATCAATCTTGTTCTCCACCATAAGCTTGCGCAGCGCCTCGAGGCGAGCGCCAGTATTGACCGTCTCCATTTCTTCAACGACGTCTGTTTGGCTGTGGTTGTTACGGTGTTGGCAAGCGATTGGGGGCGAAGCGGTGACAGATGCTCGACGGGAAGCAAGCGTTTGTGATCGTCGAGTGTGAGCAGCAGTTGTGTGAAGCTTCGAAGTGGAAGGGAGGCTGCACGCGTGCAGTTGGCTTGGTGAATTGGAAGCCTGGAGCTGGAGTCGTGGAAGGAAGGTGGTCGGCGTCGAAGTAAACAGGAAGGCACGAGACACGAGCCGGGAGGTGTTGGTGGACGACAGAATCCGCGACCTGGAAATATGTGATAGGCACATGCGTGCTTTTATTTCCTTCTCCGTCAGGCTAAGAGACAACGGCAGATGGAGATTCGGGATAGCACACGAGCAAGCGGGGACCACAAACGACGCCGGTAAGAGGCTGTGTATTACAGCGAGCGTCCTTTTATCCAGCGAATACGTGTATGAAGACAGAGAAGCAAAGAGGGGAAAAGGCAATGCACAGTGCCGGGTCGTGACTGCCACAAACACGATACTCTGGTAGGAAGGAGCAAGAGGTGTTTTGGCGGCTTGAAGAGGCCGAGGGGACAGACGCCGGCGGAGAGCGGGGCAAGAGCGGGCAGCTGCGGGCAGGCACGGCCAGGTCAGGAAGGTGCACGAGACACTGTGCTTGCTTGAGATGGATATCACAACGAGCTATTATGGGCCAGTTCACTTCACTAAGCCGAAAAGATATGGCAGTCACGTGGAGCGACACGAGTGTCAACAATGAGTGGCTCAAGTCAACAAACGGCAATAATGACATTGGCTCCTTTTTAATTGAGTGTTTGAGAAGGGTGCCGTTTTCATTTTGTGATCTGTACGAGTGGGTGTGAGCACACTTTCCCAGAGAGTAATCAGGTTTTCATGAGACGATATCTATCACTTTTGCTTGTACGACGGATATGTAGAGCTGATTCTGTCTTTGAATGTAGCCGAGTGTGGAATCCGAATCGAGCCCTATTTTTGATATGGAGTAATTTTTGCCCTTCTTTCTTTAAAAATAGACTCCTTCCGCAAGATTGCTTGCCACGTTTATCTTTGCGGTCGTTTATACTTTGTATCGTGTTGTCTGTGAGACTGAAAAAAGATACAAAATTCACGATAAAATAACACCCCAATAGATGCGGAATCTCAACCTCATGTAAACACCGTCAAATTCATACATTTCAAAATACAAAATAAACAAACAAGATATTCTTCCACGATAATCTCATTTCAATACTCACAGGACATTATTTTGACCCGTAGCCTCGTCGAGAGCTTCATACAGTGGGTATCATGTGACCCGCACTCACAATGACGGCTTTGGTGGGGCATTACACAGCCTAACGAAATCGCAGGAAGGTGCGCCAAATCGAAAACAAAAGAGCAGAAGCACGAGGATACAAGTGGCCAGACACCTCTCGCATCACCATTTTGCAACATACACCCAAACGGACATAGCACCGGTCATGCTGGTATCACGTTACTGAAAGGGGGGAAACGTCAGAGGAGACAAAACTGTTTTGGGCTGTTTTGAACGGAAACGAGAGGAGAGCGTCTCTTGTGTTTTGTTCTCTTTTTTCTCTCCTTTTTTCACGACCCATCTCTTTCTGGCCTCGCTGGGCACTGCCCAACCTCTCACACAACCTCACACAGGCTCCATCTGCCTCTTGTTCCTCTACTCCCCGAATCGAGGACTCACAATCTCTGGCTCTGCCTGCACGACCTACCGGCACTTGGCAAGAAGAACGACTGTTTTCGAGGGGCATTTCTTTTCATATATCATTTTGGTTCGAGACCTAGGTTTGGACCCCATCTTGCCTTGCAACTGGCCATTGATATTGCCCACCAACCGGAGTTCAATATTGTCGCGGTAGCCTGATCTTTGTCACTCCGTGCCTCTGCATAGAAAAACAGCATCTTTGCAAAGTCTTGCATTTGTTCATCTATTCCCTTCACCCAAGCGTCATGACCGGGAATTCACAATGGAACACCACGCCCCCATACCAACGTCCATCGAGGAGGTCGAATCGGTGAGTTTTCCCCCTATTTATTGCTGGGCTTTCTGCTTTCTACCTTATATCATTTTTGGCGGGGCTGAAGTGCCAGGGAAAATAGCTTCCTGTTTGACTTGAAGGCCGTATTCACACACACAGTCTTGTTTCTTCCACGACCATCATCTAACCGTCTGATCCAGTTGATCTTCTCGTTGTACACTCCGGGAACTCCCCACACTACCATTGCATCAATCCAAGAAACGTTGCAGCGTCTGCAAAGGTCACCAGAAGGATGGCGGCTGGCTCAGACACTCCTGGATCGACCCGTTACCACCGCCGCAGGTGACAATGTCAAATTTTTTGGTGCCCTCACGATCATCATCAAGCTTAACACTGAAAGGTGAATGGACACTGCCATATGCACATTTGCTCACTGAGACAGTATCAAAGCCCTCCGGCGACGACTAACACGATCCAGCTCATCACTCTCCGACGACGACGCGAGCGAACTGCTTCAGAATCTGCTCCGGTGGCTGGCCAGCTCCGCCAGCGACCCTGCAGCGAGAATCTCGACCGAAAAGTTGTGGCAGGCACTGGCCACCTTCTTCATTCACTTCCCGAATTTGTGGCCGAACTGCGTCAAGAGCTTATTGCTTTGCCTGCGAACCGGGCATAGCGTGCCAGTCGAAGATGTCGAGCGTGCCCCGAGCATTGCCGAGATTGCGTCTGGCTTCGACTCGCGTCTTCTGCGCGTTGCTCTCGGATTCACAAACACCCTTGTCACGGACGTTGGCAAGACGGATATGCGGATTCCCAAGTTGTATGTCTTCTTGAGGGATATAATGAAGTGCCCACTGCTTCAGGTTCATTGCTAATCTTGTGTTTCGTCTTAGCTCACTTGTTCACGACCGTCTTCTTCGAAACGCTTCAGACGTCTCTGAACTCCTCCATGTCGGCCTGACGGCAAGCTCGTCAGATTATATCATTGTGAGAAAAGAGAGTATTCGGTCTCTTCAGGTAAGTACATCCCCATGATTAAATCATGGTTCAAACCACACTTGCTAATCATATGCATAGTCTTGGATCCTTTATGCCCAACGCCTGCCGGCTGGCGGTGACGTCCTTGTTGGCCCGCTTAGAAATCTGGTCAACCCGGTCATCGCCTGTCTCCAGGACGAGGAGCTCTACGAAGTGTCTGTCGAACTCTTGATTGACGTTCTATCAAACTACTCCAACTTCTTCAAAGACGAGCATTACAATGCCATTGCACAAATTTTCGAGAGTTCTTGGGGTGCAGAACGCCTGCAGCAGCTTCTCGGCGGCGACTTTGATTTCGAACCGCTGCAATACGGCCTTCTATTGCTAGGCTTTGGCGATGCCAGAGTCGAGACTCTTATGCAGAGCCCCGACGAGCGACCAAGGAATATTCTGGCATCACTTTCCTTGCTTCTCACAGCCAAGGGCCACCCAGTTGCCGAAGACTTTATTTTTGTGCCCGCCCTTGAATTTTGGGCTACGTACATTGAAACGATGTTGGACACAATGTACTCGAGCGAAAACAAGTACGAGCCGTGGGTCGAGTCGGCACTGGCGATTGTTAAGGAAGTCGTCGGGCGTTGCTGGGAAAAGATTCAATATCCGCCCGTGAAGGAGTTTATGAGCTGGGACTCGTCTGACCGCGCAGGCTTCGTCGATGCACGGAAAGACGTTGGCGACCTCTTGCAGACGGTATTTACAGTTGCAGGCCGCGACCTCTTGACCATCTTTACAGACTTGCTCCTTCGCTCAATCACATCCAAAGAGTGGGCGCAGATCGAGGCAACGGCATTCTGTCTCGCAGCACTTTCTGATTGTTTGTCAGACGACGAAAGCTACGACGACATCCTGGACAGCATCTTCTCTTCCCAGCTCTTTGGCTTGCTTGCTCTTGGCGAGGAACAACTTCCAGTTCGGCTGCGCCAGACGGCACTGTCTTTGATCGAGCGGTACTCGGAATACTTTGAGCGCAAACCTGCCCATCTTCCAGCTGCCCTCAACCTCTTATTTGAGGCAGTGGCAACACCGACGCTCGCTCTACAGGCATCCAAGTCGATTGCAACGCTCTGCTCGTCATGTCGCTCACTTCTCACGTCCGAAGTCAACGCTTTTCTGCACCAGTACCAGTTGCTCCATGATAACCCGCAGTTGGACCCTCTTGCCGAAGAACGGGTGGTCAACGCGATTGCAGCAATCATTCAGGCGACACCGGACCAAAACACCCGGCTACAGCTCTCAGAACAGCTCCTGTCGTATATTGTGCGTGATGCGGAGATGTGCTTGCAGCTCAGCGCTGACCCCATTGGTCTGGACAGCAACACACCACTTATGGCCAAGGCGATCAAACAGTGTGAACAACAGCTCAAAGAGGGCCAGCCCCCTCCGTCAGTCAATGAAGTGATCCTGCAAGCAGTCCTCATTCCTCTCCGCTGCCTTTTCGGCATGGCACGTGGCCTGCAGTCGGCTACTGAGCACCACGTTGATCTGGACAGCGACGACAATGACAGCGGCACTCCAAAGACACTGGATGCAGCACAGAACAACTCGCGGCTCCAGGCCATGCAGACGCATATAATGACCATGATTCTCTCGATCCAAGCCGCATTTCCCAAGAGTAGCGAAGTCATTGATGTCATCTGCAGCATCTTCAAGGCCGGGTTCTCGGAAACGGAGCCTGGTCCGCTGGTGTTCCCTCCAGAAATGATTACAGGAATGCTTGTGCACCAGAACGCACAAACGCCTTATATTGGCTCGATTGTGAACACGGCGCACTCATTTGCAAGCTCGCTTGCCAAGCACCCGTCCAAAGAGGTGGCAAACAAGAGCCTCGGAATCCTCGTTCCATGGATCTTTGGTCTTTTGCAGGCACTTCCCGAGCCAGACACCGACACGGAGCTTACGCAGCGTGGTATTGAATTTATCGACCGTGTTATGCAGAAGAATGCCGCTGCCCTGCTGCAAGTCGAGCCGCCGTCTCAGCTGGAGTTCTTTTTCATGTTCTGTCTGAAAGTGCTTGATGGCCGCGAGCCACTTCCCAAGGGCGCTTCGGCCGACTTCTGGGTGAGCGTTTCCGTCCCCACTTCCGGCTCTGATTTTGATTTACTAATATGTACTCTTAGACAACATTTTTGACACTGCGGCTAGACGACCCGTCTCTCAAGGCCATTGTTAGCAACGCCATGGAACATCTGGGGCCACTGCTGGCACAGTCACTGATCTTCAACATTGGCGGCAACGCGTCGCGGAGTGAGCTCGACAAGCTGGGCGAGCCACTCAAGAAGATGGTTGTGCAGAACATGCGGGCCAGCTCGTGGCTAGAGCAGGCGCTTATGAGCCCTTCGTTCCCGAGCGACAGAGTGACGGCTGGCGACAAGACATTCTTCCTCAAAAAGATCATCAGGTAGGTCATGGTCTGTGTGTACTTTAAATATGAGGAAGTTGGATGTCAGATGTGGCTAACAATTCCATCTAGTCTTCGCGGGGCTCGGACAACAAACAACGTTGTTCGTGAATTTTGGCTGGCATGCAGAGGGTCCAACTATGCATATGCATCGTAGAGCAGTGAGGAGCAAGGTCTCGACGCATAGTTGTTTTTTTCCACGATTTCTTTTCTCTCGATATTCCCCATAGTTACGACATGGACACGACAAAATATGAGACGATGTTTACCCCTAGATAGCAAGCAGGATAGAAAACAAGTGCCATTTATGATATCAAAGGCACAGCCAGGGTCATTAGATACGAGTGGGTTGCTATGATACAGATATGTGCACTACACAGATAGCTATGTACAAGCATTTGCAGAAATTCTACAGACCGATGGCCGTCCGCACGGCATCCATCGTCTCTTCACTGTTTGCCCGTGCCTTTTTGGCGCCATGGTCGGCCACGCGGTCGAGATAGGCACCGCCATCGCGCTCGAGGACGTTGGCAAACCGCTCACGGATGCCAGAGAGGCGCTCCACAGCAGCCTCGGCCAAGCGTTTCTTGAGCACACCCAGCGTCCTGCCTTCCATTTCTGTGGCAAGAGCCCGTGCCGAGGCTTCGATGCTCGCGTTGGACGACGTGGCCGCGCTGTAGGCGCTGTTGTTGTCGCCCTCCACCAGTGCCAGCAGCTCCAGTAAGTTGGACACGGCTGGACGCTCCGCAGGGTCGTAGGACACGGCGTTTGTCGAGTCCGTCACGGCACCCATGATCTTGGCCCGGATGGTTTTGGCGTCGTCGGTCAGCAAGATGCGCGAGCGCTCGTTAGCGTGCGACTTGGACATCTTTTGCGTCGGCTGCTGGAGCGACATGATGCGGCGCGCGGGCGACAGCAGCGTGTTGGGCAGAACGAGCAGCGGCTGCTGGCCGTGGACATGGTTGAACGCCGAGGCGCACTCGCGCGCAAACTCGAGATGCTGGCACTGGTCCTCGCCGACGGGGACGTGCGTGGCACGGTGGACGAGCACATCGGCGGCCATGAGCACCGGGTACGAGAACAGGCCGAGCTTGAGCGCCGCTCGCGACTTTTCATCGGCAAAGGAGGCGTCGTCCTTGAGTTGGAGTTTGCTCTGTAGGAGTTAGTAAGGCTGGGGTAGAGGGAAAGAGGGAAAGAGCGAAAGAGGGAAAGAGGGAAAGAGGGAGCGTGGTCGCACCTTCCACTGGGTCATCCGCGAGAGATACCCGACAGAGGCTGTGCAGCTCAGCAGCCACATCAGCTCCGAGTGTGCGGGCACCGCTGACTGATAGAAGAGCACACAGCGTTCTGGGTCAAGGCCAATGGCCAGCAGTGCCGCCAGGGTCTCTCGGCGTCTCTGCCGCAAGACTTCGCCGCTGTTGTTGCTTGCGGCCTGAACGGACGTCAACGCGTGCAGGTCCACGACCGAATAGTATAGCTGTGTGCTTTTATCAGATGCAGCCTCTTCTTGCAGCTGGACCCAACGCACGAGCGCGCCCAGGTAGTTGCCCAGATGCGGCACACCCGTTGGCTGGATGCCTGAGAAGATGATTGAGCCACTTGGCGCACTGGTGGGCGAGGATGGCGAGGATGTTGGCGATTGTGGCTCTTTCTGGCCATCTGAGCTCTGCATATGACGGCTATCTGATATACAGCGCCGGCATGGGCTTGACAGGAGTGGTAATGAGGCTGTGAAGCCGTTCCTTGACTGGCCTTGACGAGGCCGACAGACCCGAGTCGCCGAAAGCAGCGGCCGCGCTATCCGCATTGTGATTTTATGGCGTATGAAATGAATGGAAAGGCTCTCTAATTTTATGCATAAATGACACGGTGTGTAAACGAGACGTTGTGGCGCTTCGCTATTGTGGGAATTTTATGTAGTTGGTGCGTGAGGCATCTGGTGATTTTTGGTGGATATAAAATTTTAGTGACAATTTTGGCCGTTTGGGCCTCACTGTTTACAGCCTCACACCAAAACCGACATTGGCCAACAAATCTTAGCCACCTCACTACGACCGTGAAAAATTAGGGGAATAAAAAGAGTGTGTCCATTTAGACACATAATAACAGCATTTTTACTGTCAACATTTTGCACACTCAATATTGGTCGTAATATGGTTTTATATATAAATGGCAAAACGTGATTTTACAAGTACAGCTGTCCACCCAAAACGCTCTTCCGTCACATAACATGGCCCTCCACAGCCTCCTTCCCTTATAATCCACCCGAATACTTCTGGCGCGAGGTGACAAGCTCCTCCTTGATCCGCTGGACAGCATCGGCGTGCGACTCTCCCTTGGCCAGTTTCTCGGCAAGCTTTGCGGTCTTGGGTGTAGTTGGCCGCTTGGACGCAACAAAGTTCTCCCACTTGGGCTCCAGCTGGTCCTTGGTCTTTCCAACCGCAGCATCCATGGCCTTGCTGACGTCCACGTTCTCAAACTCCCACATGTTGGCCTTCATACCAATACCGTGGTATGCATGCTTCTGCAAAAACGCCAGCCAGATCTGCACAGTCTCGGGGTTGCCGTCGCGGATCTGGATCAGCCGCCGTCTGGTGATACGCTCAAAGTTCTCCTGCGACTTCTTGAAAATGAAGGGCGACTTGATCACTGTCCAGCGCTCGGTGATTTTCGGCAGCGGCACAGGGCCAAACGCCGGCAGGCCGAGGTAGTAGGCCGCGCGCAGGGCAAAGTCGCAGAAGAGCTGCAGATTGTTCCTGGCGTACGAACGCAGCTGCAGGTCGCAGGTCGGGATGCCGTACTGGGTCTCGCGGCGGAGCGGAGCCATATAGAGCGACTGAACGGAGAGGGGAAGGCGGGGGTCATTGTCGATATCGGTGGCACTGGACTTGTCCACGATTGATGGAATCCTGGAGTGGGTGGAAGATGAGATGTCAGCTAATGGTGCCTGAGGGGAGGACAGCGGCACAAAAGTGCAGAATTGGGACGTTCAATGGAAAAACCTACTCGATATCCTGGGGCTTCTGTGATGGTGAGGGCGGCAATGACGACGACGACTCTCTATTGGTGTGGCAAAGTCATTGTTAGACCTTCTGACGGCAAGAAACCTCCTATTCCCCAAACACGGTAGAGTAAACACTCACAATGAGCTGTTGAAGCGGTACTGTGCCGGTCGCATGACCTGTTGTAATGCACCTCGTGCGATGGGCTGAGAAAACTGTCGTCAAGTTAGCAATGGCAATTGCTTCCGGTGTGGCGTGCCAAAGGGCCCAAACTCACCATCGGAGTGTGTACGGCCCGCCGAAGCGACCGTATTAATGGTGGTGCGTTCATCTTTGCGTCGATGCGTTGTGTGGGAGACGTTGGAGATCTCCTTGACCGGCTTCGATGTCCTGGCCCGGAAAGATTTGATGCTGTCTGAAGATTTTTGGCGCGTCCCTAATCCCGCCCAGTATGGGAAAGCCGACCATACCGTAATCGATAAGAGATACACTGTTCTCGCACTGTACAACTTCAAACTTCTGTGATTTTATCGCACATTGATTCATCATGTATGTCGTACTTCGTCACACAAAATCACAAATAGCAATATTACAATATTATCTCAGCAATATCCTTTATTAGATGTAGTCTATGCTGAGAAGTTGGGCACTGCAATACGAGCCTTTTGCCTTTTACGGCCCAGCTCGTAGAAGCTCTTTTTTTTGCTCCGTTGCAGTGCATGTCCAAAAAGTGGGCATTTCTGCCATCTGTGAATACTTTTTGGTTTACGCCTGGTGTGTCTATCCAAGCACATTTTGGACCCAATTACGGCCATGTGCGAAAACACCAGTCGTATGCGTGGCTAATATAAGGCCTAAACTGAAGGCCGGCCACGACGCGGCCCGTTGGGCTAGTCTGACTTGGTTGAAAAAATTGGCTTGCAATCACATGGAACTCGACATCTCCTTGGGTGACAAGGAAGGAAGAGAGAAAGCGATATCGAGGCAGACACGCCGGGCATTCAAGGCCGGCGACGACGCCCAGCAACCAACTTCTTGTAGAAAGCCTTCTTGCCGCTGGCGTTTTTCTCCTGGATCTTGTTGTACCGGCGCTTGAACTGCTGGTTGTACTCCTGCGACGCCAGGACCTCTTGCACCATTGTTGTCTTGCGCTCCTTGCGCGTCAGGCGATCACGCTCGCCTTTGGCCGTGCCCTCCACAATCGTGCCAAACACAGAGAACTTGGGGATCATGTTCTTGCGGTTGTCCTTGCGGAAGTGTTGCTTCGGGTCGAGAATGCCACGCATGCGCAGGATCTGGAACTCGCGCTTGGTTTCGGGCGTCAGGTCGGTCTTTTGCAGACCAAACCAGTCGGGGCCGGCGTTGTCTGGCTCGTTCTTCACAGCAAAGTTAGCATCGCTGCCCAGAGGATGGAATGGGGCGGGAAAGAGACGGAAACAAAGAAAGAGTGCAATGTAGAACGAGAGATCAGAGTAACTATGATATAATAAAATCATGTGTTTGCAATAGTTCACCCATAACGGGATCACCGAATGCCTCAATTTTATTGGGATAGTTTTCATCATTTCGTGTCTTGGGTTGATGTTTTGTTTGGGGTGTGAAAAGAAAGGTTCTTGGTATCATAAAAGTTTCGTCAAAACGTACTTTGTTCTTCTTCTTCTCAGTCTGGGCAACGCGGATGGTCACGTCGTCCGTCTTGCGGGCCACGACCTCCTTGCTGGCAACAGCAGCTTCGGTCTCGTTCTTGGCCACTTGAGCGACTTGGAATGGCCGCGCAGAGGCGACTACAGTTGCTGCGTGGGTCTTTTCGTTTTCGATTAAACGCTCCTCGGCCTCTCGGAGGAGGGCATCGATCTGACTTTCAGTCAGATCTTCTGTTGTGGTAGCCATGGTTAATTATGTGTGGATGGAAAGGCAGGAAGAAGAAGGGAAGAAAAGAGGAAGAGCAGAACTAAATATTTGGTAGCAATTTTTTCTTAAGCTCTGAGAATAAAATGGGTCATATTAGTCATCATGCATTAGCTGGAGCACGGGCCTCTGTCGTCCTGAACTGCGAAGCTCGAGAACGAGTTGATGACTAATAACTGCCTAAAATGTAAGGCACCAAAACAGCCTCACACAGTGCACACCAGTGCACAATGTTATGCATGGGTGTTGTCAGATGGCGGTGCTGGTGCGCTGGCACGACAGCACTGCTCCACACCGCACGCCTCCGGGCGGGTTGGGCACAGGCACGACGGCCACCACAACGCAACTACGCAGTAGGCCCACAATGCAGCGGCTGATGCCCAACCAGCCATTCACATTTCACTGACCGCTCTTGTGGTTCTCGCACGGAACAAAAGCAGCAAGGAAAGCAAGAAAAGGCAGAGAAAAGGAACGAAAGACACGCAAGAGTCCATCCTGTTGCGCCTCGCCCTCCCTCCCACGTCCAGCTTTTCCCCCACCCGAGAGAATCTTAAACGTTATATACTGGCATGCCTCGTTCTTGAATTTTCTAGCCCTATTCTCGTCGATTGTTGATTCCTGCCTCACGCACAGCCCCGGGCAGAACAAGAAAGACAAAGCCAGTTGTGCCTTCCCTGCTTGCATTTTATTTGCATTTATATATATATATATTTTCAAGCTCCTTCCTCCTAAACCAGACTGCAAGCTCCAAAATACTGGAATAATATCACCCAGTCCAAAATAACAGGTACGTCATTTCGTCTTAATCTGCATCGCATTCTGCCCAGTTGCCTTTCGATCTCCAATGTCCCCAATACTCCAATCCTGTACGGTGTCGGTGTTCTGCAATCCGTCTCTTCTACTGGCTCGTCTGGTCGTGGCCAACGGCTCACTAGAATTACGGAGTCAGTACGCATTAGACAACTAGGCAAAAGGGAACAGGCCGAGCAGAAAGAGCTGAGTGGCTCCATTTGCGGATAGCCCGGCGAGCAATCAAAATTCATGAAGGACACCCCGACGAGGAAGGCATGAGCCGGCCACTACTTGCGGCGCAAAGTGACAGCAAGAGCGATCAACGATAGAGCGTCCGCGCTTCAGCCAGTCCCAGCAAGTGCGTCGTTGCCCGAAACAATGCGCCGGTAGTCTGGCCCTCACCCCCTTCCTTCTTTTCCCAATTCCCATCCTTCCCATCGGTTGTTGAAGAATAATAAAGCTTTGTGAAAGACGAATGGGAAAGAACGAAAGGCGTCTCCACCGTCGATTCGTCCAATCTTCGTCCTTTCCCGCGAAGCTCTGTCGTCACTGGCCAATCACCCAGCTCCGCCAATTAAGGCCACGCCGTGGAAGGAGCAAATCAAGAGCCAGCAAAGGGTCCAAAGACGAAAAAAAACGGACTCGTTGGTCTCGGTTTTTGGTCTCTTTGGTCATCTCTTTGACCCCAGGCGGACCCCAGATGGCGGGCAAAATGGGTGGATGGGAGCTCCTGTGCACCAACGAGAATCAAGCAAACTGGCGCCCACCTCTTTCTCTTCAACCAAGCACTGGCCATGCTTGCCCTGGTCTTGTCAGGCTGGCAGTTACAAACAAGGAAGTAACCACAAGGCACGACGACCCGCTAGGCCGGATCGCGAAGTAAACAATCAAGACCAACGTGCAGTCGCTCCTGCCTCAACCCCTGCAAGTGGTGCAGCTAGCCGCCCCTCCTTCTTCCAGGCACGCGGGCACCTTCCCAGCCTTCTCGTCATAACTGTGGCAAATCGTATCTTATTCCTGGGACCGTCTCCAACCGCTTTTTCTCCTGATCTTGCTTTGTCTCTTTTCCCCTTAATAGTCCAGCTCTTCACAGCATTTGTCGTCGTCCGATCTCGTTTTCTTGTCGCCTAATTGCTAACTTTGGTTTCTCCCGGCAAAGACGAATAACCCGCATATTGGACCGCCCCTCGTATTCTCGCAAAGTCTCTGCATATTGTCACATTCACATATTTTATGCTGCAGTCTTCTGCTTTTTCTGCGCATTATTGCTCGCCTCTTCGTCGTCGCCCCGTCACTCATCCTACTGCCCATTCCAAGCAGCTAGCCCAGCCACGCGCGTGAGCCAAAAACCCCACTACGAGAGGTTTATCCCCCGCGACCACCGAAAACCGGCCGAAAGCTACTTTTGAGCTTTCTTTTTTTCTGTCGTCATCAACAACAAATTGCATCTGCCCATTGTCGCTGTCGTCGCGCAACCACCTCTCGTCGCATCCCCCGTACTCGCACATCTTCTCTCCGATCGACTGCCTTCGTGCGCGCAATTGGCATTGCCACAATGGACGCTAATAACCAGCCTGCCGCCTCCGCCGCTCCGGGAACTGCCCAGGGTCAGGCCGGACGTGCGCAACAACATGTTTACGACACAACCCACGGCGGCCATTATGGTATGTCATCTGTCGCATGCCCTCCCCGTCTATCCCCATTGCCTGGCGGATGCTTCGCGTTGCCTTGCCCAGCCAGGCACTCTCCCTGGTTCTTCCCTTCTTTGCCGGCATCCAACCTGCATGATGCGACCGGATTACTGACCCTCTGTTTTGCATATATATAGGCGCCAGTGCTGCGGTTTGTCTACCTCCCCCGACCTAGATCGCTCAAGAAGAACTGCCATTTGTTACGACAGATGCGCCATTTCACCCTTAAACATCTCCGGTACTAACTCTACTCCGCAGCTGTCGCAACATGGTTATGCGCCATCGGAGCTTTACACAGGCCCGTGGGCCAATGTGCGTTCATTCTCTCTGTCTGCCTCCTTGCTATACTGTCGTTTCTTTGCTGACTGTGTTTCTTTCCAGGTCCACCAAGGCCTTACTGGCCCGTACAAGGACATCCTCACGACCTACTGGCAGCAGACCATCAACCACCTCGAGAGCGATACACACGACTACAAGCTGCATCAGCTGCCGCTCGCTCGCATAAAGAAGGTCATGAAGGCGGACCCCGAAGTCAAGATGATCTCTGCCGAGGCACCTATCTTGTTTGCCAAGGGCTGCGACATTTTCATCACGGAGTTGACCATGCGCGCATGGATTCACGCTGAAGAGAACAAGCGCCGCACCCTCCAGCGCTCCGACATTGCGTCGGCACTCGCCAAGTCCGACATGTTCGATTTCCTTATCGATATCGTGCCCCGCGAAGAGGCCACGAGCCACCCCAAGCGGGGAGGCTCCAACCCGAGTGGTGCCGCTGGCAATAATGCCGCGTCAGCAAACGTTGCTGCTGCTGCTGCGGCCGCGGCTGCGGCGGCGGCTGCCGCGCAACAGGGTGTTGCTGGCGGTGCTGGCGCCGGTCAGCAGATACCCGGTGCCAACCACGCTCTCGCCGAGTACGCTTCAATGGGCACACACCCTCAAGCCGACTACCAGCAGCCTGGCATGTACCCGGTTCAGGGCCAGGCAGGTGCTCCAGCTGCTTACGGCCAAAACCAGGCGCAAATGTACGCGGACATGGACCCCAACATGTACAATACGTACTCAATGCCGCCTCCTCAGGTACGTGCTACCCCATCCTAAAAAGAAAGGACGAATGGTCAAATACGATGGAGGGCGTATAAACTAACTATGAATAGGGTGGTGCGTAGCAAGGCCAACCCGGAGTGCCACCATGAGGAACGTCTTCTGTGAAGACACTGGCTATTGAGCGCTTCTTTTCCTTTGTTTTGCTCAAAATTGGTTCCGGCCTGATCCTTCTTGACGTTGATCTTCTCCAGACGTTTCTAGCGCCCCTTTTTGAATTTTTTGTCGTTTCATGTTCTTATTCCCTCGTCGATATTGTCGTCTTGTATTTTTTTTTGGTCTTTCGCTTCCCTTGGGGTGGAAATTGGGAACAACGAAAACATATGTTTCTTGGATTGCTTTTAATACTGTTTTGATGTATTCCTGTATTGCTTCTTTATATAGTGTTTTTGTTGTTGCTCTACTCGCAAGGGTTAGTAATCAAAATTTGACATTTGCTTCGTTCACCTCAGCATATCGCAGATTCTATGGCTTAATGCTGTGGTCTCCTGCTTGAATGCATTAACTCAAAATATATGAACCAGGAAAGCTCGCTACTAAACGCAATATACAACAGGGTTGAGCGTCAACTCCCAAGTAGCCCCATATGTCATTTGAAACCATACTCCATGGCACAACAGGGCGATTCTACCGCAGACCGAATCTGCTAGAGAAGTTGGCCAGGCCTTGTGCTGCCCGATTTGGTCCCTCAACAGCATGGGTCACCTTCTCCAACAGAATAGCACCATTCTGTGCATTCACACGCCCAAACTTCTTGTTTCGCGTGGTAATGTCGTAGAACTCGTCTGCATTCTCGGCTTGCATCAGGGCGACCGACTGCTGCAGCTCGTCCAAGTTCTGCTCCAGCATGAAGGCATTGTCAAGACTGCCCACAAACTCGGTGAGGTACTGCACGTCGCGTGCCAGATCAGCAACACCGTTGGGGTTGATGTACTTGACTTCGGGCGCCAGAGGCAGCATGAGAATCCGATCTGCCGCATGGTTGAGTGCGTCGTAGTAGATCAACTCCTTAATTTCGCGCGGCAAACTGAGCAGCGTCGAGCTCATAATGTTGGACAGATACCGAGTGAGCGTCTGTATATAGTTGCTCGGTTCTGTCTGTGGCGTAGGAGCCATCCTAAAGAAACGTTGTTAATAAATAATACGAAATAGAGAAGAGTGGTCATTGAGACTTACCAGTCGTATTCTGCCGTGTCCACAAGATCATCAATCTTGGAGTTGACTAACTCGAAAATGCGCTTCTCGGCTGTCTTCTTGTTGCTGCGGAACTGCTCAGTCGCCGTCAAGCTAACAGGACCTCCGGCTGAGGTCGATGACCGTGCCCGGATCAACAACTGTTCCAGCTCCTGGCCAGCCGTTTCAAAGTGCTCCAGATTGATCAAAATCTGCACGATCTGGCCGAGGTACTGGGAGCTTAGGCGCTCAATAAGAGACTGGCAGATCTTGTCGTTCAAAAGTTCATCCAGCGACTGCAATATGTTAGAAAGTAATTACACGGACGGAGTAAGAATTCTTTTCTTCGGGCTCACCTTGCGTAGTGTCTCGTCAATGACACTGGCGTGCTGGAAATGGTCGTCGGAGAAAAAGTAGAATTGGTTGAGGAAGTTGCGGATATCGATGCAGCAGAGAGGGTACATCTGAGAGAATGGCAAGACGTAGGGGAAGGTAAGTTCAGACAGCGGCTTTTCTTGTGTAAACCAGCTGACATTGACAACCTTCTCGTACTCCTCCAGGGTGTTGATGGTCATGGGCATGTAGTCATCTGTCGACACGATCTCTTGGAAGTCTTCGCTGAAGCGGCGCTTGAGTAGCTCGGCATACTTGTCAAACAGGCGGAGGAGGAAGTTGTCCAGCATTGTAACGGAGTAGCCCCAGCCTTCCATGGTCTGGATAAAGAGCGCAATGACCCCCTTGACCTTGAGCAGGACCTCGGCGTTGTTAACGTCGCGGAGCGCCTTGGTGATAAGGTTGATGACGGTCTGGCACATGGAATCCCACAGCTCGTCCACATCAACCGTCGACCGGAGTTGCGGTGCCTTGCGCATAGTAGCCTTTTCGATAATGGCAAAACCCGCGACACCCTCGAGCAAACTACTGAGCGATGAGCCATCGTCGTCGTCCTCCAGCTTTACGGACGTCGGCATCAACAGGTCCTTTTGCTGCCTTCGTGTTGCCGCATAGTCGGCGCGGAACCGGTCACTCTGGCCGAGCGCATCGTGGATGTGCAGCGCCTCGAACAACGGCGTAAAATCAACGCTCACTTCGTCATTGTCCAGCACGTCAAACTCCTCGCTCTCATCAAAGACCAGCTCGATGGCCGAGTTGAGCTTGAAGTGCTTCAGGAACCCGTTCTGTTCCACACGCTCCTTCATGCGCGTCCGCCGGATGTCCGTGTGGTAGAAGGCAACCTCGCCCAGGAATTGCGACGTTTCTCTCACGCGGAACAGCCACGTGTTGAGATCCGTCATGACGGCTTCGGAGATGGTCTTCTGTGATGCGGGAATCGAACGCTGGATCAGGTCGGCCAGCTGGTGCTGTGTCGCATACTTGTTCTGGATGATGGGCACCAGGTGCTCGTTCTGCAGGTCTTCGAGCGACTTGAGCGCGCCATAGTACTTCTTCTTGCGGATCAGCTCGTGGGCGTGGTTGACGGCGTGCAAGATCCGTAACGACTCGCGCAGGGCGTCTGCTGCGTCTGAAATGTTCTGCCGAACCGCCCGGGTGTCGACAAGGTTGCGCTTCTGCTCGGCGAGCTTCTCGGTACTTGCTTGGATGGACTGGTTAAGTTCGAGGATTTCTGCCGTCAGCGCCACGGTGCCTTCGCGGACCTTTTGCAGCTGGTTGACGGAGCCCAGGAACTCCTCGTGTTTTGTGAGGCCGATCGTCTCGATCTCGGCTTCGCGGTCGTCGACATACTGCGCCAAGCTCTGTGTCAAGTTGACCGGCCTGCCGCCGTTGGTTGTCGCATCGCGGAGGACGGGAATCAGTTGGTCGATGAAGTCGGTGTCGGACGAAGACAAGATGATCTGCGGTACCTTTGTCAATTTCCATTCACCCAAAGCCTTCCTAGTCGGTCGTTCCAAACCTACATCTTGTACGGCCACGCCGTAGTCATCGTATGCTTGTGGCCGTCGCGGCATTGTCGCATAGATGTGTGAAGAGGATACTTGGCGCCAGTGTTAGGCCACGCTCGGTAGCAGTGGCTATTACACCATATGTCGTGGGGTTCGCAAGCTAAGCTCGGGTGTAGCTGGTCAGTTGTTCGTGATATGCGATTGCGTCGTCAAAACAAAAGAAGATGCTGGACAAGGAGTTGTGGTTGAATTGAGTTGGAGTGTCTGGCCAGGGACGAGAGGCACGGCCAGGCATGCCACCAATCTAAAACAGCTCTGGAGCTCCCTATCGCTACGCCGATAATAAAGTTGCAGACAGCGGGGACTTTCACGTGATCAAACTGCCCATATGTTCCCAAACGCCCGAACTAATGAATCTCCACCCGTTTGGGAGCGTTCATTGTGGAGGCACGCACTCCGTAATAAGAACGGCTCCAACGACGGCCAAAAAAAGCGAGGGAAAAAGACGCAAAAAAATTAAACACCGCCTGTGAAGATGGTGTAAATAATCGATTTTTGAACCAGGCCCGAATTGAACGGACAATCTTCGGGAAGCACCATTTTACTGGAATCCGACGCGTTACCATTGCGCCACTGGTCCCTTGATTATGCAAGATTGCCACTATCTCTGGTATATGAGCCAGCAACAATTTGCACCACCTTCATCGAGCTGGGCTAGAAGAAAATCAACAGTGAATTAACGGAGAATCAACGTTAAACATTTCCTTTGCTTATAATAAAGTACCATACAGTTGCCAGGAGAGGTTACTTGATTGAAAAGGGCGGTCTTTTTATTAACCTATCCTAGAGGAATATTTTGATGATTATGTTAAAACTTTTACTTGGAAAATATTAAATTATGCTTCGAAAATAAAATAAAATAAAATAAAATAATTATGTTCCCAAAAAAAATTCCGAAGAAAAAGGCACATAAAAACTAATGTTATTTTTTCCATCTTATGATATTGTTTTAGGACACCCGTACAGTCCACGACTCTAACCAAAACCCCAAAAAGCTAGACACTTTACCGGAAGACATATCCTTCAAAATAAACCAAGATGTAAGAACGTAAGGCCGTCTGGCAGATGGATTGTAGTACAAGACCTGAAGTAATACAGTTAACTAGATCGGCATCAGAACAATTAGAGGAGAGTGAGTGACATTGTATACATGCATGGCGACAGTCTTCTAGTAGCATGAAGCCAGAGAAGGGCAGAGACGCAGTTTGACCTCTCATTGAAGCCATTGACAAACGATGTTAGCATTCCATATTGCCCTCCTCGAGCATATGCCATGCTTAAAAGTACCCGTTGAGTTGATTTATGAACAGAGAGAAGCAGGACACAAACGGATTTCACTTACACGAGTGATATCAACAAATTTCTGCCACCTTTTCTGAAGCGACCAATATTAGAGGATATATGAGAAAAACACCAGAGGACACATACAAGACTCGATAAACCATGCACGATATGAGGACTCGAAATAAAGTAAATCAAGAAGAGTAAGTGTTGAACTCTCCCCAGCCCGAAGCTAAAGCTTGTGTGTCGCCCATAGCTCCTTCCTTGACTATCCCGCCATGGTCGGCGAGCGCGTGCCTTCCAAAACTGTCGAGAGCATGGTCGCTCCTTCCGCCTCCGGACACCTTTGCAACTTCCTTCCAAATCTGCTCAACAAGACGCGTTCTCCCCCTTGAATTTCCAAAAGGAAGAAGATTCCCAGGAATTTCTTGTTTTGATTTTCCTCACGCCCATAGTTTTCTCTCTCCTTCTCCATCCCCCCCAACAAACTCTTGTTCGCCACTCGTTTTTGTTTTTGAACGTTCCTCGTCTTGCAATTTGGCTTTTCTTTTTGTTTCGCCGAGTTCATTTGCTTCTGTATTTATTGCATCTATTCTTCGTCTTCGTTGCCATCAATTGTCGTTTTTGACCTGCGTATTGCCGCCATCTTGAGCCTCAAATCCTTGTCCAGTCCAACCTGGTAAGTCACATAGGCTGATGATGCTTGGACGCGTGGTGTCTTGCATCTTGTTTCGATCACTAACACAAGGCAAAGTTCTAATGGCTTCTGGCTCTTCGGGCATGGCGCATCTCCGCGACCATCATCTTGGCCAGGCGTCTCCAGGCTCTCTGTCCGCCCGTGCTGCCGAGACTGGGACCATCACTGGTACACCGAACCGCCGGATTGCGTTCTCCCCAAACGCCAGCTCCGCCAAGTCTGCTTCCAAGCTCATGCAGACTCCAGATCGTGATGATGCCCTGGTGTTTTCTCCTACGCACAGCAGCGGTGGCTTTCGGGCCGCCATGTCTGCTGACAAGGATCCCTTTTTGACTCCTGCGTCCAAGGCAAAGATGAAGGCCAACCAGCCGCTGTCTGCTTCTGCGGCTAGCTTCCGCCCGTTCTATGATAGCCTGTCTTCGGACGACTCCGGTGAAAACCAGCCCCAGGCTGCCGATGCTCAGGAAAAGCAGCTCTCGCTCCCAGGCCACGTTTCCCCTATCCTGAGCACTGACAGCAAGCTGTCGCGCTGCCTCGAGTTCTCGTGCTCGAACAAGCCTAGAGCTTCCGAGATTGACGACTTCATTGGGGTATGTCTTTTTGCTTTACCTAGTTTTCTCCCTTGGGTCCTTGAGCAGCTACCTTAGCCCGCATATATCCACTAAAACTGACTGTCTTTCTATTTCAGAGACTGGCTTCTCTTACCAGACCCGGCCTTGGACACAAGATGGTTTACAACAGAGGCTCGAAGGTCTATGTTCACTATAACAACATCCGTGATGCGGTTATCTGCCACCGTAACATTCACCTTTGTGGTCCTGGTTGGTCGGCAGCCTACCTGTCTCCTCCGGAATTCATGCAGGTAAGCTTTGGCAGTTCCTTTCTATCCATTTATCGTGGCTGCCTCACATATATTCTGACATATCTGTGTTTAGCTTGTTGCTCCTGGAGACATGTTTGCTGCCGCCAACGAGGGACAACTGGACATGCTTGCCGTCCTTCTCCATAATGCTCCCATGGATCTTTCGCAGGTTGAGCCCCATGTTCTGAAGTTGCTCCAAGCTGAGGGCGACCTCTATGCGTTCCAGAAAGACCCGCGGTCGGAGGATGGTGCTCTCAAGGCCATCATTGAATATGCCGACTGTGGGCTTGCTATGAATATCGCCTCTAAATTGAATGGAGTCATTTTCGACGTAAGTTCAAGATTGCTATCATAACCTTACCATATAAAAGCTTATCTTTAACCTGATGCTAAATACTCATTACTGTCACAGGGACTCCATATCCGGCTTACATTCTACCAGCCTGATGCTCACACTGGGCGAGCAGCTCCTCCCAACGACGGTGTCACCACGCCCATGCCAACCCCTGGCCGGTTCCCTCCTCCGGAAAACAACGGCCCTGGTTTCCAAGGCCAACAGGGCATGCAACCCCAGAAGATGCCTATGCAGCACGGCCCCAACCCTCTGGTCCCCGCTAGACACCAGCCGACTCCTCCGGCCGGGGGTATCGGAGGACCGCCGCAGCAGCAGGTGGCCCTTGTTCCCATGGTGGTGCGCAACACGTTTGGCAATGGTGGTCCCATTATCCTGGATCCGTACAACGGCCCCGGCGTCGGCATAGGAGCCATGGGTGCACTGGGTCCGATGGGCCCAATGGGTGCAATGGGACCCATGGGGGCCATGCCAGGCATGGGCACTATGGCGGGGACTCCCATTGTCTTCCCTCCGGGAACGTCCATGTCAAGTATTGTAGGCCACCAGGGTTATGACAATATGGGACAGAGACCCGGCACCATGGGCCGCTATGGCAACCGCCGCGGTCCAATGCGCATGGATCGGTCGATGCAGTTTGGTCCCAACGGCCATCATAACCAAGTGGATGTCAAGCGTATCCGCGATGGCGTTGATGTGCGGACGACGGTAAGTTAATACAGACCACTATCGTGAGTTTTTTTTCTGACCAAACCTTAGATTATGCTCCGAAACATTCCCAATAAGGTCGACCAGCGGATGTTGAAGGCAATCATCGATGAGTCGAGCTGGGGCAAGTACGACTTCATGTACCTGCGAATTGATTTCGCAAACGACTGCAAGTAAGTCTTGCTATCCCCGGATAACATTCATTTTTATAATTTCCAATTTTGTTTCCCATACTAACAAACACCCAAGCGTCGGGTACGCCTTCATCAACTTTGCAGATGTAAGTCACCCTTTCTTTGGAGTTCAAGTTCTGTTCGATTTTATACTGACAAAAACAGCCTCTCGATGTTATAGATGTACGTGAATATTGTCCAAGTATTCTAGGGAATATTTATCCCGGACGGAGTTACATGCTTTTCTTTCTTGTTATCTTACTAACCAATGAAATAGTTCGCCAACGCGAGAGACAACCAACGCTGGTGAGTAGGAACACAGTCCCCGTTCTTCTTTGAATCTGACTAACGGTGATATAGGAACTGCTTCCGGAGTGACAAAATCGCCGAGATCTCTTATGCCAGTAAGCATTCCCCAGTGTTGATGTTGGCAGCCAGAATGTATTTTAACAACATCCAGCAATCCAAGGCAGAGACTGTCTTGTGCAGAAATTCCGCAACAGCTCTGTGATGCTCGAGTCACCCCACTACCGGCCCAAGGTTACTCGTCTTTTGAACTTATGCGATAATACCACGGTGATTTTCTAACCATTCTACTATAGCTCTATTATACCCTCACTGGCTCCAACCCCGAGCTTGCTGGTCGCGAGGAGGAGTTTCCCGGACCCGATAACCCGTCGAAGATGAAGCGGAGCTGCGAGAACGCTGAGCATGTCGGTTAGTAGCATGCATCCGACTGGTAAATGGATTGGGAAAACATCATGTTTACTAACGGGACCAAATGCAGGTCTCTTCACGCCTCATCTGAGCCAGTATTACCGGGATGAGCAGCGTCGCCGTCGCTCTCAGTTCGACCGTGGCACCAGAATGGCGGCCCTTGAGGAGTTCGACTACGACACCAATGTTCCCCAGCGCACGATGTACATCCAGCACTGATTGGCAATGGGGCATTCGGCGCCGTCATTATTGGCACCTTGAACCAATATTATGTGGTTTTTATGCTGATAATAGACAGCAAACGGTATCAGTATTATCATCCTGCGAGGCAATAGGTTCTGCCTTCGAATTTGTTTCCTTTCAACGAGTTTGTCTTTTTTTCTGCTATTTTGTTGTCCATTTGCTTTTCATTTGATACGGCCATGTCAAGGACCACCTAATACTATTTGTTCTGAAGAGGCATGGATACGGATGTAATACTTGTTCTGTCTAACGTATCTCAAGTGGGATGTGTTGGAAAACGAATTTGTGTATTTTCTTTGTGGAGGGAAGAAAAGTTGCCTGTTCCTCGCTTTCTTTTGCTTTTATGGTTGAAGGAGGATATATGAGATGACTGATACCGGCTGCTTGCCCCTATTTTCTTCTGTTTTTTTACTTTCCGAACTTCTCTTCAGCATCTCTCTTTGGAGTTGCAATTAGGTAGTCAGTGTAGCAAATCAGTTACCAAAAACACACGCACGTCCCAGTGAAGGGAAGGATCATGATGATGACTGGAAAAATGAATAAGTTAAACTAAACTAGAAAATGCGAAACTACCATATCGATTCATTATCAAAGCAACGCTCAATTCCAAGACAATCGTTAATGTACTGCGGCACAGTTTCGCAAACTGAGGCATAGAATACACGGCTATTTACATTCATTATGGGTGTTATAGTGCGCAAATTCACTCAATCCGAGTTGTGTTCGGGGAGCGAAGGCAGGCGCTTCCGATTCAAGGCTTCCGAGCCTTCGGTGGAAGAGACTGGGTCTGAAGTAAAGAGCGCCGTCATGGATGATGCTGCACCTTCTGCTTTTGTGGGCGTCACAGCAGTCGGCGTGAATAGACTAGAGCTGTCACCGCCGCCACCTCCGCTGACAAGCCTGCCGCCTGCGTCTGGGAGCACAGTTGTGGCTTCTGACAGGATGGTCTCGTTGTCGTCATCATGGTCATCATGGTCATCATGGTCCTCGCTGCTTTCTTCGGCGTCTTCTTCCAGCTGGTCGGCTGCTTCTTCAATGTCGCTCAGGCGGAGAGAGGCTGGCGGAGTCAGTGGTTTTGGGGCAGCCAACACAGGTCCCTGTCCCTTTTCTTGCTGGTGAACAACAATCTGCGGCTCCTGTTCATCGACGTCCAGAAGACTGTCCTGGCTCTCGTTGGACGGCATCGGGTCAGGGGACACGGGCGATCCATGCGAGACAGGCGATGTCGGTGTGGTCGGCGTCAGAGGCAGCACCTTGTTCTTGTTTATTGGCGCTGGGACTGCATGGACACCGCCATTCGGGTTGGCTGGCACGGGGCCCTGTGCCCGCAGACCACTTGGCGGAGGCGGAGAGCCGGCCGAGTAGGTGGTCAAGGGATAGCCCGAGGCATAGACAGAATAGGCAGCATAAGGGTTGCGGAAATTGTTACGAAGCGACCGCAGATTGGAGCGCAGACCGACCGAAGACGGGGCCGAAGGAGGAGACGAGGGAGACGGCGACATGGCTGCGTCAGGCGGAATGTAGCCGGCGGCTGCGTTGACGTCCAGCGGCACCGACGCCGAGCCGCCCGACAACAGGCCCCGCGAAAAGATGACGAGGGCGAGACAGCACAGAAGAAGCACCGACTGCAAGATGGCCATGCGCTTCTGGAAGACGACCTCGTCCGCCAAAACGTTGAGACGGTCGCTCAGTGCAACAGTCTCGCGCTGGTTCTGTTCGCGCTGGGTCTCGAGAGCAATGACCGTCGACTGCCAGATCTGGTCGTACTGCTGGCGCATGTTGCGCAGCTCTGAGAGGACAGTGTTGTTCAGCGTGCCCAGGAAAGAATCGACACGAGAAATCTGCTTGCGCTCCATCTTGCGGAGCGCTTCTTGCAGGAACCGCGACTGGTCCTCAATGTACTGCAGCGACAGCGACGTGTTGGACTCGAGCAGCTGCAGGCGCTTCGTGACGGACTTGAAGAAGCTCTCCTGGACAATGGGCGGTGGTGGTGGAGATGGGGCGCCTCCTGTTGCCGCTCCGATATTGTTATTATTAGTGCCGCTAGAAGAACTCGAGCCAGTGGCACCAGGGTTGGAACCCGAGCCGCCAGTTGATCCCGACGGGCTGCCGCCAGACTGTGCCGAGCTTCCAGAGCCACCGCCTGCTCCACCGGACGACGCTCTATTCTTAGAATGCGACGTCTGCACGGTAGTTGTGGGCGGTGCTTGCTGGTTCCCCTGTGTTCCAGGAGCGGCCGCTGCTTTGGCAGCAGATCCAGACTTTTGCTTGGCTTGTGCTGCTGCGGCGGCTGCGGCTTCTTGCTCTGCGGCTTTAGCTGCAGTAGCAGATGGGTTCGCAGGCGAGTCGGAGGCCTGGGAGGGTTTAGACGCGTCGGATGACGATGATGCGTTGTATGAAATAGGTGAGGATGCAGAGGAATCAGAAGCAGATTTCGCTGGGGTGTCTTTGCCAGCGCTCTGCGAGTTTGAAGGTAAGGATGTGTTTTCTGGAGGATGAGAGGAAGAGGAGCCCGAAGATGCAAAGGCCTTTGAAGAGGCTTTGCTGTCTTCCGCTGTTGTTTCTGCCGCCGCCGTGCCCTGGCTTTGCGACGGCTTCGACTCTGAAGAGCCATCGGCGGTCGCAATAGAGGCATTCCTATAGTCCTCAGGAGCTGCTGTTGGCAAGCAGATATTCTCTGCAATAAACAGTCGGAAGTGCGCCGCAATGGGATTCCACGGAGTGTAGCCGGCTGTGTCGCATGCAGCAGCATCGGCCACAACCTTGGTGGCATCCTCGTCGTCGACGGGCTTCTCCTCAGACGCTGTTATCGTTTGAGGTTCAGCTTGCTGTTCCTGCTGCTGATACTGCTGCTCAGCTTGTTGTTGGCCGTATTGTTGCTGGTGATGCTGCTCGTATTGCCCGTCATGCTCAAAGTCTTCGTCATATTCGGCATCGCGGCCGTTCTCGCTGTCGAGCCATGAGTCCAGCATGCGCGTTCCGTGCACACGCAGCAGAGAGATGGGGCAGTAGTACTCGGTGCCGTAGTGCGTCAGAAAGTCGATGCGGATGTACTTGGCCCAGATCTGCGGGTGCTCGATCAGGAATGGCTGGATATCCCGCGAGTTGCGTGCCTCGTACTCGCCCAGCGTCCGCCAGCGGTCGGCCTTGACGGGGTAGCGGTCGCTGACGCTGACACGGAACCGCCGCACCATGCTTGAGAAAAACTCAAAGTTGGCCAGCACAACGGTGTCCACCAGAATATCGTCGCTGAGCTCGACAATGACGTGCTTGTCGCGGGTGCGGCACTCGAGCAGCATGTACGAGTCCTTGTTCTCGACCAGGATCGCCTTGGCGTTCTTGACGCCCTTGTTGGCCTTGAGCACCGTGGCTCCGGCGTCAAACGATGCAAACGAGAAGCGCTCTTTGCCCGTCTTGCCCGCATCCTTACTGCGGTAGTACTGCGTGGCGCCGTCGGCGTAGACCACGGCCTCGTCTTGCCCTCCTGAGCCACCTCCGCCGCCAGAGGCAGGGCTACTGCCGTCCGCCACAGACTTATCTTGCCGGTTGCCATCGCCATATTGGCCAGGAACCTGGGCGGCTGCATTGCCTGCCATCTCGGACACCTTCTCGTTGAGCACGTCAAAGTCGAGTGCAATCTCGCCGTCGTCGCCGACGCTGTCAATGTTGATATCCCCGCCAGCACCCCCTGCATTCTGCCCTGCATGGTGCTGTTGTTGTTGCTGCCGGCGCCGAGCCTGCAGTTCAGCCGGGTCTTGCCCGGCCTTTTTCAGCTGGAGAACCTTCCACTCCTCAAAGGACATGAACGACCCTGTAGCCAGGTCTTCTGGGTTCTCGTCATCCTCTTTGGCCTCTCCTTCTGGGTTGTTGTCTGTATTTGCAGCCGCTGCCGCCGTTTCGGCTGGTACTGCCTCGCTGCTTGCTTCTGCCGTTGCAGCCGTGGCGTTTGCACTCGACCAGCTTGTCCGCAGGCACTGCTGTGGTAACGTGTGTGTAATGTAGTTTATTGTTTTCGATTGGCATGTATCGGTGTCGAAGGAGATCGTTATCGAGGTTGTCGAGGTCGTCGTCGTTTGTGAAGAGGAGGACGAGGAAGATTGTGTCATCGTAACGGAGATAGATGTGGTAGAAGACGATAGTGGGGTCGAGGAAGAAGAGTTTATGGACGAAGCAACTGCTGTGGCTGCATCTGAGGCTACAGAAGCTGCTGTTGCCGCTCCCGTCGCCGCCGTATCGGGGACAGCCGTCGTGACCACCGATGGATGTGTGTGTGAAGTATCCGTTGCCTCGGCCGGCACTGGCTGCCCGAGCCCAAGCAGGCCCACGGCAGCCGCCGACACATAGATCATAAAGCCCCGCGGCATCTTTACGGTCGTGACCTCTCTGTTCGGTTTTGCGTTGCGTCGTGGGATGTTACAATCTGCGAGAAAGTCGGTGTCGTCGATTATCCATGGCTCGGCGCAAAGGCGGCCAGAAGGTGTCGCATGGTGGGAGACTGCAGGCGGTATTCGTTTGTGGGAACAGTCTGGCAAGTGTTGTGTTGTTTCTCGTGTGGTCAATTCGGCCTAGAGTGGTTGTCGTAGCGTGTGGTTGCGTGTGTCGTTGCACGTTGAACTGTCAACGGTCGTTGGAAAAGGTGAAAGAAGACAAAGGATGGTCCAAGATTGGCCACAGGGGTCTCGAAAGTGGCTAAGGACTGTGGAGATAGCCAGCCTTTGATCTTCTGGTGCGGAATTTTAGTGGCAGTCGCTCTTTCCCGCTATTTTGGGTCGTTGACTCGTCTTTTCGGGGCCAATATCAAAGGCAGAAGGAGAAGGACACAGAACGGACCGTGCTGGAAAAATAGGGGACAGGGCTGGTTGGCATTGCTCCAACCGCCTGCGGGTGCTCTAGTTTAGCAGTCGGCTCCCTTGCTCCTTCCTAATTCTTAGCGCCCTGTCACTTTCTTTAGTTTAGCCAAGCATTGCGAATCGAGGTTGCCAATTTTAAGCAACTGCGACCCCACTGAGAAAACATGGCAGAAGGAATGCAATATTTGGGTCAATATTCGTGCTGTGTTAAGTTCAAATTGATTTGATATTAAGGTCATGCAGACTCTCTAATTCTGGGATACTGCAATGGCACGGCCGGGTTATGACTGCTTTAAGAAAAAGACACCTTGCTAGGCTTGCATATGGCGCAGAGGGCGCAGGTGGAACGCGAAACATGAGACAAAAAGAACGAAAGGGCGAAGAAGGAAGTGTGCAGGAAAGAAAATCCAAAAAAAAATAACCAAGAAAGAGGAACAAACAAACAGACAGATATAATAGATGGCAGAAACAAATGACAACACAACGCAACCCAGGATGCTGTGCTCCCCCAAAATGTATGCCCATTGCCACGCTGAATAGGCAAATGAGAGACCGTAACTCCAGAAATGCCAAGAAGTAAAGAACAAGTAAAAGAAGAAACAAATATGCCAAAAAGGATATAAATATGAGTAGGTGAGAAGGAGTGAGGACTGGCTCAGGCGTTGCCTTCGTGCACTTCAATGTCGCGGACATACTTCACGAATGTCTTCTTATGGGCCTGTAAAAAGTAAGGTTAGACAAGGCGATAGACAGTAGATTTGAATACAGAGCGCTGTACGTACCATGCCAGCATAGCGGCCATCGCGGAGAACACAAATGTACCGCAGGCCCAATTTGACAAAGCATTCATACACGAGATCCATGGGAGACCGGATGTCAAGTGCGACGGGAGCCTGGACAGTTAAGATGATGAGCACAAGGTTCAAAAACAGCGAAGGGTTTCATATTCTTACCGGATCAATGTATGGCGTGAAGTCGGTCGGGTCGACTGTCTGTTCGTTGTCGTCGGAGTCGTCGATACTGGGGACGGAAGCCATCAAACAGAAGCTGGACGCCTCGTCACGCAGATTGTCGAGAGCAAACTCCAGGTCGGGCGCCGGAATCAGACCCACGAGAATGTCGTGCCGCACGATTGGCAGCCCGCCATCCAGCTCGCCTGCACGATGAAGGCTCTCCAGCTTCTGGCGAAGCACTGTGGCCTTGACCAGGGGCGACGACGAGATGTCAATGATGCGGTTCCGGCGGACACGGGGCACAATTTCGGCCAAGTCCGAGGTGAACACCGGCTTGTGCTTGTTGTTGAGGAAGGGGTACGAGTTCATCTCGGTGAGCAGGTCGTAGATAGACAGGGGCTCAATGGCATCGGCAGTCCACTTGGCTACCAGGATCGCCAGCGAGAACGGCAGGACATAGTCGAGGCTGCCCGTGATCTCAAACAAAATGACAGCCAGGGTGACGGACAGACGAGTGACACCGCACATCGTAGCGCCGGCAGCGATCAAACCGTACACACCGGGCTGGATGCAAGAAGCTTCGCCAATGGCAGGGCATGTGCCCCAAACCGACCAGGCCGGAGAGCTGAGAACCACCCACTGCACAGCATGGCCCACCATGCGGCCCATGAGACCGCCAACGACCATGGATGGCACGTAGATACCAGCCGGCACTTTCTATTCGGAGTTAGTTTGTGTCCACGCATGAGCCAAGACATAAAGAGAAAAAATTCAAACTTACAATGCCGAAGGTGACAATGGTCAGGACGCCCTTGATCAAGAAAGCACCAAAGAGTTTGGGCATCATTGGAGGTATGTCGTCTACCTCGGATGGGCAGATGCCCAGATTCTTGAGGTTGTTGTCCGTGACGTCGCAGGGCGCAGCCAAGTTGTAGAGTAGTTCAGCAACAGGGAGCTTTGTCAGCTCGTTCCAGTAGCCGACGAGGCCAGTGACAAGAGCAACAAGTACGACCTCCAGGAGAGGGTGTTTCTTGATCAAGGGGATGCCACGGAACGACTTGGCCCAATGGCGCGATGCCTTGATGAACATAGCACCAGCCACACCGCCAAGAACACCGACGGCCACAAAGCTGCCCAGCTCAAAGTATTCCCAATCTACGGGATACTGCACCTGGAACATGACAATCTTGTTTGTGCCATACGGATTCAAGAACTTGAGTGTCAGGGCCGCTGTGATGCAGCAGAAAAATGTGCGGAAAAGAGTCTTGGCGGGGAAGAAGTAGGCCACTTCCTCAAGACAGAAGAGGACACCGCCTAGAGGAGCGCCGAAAGCGACGGCAACACCAGCGGCGGCGGCTGCCGAAAGAACTTCACGCCGCTTCGCGTCGTTCCGGTCGTACTTTGTGAACAAACGGCACGCAATATTGCCAACGCAGGTAGCAATATGAACATAGGGACCCTCTTTTCCGAGACTGAGACCAGACGCCACACTGAGAATCAGGCCAAGAGACTTGATCACGAGAGTCTTGAAACCTAGGAACCCGTGCAACACAAAGCCGCTCAGGATGACACGCACTTCGGCGACACCACTGCCGGCAGCGGAAAAGTACACCATAGGCGGCGAGGACTGTGATGGCTTGTTCTCTGGAGGAGGAGGGGTGCTGCTGGAACTGCTACCACCGTTGGCATCGCCGACACCACCATAGCGTCTGCGGGAGCTACTACCAACACCATTTTCATCGTCTGCGACATCGTCTTCGAGTCCTGCCGGGACAGGTTCTGCAGCCAGGTTTTCGTCAAGCGTGGACAGCCGGAATGCCGAGGGCACAACTGTCTTTGTCGTCAAGGTGAGGAGGCATGCGAGAGAGGCAAAGAAGATGACACAGATAATATAAGCTCCATATTCTACCCACATCTCAGCAGGGCCTTCGGCACCGACGACCTCAGCCCATTCTCGCCAGTCGGTGCAAGCACCGTTGGGACAGCATTGCTAGGAACGTTAGTTGTCTTGTCGCTTGTGTACGCTCATGCTCACAGTGACAGGATGACTGAGACACATACCTTTTCAGTCATGTACCACCCCAGGGTGCAGTACCCGTACTTGTAGTCAAACGCCACCGCCTCTGACACATCGATCGCATAGGCCAGAACTGCAACCACGAAACCGACCAGCGCCGAAAGCACCCAGCCCTGTACACCGTCAAAGAGCACGTAGACGCGACCCCAAAAGTCCTTGCGGTTGCGCAGCGCCTTCACCCGATACGCGTCCAGTATGCTATCGTGTACCCAGTCGGTGGATGTGAACTGATCGTACCATACCCGCTCGTCGGGTGCGATAGAAGCTTTGGACTCGGCCATGGACGACTCATTCCGGTCAGACAGCGCACTTATCAGGCGGTGGCTCCACGAGCCCGCCCGGCTGTGGTGTCGCGGCGCAGTTCCTGCATAGCTGTGCGCCCTGGTGAGATTCGGTTGTCGAGATGTGCGCGATCGTTGGCTCTGCAAGAGGCCGGTCCGCTCGTCCGGTGGGTCATCGGCGGTGATGGAGCCTCGTCGGCTTAGGCGGTGGTGTCGAGAGAGGGAAGGCGAGGGAGGACCCGACGAGAGGTGGCTGGAGCTCCCGTGCGTGGGCATCAAGCCAGAACCAGCTTCGGCCATGATGGCTGAGCGTCGAGGAGAGGAGGGAAGGGAGGGGGTGAACGTTGTTGAGGTTGAGAGATCGATGCCCGGTTGTTGCGAAGAACCAGGAAAAGAAATTGTTAAAAAGAAGAAAGAGATGGCCGACAGCGGCTAATATCGACTGTCAAGATATAAGAAGGCGGCTGCGTTGATGGCGTCAGAGAACGGTTGCATGCACGGGAGAGGCGAGTACCACAGATCAGTTGATTGAGGTAGTACCCGGTTGCCGTTCGGAATATGAAGCTGCAGACGCAGAGGCACAAAGACGCCACAAGAGTCTCGCGAGTCCCAGCAAAGACGTCCAAATGTACTTGTTTTCGTCAGTCGTGTCCGTCCTTAAATCTGGCGGATTGTCTCTGTTTTGAACAAGAGACGAGAGAATGAGAGTGTGGGGGGAAACACAGTGACTCGGGCCACGTGAGGAATCAACAAATGTGAGTCTCAGGCCGGACGGAGGCAAGCCACGAACGCAAGCGACAGCGCCGGTCACAGGGACTCGAGGGTCTTGTTTCTTTCACACAGTAATATGCCGTAATTCCTGTTTCTTGTCCTTCTTCGTGGGATCTTCGGGTGAATTCCGAAAGGTTAAATTAACTCGTAACCCCAAGAATCAACAAAGTCAAGGCAGCGGGACCACCACGAGGTGGGAGGAATGCTGGTAGCGCAAGTCGAGATGCGTTGGTCGAAATTCGTTGGTTGAGGCTTGCACAACGCAGCCGAAGCAGACGTGGCTGGTGTTTGAAGGAAGATGCGAAGAGGAAGAAACACAGGGGCCGAGGGCGAGGAAGAAAGTTGGAGATCGTTTGGCAGGAACAGTGATGGGGACAACAGGGTGGTTCTGAAGCAGTCGCGGTGGGACCGGAAGCGGAGCCTGATGGCGCCAGGCACCTGCTCAAAGTGAATAAAGCTTATGCGTAGATGACAATACGGGAACGCACGACCGGCCGTCGATTATCACAACATCCCAGCGAGCAAAAGAAAGGCAGGTGCAAGAGGGAGAATGTGCAAAACTACGTCATACTTGGAGGCTGTTGAGACAATAAAAGGATAATTTCGACCGGTCATGACTGTTGCCGTTCGTGTTGGCTACCAGCTTGTCGTGTTTCTACACTGGTTTGACCCTGAATGGGATGCGCTAATCATGCACAAGCCGACCAATCTGTGGGGAAGCCCAGCGTCTAGGCTGCTTCTTCTAGCCTGCTGCAGCAAGCCCAGCCGCGTCATTTTGCCCCTGTGACGTCCGCTGTTTGCTGGAATGGCTGCACGCCACCACCAACAAGCCAAACAGCCGACACAAACAAACCAACCAGACAAGGCTGTGCGAAAACCACCAAAACGCGTGCCATGCTGCTGCATCGAGGCTGTCTCAGAGGCGCAAATTGATGGTGTGCTGAACGAACAGCGCGTCGATGCCGTGCGAAAATCGCCAAACACACTGTATATCGACAACGACAAGGGGCCTCAAGGCTTCAGTTTTGCCAGTTCAGGCGCCATTACAAGATCCTATTCGGCCTCAGCTATCTTCCGCAACAAGGCTGTCTGTTTGGCAGAGCCTTTGCAAGGCTGATGCAGACCGATGGCGTCACCAAGGCATGATATGCGGGATGGTCGCCTAGGCCACTCCCTGGAAGGCGACGACATTGACGAGACGAAGCGTCGAGACCGTCATCGTGAGCATAACGGCCATCATAGGCATAGGAGTCACCATCGAGATGATCACGACCGTCACAGGCACGGGCATAGTGAGCGAGACAGAAGCGGCCATGACCGAGACCGCGACCGGCATCATGACAAGAAGTCTCGTTATGATCGTGCTGAAAGGTCGCGAGGCGACAGAGACAGGCAGTCAAGCCGTCATGATCAGCACACTCATCGAGAAGAGAGGCACCATCGAGAGCATGGAGGGCATAGGGACCATAAGGGTGACAGTGATCGCAGGGATCGGCACTCTTCTCGTGATGAAAGACACTCTCGGCACCGCAGCAGAGACCGGGAAAGAGATGCCGCGAAATCAAGCAGTCGCCACGATAGCTGGCATGGAAGCTCCCGCCGTGACAAACAGCGCGACCACCACGAGACGCAGATGGTGATTTTCCGATCAAACGACCAGAGCCAGCGAGACAAGCACCAGGATATCTACCGAGAAGCGGTAGGGGACAGCGATGATACTCTGTTTAATCTTGACACCCGCGGAGATTCTCTCATCTGGCAATTTGGGACCAACGACTCACGCCGTGTGCCGTCTTACAATCGCTTCAGACATGGACGCACAGTACTTGGCTCGCGGGGTCAATTTACCTTCGCCCAGGAAGGATCTAAGATTACTTTTGGCATTGATCCGACAACCGCCGGAGACGGATCCGTCTTTCGTGACAAAAACAACCCTCTGTTACGACGTGTATTACAAGGTTCGGTGATAAAGCCAAAATCAAAACAAGGGCACAGCACATCAAACAAGAAACACAAACCTACCGATTCTTTCACTGCCGAAAGTGAACCGGCTGATAAAGACGACTTTGTGCCACTCCGGACTTCGAAGAAGCGAAGGCGGGGCTCAGACTTTGGCCAGGATAGCGATTCTGAGTTCCATAGGGCCGACCAGACCAGTGATAGCGATGACTCCGAAGACTCTTCGGCGTCTTCAGACAACAGCTTAGATGCAGAAGCCGACGACTTCATCACAGATGAAGATGGCCACAGCGTTATTGTCAAGAGAAAACTTACAGAGTTGAACCAACGTGTTAAGGATGACCCGCAAGATGTCGATGCATGGCTCGACCTTGTTGCCCTGCAAGATCAACAAAGCCTTCTTCTGGGTAACGACGATATCGACCAAAATCTTGGGGTCGCCGGTGGTCCTGTCAAGTCGAAAGACGAGATCATGGGTATCTCGAATGTGAAGCTGTCTATCGTTGACTCAGCCCTCCGGCAGGTCAGATCTCCGTCCAAACGTGAGAGGTTACAGCTTGCTATGATGCGAGAGGGCGCCAAGGTGTGGACACCAAAACGGCTGGCTCAGCAATGGACAGACTTGGCCAATGATAATGCTTCTGGCAGCGGTCTGAGCTTCTTACTGTGGAAGGCTCGCCTAGATTTTGAGATGACCAGTCTGTCGACACTCACTGTCGACAAGATCAAAAGCTTCCTAATAGATCGCCTCCGGTCACTGGAAAATGAGGCAGCTTCAGCCGTGGGAGACGCTTCCAAACAAGCCGACATATACTCTCAGATTATCTATATCTTCCTACGTGCAACTCGATTTCTGTACGACGCTGGTTTCAGAGACCTCGCTGCGGCCGCTTGGCAGGCAATTCTGGAATCGTCCTTTGTACGCCCGCCAACGGAAGTCGAGGGAGCCAGCCTTGGCCAGTTTTGGGACAGCGAAATTCAACGTATCGGCGAAGATGGGGCCCATGGCTGGCGCAACTTTGCATCCAAAGTACAGGCCGGTGAGGATGCTGAGGAGGCCCTTTTGGACTACAATGTCCAAAAGCAAACTCTCTTGTCCTTGGACTTTGCAAAGCTGTCTGAAGCTGCTCATCGGGGCGAGTTCAACGACATGGATGAATACAAGCCGCTCTACGAGGCATGGGTGGTGGCCGAACGGCAACGAGCAGATTTCGCAAAACTTCCAGCGAGAGTTATTGACGAGATCAATGACGGAGGGTTTGAAGACATGTTCCGCGTTGTCGTCTTCTCTGACTTCAGCTCGTTGCTGTTCCACATCCCCGATACTGTGCTACCAGATGTGAAGCCATTCTTGATCGATGCCTTCTTGCTCTTCTGCCAGCTCCCTCCCGCATTTCCTACAAACTCCTGGATTGAGGCTGCACGCAACGACCCGTTTCTCGCCATCGTTGTCTTGTCGGAAGAAGGGGATATTAATAATATTAAGCTCGGTCCTCCAAAAGATATCCCAGAGGGAGAGCTCGACACTGCCGGCCGAGATCCCCCCGATCTGTTTTATGATGGAAGTAGGATTGTTGGGTCATCCGACTTGCTCTTTTCTCTCCCTGGTTGGTTCCGTTACCTACCTGACTGGCTTCGTCTACAAGACCCGGCCGATGCCAAGGCACCTGTTCCGCCTCAATGGGTAGCCAATACATTGCGGCAACTTGTCAGGTCATTTGGGGTTGGTGGACTGGCACAATACAGTCTTGCTGTTGATTCTCTGGTTAATCCGTCTGGTATCAAAAAGGCGGCCAGAACTCTGATCAAGCAAGATGTGTCCAACACGGCTTTGTATGAGGCTTACGCACAAGCCGAATTCTCGCGTGGAAATGTCGATGTTGCACGCACTGTGCTGGCGTCTGCCACCGCGGGTACAGGTATATCAGATATCGAGTCGGAGCTATCCTTGCGGCAGACGTGGGCATGGATTGAGCTGGAGAGTGGCCAAAAGGACGACGCAATCTCCCGCCTTCGCTTACGCTCTGCCTCTGGCGACAATATTGAGGCGGGTAACAGCCCCGACCAACCTATCTCGCCTGCTGAGTTGTTACGGCTGAGGCACATCCTCCGCACGGGCATGGAATTCGGGCTTTCGGCAGGACACTGTCGGCAGGCAGCCCTCCACGCCCAAGCGTTTGTTCTACTGGAGTACCTGTCTTCTACAGATCATGAAAAGCAGCTTCCACAGAAGCAGCAGTCCAGGCAGGGCAATCTGGCGGCCGCATTGGCTGCTGCATTCACATTTTCAGAGGACATGCAGTCCCGTGACCATGGATCTACGTCCATCCATGAGCAGTTCCTTCAGGGTGTGGCCCGCATTATCTACTTCCACGCGACTCACGGATCGTACCGTCCTATTAACCTGCAAGTACCACTACAAAAGATGGTGGCTTTGTTTCCCCAAAACGGCATATTTCTCCGCCTGTTTTCCTGGGTCGACCCGACATCGTCTTCGGGCTTGTCGCGTTTGCGGCCAGACAATCCGCTGCAAAAGCTGCTGGATACAGTTGTACTTACACGGGACAACGACTGCCCAAGCAACCGTGCTTTTGTCATTCGACAAGCTCTACAATCTGGACACGGCCAGGGCCATGCCGCCCGAGCAGCCTTTGAACGAGCCTTGGGTGGCAGTCATGGCAGCAGCAACTATAACCTCGCCTGTTTTGGAAATGCACGTCTCTGGCAAGCATTTATTCATCTGACTGCAATGGAGGCCATGGCATCGGCAACAGTAACGACTCGCAGTGACGGACGCGGCGTTCGTGTGCGAGGTATTGACAAGAAGATGGTGGCTCTGGCCAAGGAGGTGTATTACCGTGCAGTACGGGCCTGTCCTGGCTCCAAAAACGTGCTGTTGGAAGCTTTTGGGCCGAACACGGGACTTGTAGCGACATCGTCCGAGGTTGGCATGTCGCCAAGTGATCTTCGTGCCGTATTCCAGACAGTGGTGGGCAAGGGGCTTCGGGTGCATATCGATCTAGTAGAGGCACAGGACCGTGCCAGGGACGCACTGAACAGATATACAAAATATTGGAACGAACTATAGGACCTCGTTAAGGTTGATTCACCAACAAAATTCTATTCAATTCACGGCTCCTATGAATCAGCCTAAAATGCTCTCTCAACGTAATGTGACAAGACGAAAAAAAAAATCTTTAATCAACGAGGATCTTGGCCTCGAGGCCCGAGTAGTGGTCAAAGAAGGTAGAGAACAGCTTGATGCCGTACTCCACGTCGTAGGCACCGCCCGTCTCGCGAATACTGTGCATACTGAGCTGCGGGTTGCCCAGATCCAAAGTGCGGACGCCCAGCTTGGCCGACAGCATGGGGCCAATGGTGCTACCGCAGGACGAGTCGTTGCGGACAACAAACAGCTGCAGCGGCACACCGGCAGCGCGGGCGGTCTCCTGCAGAAGGACGATGCCGGGCGAGTTGGTGACGTAGCGCTGGTTGGCATTGACCTTGATGACAGTGCCCTTGTTAATCAGCGGGTGGTGGTTGCTCTCGTACTTGCCGGCGTAGTTGGGGTGCACGGAGTGGGCCATGTCGGCCGAAACAAGGAACGATGTCGAGCAGGTCTGCTCAAAGGAGGTGGCCGACACGGCCTCGGACGAAGACGCGGAAGACGCGGCCGGGATCACAGACAGGCGGCGCAGAATGGCGGGCAGCATGTTGGAGTTGGCGCCCTGTGCGGACAGCGAGCCAATCTCCTCGTGGTCGAAGCAGCTGATCAGGCGGATGGCCGACTCGTTATCAAGGCTGTCGGTGGGTCCCACAGAGCCGATCAGGCCCATAACGCTGCAGTAGGTCATGCCCAGGTTGTCGAGGCGGGGCGAGAAGATAAACTCCTCGTGCAGGCCGCCAAGGCACGACTTCTGGGTGTCGTACAGCACGAGCTCGAAATCGGCCACGTCGTCGGCCGTGACGCCGGCCTCCTTGGCGATAATGTCGATAAGCACTGGGTGGTGACGGTCCGTCATGGGTTGCAGGGGCTGCGTAGCCGCGGCGGACGTGGACGCGCTATCGTCGGTGACAACGCTGGCAGAGTCTGCAGCCGTCTTGTTGAGCTCAGCGGACACAAGACCTGCGATCGGGAAAAGCTCCGTCTCCTTGTTGGGGTTGAAGTCGGACGAGCGGTCGAGATGGATGGCCAGCGTGGGGATGCGCAGAATGGGGCGCTCGACCTTGATGAGCTTCTGCACAATGTTGCCGTCGGCAGTGCGAACCAGAACACGGCCGGCAACACTCAGGTCGCGATCGAACCAGCTGTGCCAGATTCCACCTCCGTACGTCTCGACGCCGACCTGCAAGAAGCCGACATTCGACTTGCGGCTGACAGGCTTGAGACGCAGGCACGGCGAGTCGGTGTGGGCGCCGATCATGGCCACGGGGTTGCCTGGCCGCCACTTGGCTCCGACAGCAAAAGCCACAATCGACGAGCCGTTGCGTGTGACATAGTACTTGCCGCCAGGCTTCAGCGACGCCGACCAGTCATCACGCTCCTTGATAGCACGGAAGCCGGCCTTTTCCAGGCGGGCAATAGCCGAAGCAACGGCGTGGTAAGCTGCGGCGATAGGAAGTCAGTTTACGTCAGTCAAAACTCGCTTATCACGGTGAGGCTGGAAAGGCATATTCAGTGGGGAGTGAAGGGGCAATACGTACGGGTAGGCGACTCATTGACAAAGTCAATGAACTCGTAGGCCGACTTGGGAGGAGCCATGGTGGTAGCGGTAGATGAGAATGTGCGGTGATGGAACTGCTGTGGCGATGGCACTGAAGATGCTGATGATGGAATCGGCACGGATGTTGCGATTGCAGAACGAGGGGTGAAGGACGAGACAAAGGCCACTGCTGAAGATAGCACTCGGCCGGACTTTTGCAGCATCTATGAAATAGAGGTGAGGAAGGAGCGAACGTGAAGGTTCAAGTAAGTCTTGTATCAAGATTCAAAAAGGAAGGTTCAAAGGAGGCAAGCGCAAACACAGAGACCGTCGTCAAATCAAGTCGGTTTTTGGGGAAGCGGCGATCGTTGTACTTGCCTCTGCAGCCCCACAGGCGAGCGACCACCTGCCGTCTGTGGCAGTTGCTCCTCCGCACTCGCAGGCGCTGCCCCCATTGGCCAATCTGTCCCGCCGGGCTGCTCAGGTGGGTCACGTGCAGCATCTATCTGCTTTTATGCTTGTTTTGTTGACAACAGATGACACGATGTAAGATTTATTTTTGTCTTTCAGCTCCGGAAATGCTTAATTTTGGAAAATTTGGTGGTGTATGGCGCATGGTGATCCGTAGAGACAAAACAACGTTAATCACAAAGTTGAGCAGTAGGTGGAGGTGGAGGTGTATCAAGATACACAAGCTTGGCAATTATCAATCAACATCAACTGATGAACAGACTTTGAGTAACTTATAAAAATGATAGACTGGCAAATACCAGATGTCGATATTTCTATTAGCATGCCCCCATATATGGGTAGTGAAGAGGTAAAAGAAAGGTAAATGACTGGAGTGTAGAAAGTTGCCTGCTCCAGGTTCCAGGCAGAACCGAGAATGTCAAAAAGGCGGAGAACAGCAGCATATCGTGAATCGGCAAAATGACTGGCAGGTCTCCACGGGTTGATTTGGGCTGGGTTGTTTTTTTGGCGCTCTTCTTTTCTTACAAAGCTCTTGCTGCTTCACATTTCTATTTCTCTTTTTTTCTGCCTTTTCTTATTTAACTCTCCTTATCGCAATTACCTCCTGAGTTCTTTAACCGTACATGGTACAAAAGGCTGGGCACGTTCAGTTCATTTTATTTTTTTCCTTCCGTTCCCTATTCCCTCAGTATGTCTCAGCTGTCTCTGTGCTGAACAGAGCAAGAAATACGCCGTACGGAGTATTGGCAGTCGAAAATGAAGCAGGAAAGACCAGTCCGCGAAATGAGACAAGGCGGTTGCACAATATTGTCTGAGAAAGAGGAGCACTTATCGTCTGGTCGTCGTTGGACCTTTTTTGGCTTCCTGGCTTCCTCTTGCGGCGTATACAATTTTGGCGTACATTCTTATTTCGTCCCTCGTTGAAATGTGCTTTTATTGAGGCTGAATACATCATGACGCTTAATCTCAATTTTTTTTTTTTTTTGAGATGGCCCCCGTCGTTCTGCAGATTCAGTGCATTTTCGGAGGCCTTCTCGAGGTGTGAGGCGTGAGGCGCAGTCAGGCTGTTGGAGCGTGATAGGATGAGTCAATGAGACCAGCCTGGTTTTCTGACATGTGGCAAGTGATACATGCAACGTGAAGAAATGGCCATTGTCTGTCACGAGTCTTGGAGATTGTTCACACTTTACTCGCCCAGTTATTTCTAGCATTCGAGCAATAGCCTGTCCTATATAGTTGCAAAATTTCTGAAAAAGATCAAGATTTTATGAATTCAAAGTCGTCATTTCAGTTCGAGCTAAGGAGAGAAAAAACGCATCGAGAAAATTCAACTCCAACAATCCCGTTCTGCGACCTGATTGCGGCCTGGTCTGTTGCTGTTGGCGGATTCATGCACGATGTGCTGTTGAAAATTCACAAGGTCACACGGATGGCTGGCAATCGCAAACTCCCGCTTATTCGCCTTGCCTCCGTTTCTGAAATCTACGCTGTGTTGCTCTCAGACTTCCAGCAATCGTCGAGGCCTGAGCTTCCCCTCTTTCTACCGTCACTGCGTCTTTGTTCTCTGTCTCTTTATCTTTTTCTCTCTCGCTCTTTCTTCATCGTCCTCGTAGATTTTCCCCCTTTCTCCTCTTCTCCCCTTTTCTTGATCTCTAGCTGTTGGGTCCGGTCCACTTTCTTTCATGCTGTCAAGAGAAAATAGCTTTCCCTGCAACAAAAAAAAACCAGCACAGGCATAACAAGAGGGTGGGAACTAACTTTTAGAGCTGCCGAGTTGAAGTGGAGCCCGCCCATAGTGCCAGTTGCCGTATGAAGCTTAGACCAAAGACCCAAACCCCCAAAACGGGCCTGTTCTCTTTTTCGTGGGCCAGTCTAATAAAATACACAAGAATAGTATGGCGGCGCGATGCTCTGTTGGGATCTTGATGTGAGAGTTGTAGTCGTAGTGGAAGTGAGGGCTGATCATCACCAACCTCATATTATCTCGATTCTCAAAGTTAAATTTGGCCGATTTCGTGTCATGATGGCTCAGGTCTTGCAATTCTGCAAGGCACGGAGTACAAACAATCTAGAATCCAGGGCAGGAGTTTCTTAAACAGGTTATATTTTCTGCGAAGATTGTCAACAAATGTCCTGCAGAAAAAGGTACATCATTCATGGGCACACATTGAAGAACGCCTTGCAGATAATGCAAAATCATGGCAAAGGTTCATGCAGAATCAAAGCAATTCATAGTACTCCGTATACTACAAGCAACGAGCAGAGAGACCGATGAATGAAAAAAAAAAAAACGGGTTGATGCACGCATCTTCGTACGACAAGCAGGCATTTCCTTCTTGTCAATGTACGTCGTACACCAAGTTTGGTTGCGTTACGTGGCTGCCGACGTTTCTGGCTCTATTTCTCTGGTGGCTTCTTCCTCAGAATGAAACACGAAACGAATCACCAGACAGACTGTCTCTTGTCTCCCCACCCTTGTCGGTGCAGGATTTTTTGGTGTGTGTCAAAATCCGGGTGACTTTTTAACTATTCTATGATTATTCTTGTAGAGTCGATCCAGAGTCAGGAAGAAAAATGGTCGCTATTTTTACGAGTTTCTCTAGCGATCTTGAAGGCCAATGAATTATATCTGGCAAGTTACCGGGTGTCCTGTCCAGCATCTACGCAATTGTTGTGCCAACATACCAGAACCGAGATATCTAGCTCGATTATCTTCTGTGGTATCAAGAAGCGTGCTTGGTCTTCTCTTATGGGTATTTATGACAATTACATACGGTTATTTTCGTTTGAATAGTTTGGAAATATTTCAAGCTTCTCTTTTCGCAAATTATTATTTTATTTTTTAAACTGAGTTTTCATATGTTTTTTGCCCTCTTTCTTTCCTACTGTTTTTTTTTTTTTTTTTTTTTTTTTTTTTTTTTTGGGAAGCGATTGACGCAATTATAAATTCCATGGCGTTAAATATTTTCTTCATCATTATTTCAAGCTAACCAGTGTTGTATTTTCTCATTCTCTTCCTCCATCGTGACATTCCTTCTCTGGTATTCTTTTCGTCTTCCATCACCTCTCTCATCATCTATCAATGCTCTTTCTTGGTACGCCTCATCCCTGCCTGCAAATTACGCACCAGATCGCCCGGAACTGCAGGATGCGACATGACGGTGGGATGAAGGTGTGTCGACAATCGCCTGTTCACCATCGAGTTTGGTGACAATGTGGTCATTTGTGTCTTATTCTGTCCTGTTTGCCCATTTTTGCGAGTTGTCCACTTCGATTCCCTGCCAAGAAACGATTCGTCTCGTCTTCGATGTTCTTGCGTGGTCTTCATACAACGCTCCGTGTCTGATCGCCAGCCAATCGTCTTGTACTCACCGACAGCTGTCATTGTGGTTTTGTACAGAAAGGACGGAATAACCGACTGAGAAAAGCTAACAATGATTCTCACGATATACAGACTTCGGTGTATGTCGAGAATCCTCATAGGGCAGAACCGACGACTTGGATGAAAAAGAAAGTACAATCCACGGGGCTGAGAACAAAGTGGTGGGAGGCCTTCCCACAATTCAAAGGCGCAGAGCGCCAGAGTCAGCTGGAGTGGAAAAGAGGCGTGAGCCAATAATACACATAGAGGTACGACACCTCCATAGTTTCGACATGGATGTTGACCAAAAAGGACCTCCAAAAATCCAAGATGGGTCATATGGGGCTGCGATTGGGTCAATGTTGGGGTGGCACGACAAGGGGGCCTCTAACGACCCCTGTGCGGTTGACCATTGCATCGACTTGGTGAATTGAAGCCATGTTGACATTGAAAAGGTTGAGAGTTAGGAGACGGATAGTCGAGTTCTCACTGTCTCATTTACACAATAAGAGCGGCGGCTTCTACTCCCCATGATTAATCAATCTGAAGGGCAGTCGAAGCTGTTGGTGAAGCTTCTCTGACGTTGGAGAGAGAAATAACAGCATCCCGTTTCTTAAGATATTTTGTTCTTGATTGTTTCCTCTTTTCTCCCGACCGCTCGCCTGTTGGAAGATAGCTTTGTCCGTCTGAACTTTGTCAACGGCTCGCTTCCGACAAAATCATTCATTCAGTTTTGATGAAATTTTTGACGAGGCCTTGGACGGGTATGTCCTTCCCCCAGAAAAGTCGGAAAAGTGACTGCAAATCACAATCCCCAAGAAGGAACGCGATGCCTGGTCGAAAGAGACACGCACCACGGTAAAACCCACCTTGTGAAGACGGTCTGCAGCCGGGCCGGAAAAACCAAGACAAGGGGAAGGAACATGGGGGCTGTTGCGCAGGCCTAAAACGGGAAGAAGACCACAACTGCAGTGGGTCGTATGGGTGACAATAGTACAAACTTATTTTGTGTTTGCAATCTTCAACAGGCCGACAAAAAGTCTTGCTGAAGGAGAATAAAGGAAGAAGGGAAATAAAAGGGGACAAAACAACGACAACAAACAAAGCACTTGCAAAACCGCTTCTTTGTAACTGTACCAAGCGAGTTGCTGGCTGTTGCCATATTGCTCCGTTAAGCACCTATTACCCTGTGTTTCATTATTATATTACACAAGACCCGTCTTCCTGTCTCTCGTCCTTGCGCTGACAGGCTAAATGGGGCAGGAGAGAAGAAAGAAAAAGACGGGTGACGGGGAGCGTGAGTGAAAAGAGACGGGATAGACGGAAGGACAAGAAAGACAGAAAGAGAAGTGTCACAGATTGTGCGAGGTATACAAGAAAGGGGGGAAGAGAAAGAGAAGAAGTTTTTTTTGTGTAGTTGGTGGGGGCCTTTCAACTGACTCGAACGGGTGCAAAGTTGGGAGAGAAGAACGAGGAACAACAAGTGGGATTGAAGAATATGGCCGCCATTAAACTGGTCGATAGGTCCGATCTGAGTATCCATTTCCAACTCATGCCTCCTCATCTGGCTTTCGGTCGATGTTATTTTATTTATTTTCCTGATTGTACTGGATAAGTCGTTTTCCGTCCACAAGGGCGTGGCGAGAATGGTTTGCTATCCTGGTCTCAACGACCGATTTTCTGCGTCCCTCGGCAAAGCTGTTTTGTACAACGACATCGACGCCTTAGACGACAATGATCCTTTTGGCTTCCAATTGTTTTTGACCTCTGGCTTTGGCTCTCGGAATCACACGCTGTCGAAGTTGTGAGCAGGGTCGACGTTGTTTCTGGGGCAGACAACACCCGTTTCTGTTGGATCTGTTGCCATGTATCAAGTACATCTCCTGCCGTGGCACAGCAGGGCCAACCTCTTGTATCTCCACGAGAACAGCTTGTATCGACCAGGGGTGTGTTGCAGAGTGGAGCCCCCTTGGCCTGTCTTACCTTGGCCCCAGGAGCCCAGTCTCCCCTCCCAGTCTGGGTTCACCAGAAAAGCAGTGCACGGGATGGGGACAGAAGGGTGTGGGTGAAGAACAGAGTGTGATGGGCAGCTAATTTTTCTTGGTCACTGTCTTTTCCTTCTCTCGCCTGGCCGGGCCAATTGGGCATGGATTTTTGGATTTCTCGTCATCGTGTATCCTCTTGGAGGTTCATCTTCGCCGTTGTCGCCTATTTTGTCGTTGAGAGGTCATCCTTGGTTGTCATGGCGCATTGGAGCATCGAGTGGCGATCACTTTAACCTCATGTCAGTCGGTATCACGAGCCTTGAGCCTTGCCGTGGCATTCAGAGGGCCACGCAAGGGGGTGAAATGATGGAGAAAAGAGAGCCCTGTTGACGGTTAGAGAGACAGCAACGAGAGAACAGGCCACAGGCCCCAAGCGAGAAGGGAAAAGGGCGCAATAACAGAGCGAAAAGAGGGTGGGTAGGTCATTTATTTCTCATGCCCGCATGGCCTGGTTCTTTCGGTCAGTTTTTTTGCCCTTCTTGCCTTTCTTTTTGCTCGTGGTCGGTCGCCTGTTGTTCTTTGTTTCGTCTGTTTCTTCGCAGGGCCCTTCGAGACCACAGCAGAACTGAGTAGGATTTTCTCTTGTCCGATGCATGTATCTCCCATCTGGCGTCCAAAGAGACAAGGGTCGTCGCATGCCATCGCAATCATACTCTGCATCCTCATTTTTGTCTAGCGAAGAATAGGAAAACATATCCCCCCAGCAGAGAAGGTCAAAAGGGAAGGAAGCACTGTGAACAGACAGACGGTCGCAAAACGAGACAGGCAGCCACACCGCGAAATCCCATTCAGAGGAAAGCGTGATCCATATGCGCGCAAGCAACCCCTGTCTAGCCTCATGTGGCCCCCTCGCTCTTGCCTTTCCCACTCCCCTCACCACCAACGCACCAAGCCTATCCAGGCGCAAGACAGGACCGCGCTGGTGACGGGATGGGAGGGCGCTCCTTCCTTCTGATTTTCGAACAACGAGGAAGGTGCGAGTCAGTTGAATATGCAGAACAGACTTTCGTGAGGCAAGTGCGATTCGCATTACTGCTGTTCCTGCCTCTAAGCTGCTCCTTGTATGGCATTTGTTTATGTATTTTCACCCGATGCATGGGCGGATGGCATTTCTACTTCATGTTCACATCCTGCACAGTCCGACCGTTGCAACAACAGAGATATGCACAGTAGTCCAGTTAAGTAATTATGCCTTTGCTAACAATGAGTTTATCCCAGTGCCATTTCTTCCGTGCCCCAGGAACGCATATTACGATACGTTGCGAAGAATACTCCAAAGAAACGCAGGAGACCTTCGAGGCGATGAACACGAGAAATATCATCTTGCAAGGCTGAGCCCAGGGCACAATCCAAGGTGCCCTGTTGCCAGCCGGCCCCTTGCCTAGCCACTGTTTTGCCCACCATCCTTGACCAAGAGCCGAATAACAAGGAGAATGAGAGTCCTTAGACAGCGTAAACAGCTGGGAAACAGAACACGGCGAGAAAGAAGCCTCGTGTGTACCGGGTTGTTTCCCTGGTTGTTTCCCTGGCTGGTCGACCTCCGTGTTTCTACGGCGGCCATCATCCTCTTGAGTCATGCGTACAGCGTATTCTCAACTAGAAAAGGTCCACGAGACTCACCAAATTTGCAGGTGTACAAACAGTGACGATGATGATGACGATGACGATGACGATGCCGATGATAACGTCCGTTTCTGAAAGTTTCCAGGCAGAAACAGAAACAGCTCTGCTATTAAACAACACAGCCAGCACCAGGCGCAGTTGGTGCCTATTTCCCAAAAAAGAGCCTACGAACCGTTGTTGTCCAACGACACGTCGTGCATCCACCAACACTATTTTCTAATTTTCTGTGCTCTCGTTCACCGTCAAGACACTCCCATTGACCACCAGTTGGTCTCTGCATGCGTCGTTCCAACGCTCTCTGGTACTGGCCACGCCTGTCTAGGCGAACCCTGGCAGCCGTCCATCCCGTCTGTGCTCCCGTGGATGCATGCTTTTTGGCTGTGCTTTGTGGTGCTGGCCCGGGATATTTTCCTCTGTTCTTGTCTGGTTTTGTCGTCTGTCTTCGTCCGGTCTCAACGGTTTCCTCCCATTTACGAAGCGCCAGTGTGCCTGTATTATCCGGACGATCTGTTAACAACACTGTGTATGTGAGATACACAAGTAAGATGCACCCTGGCAACTATAACAGAAGTACACACGATAGTTCTTCAGATGCCACCGTGACAACCCTTACTTTCTCAGCTCTTCTGACCGTCCTCGACGCCACCAATTACCATGCATTCCAAGTGAATCAACCGGCGTGCGGCGACGGGAGAGACGAGGGAGAGGGGAGGAAGGGGGGCGGGCGTGGCACATGGAGCCACCACACTCGATTTGGATGCTGCATCTCGGACGGAGCCAAAGAGTGGAAGGCCCCCATAACATTATTTCCTGATCCACACCACGTCGTTCCCAGTCCCGGTGCAGTCCCAGCAACCCACACACCAGCACCCAAAATGGCAACGGGTTAGCACGAAAAAAGCAAATAAAGACAGAGGCGCTGGCGGATCTTCTTGCCAGAGTACAACTTGCTTTTCTTCGGGGCGTTCCTGGGTCTCGTCCATCGAGGGTCGATGTTTACCAACTTTGTGCTTGGCCAGATAATACAAAGGAATAAGGAGCACGTCGTTGTCGTTGATGTTTTGGTCTCCACCATCCAAAAGTCAACTTCCATCTTTAAATTGTTCGTGGATGCAGCAGGAGATGTGTAATATTTCAAGAGACTCTTCAACTTATAAACGGCGTGACTGTCGTAACTTGTAAGTGCCAAAAAGTACCGCACTGGCTGCTCAACAATCTCGTTTGCCTCCCACCACCAGCGCCAAAAGTTTCCGATATGAGTTTGATAACTAGTGCCTGCCTGGTTTGGTCGCCCTGGTGCTGCTCGTCCCTGGCGATTACTCTTGACATTCTTCCAATCTGTGAGTTTACGGCGGAAAACACTACATTGATGTCCAGGCTCGTCTTCAACTTGCTCTATCAGGCCTTGAGACTCCGGGCCAATAAGACATGGGTTCTGAACAATGCCACATCGACCGCACATTCTCGTGTATTGTAAGATCCTTCACCTGCTGTCCGTTGTCCGTTGTCTGTTGTCTATCCTCTGGTCTTGTCTCGCCCTGCATCCGCCGTTTTCGATTCCTCGCCTTTCTGCAAACATGCACGTATGCACACAGACAGCCTAGTTGCGCACTTCCAAGCCGCACCCCTGTCGCTTCTTTTTCAAAGTGTCCCTGTACAGTAACGCACAACAGAGACAGTGAGGCAGGGGACCAGGGGCACGCAAAGGGTGCAAGAGGAAGTCTTTCTCAGATTTCCAGTTGCCAGTCTCCCAGTCTCCCATCGCCTCTTCTCCTTCTTCATCCTTTTCTGTGAGAAAAAAAGAGGGAAAAAAACAAACAGACAGAACAGTGAGGACAGCCAGCAGACCAGCAGACACTCACTCTGGCGAACAGATGAGCAGGGGGGTGGGCAATCCTGTCTGGTGTGGGACGGTGCTGTGCGTGTGTGTGTATTTTGGTGTGGGTGGTGTGGGTCCCCTGGCCTGGGAGCGGACGGGCGAGCTAGCGAAGTACCTCGAAAGTATCGGCGCCAGCGAGTAAATCTTGTCCTGGTTTGTCGCGCCCGCAGACCCTGTCTTTTTGGTGCCTTAAAATCACCTTCTTTCAGACATTACGAGTCCGCGCAACACGACTTCCGTTCGACGCTGGGGGCGAAAGAACGCAAGATGCACTTCCTCACCTCATTCATCCACAGCCAGAACGGCGCTGTTGTCGAAAGGCTTTGGTTTGGAGAACTTGTTCCTTTTCCTCAAGCCAAGTGCCGGAGATGCTACATGATGGACCCTTCCGCCATTTTCGTCTCGCCGCATGTCCTGGATGTATCGATGCTGTAGTTCTCGCTGCTCCTCCTGTGGCTGATCACCCAGATTACGCTGGGACTTTGCAAAACTCGAGCAAACTGGCTGTTGGCTTGGCTCGTCTTCGATCTCCTGGCCAAAGGAGCCACGCAAGTTTGTATGGCGCGCTTGCATTTACCATAATTCTTCTTCCTTTTCATCAGTATAGCCTTCATTTGGCTCTCCTGACATTTGAGGAACATGGACAGATGCTCTGGCGCCGATAAACAGGTGATGCCTCGAGATTATATCGTAGACGTATTTAGATGCAAGACAGTATTTTGTATTGGGCGTAGCGCGCACATCATCCAGAACCAAAAGTACCCCGGCGCACCTAAAAAGGTACAAGCATAGTACTTGCTCCGTGCACTCAGCCCAGCTTCAGGTCTCAAGTCTCAGGTTTTAGGCCCCTCCAGCGGCGCCAGCCAGCTCTGACCCAGTATTTACGGGAGTTCGTTGGCTCATTCCGCCCGCCGTTGCTGCACATTCCCTCAGTGATCTCCCAGCACCAGCACCAGTCCGCTCTAGACCTCAGGACCGTTGCGCACCACAGAGCTGGAGAGCACAACTTTTAGGGGACACTAGCCGCTGCTAGCTTCTCCCCACTGCCAGTCCCCTCTCCCTGCCTCTCCAACCCGTACCGAATCCAAGCCTAATCCAAACCAGGCCACAGGCCACCTACTTCTCACCACCCAGTGCTTCTGGTAATGCACTCTGTTTTCCCCTTCCGCACGCATCCTCCGCCACCAGCCGTCCGCTGGTGATGCCGCCCGCGCTGTCTTGGCCTCATTTTTTCCACTGGTTAAGCCTTCAACTGGATCCCAATAGAGACTTCTCAAGGCTCTTTCCCCCAAGTTGCTATTTGGTGCTTTTGTGCTCTTTCCCTCTATGTTGCCCGTTTCGCCCCTTCCTCCGCTCATGCTCTTTTCTTCCCCCATTATTCTGCTGCTTCCCGCACCAAAATCACTTTTCCTGGCTCAGCAGACTTGGCCCGCCAATAGGCACTTCGTACACCCCCCTCTTGTCTCTTCTTTAGACTCTTCTCACACGTCCTTCCCTCGTGTGCTGTGACGAAGGCCGCTCATGGCCCCTTACCCCTTCCCTTTTTCTCTTTCCCTTCTCTCCACCCCCCCGTTTTCTTGCCTCCCTGCCCTGCACCCTTCCTCTTCGTCTCGCCCTTTCCCTCTCTCACACAAACCTCTAACCTCTTTTCTCCTCTTTCCTTGTTTGGGACCTCATCCTCACTTTCCACCCTCATCAGTGTTCTTTTCTCCTCCTCCGTCCTCACTATTCTTCTTCTTCTCTCCTCTCTCGCCTTGCCGACAAGCGACCATCGCGTCGACGATATCGATCGACTCCTCTTTGCGAGCGTGCCTCCGAATCCTAGCCTGGCGCCAACTTTCGTCTTTTCCTATCTTCTGTCGCTGAGCCCTTCTGCCTTGTTTCTTGCGCCTCGCTTCTTTTTTTCCCTCCCTCCGCTCCTCGAAACTTTCGATTTCTCGACCCTCTCTCTCTCACCAGATACCCTATTTCGCTTCTATCGCTCGTTCCGGTCCTCTTGGGTTTTTTCTCCATCCTTTCTTCGCCCCCGTTATTTCATGCGATCACGACTTTAATCGTTATTCTCTCGCCTTCCCGCCGTTTGACTATCACCCGTCTTCGTACTCCCCGACGACGACCACTCGACGACACAAGAAATTCGCGATTACTACGACGAATATTTGAACGACCTAGAGGAATTGTATCGTTCTCGCCTTGTTTCCTCGCCGCTATAATCTCGCGCCCTCCCAGAGCATGGTCGCTTTTCTTCGCGCCCAATCGTTTCCGCACTTTTTCCAGTGCCTTCGTGGTTTGTGCGGTTTTGGCATCGACTCGGCTCCCTCCACGCAGTGTCCCTCAAGTCTTGTCCGCCTCTTTGCCTCCAGCAACCGCATTTCGTCTTGCACTTTGCGGCTAATCCTAATCGGCGCGAACCGATACGCGAACCACGACCAACTCTCCGCCGCCTCGCACATGTCGACGTAGCGATATCTTTTGCGAGACCGACTCCCAGTTTCTTCCGTCCTGCTTTTTGCCTTTGTTTCAGTGGCTGGCCTGGTTACTCTAACAGAGATTGAAACACGACGATATCATCTTGCGTGCGATTATACGCAGCTTTTTGAGCCTGGCAGCACCACACCTGTTGCCACAGCATTATCTACGACCTCCCGACCTTCTTTCCCACCAAACAAGGCCGGTTGTCCTCCGGTTTTGACTCTGCGGCCATGGCCGCCAACATGAACTTGCAGCAGCAAATGGCTGGCATGCCGCTCCAGCAGCAGCAGCAGCAGCGAAGGGGGAACGGTGTTCCCAACCACCTCATGGCCATTGTCTACCAACAGCTCGTGGCCAACACACCCGTCGTGACCGGATGGCGATCCGGAGTCCAGCTCACCGAGCGTATGGGCAAGACTGTGAATCTGTAAGTTGTCTTGGTATTTTATCTGATCCCCCCCTTCTCCTTCTTATTTTATCTTTGAGGTTTATTTTGCCCTCACTGTATTACCGTCGCACGTTTGCTTGCAACACCACGGCGGTGTAACTGGACGATTGGGATCTTTGTGATCGTTTGGTCGTATTGGACTCTGCCTATCTTTCGTTTTTTACGAGGTCCCTGGCGATCCCCGCTAGTTTTGAGGGCCTTTTCAAAAAGCATGGGGCACTCCAACTATTTTTCTCACCCGCGCATGCCCTTTTTTTATTGCCGTTGGCATCCTTTTCCTTCTTTTCTTCACTTATTTCGATTTTCCCCTTATCCCACGGGCATGTTCTAACCTCAGATTTACTTCACAGGGTCACAAATATCATCCTCGCAAATCCAGGTATCGACTGGCAAAAGGCCCTTCAGGCTGGTGTCGACTTTGAGCGAAAGGCTTTTCTCGAAATGCCAGATAGAGTGAGTTGTATCTCGCTTGTTTGCATCTTTCTCCTTGGCAAGCCAGACAAGACACCGGATCACTGACATTATGACTAGGCAATGTACGAGAAGCAGATGACAGCAAAAATCCAGGAGCAGTTTGCCAAGCGCCAGTCCAACGAACAAAACCTTCGAAACGACATGAACAACCAGCAGCTTCAGCAACAGGCCATATTCCAACAACAACAAGCAGCACAGCAAGCGGCACAGCAGCAACAAATACAACAGCAGCTCCTCATGAACCCACAATTTCGGGCCTTGGGCCAGAACCAGCAGGGCTTCCAGCACCTGCAGCACCAGATGCAAGCGTCACCAATTCCCCAGCAGAATCCTCAACAGATGGGCGCAGCTGGCCTCATGGCCCAGAATGGCGTAGGCATGCAAATGGCTCCGAATCAACAGCAACAACAGCAGCAGCAACGGAACATGCAGAACGCGAACCAAGTGCGACAAGGCGGCGCCGTGGACATGTCGAAGCTGACCGAACAAGACCGCCAGAAAGTCCAGGAGTTTGCACAACGCCTCTACATGAGCGCCGACGAGAACACGAAGAGACAACTCCTCGCAAGCATGCAGAACCGCGTCAGCCAGCAGACTCTCGATAACCTGCAGCGCAGCGGAAAGGATGTTCTCATGCACATGTTCCAACTGCAGGCACTCAGCGTCTTGACACAAAAAGCCACCAACCTGCGAGCCCAGCCAGGCATGGCCAACCCGAATATGCCAGGCGGCCAGAACCCGATGCAGCAGCTTCAGCAACAGACGCTCCAGCAGCAACAACAGCAACAACAAAATGCCATGGCTGCAGGTGTCATCAATACCAACATGATGGGCGTCAGCGGTCCTGCTCAAGGCGGCGGCCTGGTGGCCGGCGCGGCTGGCCCTGGAGGACAGGTGAACGCACAATATCCATTCGGTGCCAACATGGAGAGCATCATGAGCGAGCACAAGGCCGCACTTCTTGCCCAAGAAGCCGGCCAAGTTGTCGTTCCCGCAAGCACACAGGCTGGCCGCAATGCTACACCTCAACCCCCGATGGCTGGTGCTCAGGGCCCAAACAATGCTGGCGGTATGGCGGGCAACCAAGGGCGCCCCAATACCCAACAAGGTCCTGGCCAGGCCCAGCGTGTCGGTCCTCAGATGCAGCAAGGCTTCAATATGCAGCAGATGGGTCTGGACCCTTCTGGCGCCGTCAATCTGCAGAATCAGCAGCAACGGGCCCAACAGGGCGCAAAGCAAATGCAAGGACAGGCCGCTGGTGTCATCGGCCAGAGCCCAGCGATGGGTAACATGGCTACCCCCATGGCACGTCAGGCCACAGCACAGGGCGATGCTACCCTTCAGCAACAACAGCAGCAAATGGTTCAAGGTGGCCCACCGTTTACCGGCCAGCTCAACCCTCGCTTTAACCAGATCCCTGCCAATCTCAATCCCAACTTCCAGAACATGATCAATTCCATGTCTGCTGAGCAAAGAGAAAAATTCTCGAGCCTTCCGCCAGAGAAGCTCAACGAATTCATGCAGAGATGGGCCGCACAGCAGCAGCAACGGATGATGGCGGCAAAGAACGCCGCAGCTGCTGGCCAGATGCAACAACAGCCCAGCCGTCAGGGCCAGATGGGCCCCGGACAGGTGAACCAGCCACAGCCACCGCAACAAGCCGTGCCACAACAGCAACAGCAGCCTGGCGTCCAGCTAAACCAGTTTGGCATGGCCCAGCAGGTAACGGGCATGCCACCACAGAACATGGGCCAGCCGGGTCAGGGCCAACGCCAAATCCGCCCACAGCACCAGGCTATTATGGATAGCATGGATTTGCCGACGCAGGTGTCTAGCCAGTTCAGCCTTCCGCCCGAGGTCAAGAAGTGGCGCGATCTCAAGATTTGGATCGCACAAAATAATTTGCCAGAGCCCGTGAAGGCACAGCTGTCCAACTTCCAGATGATGCAGTTCCGGCAACTCGTTGAGAAGAGGACACAGCAGCAACAGCAGCAACAGCAGCAGGGCGGCCAGCAACAGCGACCAGTGCCTCCCGGTATGCAGCCCCCTAACGCCGCGGCTGCAGCAGGTCTTGCAAATGCCGGTGCAAATGCAAACAAACCGGTCGGTGCTGGCCCCAGCATGCAGCAAATGGCCAGCGGGTTGCCCAACATCCCTCCAAACATGCTCATGATCACTGCGGCAGAGGTTGCACAGCTTCGTGCTAGGGACCCCAAGCTCGCCAATGCGTCGGAGGATGTGGTTCGGAAAGTTGGCGCGCGTATGAAGCATGATCAGATTATGAAGCATTACATGCAGCAGCAAGCCAAGGGAGTTCCATTGAATGTTCTTCAACAGGCTCAGGCGACCCAGCAAGCCCAAGCCGCCCAGCAGGCGCAACAGGCCCAGCAGCAACAGGCCGGCGCCGGCCAGCAGTTGAATTTGCAGCAGCAACAGCAACTTCTTCAGCAGCAGTCGCAACAACAGCTACAACTGCAGCAACAGCAGCTCCAGCAACAACAGACGAAGCAGCAGCTTCAGCAGCAGCTGCAACAGCAACAACAGCTCCAGATGCAACAGCAGCAGCAGCAGCAGCAACAGAACATTATGCTGCAGCAGCAGGGTGGCCAGCTTGATAACCCGAATGCCGCTGCCGCCGCGGCCGCCGCGGCTGTCACACAGCCGATGACGAACCCTGCGACACAGCAGAAGACAGCCACGAGTGGCGCTCCGGCTCAACCCGCAGCACCCCAGCAGACTTCACCTAAGCAGCCTGCCCCAGCACCGCCAGCTCCGACCACAGCGAAGACCAAGGCGCAGCAAAACCGCGCAGCTGCTGCCAGCCGGAAGCGTGCCGCTGCCGCCGCCGCGAACAATAATGCAGCTGACGATTCGTCGAATACCACTGCTGCCGCTGCCCAGCCGCAGCCGCAGCCGGTGCAAGCCCCACCGGCGCAGCAGCAGGCCCAGCAACAGCAGGCGCAACCGCAGCGCCCGCCCAACATCACCCCAGAGCAGTTCGCCAAGCTCACACCCGAACAACAGGAGATGGTTCGGCAGCGTCAGCAGAAGGTTTCTGCCCTGCAACCTAACTCGGAGATGATGCAACACCTGATGGCTATCAATAACGAAGTACGGCAAGACATCCAGAAAGAGCAGTTCCCGGACATTCCCATGACCGCCGAGGAGAAGGACGAAGTGTGGAAGAAGATCAGCGAGACTCTCGAGCCGCTTTTCAAGGTCGGACGCACACTTGGCCGCTTCTACATGGCAACCAATGACGAAGTCCGCACCCGCAAGTTCTTCCGGACGAGACAACGTCTTTCGCAACAATTCGACAACTCTGATACCCTCAATGGTCGACGGGAGAACTTCTCAATTACTTTGGACGAAATTGAGTCTCATCGTAATCTGTTGATGGAAATGGCGAGAGACACAATGAACTTTGTCAGGGCTCACGCAGCCAGCCAGGCTGGACAGGCCGGTGCGCAGGCAATGTCAGCCCAGGAATCCCAGCAGGGTCGGAGCGCCGCCGCCACTGCCACAACCACCGCTGCACAGGCTCAGTCGGCTACTGCCACCGCGACAACCACTGCCGAGGAAACGCCCCGTGCACAAGGCAAGCACAAGCGGTCGAACAGCAAGGCGAATCACCAACCCCCGGCAGCACCCACAACAGCCCAACCCCCGTTCCCTCTTCACGCTGCATCGCCCCATGGCCAGCCTGCTTATATTGGTAAGCCGGCCGTGACCCAGGAGAGTCTGCACTTGCCGGCGAAGCGCCGCAAGACGAGCAACCAGGCGGCCGCGGCATCTCCCGCCACTGCACAGACGCCAGCTGCGACAACGCCTTCTACAAAGGCCAACTCCCCAGAGGTCAAGCGCCGCCAGGCATCAGAGGCGAAGGCTGCGGCCGCTGCGGCCCAACAGGCCAAATCGCTGTTCTATTGCACCGAGAACGATTGCGATATGAAGTCCACCGGCTTTGCGACCGAGGAAGCTCGCCGTGTGCATGTTGAGGAGGAACATATCAAACCCGCGGCAGACCCGGTCAAGTTTGTGAACGACGTTCTCACCGAGGCTCTTGGGCTGGACGCACAGGGTAAACCAAAAGTCACTACCAACGGCGCCGCCGCGGGTGCAAATGCCCCTTCGATGGCGTCTACGGCCTCCAAGCAGGGTCTTACGCCAGCCACTCCCATGTCTCGCGTGGCATCGATGAACCGCCAGGCAAGCGCAGGAAAAGCGGCAGCCGGCAAGGGTGCCGCGTCTGGCACGACACCCAAGCCTGCAGATACCACTCTGCAAGGCTCTGCACCGAGCATCGATACGGATATGCTGCTGGCACCGGCCTCCCTCAGCGATCCTTGGGAGTTTGCCAATGTTGACCCGCAGGATCTGTCTGCGGCGTTCAGCTTTGCTGCTGACACGGCCGCCAATGGTGCGATTGCTGACTTCAGCGTGTACCGTAACATGATCACACCCAACGACACGCCGGAGTCCAGAACCGACAGCGGGTGGGCATCGGAGCCGACAAGCGACATTCTCGAGTCGACCAACCTGGATCTCAACATCGACATGTGGATCACGGGCGAGGACGGCACCATTGTTCCCTCCATGCTGGACGACATGCAAAAGTTCTCGATGCAGCCGATTGACGAGACCGACACGGCCGACCTGGCACAAATGTTCATGAACGACGCTCCCACTGGCTTTGGCGACGAGGAGACGGACATGGTGTCGATGTTTACCAAGTCCACCAATGTTGAGCTGGACCCGTCTCTGTACTCGTTTGGCGGGTCTTCAATGTGATTTGTCACAAGAAAAACTGCGAACTTCTCATATTGCTTTTGCTATTTTTTGCTTTTGCTCTATTCTTTTCTTGCTTTCTTTTTCCTCTTGAACCCTTAATATTTGTTTTCCTTTTTATGGTTTGCGATTTGATTTTCCACATTGGCGAGATGTCCAGGGCATGTCTACCAACTTGTGTTTATGAAGGGGAAAAGTTTTAACGATCAACTGGAGGATATGGGAGCGTGGGCTTATACTTATTTTACTTTTTTGTTTTCCTGGTTTACATTTTTTGTCTGTAGTTATATCTGCGCTGCTCTTTCGTCTTATTCTCTTTATTCCCCGCCCACTACGGTGGCGTTTGAACATGCTTTTATTACTCTGATTATATCTTCGTTCACATTTTTGCTTCGTCTGATACTGCTCGGCATGTATCTTATGCTGGTGCCTTTTGTTCCGTTTTACCCTGTGTACTTTTTTACCATTCATGCCCCTTTTCTGTCAACTTTGAGATTTCGTCTGGAGGGTTGGGATGGATTTGCAGCATGGATTGTCTCTCGTGGGTTTGCACTGTTTAATAACGTGGTTTTTTCCACACATGTTTACTTTTAGACGAGAAATGAAATTCATTATCTTTGTCCTGTGCCATTTCCTCATGTCTTCTTGACGTTTTACCAAGTGTACTTTTCTTTGAATAATCTAGTTTATTAACGTCATGTTTGACGAAGCTATTCGCCAGGCCTTTCTCGATAGTGCCTATCCTACGTTGCCGAAAACCAGGGCACGTAGTTCTATTTCATCTGTCGATGCCAATAGAGGCAAGTCGCAGTCCGCCGTTGCTTCATATCAGGACTGTATTTATTACGCGGGGTGCATTCTTTAGTAGAATATGCCTAGATATCACATGAGCTGCCAAACATCGTCTCTGAGGTCTCTTAGCGCCTACGCGCGCGTTCACGACTTGGCCAGGCCCACACTCCCACTAATATCCCAGGGGGTCTCTTCTAGGTTCGTGTTGTGGTGCTGTTTCCCCTTAAGTCGCGTAGGTTTGTTTCCCTCCCCTGCTAGAAGCCCAAACAACCGAAATGGAGGGGCGAATTGGGCTGTGTGGGACTTGCCGCCACACGTCTTCCAAAACGGCCCATGTCCACTGTAGAAGACGCGACTGGGGGCCAGCCAGGAGCTCGCAGGGCCTCCTCTTCCAGTGGGCACTTTCCCTAAAACTAAATAGGCCCAACTAACACGCGGGAAGTCGCGACTGCCCGCCAACCGCGCTGTAAGCTGATGGTTAGGGCGCTGAAGATTTTCCACAGCACGCCAGTGTGCAGAGGTGAGGGCGCCAGAAGTGGTACGCCAGACCCAAACTGGGTCGAGAACGTGCAGGGAAACCCATATTGTGGAGAAAACAAAAACACGCCGCACTCAGAATCGCGACAAACATGTAGTCTCGTAACTTTTATATACAACAGGCAAGAGGCGTCGGCTGTCGTACTAGCCCTCCTTCTCTCTTCTTCTTTCCTTCTTGTGCTCTTTCCTCTTTGTCTATTCTGTCTCTAGATATCATCGTCAAGGCTACTTATTTCTGCCCTTCTCTCGTTTCTCGCCTCCTTTTCTTTTCACATTCGTTTCTGCGCGGATCGACTTACACAGAAAAGGCGTGGCACAACACGCTCCTTGTCAACATCCCCGCCTCTTTGCTCGTGCTCAGTTTGGGCTTCACAGCCTGCAAAACGCGTCGGTGCTTTGCACACTCACATACTCTCGAGCCCTGACTTTTATTTCTATCTTTTACACACTCCTTTATATTTCCTGCCTTGTCAATGGCGTCACCCGTGAAACGACGCGTCCTGGCGCCCCTCGACGCAAACACGAGCGTGGCCGCCTCGCCTCTGCCTGTGGCCAGCAAGACAGCAGCAGTTGAGAGCAAGCTTCCTCTCTCACCACCCAGCAGTGCCATTGCCAAGAAGCGTACCTTGCCAGAGACCTCTCTGGACAGCGAGACGGCCGACTCGACAACCCCTCTGAAGAAGGCGTGCCTTGTCAACGACGACGCTTCACCAACAAACATGCCGCGAGACAACAGACAGCCGGAACAGCAGCAGCAGCAAAAGGAAATGCACGAAACTCCTTCATTGGCTTCTCCGGCAGTAATTTCTGCTGTCACTGCTTCTCGGCCTTCGCTTTCCCCCGCCACATCCTCCGTCTTTGACCTCTCGGCCATGGTCGACACTTCTCAAGCGACCAACATCACTGAACCAGATCTCGAAGCACCCCGACCCGCCAACATGACTGGCAGACTCACACGTGAACAGTCGAGACAGGTGCGTTGAACTATTTTCCCAAAGGAAGGCCTAGAAAGCGCGCTTTCATAAATGGATATAAACAACTACGCGTCAGAGACTAACACCTTTTTCTTCGAATATAGAGGGCAGAGATACTTAAGCTTCGGCTTAGCCTGGCCCAATACAAGGTCCGGACCAACCAGGTGGATGTGCCATTGGAACGGCTGCGGGTGGTTCCGGCCGCGACTCTTCAACGGCAGCAACAACAGCAGCATCAGCCTTTCAGCCAGCTGTCCCGGCAATGGTCTGCAGGTGAATGGGTGCGGCAGCAGCAGGAACAGGGCCACACAGGAGCAACTTCTTCGCAGCCAAGACACCAGCCGCCGCTGCCACAACGGTGGGCTCTGTGGGGACCTGCCTCGTCCAGCACAGGTGGCGGCCCTGGCAGCCATGGCCGTGACCAGATTATTGGTGCCAGCCAGACCAGCAGCGGCAGCGATGAGGAAGATGAGGATGATGGCGATGTTATTGACTCACGGCCCCTGCCGCAGCAGCCGCGCCACCAGCTGGATACCGTTGATGTCATTGAGGACAGCGATGTGTCCGCTCATGAGGAGGAGGATGAGGACGACGAGGAAAATGACGGCGACCTGCCGCAACTGCCCCAGATCCGTCGCCTCTCTCCCACAAAGAAGTCCACTTCCAGTGGCAACAGCAGGCACAATCTTTTGACGACGCCGCGGGGGAACCGTCTGCTCGTCGACGACGGCAACGGAAGCCATATGGACGGTCTGACAAGCAGCGCGATGCGCGGCAGTGCCGTCAATGGTCTCCTCAGCCTTGCACGCAGCTAAGCACACGCGCGCACACATTGCACACGCACAAACGCACACGAGACAGCCGCCATGGCTGATTTTGATTTATACCCGCGTCTTTCCTCTATTTTGCCTTCTCTTCTTCTCATTTGTTATTATATTATGCTTTTTGTCCATTTAGACTGCGAAATGTAGCATCTTTTAAGGATCATGGCTGCAGTACGGCGTCCTAGGGTTTACTGTTGATTGTTTTATCGGTTTTTTCTATGCCTAAACGCATTAGTCTCATACTTGTTTGTTACTGTACCAGTTGGTACTGGAAGTTGCCGTGCTACTTCCCAAAGCAAAAATATCAACAAATGCTAGACCTGGCTCACGTCTCAATTTATTTCCAGTGCAGTTGAATCCAATCTGCATCTGAGAGGGAAACTCGTATTCCTTTGTCTTTGTATTACACAAGGCTGGCTGTGGGTCGAGCCGGAGATCATTTATGTTCCGGTCACATGTTACTGCAGAACACCTGCAAACATGATGCTTTCGGTCTCCCGTGCTCATTTTATGTTCTCCCTTTAGTTTTGCGTCTCTAAATAATTGTGATATTTTATAGCACACATATTTATATGATGAGGTAAATTGAGACGAAAAAAGTACAAACTAAACAGAACATCAATGAGCAATCTCCAAGACAATACGGAGTACGGAGTATACATTGATTGAATCAACATTTACGCTCGTTGTACGACATACATTCTGTATTACTTGACAAAAATACTGCCTAAATACACCGCCTTTACCTGTTCCTGAAAAGTGGGTCATCCATTAAAACGGGCCCCGAGAAGCGCGTCACGGCTCTTTTTACAGGCCGTTGCAAGTCGCGACCTGGGGGGGTGGCGCAAATTGATCCAGGTCCTGCCCAGCTGTTTTTTTGCACTCCCCTAACATTTCATGATTCTCACCTTCTCCTCTCCTCATTTTGCATCCACGACCATCGTATCGCGACACCTCCGCTTCCCTTATTCTTTGTCGCATCTGATATTCATCGACAATAGTCTTTTGGTGTTTGCTGGATTGCATTTTTAAGGATGGCCGCAATGTGAGTCGGGCCCAGTTTGATTTTCTTGCCAGCTGGTTTGGCGCATCCAGTTTCAGCCTCAGGACAGAAGCTCAATTCGAGCTCCTGGCAAGCTTTCATTCGACGATCTGAGGCTAACCAACTCTTGTTTTCTCACAGGGAGAGCTTCGACAACATCTACCTGGATCTTTCCAAGGAGAGCGGCAAGTGTCGATTCGCCGAGAACGGTCTTGGTTGGCGGCCGGCGAGCGGCGGCGACACGTTCACCCTGGACCAGAGCAACATCGCTGGTGCGCAATGGAGCAGAGCAGCTAAGGGCTACGAAGTCAAGATCCACCAGCGGACGTCGAACATTGTGCAGCTGGACGGTTTCCAGCAGGAGGTGAGTGCCGGTGGATGGGCGGGCACATGCGCTGGCTGCTGTGTTTGTGTTGAGATGGATGTGACTGACGCGTGCACCCACTGCTTCTAGGACTACGACCGCTTGGTCAAAATTTTCAAGAACTGGTACAGCCACAACCTCGAGAACAAGGAGCACTCCGTCCGTGGCTGGAACTGGGGCAAGGCCGAATTTAGCAAGAGCGAACTCATTTTCAACGTCCAGAACCGGCCGTCCTTCGAGATCCCCTACTCGGAGATTGCCAACACAAACCTGGCGGGCCGCAACGAGATCTCGGTTGACTTTTCCGTCAACGAAGACGCAAAGGCCAATGGCAATGGTGCTGGGAACGGAAACAAGCCCGTCAAGGGCCTCAAGGCGGCCGCCGGCAAGGATCAGCTTATGGAGATGCGCTTCTACATCCCGGGCACAACGACGACCAAGAAGGAGACCGACGGAGAGGGCGATGCTGCCTCCAATGCCAGCGACGCTGAGGAGGAGAAGAACGCCGTGACTCTGTTCTACGAAAGTCTTATTGAGAAAGCCGAGATTGGCGAGTCTGCTGGCGATACCATTGCCACCTTCCTTGACATCTTGCACCTCACGCCGAGAGGTCGGTTTGATATCGACATGTACGACTCCTCGTTCCGTCTGCGCGGCAAGACGTACGACTACAAGATCCAGTACGAGGCCATCAAGAAGTTTATGGTGCTCCCCAAGCCGGACGAGATGCACGTTATGCTTTGCGTCGGCTTGGACCCCCCTCTGCGCCAGGGTCAGACCCGCTATCCTTTTGTGGTGATGCAATTCAAGCGCGAAGATGAGGTGGCACTCGATCTCAACTTGACCGAGGAGGATCTTGAGACCAAGTACAAGGACAGGCTTCTGAGCCACTACGAACAACCGCTTCACCAGGTCGTGACATATATTTTCAAGGGCCTGGCAAACAAGAAGATTTCGGCCCCAGCTAAGGACTTTATAACGTATGTTCTTGCTTTTTTCTTGCGTTTGACCAGCCTTTCTCTCCCGGTTTCTTTATATTTTTTTATGCTAACAGGGCTCAACAAATAGGCACAGACAGCAGTATGGCATCAAGTGCTCTATCAAGGCCAGCGAGGGTTTCTTGTACTGCCTTGAGAAGGCATTCATGTTCGTGCCGAAGCCAGCATCGTACATCTCTTACGACCAGACCCAGTCCATCACATTCTCACGTGTTGGCGGTGCTGTGTCGACTCTGTCGACGTTTGACATCACAGTGCATATGAAGGCTGGTGGAGCCTCGTCGCAATTCAGCAACATTAATCGCGAAGATCTGAAGGCGCTCGAGGACTTCTTCAAGCTCAAGGGACTGCGGGTTAAGAACGAGATCGACGAGGAGTCCAACATGATCGCGGCCGCTCTTCGCGACCAGGCCATGGACGACTCCGACGACGATGCTGGTGGCGGCAATGCCGACCGCGGCTCCGCCGACGAAGACGAAGAGAGCGTTGATGAGGACTTCCAAGCCGAGTCGGAAAGCGATGTGGCCGAAGAATACGACTCCAACCATGACAGCTCTGGCTCTGGAAGTGATGAGAGCGACGTCGATAACGACGACGACGACGACGACGAAGACATGGACGATGAAGAAGAGGAGGAGGAGGAGGAGCGCCCAAAGAAGAAGAAGCGGACATGATGAACGCAGACAAAAGACAGGTAAGGCCTTGGTGAGGGCCCGTTTCTTTGCCTTCTTCGCTGCCACTTTCAGCAAGCACGAATTTTGCCGACTTCTGGAGCAACTTTCGATACTCGTTTCTTTTCCATTTTGCACATTTCTTCTGCTTTTGGTCTGGTTTGCTTTCCCCCCCTGTATTTCGTTTACTTTTCATTTCATATTTGCCAGGCCGTGTTTTTGTGTGAATATTGGCGGCTTTGGCGTTCGGTTTGCAGTTTATTTTTATGCTTTGAAAGAAGGAAAAAGTATTGGCACACATTCGTGTCAACAGGAATTGTCATACGAAGGCCTTTTCTATATATTTTCAATTAAATATTATTTCAAAAACAAATGTATGTTCTGCTCTCATATGAGACTGTAATACTAGCCTGCCAGCCTGCTTGTAAGTGGAACCCATCGAACCTTCCTCTCCTGGCCCGATTGTGGCCATTTGGCTCTTGCCATCCATTTGCTGGGGGGGCACGTGAGGCTTTTGGGCAATGAATGGTCGCCTGCCGCCTACGTCAGGCTGCACTAACCCAACTGTAGCTTTTCTGCCAGTGTGGGGCCAGCGCTGTTCCCGCTGGTGAACGTGAACTGAGGTGGCCTCCTTACCCCACCAAACAAGCCAAGCACCACCTACCAGACCGCCCTCAGATGGAAGGAGGGGAGCCGAAAATTATTATGTGAAAATTAACGGCGAAAAAAAAATAAAAGGCGAAAAAGGCACATTATTAACATAATAAATTCCCAAACGGACGAGAACAGCAAAAAAGCGAGTTGTCACCGCCGCCCGCCACCAACACCACCATCCAGCCTGTTGTTGTCCAGATTGCCGCAAACAACCCTCTATTTGGCCAAATCAACATCCCCCACGGCCCAAGCAAGCATCGTCTGCATCACGTTGTTCGTGCCTTCCTGCCACGCCGTATCCACAACCTGCCTCCTTCCGTTTTAATTTCCACTCCTCTTTCCCCTTCTTTGGTGAATATCTACGTCGTATTGTTTCTCGCATCGGCGTGCCTCATCGCCATATACAACTTTCTGCCGACTAGCCACGTTCGAGACCGAGCCTCTCGCTGATATAGTTTTTTCTCCAGCAAAACCGACAGCATCTCGTGCCCCCCAGTGGACCGCTCTTCCGCCCCTCCCAGGCTCCGCAACATACCCAACAAAACCTCCGTTCTAGGCATGCGTCGTCCATAGCACGTTCTTCTTCTCCCTCTTTCGACCTCTGCTCTTCTTCAGCTTCGTCTCAAGACTGTCAACTTTGGACAACCGAGACATTGGAGCTGAACCCCTCCGCAGCAGACTGCTCCTCGACTCTCATTTCTCCGCTGCCACTTCTGGAATCGCATCCGCCCTCGGTCCGACTTCAACTTTGACGGCCGCCAGGCCTTTCTCGCCTTGAACGGCTCTCTGCACCCTTTTCTTTCTCCCTTGCCGTCTTCTCGGATCCCAAGCACAAAATATAACCCCCGGCAGACACTATGGACAGCCAGGCCAGCCAGCAGGTAAGTGGCCTCGGCCCAGCAGCCGTGGTTGTTTCACTCCACGCTTCTGGGGTTCTGGTTCTGGTTCTGCATTTGTTTTCGTCTTGACACCTTACTCTGACACTTTGTCCTCCCCTGCATAGGTAGAAAAGGCCATCGAGATCGCCTGGAGCCCAACCTCGGACCAATCCCTCAAGAGCCAGGCCTTTGACTACCTCAACCAATTGCGGTCTGACCCACAGGCTTGGCAGCTTTGTGCCGCTCTCTTTACTCGCTCACCACGGACATCAGAAGTTGTGCGTCTCGTGTCGCTGGAGATTGTCAACAATGCTGTCCAGACCCAGGCCTTTGACGGCAACAGCATCTCGTTCCTCAAGGACACTCTGCTCGGGTACATTCAGCGCACATACGGCAGCGGCGATCCGGACGCTCAAGTCGACCCGCCAGCCCTTCAGAACAAGCTGACCCAGACGCTCACGTACCTCTTCGTCTATTCTTACCAGGAAGGATGGGAGACATTCATCGACGACTTCTTGACTCTGACATCCACGCCCAACGGCGGCGGGCAGCGGGACAACGTTCCTGGCATCATGCTGTACCTCCGTATGCTCAGCTCCGTACACGACGAGATCGCTGATGTTATGTTAGCCCGCCAGTCAGCCGATGTCAAGCGCAACAACAACCTCAAGGATCTCGTCCGTGACCGTGACATGCACAAGATTGCACGCTCGTGGCAAGAACTTCTGCACCAGTACAGCAGCCGCAACGACGCCATCCTCGAGATGACCCTCAAGATCATTGGCAAGTGGGTGAGCTGGATCGACATCTCCCTTGTTATCAACCAGGAGATGCTTAGCCTGCTGTTCCCGCTCATCGGCCGCTCCAACCCCAATGGTGGCGAGGACAAGGTGCGCGATGCCGCCATCGACGCCGTGAACGAGATTGTCGCCAAGAAGATGAAGCCAAGCGACAAGATTGAAATGATCGGCTTCCTCAACCTCCGCGAGATCGTCTCTCAGCTGGTAGCCAGCCCACCACTCAACGACTTTCAGAAGACGCCCAAGTACGACACCGACCTGGCTGAGGTGGTCGCAAAGCTTGTCAACACCGTCGTCAGCGATATTGTCCGTGTGCTCGATGATTCTAGCGTCGAGCCTGACGCCCGCGCTCGCGCTGAGCCTCTGCTGCACGAATTCCTCCCGCTCCTCCTCCGATTCTTCTCAGACGAGTACGACGAGGTTTGCTCAACAGTTATCCCTGCCCTCACTGACCTTCTGACGTTTTTGCGGAAGGTGCCCAACTTGCCCCCAGCCTACCGGGACATGCTGGCTCCAATTCTCAACGCCATTGTCAGCAAGATGCGGTACGATGAGACGAGCAACTGGGGCAGCAAGGACGAACAGACTGACGAGGTCGAGTTCCAGGAGCTTCGCAAGTGGCTCCAGAACCTGCAAAAGAGCGTGGCCGCTGTTGACCAGGACCTTTACGTCGACGTTCTCAGCAACCTCATTGCCAACGCTTTTCAGACGCTCGACCAGCAGGGTTCTAACATGGACTGGCGTGATCTCGACCTCGCCCTGCATGAGCTTGACCTGTTTGGCGAGCTGACACTGCCCAACCAGGGCCTGTCTGCCAAGAGCAAGCCGTCGGCTGCTGCATCGGAACGTATGGTGGCTCTAATGCGTAAGATGATGGAGTCTGGTGTTGCCGATTTCCAGCACCCTGCTGTCCTCCTGCAGTACATGGAGATTTGCAACCGGTACTGCTCCTTCTTCGAGACTCACCACGACTACATCCCCCGCGCCCTCGAGAATTTTGTCCGGTTAACACACCATGAACACCCGCGCATCCGCATTCGGTCCTGGTACCTGTTCCACCGTGTTGTCAAACAGCTGCGTTCGCAGGTTGGCAATGTTGCCGAGACAATCATCCAGTCCATCAGCGACCTGCTCCCAATTCGCGCAGAAGTCCCCAACGACGAGGCTGACGACGACATGTCCTCCGATGAGTCCGACCACTCTGCGGACGCCCTGTTCAACGGCCAGCTCTACTTGTTCGAAGCTATTGGCTGCGTTTCGTCAACGAACGCTACTCCTGTTGACAAGCAGGCCATGTACGCACGCTCGGTGATGGACCCATTGTTCGCGGACATGGAGCGGAACCTGCCTCGTGCCAAGGCTGGCGACACACAGGCTATCCTGCAGATTCATCACATCATCATGGCCCTCGGTACCCTGGCGTACGGTTTCTCGGATTATCAGGTTAGCCCCGGTGCCGGAAGCAGCAGCAGCAACAACAACAAGCCGCCTCCCGATGAGGCTATCTCGAACGAGTTTTCAAGAGCCGCTGAAGCGATCTTGATTGCCCTTGGCGAGCTCAACTCGAACTCGGAGATCCGTGCCGCCTGCCGCTCGGCATTCTCACGTCTTCTTGGTGTCATGGGAGCCGCTGTCCTGCCACAATTGCCTCAGTGGATCGAGGGTCTCCTGTCGCAGACTTCCTCCAAGGACGAGATGGCATTCTTCCTTCGTCTCCTGGAACAGGTTGTCTACAACTTTAAGGGCCAGATCTACAACGTGCTGAACATGCTTCTCACACCTTTGCTGCAACGTGTTCTGGGTGGCCTGTCTGAACCCATCTCGGGCACGGACGACGAGATCCAGTTGGCTGAGCTGCGGCGCGAGTATCTGACGTTCTTGCAGATCATCCTGACCAACGAGTTGGAAGGCGTCTTGATCAGCGAGGCCAACCAGGGCTTCTTTGAGACTATGATCTCGTCAGTAACGGCTCTTGCAGGGATTATTGGCCACAGCAACCTCATCGGCAGCAGGCTGGCTTTTAGTGTTTTGGCTCGCATGACGTCCGTTTGGGGCGGCCCCGATGTGGCAGTTATCCGGGCACCACCTGGCTCGGCCAATAACACAAACAATAACGGCACCAACAACAAGTCCTCGACAACAGCCAATCCCAACAATAACAACACCGGCGAGAACTCCCCTGCTCTGGGCGGCCCACCTGCACCAATCATCCCCGGTTTTGACGGCTTCGTCATTGACCGCTTCCACGTAACATGCTGGGACGTGCTCCGCGACCCGCAATTCCGCCCCGGCAAGGACGCTCAGTCACGGCAGGTGCTCAACGAGATTGCTGGCCTTGAGCAGACCGTCTACATCAAGACGGGCGATGTCTTTATCCGGCACCTGCAGTCGACTCTGTTGCCACAGCTGGGAGGCAGCGCTGAGGAATTCGTGCAGAGCCTGACAACCTCCACAGACCGCCGGACATTTGCACTTTATCTGCAGAAGCTCAGAAAGAACGACTAAACGTGCAGCTTGCTGTCCGCTTTTCTTCCAAAAGGCTGTGTCTTTTGTTTCACGCCCATATAACATTCCTGGCCCGACCTTACATTTCATAGACTTTCGTTCTCGTCTTCCTTTACCCTTTTCTCAACATCACCTACCCACATGATTATTTCTATACACACCTTTTTGGCGCAATACCACATTATGTTCTCCCTCTCTGCCTTTTTGTCTTTGAATATGAAGCACACAAACCAGAAACGATGGCGATTTGTTTCAGTCATACCATTTTACCTTTTACACTATCTTCTCACTTCGTGTATATTCTTTTTCCCCTTTCAATTTTCTATAAATTTTGCTCTTTTGCAGAAAAAAGTCCGTACAAAAACAAAAAGAAATCGAAAAGTTACCCATGAAATTTGGAATAGGAGGCAAAGCACAAAGCGAAAGCGACAGAATAATGATTTTTTAGGGCACTTATGAACATCTGGAGCTATTTTACCTCTTCATACATATTCCTTAACCTGCAATTCCCTTTATATAAAGCATGATCTTGTTCTTGCAGGCAACTAGGGCTATCTGTTATTCCAGGAATTCCATTGCATTAGAACCGTATTCGACAACGGGACATGAAGAAGCTTAAAGAAACCAAATAGGAAAATCAAACCCGTATCAATGAAAGCTATCCTTGAAATTAAACCAAATACAATCCCGGTGTGGAGTGAGAGTGAATGCAAACGAATGTGCTATATACAAAAATAAATGATATCCCAAAGTCATAAACCCCTAATTACCACTATGCAATATTCCTGGCCCAATAACTATAAACATAAAAATCATCGTGTAAAACGGTTCATCCTCGAGGGTATCCTTTGCAGACAATCTTGTATCTCCTCGAGGATGCCATGAGCGGAGAATAAGAGAAGGCTGTGGGGTAATCAAACAGGCCTTCCGTCCCATGTACTCTCCCCAATATCATTATTTCCAGAACCAGCCCGAATTCTTTGTGGCGTCACTGCTCGTTGGCTTCGTGGTGCTTCCATTCTTCTCGACAACAGGAGTGTCTTCATTGTCGTCGTTGTGGTTGTTTTCGCCTTCACTGTCGTCATACGTATCCTTCAAGGCCGAAGCCTCTTGGGGCGACTGTGACCGGATGGTGTAGCGTGTCTCGCGCGAAACCTCGTTGCCGTCGGCATCAAGGCGCTGGGTAACAATCTTGACGTGGCGGTTGCCAAACGCATCAACATGTTCCTCCGTCGTCTGGATGGTCTCGCCCGCCCGGCCGTCATCTCTGTCTGAACGGACAACCGACGTTTCTGTCGTCGACGGAGACGATGATGACGATGACGAAGACCGGGAGTAGCGGCCCTCGGCATCAAACGCGCCTGAGAACGACTTGATCAATGTACCGAGCGACTTTTCCGCATTGGAGTATGCTGAGCGCACTGTGTTGTAGAGTTCGTCTTCAGCATCGGCCTCCTTGCTGTCCTTTTCTGAACTGTCATTCTTGGCTCCTTCTGTCGAACCGTTCGTTTCCTCGTAGACGATACGGTTAATGACACGGAAAACCCGGTCCAGTTCGTCAAAGAGTCCTCCGCCAAAGCCAGAGGCGTGCGGCCCTGGGACATTGCTCGTCTCGTCATTCTCATCCTGGTCTTGGGTTTGACCCCACGGCTTGCGGTAATGGCGAGAGACAGACTTGCTCTCGTCCACCACGTCGTCCCACTTGGCCGAGTCACCTCCGTGCTCGTTCTCGTAGTTCTTATCGGCCTCCTCCTCTTCCATCTGCTCTCTCCACAAGTCGCGGTCGCGTTCCGCAAGCGCTGCAACCGCACGAACCACATCGTCGCTCGGGGTGGTGGCAGCACTGCTCGACTCCTCTACACTGCTGTTGTTGTTGCCGGCAACCAGTGCTGCTGACTGCGGGAAATACGCATCCAGCAGGCGCTGGCTGTGCATCCGGTGGAAGAAGACATACGGCGGCTCCATGGCACTGCCGTAGCGCATCTGGTAGCGGAGGTTGCGGTACGAGCGGTCGGCCAGGTCGAGGAGCGGCCGCCCGCTGCTGGAACGGAGTAGATCCTCAAAGGCGTCGGCATAGGTGAAAGCAAACGGGTCGGCACCGAACGGGACGTCCTGGGGCACGGGCGGCTGGAGAAGGTGGAGCTGCTGCTGCTGCTGGAGTTTCAGTGGCGAGTAGGGTGAGTAGTAGATGAACTTGTGCCACTCGAGGAGCTGGCCGGCATCGACGCCATCGAGTGTGTCGTCATTGTCAGGCGGATGGTGAGGAGAGTTTGATGGATGAGAGGGATAGCTGTCAGAGGAGGAGGAAGAGGAAGAGGTCGAGGATGCTGACGTTGAGGAAGCGGAGTTGGAAGTTGATGCCGAATTCGGTGTCGACGATGCCGTAGGGACATTTGATGGTGGCGATGCAGAGTGTGCCCCGTTCGCCGGGTTCGCGTCGGCGCCCTTGTCGGAATCTCCGCGGATGTTGAGGTTCTTCGAGACCATTGTGGGGATGCCGAGTAAGCCGTTGAGGGTCGTGCCGATATGGGTATCGACATGCTGTTTCCAGCGGATGAAGGGATTCTTAGGCGGCTCGTTGTCGTCTCCCATGTTGGCGGTGGGTGGCGATGTTTGTGCGATGTCTTTTGTTTGCTTAAATAATGACAATTCGTTGAAGAAGGCTGCGCTCTCCTGGGTTGTGTTTCGCAGCGTTCTTGTTGAAAGAATAACGGTGCTGGCCTGGACTTATTTGACAGTGTACGTTCTTCGTTGTGAGAAGGCCGTCAGAGTGTCAGATCGGAGGAACATCGAAAGACATTCCCAAATAGGCGGGAAAGAGAAAAAGAGCGCCAAAGAGGGCAGGAGCACTGTGCCTGTGGTCTTCGCAAAAAGCGGGGGCGGAGCCCGGCTAGAACGGAAATTCTAGGGTGACAATGGGCAGCAAACGAGAGCGAAATGCTTGAATGTTATGGAAAGTGGGGCCACTTCCATCTGAGGAATCACCGGCACTGTGTATTATCTAAGTATCGTAGATGGGCAGATGGGGAAGGCATGATGGCGTTTTGGTGTAGTAGTGGCAAACAGCTTAAACGGCAGGCGCGTCGCGCAAAATGGCTTATTCAGGAAAGCGCAAAGCGCCCCGAAAGGCTCGAGATAGGCCCGAAGACGCCCTAAAAACGCCTCGTTTACAGGTGCTCTTAGCGCCTATCACGACGAAACCTGAACCGAGACCTCAATAGTGGAATAGGCAACAAATTGGCAATCCACACACTCGAATTCATTCATTTCGGACTCCCTTTTTGAGCTTCGGCTACTTTTCGTCACTGGATTCCATTTTTTTTTGGCATTTCTGCGCTCTGATGTCGCTTTCTTTTTTGTTCTCTCTTTTGTTCTCTCTTTCGAAGAGCAACGGCTACGCCATTTCGTCCATTTATCGGTTGGAAAACTGGCTGGCTGGTTTCCGATTGCATCACGGTGACACGCGAAAAGCCTCAATTTTCTGACGTCGGTGTTTCCACCCACGACGTCCCCGTGTACTGAATCTCGACTTCTTTCCCACCCAAAGATCCATTCAGCATTCTCGCACACCTCCCCAAATGCACACAACTCGATCCCACAGCAGCCGACTGTCACCGTTTGAGGCGACGCTCCAACGCTGAGCTTGGCTGTCTGGCGGTTGCGGCGCCCAGATATCGCGATATTTCGACGACGGCACCCTAGCCACACTTTAGAGACACACCCAACATGTACATAATACGAACGCCCGCACCTCCGCTGCCACCACCGCCCTTGCTCGCGTCGTGGCCTCCCTTTTCGGGCGGCGGCGCGCTGGGCAGCAATGGAACTTTGGGCGGCGGAGGCGGCGGCGATGGACCTGGTGGCGAGCTGCCGAGCAACTGGTCATCGTTGATTGGCATTGTGACGGCAATTGTGGGAAATGTGCTGATTGCACTGGCACTCAACGTCCAGAGATATGCACATATCCGACTCCATAAAGAGCAACAACGAAACCGAGAAAGAGCACGACAGGCACTCCGAGAAGCTGCAAATGGCAGTAACGGCGGCAAGAAAAACAAGCGAGGAGGAGGGAGCGGCGGCAGCAGGAACGGGAATGGAAGTAGCGGAGGGTACGGCGCCGTGGAGAGCAGTGGAAGTGCAAACGAGCGGCAATATTACGACGAAAACAACAATAGAGACGGACATGAAGCCGACGACGAGGGCGATACCAACCACGGCGACAACGGCCGCCATGCACACGAGTCTGATCCGCTGACGGCCGACTATCGACGTGACAACTTAGAGGGCCGCACGTCCACGTCTTCTTCGACTTCATCGCCAGACTCAGACCTGGACTCGTCAAGGTCGACGTCGTATCTTCGATCGCCCTACTGGTGGCTGGGCCAAGTGCTGATCACCATTGGCGAGATGGGCAACTTTCTGGCCTACGGCTTTGCGCCGGCCTCGATCGTGTCGCCGCTGGGCGTTGTGGCCCTGATTTCCAACTGCGTCATCGCCCCGATCCTGTTCAAGGAAAAGTTCCGGAAGCGCGACTTTTTCGGCGTGGTTATCGCCATTATGGGCGCTGTCACGGTCGTTTTGAGTGCCAAGCAGGAAGAGACGAAGCTCAACCCGCACGATGTGTGGGACGCCATCACGACGACGGCCTTTGAGATCTATGTCGGCGTGACCTGCGGATTGATTGCCCTGTTGATGTGGGCAAGTCCGCGGTACGGAAACCGGACGATTCTCATCGACTTGGGTTTGGTCGGTCTATTTGGTGGCTACACAGTGTTGGCAACCAAGGGAGTTTCGTCTATGCTTTCGTCGACGCTTCTTGGGGCATTCCTCACACCAATGACCTATGTCCTTCTTATCATCCTCTTGGGCACAGCTGTCATGCAGGTTCGCTACGTCAACAAGGCCCTGCAGCGCTTTGACTCGACGCAGGTCATCCCAATCCAATTTGTCATGTTCACCCTGTGTGTGATCATTGGCAGTGCTGTTTTGTACCGCGATTTTGAGCGGACGACCGCCGAACAGGCTGCCAAGTTTGTCGGTGGGTGTCTTCTGACGTTCTTTGGCGTCTTTATCATCACAAGCGGCCGTCCGCATGCAGACGACGAGGATGAGGACGATGACGACCTGTCGGTTGTCGACGGACCGGGCGAGGCTATCAACCTCGCCGAACAGGCAAACAATGCCGACGACAGCATGCCGCAAACACCGACAGGGCGGTCGTCAATACGGCACGGATCTCGGCGCTCGTCTCGCGCTTCTCGGGTCAATTTTGTCGGCACTCTCACCAACCGACCTCTCTCATTAGCCACAGACACCGGCGTCCCATCTCAGCGCACGCCTGTAGCTACGCCCTCTGTCCCGAGAATTTCTGTGCCAGCATCTTCGCAGGACGGCGAATCTGCCGGCGACTACTTGACATATAAGGATGACGAGGAGAGCGGCGGCGATGAACCCACACAGCCTCTTCTCGAGAATCCATGGCGCAGCGCCTCGTTTAGCTCGCCCGTCCACGATTCCCCACTCGATATGCCCACGACGCCTGCCGGTGCCCTTCGCCCAAGTCTTGTCCCGTCTCCCTTTAGTGCAGATTCGGTCCTCCACGCGATCGGCACTTCGGGAGACAATGCCCCAACACACCCTTCGCCCGCGCCGCCGCTCGCCGACCGGCCCGTCACACCGTCGGCTGTGCTGCGGCCGCTCCAAACTCCCTCTCAATACTTCCACCAAAGCCCCATGATCTCGCCTTCGCCTCTCCTGTCATCGACAATGAGCGCTGTCGTGGCCGACACCATCCTCCAGCACCTGGATGGCGGCAGCCCTACGACAGCGCGCCGGCCGTCCACGCGCCGCGTCCGGCCCAGCCTGCGGTCGAGTCTGTTTGTGCCGCAGGACGAGCTGCTGCTTGACGACGCTGAGCGTCTTTTGCAGCCTGGTTTTGTCGGACAGCCGCTTCGACAGACCCAAAGCCACCCATACCAGCATCACCAGCACGGTGGCGCACCGGAAACGTTTGCAACAGGCCTGGGCATCCCGCCCACATCGCATCCTGCAACATCTGTGGCCGGTCCCTCAGGCCAGTCCACTTCTGGCGGCGACGGGGGCCGACGTGACATTCAGACATCTGGTGGCCCATCGTCTTCGTCAACAACCAAAGCAGAAGGCGGCTCTGGATCTCGTGGTCGTGCACGCAGTCTGAGTACAACCCTCGGTGGCTTTTTCTGGTCGAGACGCAAGAGCACTCCAAACGTTGAAGAGGGCAATGTCGCTACTTCCAGCAATGCCCATGTTGCAAACGACGATTATACTGCCAGCGACGATATTCCACCGCCCTCGGCCGCAGTGACAGAGTCAGAGGCCGAAACGCGAACCGATGGGTTCTTTTAGATAAGAGATCCATTGTTGGTGTCGCGGTCAAGGTCAAGTTCGGCGTCGGATTCGGTTATCGGCCCGCCAATCAATACCCACTACAGCAACGTCAATATCCGAGAAAAAGCCCAGGGTGGCGTAGTTTGTGGGGTCGGAGAAGACGGCGAACCGACGGACAACATTCTATCTCTTCCTTCTTTTCTCATTCTCCTTCCTTTTTAGATTTCCAGTTTTCACGCTTATACCTCTTTTGCTTTCGTTGTTATGTTCTCATCCTTCATAGTCTAGTTTGTTTGCTTGTTTGCCCCATAGCCTTATGCAGCGCCTCTAAAGCTGCCATTCTGACACTTGCATTCTACAACCTACTATATCTTATAATCACGACAAGCTTTCAATTTGCAAATGTACATTCTTGCTTTCACAAGTAAATAAAGTCATTTCTTTCACGAATCTTTCAGGGGAAAAAAAGAATCAATTGACACAAAACGGCGGGCATTGTTGCCTCGTAGTCGCGTTATATCCAAAAGAGATAAAAGAGATAAAAGAGATACATGGATGGCACGAAATCAGACGCTATTTTTATACATTAAAGAAAAGATGCCGAGAAATACACAAACTCTTTCTTCACCAGCCGAGTCAGCAAGGCCTCTTCATGCCGATTCATGGTGCCACCTTGGCGTCGTCGGGAGTGCCCTTGAGCGCCCACTGCCGCAGAACATTCTTCTGCAGCTTGCCCGTGCTCGTCTTGGGCAGCTCCTTGACGAGCTCCATCTCGCGCGGCACCATGAACCGGCTGATGCCGCTCTGGTGCTTGACCCAGTCCAGGAATGCCTCCTGCTCAATCACGGCGGCCTTGCCATCTGCACCAACCTTGGTCGTCAGGTACGCCTTGGGCCGCTCGCCCCAGTGCGAGTCGGGAATGGCAACGACGGCGGCCTCGAGGACGTCGGGGTGCTCAACCAGGATGCTCTCGAGCGCGACAGACGAAATGTTCTCGCCCCCGCTGATGATAATGTCTTTGGCGCGGTCCAGAATCTGCACGCTGCCGTCGGGGTGCATGACGGCCAAATCGCCCGAGTGCAGCACGCCGCCGGCAAACAGCTTGTCGGTGGCGGCCGTGTCCTTGTAGTAGCCCTTGGCGCAGATGTTGCCCTGGAACACAATCTCGCCAATGGTGCGGGCGTCGCGGGGCACGTCGACAAAAGTGACAACGCCCTTCTTGTTGGGAGCCGTGATGGCGTTGCCGTCGTCGTCGGTCTTGATGACGCGAGCTGCCAGGCTCGTCAGGAAGCCGTGGCCCTGGCGCGCCATGCGCTCAAACTTTTGGTGACCGGGCAGCTTGTTCCACGAGGGCAGAATATAGCCGCGCGTAATGGGGCCGTAAGTCTCGGTCATGCCGTAAACGTGGACAGGGTGCAGGTTCAGCTTGGTCATCTGCTCAAACAGGTGGGCAGTCGGCGGGCTGGCGGCCACAGTGACCTTAACGGGGCGAGCCAGACGTTCGGCCTCGGGAGCTGCGCACAGCAGCGTGTTGACCGTCGGTGCAGCATTGAAATGTGTGACGCCCTCCTCGCGCAGCAGCTTCCAGATCAGGCCGTAGTCGATCTTGCGCAGGCACACGTGGGTGCCACGCACAGCGCACACGGACCAGGGGAACGTCCAGCCGACCGCATGGAACATGGGCAGCGTCCACAGATAGCGGCACCGCTCAGGCTTGCCGTCCTGGCCGTCCTCGCCGTTCAAACCAGCCTCGGCAACGTTCGCCAGTGCCGCCAGGTATGCGCCACGGTGCGTAAACTCGACGCCCTTGGGTTTGGCCGTCGTGCCCGACGTGAAGGGAATGGCAATCGTGTCGTCCTCGTCCAGTGGTTTGTGGCCGGGCTGCGAAGCCGCAAAAGCGTGCAGTCCAGCCCAGCTGCGGTCCTCAACATCAGGGCGGTGCGCCTCAAACTGCAGACCCTCGAGCACAGCTGCGTCGAAGGCGCCCCGGAGCTCGCCCTCGGTCGTGTCAATGTCGGAGTCCACCAGAATAGGCACCGTCGGGTGCGTCGAGGCATAGCAATCGGCGCCCTCTGTCAGCAGCGAAGAAAATTGGGCGTCGGCCACGATAATGTCGACATCGGCAAAGTCGAACACGTAGGCAACGTCTGCGGCAATCAACCGGTAGTTGGCCGGGACCAGGACACCGCCCGCGGCGCCGGCAGCGAAAATCGTCTCGAGGAAAGCCGGGGTGTTGGGAGCCAGAATACCAATGCGGCGGAATCCGTGGTGCGAAAAGTACCAGGCGAGGCCACGGGCACGGTCCGCAAATTCGGCATAGCTGCGGCGCAGGATCTTGCCGTTGGTCGTAATGTGCACAATGGCCTCCGCGTCGGGCTCTATGGCAGCAGCACGCTCGAGGAAAAGCGTCGGCGTCAGAACGTGCTTGAAGACGGGCGTCGACACCGTTTGGGCCGAAGTTGCTGCCGCTTGGTCGGGAGAGACGTTCGAGCCAACAAGGTGTCTCAGGACAGACCCAAGACGGGACTGAGGTCCAGACATTGCGAAAATTGTGAAAGAATGGACGAAATCGGACGAACGGGACGAAAAGACAAAAGGCTGAACTAAGAAAGAGACGCCGAGAAAAGTGTCGATGCGATGCCGAAGTACGACGTAAACAGGTCGCTTTAGAGAGGGAAAAGGGAGAGAGAAAAGGAGAAGAAGAACAGGATCTGGGACAGCAAGGGACGAGAAAAGGAAGAGGATGAAAGATTTAATGTCGACGGAAATAAATCACAAACAAGAAATGAACGCCCAGAAAGGAAACAGAAAGAAAGAAAGAGTGCTTCGGTGCTCGCGTTCGTAACCTCGCGGCTGTTGTGGAGCCCAAGGCCGAGAAATGCCTGTAACACTGTCACTTCCGAGGCAAAGCGGCGGCTCTTGGGCCTGTTCTGGGGCAACTTGGGGACACTCTGGGGAAGGGCTGGCAGAAACAGCTCGGGGCAATGGTGGTGTCTCCGGCCTTATCGTCTTATCGTTACTAGTGTGGGGAAAGAGCGACCCATAATTCGCATTATGGGGGAGAAGCGGAGGAAAGGAGACAGGGAGAAATAGAGGTTTGCATTTGTGACAGGCAGGTGCGACGGAGAAGGTGGAGGAAATATGCTTCCTGTAGAAACCCTGCATCTTGACCTCGACCATTGGTGTCACCTAAAATTGAGAGCAAATACACTCATAGCAAAGAGAGTCGACGAGTAGCGGTAGAACAAGACACGGGCGGTAGATGGACGAGCACTGTATTGATCCCGGCCGGGTTCGTAAGACCGAGACAAAGGGAAAAGGTCGTTAAATATCCAAAAATATAAAAAAGTAGACGACAAGACAGAAAAACCAATGTTATCCTTGACCAAATCCAAGAACCATGTCCCAGAGGCACACTATATAATATTAAACAGCACGGTTAGAATGGCACGGCCCTCCACCTTACTCCTTCTTGATCAGGCTGTCAAACAGTGGCTTCAGCGAGTAGGCGCTCTTCTTGGGAATGCGCTTCTGGCCGTTCTCATAGTCGACGAACGTGACACCGAAACGCGTCTCGTAACCCTCAGCCCACTCAAAGTTGTCCATGAGCGACCAGGCCATGTAACCGCGCACGTTGACACCGTCCTCGCGCACAGCATCGGCCAGTGCGTGCACATAGCCGTCAAAGTAGCGCACACGGAAGTCGTCGTTGACAACGTCGTCGACGCCCAGGTCGTTCTCGCCCTTGATGCTCGTGCCGTTCTCGGTGATATACATCTTGGGGCCGCCGTAGCGCTTGCTGAGCCACACAATCAGGTCGCGGAAGCCACGCGGGTGCGGGCGCAGCCAGAACGACTGCGTCTCCTCGCCAATGCTGTTGCCGTTCTTGTCCTCGAACAGCGTCTCCAAGTTGCCCAAGAAGTCGTCCTCGGCCGGCTCGGTCGTCTTGTGGCGGATGTAGTTGGCCGTGTAATGGTTCATGCCGTAGAAATCGTTGGAGCCCTGCACAAGCTCGCGCTCCTCCTCGGTGAACTCGGGCAGACGGTCGCCGAGCTGCTTGCGCATCGACTCGGGGTAGTGGCCAAAGTAGATGGGGTCGGCGAACCACGAAATGGCAAACTCGATCTTGCGGTCGCAGGCCTCGACGTCGGCCGGGTCCTCAGGGTCCCACGGGTAGGTGGCATCGCCGTTCAGCGTGATGCCAATCTCGCCGCCGTTGCTGGAAGGCTTAAAGTCGGCGCGGTAAGCACGGACAGCACGGCCGTGGGCCAGCAGGATGTTGTGGCCGACCTGCCACGGCTCGCGGGCGCTGTCGCCGACGGCCGACTTGGTGCGGTCCGAGGTGTGGCCGGGGGCGAAGAAGCCCGTGTTATAGCCGAGAATGGACGAGCACCAGGGCTCGTTGAAGGTGATCCAGTGCTTGACCTTGGGCAGAGCAGTGAACATGGTGCGGGCGTAGTGCTCAAAGTCGAGCGGGAACTCGGTGCGGTTCAGCAGGCCGCCATAGCGCTGCTCGAGGCCCTCGGGCAGATCCCAGTGGAAGAGTGTGACAAGGGGCGTGATGCCAGCCTCGAGGAGAGCGTCGACAAACTGGACGTAAAAGTCGAGACCCTTCTGGTTGACGGGGTCGTTGCGGCCGCCCAGGGGGATCACGCGAGACCACGAGACGGAGAAACGATAGGCCTTGGCGCCGACCTTCTTCAGCAGCTCAATATCGTCGCGCCAGCGATTGTACGAGTCGCAGGCAACGACGCCCGAGCTGCCGTCGGCGATCTTGCCTGGGATGGCGCAGAAGGTATCCCAGATGGACGGCCCGCGACCATCCTGCTCAGCACCGCCTTCGATCTGGTACCTGTGAGAGAAGAACGTTAGCAGTTGGAACAGATGAGAGTACTTTTAAAAGAGGCTACACACGAGGCGGTGGCAAAGCCCCAGAGGAAATCCTTGGGCAAAGACATGGTGGATGCTGGCTGGGATCGAAGACGGGAGGTGTGTGTGTCAACGGTGGGCCAATTGGGAAACAGAAGGGAAAGACAAGGACAAAAACAAAAAAGAAAAAAGAATATAAGAATAACAAAAATGAGAAATTGAAGCTAGAGCAAATTGGAGAGAGATAAAAGAGGCATCAACAGAACGGCGACCAAAGGACAGGCTGCGGCGGTAGATCCAGAAGGGCGGTCGTCATCTTATATAGACAATAGAGAATGCGGGCAGGCAAAAAATAAAAGAAGAAAAACATACAAACGGGCAAATCAATAAGAGCCCCAAAACACCCCAAAAAGTGACAAGTGCCCCAAAAAGCGGAAAAGATAAACACGGAAACGGGACACAACGCAGCTAGCAAGCATGGGCTGCAGAAAACGGGACAACGAAACGACAACGCAAGATGCTGCTTGGCTGGCTTTGCCCACATCTCATCCATCCTGTGGGACGGGATCCAGCTGAGAGCCTGTTGGGTGGGAGATACATACCGGTTTCATGTCGATTGTGCTATCATGGCTCCTCTTTTTTGTTTGGTCCCTTGCGGTTCCTGTTCCCTATGTTCTTCCTCGAGTTCTCCCGTTCCGGACCGTTGACACCGAAAGAAATGCTGGGACCTGCTGGTTATTTTTTCTGACGACTTTTGATTTTGGGATTTTTTGGGCGTTTGGTTGACACTGGGGGAAGCTAACAAAGCTGACGAGCTCACGTGGCAAAACCCCTGTCCCTTTTGTCGTTGGCGTGTCCCCAAACAATCGGAGCGCGCCAACGGGACTGTTTGCACAATGTTCCGTCGAAATGGATTGTGTGAAGCTTGCCTCTCGGGTCTTTTTATGAGCCCCTTTTGCAACGCTGATTTTAACGTCGTAACATACAGTAGTGGCTATGCTGGTGAGGGGAAATCAACAATGGAAAGAGCAAACGAGGAACCACAAGCAGGAAGGAGGGCCCCGCCCGTGGAGCAAGGACAATGCATGCTGTTTCCCCCACCGCGGGGCAGCGTCTGTGTACTTGAAGTGCATGCTGTCAGTCGAGTGCGTGTTAGTGGCATCGCTCACTATGAAAGACCGAGCCAGGGCCGTGGAAGCGCTTTAAGGGCTCTTGGCTAGGCTTGCCAGGCCACCGACCCCCAACGACCGCCCCTCCCACCCAAACGACGCTACTGACGGAGACGCGGGCCGCCGCCTGAATCTCGGCCTGGGCAACGCTGTTGGCCAAAGACGCATGGCAGAGGGCCCGTCTGCCCCGTGACGGAATTTCTGTTTCCTTTTTGGTGAAGAGAGATCTCACAAAATAATTTCACAAAAAAAGACACAAATACAAGGTAACAAACCCTGAGGGTTCACTGCGGAACAAGTATCTGCCGGCACGGGAAACGAACCACAAAAGACAATGCAGGTGACGAAGCAAAATGCATGATGCAAGATGGGATACAGACGATGGACTACTTGAAGGCACGATGAAGCAGTCGACAATATCGTCAAACATCGTGAAGGAGAGTTTGCACAAACGAGATAGTCGCCTGGCTTGACCGGCCTTGGACCCTGGAAGAACTCAGGAAGAACCCCGTTAGAGCTTCGGGCGCTACGGAGGACGAGACACTGCCGGGGCACCAAAATGGCATAAGTCAGGAAAGAGACAGGCGCATTAAGTCGCACATGCATTGGCTTATCGCACTGCTATATCAGGCGACGTGCTCCCGCCCCGTTGTTGAACAGGCTATAGCGTGTATCCACTATGGCAATAACACGCAAACCTGATCACGCATTGCCTCACCAACCACGAAAGACGGCAAAAATCCTACCCGTCCCGTTGTGGCCGACGGACATTCTGGCCTGGACCCGGCGGCCAGCCGGCAGATCACCGGGGCTTGGCTGCTTTTCCCAGGCCCTCGTGCCCTTTTCAAGTACATATATGGAGCATGCCCTCGACACAAAACCAACGGAGGATGTTACGGACTACCGGTACTCTGGGCCGTCGGACAGCGTTTTGAGCAGACACCCTCGGCATCAGCAATCCCGCAAAGTGGAACAACAGAAGCTAGCAAATTTCCCTGTTCTCTTTCGAATCGATTCCATATTGTACAGTCCACAAAACAGACGACGATCTACCACGCCTCTACCTTATTATGACCCTCTTCTGACGAGACGACAAGACGTCGAGAACCGGGAAATACCGGTGCATCATATCGGCATGAATGAATAAAACAAACGGAAATGCAGACCAGAACAGAACAAAATGCAATCTCCCTTGAGGTGGCCCCGAAATACCCCAGATGACCAACGCCGCACCTATGTGCTCCCAAAAAAATCAACAATTCACCATGTAAAATACATTACGCGCTCAACCCAAACATCACTGCTCAACATCCATCGCTCCGGATGCCTTGCCGCGTGCCGGGATCTCCTCGTCCTTGCCGAGTCTGGCGCGTTTCGCGGGGCTTGGAACCGAGCGACGTGGAACCGGTGCCGATCCATCGTCAGCACTATCTTCGTCGCCTTCGGTCCACTCCAGCACCTCCCACTCAACCTGCACTTTGCCATCTGCACTCTTGGCGGATCCGGCGTCGTGCCGCCGAATGTGGGGGCCGCCGCCACCGCCACGGCTCCGCAGCTGAAGTTCCTCTTGCTTCTGTTGCTTCTGCTGCTGCAGGAGATGACGGCTCAGGCGGCTGCCCTCGACAAAGCTGTCAAACCAGGGCAGACCCGTCGACGAAATGATGCGGTCTAGCGGCGCCGCTCTCGAAGTTTCCCGGGGTTCTTCCGGCTCGTTCTCCTCCTCCTCCTCCTCCTCCTCTTCCTCTTCTTCTCCTCCCTCGGTCTCTTCATCTCCCGCACGAGCCCACTCGTCGAGCTCGTCCAGATCCTCAGTGCTCAAGCTGCCGAGCGCCAGACGAATGTAGTCGGCCTCGGATGGTGGCGTCTCCGACCAGAACGACAGCGGCGTGCCGCAGAATCCGCAGAAATGCCGCCGGGTGCCGCTGGTCGTGTGGCCGGGGTGCTCGTAGGAGCGATGGATCATGGAGTGGGTCTCGTCGGGGAAGAAGGGCAGGGTCGTGCTGTGGTACCAGGCGAGCGGCACGCGCAGATATGTGGGAAGCGGCGAAGCGAGAGATGAGCCTACAGCACGTTAGATGAGGAGTTGGGTGGCATTAGGACTGCAGGAAGAAGACTCACGGTGCAATGGCGCAGGATCAAAAAGGAGGCGCGCAACTTCAGACGCATTGGGCGGAGGCTGCACAACGTACATGTTGCGGCCGCAATAGCAACCGCCACGAAGAACACGGGTCGTCGACATTCTGATGCTGCGTAGATTTTTCTGAGAGGAAAAGGTCGCGTAGATGATATTATCAATGTTGTAAAACGCAGAAAGTCAATTGATCAGTACGACAAACGTAGAACGTCAAAATGTCGTCAGCCAATTGAACTCAGTGCCAGATATGGCGTGGTGCAGGGATGCAGAATAAGAGGTGAGAGTCCCACACTCGACTGTGGGGACGAATTGCGTCGTAGGAATTGAAGTCGTGTCAATGGGCGAGCTGGAGGGCGAGGAAAACAATTGCGTCGAGTCCAATTGAAGAATATATTCGTGATGATGCTCAAAAAATCGAGAGAAAGGACGCAGCTTCGATTTGTAGTAAGCCGAATGATTTTGAGGAAAGAGGGGAGGGGCTGTCGGCTTCGGAATGGGGGAGCTCTTTCTGTTTTCGCCCTTTTTGTTCTTTTTCTCCGTTGGTGACGAGTAAGCCAAGTAAACCCACTCCCTGTCTTTTTGCTAGCTAAGCTGGTTTCTTGCCTACTAGGCAGGATGGCGGGTCGGTGGCGGTACATGTACTTGCCTTCTCTCCCTCCAAATATCAGCCTCTCTTTGTTTTGTCTCTTTCCCTTTCCTGCTTCCTCTTTTTGGCCCCGGCACCATTCCTGCACCTTGCTGCCTTGGTTTCTGCAACACCCGATCACCAAGCAGCTTGTGCTGCTTTTCAGTGGCTCCTCTCGTCCCCACCCGATTCGGCGATTATCGCAAAACCGCGCTGTGAATCTGTCGATTCCCACGATACAGTGATAAAGTGAGAGCAAAGGTACGTCACTTGTGCTCCACTTTTTTGTCTCTTGCTCACTGCGCTCCACAGGAGCTCACTCACAACAGGCAGCGCTAGGCTCCCAAAGGCAATTTTCAGTAATTCATTCAACCATTCACATTAGCGTTTGATATCGGGTTGCAACTCATCAATTGGCCGTTTTGTTTACCAAATCAGAGTGCCCCTTGCCAGTGCTGTGAATATGAATAAATAATAAAATTATGAATATAGGATGCACCCTTGTGAGCAAGGGCCAGGTGAACGCCGTTAAAATAGTAGAAAAACAAGAAGGTAAGATATCCCAAGAGTGTGTAAAGAAAAAAGGTAGAAGAAGTAAAGAAAAACAAAAAGTGAAACCCATGTTTGGCTCGTAGGCCAGTAAAAACATCCTATCCAAGCATCTAACTATATGATTGTTGACCTCCTAGTAAACCCGTCCCGCATGATAACCCCCTTTAAAGATATGTATTTTGAAAATCCGTGTTCCTTGGTAACGAAGTGAAATAGAGATATATGAGTATAAAAAATGATGGAATGAGTGTAGTGGTGGTATGTGTGAGAGATAGGGCGATAGGCATAAAAGGAAAAGGGTTAATGAAAGTCGTGATGAAGCGTCATCGAGAGATTATGTTGTGTTGAACTGCCAGACACCCTATTTGCCGGCAGATGCCTGCATGCGACGCATGGCATCACGGTGCGCCTCGAGCAGGTCGCCACGACGCATGCGATCCTCAAAGGCACGGTCGTTGCGCTCCTTCTCCTGGCGCTCCATCTCACGGCGCTGGGCCTCGGCCTCCTTTTGGCTCATGAGGAAGTTGCGCTGCATGTTAATGTTCTGCTGCACCTCGTGCTCGCGGCCATACGGTGTCGGCGGCGAGGAGAAGCTATTGTTCCCGTTCAGGTACGGCGATGTCATGGACTCGCGGTTGTTCTTGGTCACGGCTGCACCCGAACGCAGGTCTGCGGCGACTGAACTGCGGAACGTTGCGAGCTGGGCCTGGCGAGCAGCTGCGGTCGGCAGGTGTGCCTGGTCACGCTTAGGCTGGTGGCTGTCAAAAGGTACGCTTCCGGCCATTGGTGTCGGCACACCGCTGTTGACAATAGCTGGTGTTGACATGGAAACGGGGAGGCCACCGCTGTTGTGGCCATAGAATCCGGCGTTGATGCTCGCCGGGCGTGAGAGGCTCATCAGGCTGCTGTTGCGCATGAGCTCGCGGCGCTGGTTCATTGGAAGGTCGTCGAGGTCGACAGTCGGGGTCGATCCAATCGGGCCGGCACCGGGATAGAAGTTGTAGATGGAGCCGCCGTCGCTGACGCTGGCCCCTGACGAGGGAACTGCACCGGCACCAGGAAGCATGGTCATACTGCCCGTGTTGCCGGGCGTCACAAGGCTGGCCATGCTGGCCGAGTGGACAATCGGGCCGCCGATGTACATCCCCTGCTGCGACTTGCTGCGAAGAAGCATCTCACGCTGGCCGATCAGTGTCTGCGGTGTGTTGAACGAGACGACGCCTGGGACAGGCTGCAGGCTGGTCCGGTTGGAGAATGGCGAGGAGACTGTGTTTGGTGTCATATCTGCCGCACCCTCGCCGGCACCACCTGCCTCAGTGGCAGCATCGTTCTCTTCCGCAATAGGCTCGTTGTGAAGACCCAGGCCACGGTTGATGATCTGGTTGGCCGAGATGCTGCGGTACCCGTTGCCGATGCTGTTCGCACCAGCTCCAACAGCGGTGCCTGGCAGAGATGTGTAGCTGCCGCGTGCGCCAGCACCTCCAAGGGTTGTGGAATCGCCGCCGAGTGACTGGTGAGAGTTGGACCGCGACAGCACGCCATAGTTTGCCATGGCCGACGCTGACCGCGGGGCTAGGGGCGCAGGGGTACCAGTCTCAGCAGTTTGCTGGAGCTCGACCACATTGAGGGGAGCCGGCGTCTCGCCATCGTTGACAATAGGTGACGTGATCGGAGTATTTGTGGGTGCGGATGTCTCTTTAACGTTGGCGTGAGTCGAAACCGAAGGGGATGTCGGTGCCTGCTGGGGCTCGCCCAGCTGAAGTGTCTCGTACTCGGGCGCTTCGGCGTTGCTCAGGTGCTTGGCCCACTCGTTTGTGCGGTACGACATGGCGACGCGCGACAGCGAGCGTGGCAGGCGGTCCTTGGTGAGGACAGCGGGCACCGAATCAACAGAGACAGTTGACTTTGCGGCAGGGGCAGTTGGTGACTTGGGCGGGAGCTCCGTCGTTTCTGAAGCTGCGGTCTCCTCCGCCTTAGTCTCACCGGTCGTCGTAGAAGCGTCCACGCCCAGAATGTCCGTCGACACCGTTGCAGCCGACATGTGCTTGCTGTCAGCAACAACCTTCTTTGGCTGCTTGAGGCTTGCTGCATCAGCGTCGTCCTTCAGCTCCGGCTTCACCTCTATCTCCTTTGCCTTCTCGTTCGTGTCACCGCTGCGGACGGTACTCCGGTCGTCTTCATCTCCGTCGGAGCTCATGCCGTCCATCGTCACGGCGAGCGAGCTGTTGTCGTCGTCTTCGCGGAAAGCCATGCGGCTGGACCGTGGAGACACCAGCTCCTCCTGGCTCTGGCCACCAATTTCTGGGCTGTTCTTATCGAGAACAGCACTGGCACGCTTTGAGCGCTGCGAGATGCTGCGCAGCAGATCAGCAGATCCTTGCGAGAGGCGCTTGGCGAGTGTCGTCGGGGTTCGTGTTGCTTTTCTCGGAACGGCGGCAGCGGCAGCCTCTTCATCCTCATCGGCAAAGGTGGCCACCGAGGAACGGTCATCGCGCTCCTTCTCGTTGATCTCGTCGTCACCGTCACCCTCGGCACCACCTTCGGGGACGCGAAACGGAAGAGGCACAATGCCAGGCGAGTTGGATGCCACTGCACCGACGTTCTGGGCAGACACACGGCTTGAAGAGCGGCGAGATGCCTGCTCTTGGGGTGGCAGGCCCTCGGGGTATTCATCCTGTGCAACACGGACCATGACAACACCGTCTCGCGCATCCTGTTCCATGACTACCTCGGCCGCTGCCCTGGGCTGTTGGGGAACCTGTGGCGAAGGCTGCATATTGGACATCTCGATGGAGTCCGCTTCGTCCTGAGGCTCACCCTCACCGTTGGGCATGCCCCGTCGTGACTGCCGAGAGATGGATGCCGAGGTCTGGCTACGAGCCATCTGTTTCTCGTTGTCCATGCCACCGACACCAGAGTCGCCAGAGCCAGGATGATCATCTGAACTGCCTGGCGGCGGGGGCACGTAAGTGCCATCGCCATATGTTGCTTCCCAGGCCTCACGGTCGCGGGCGTTAGATGCCTCGATTTGACGACCCACGTTCTCCTCCTCCTTGGCAAGTTTCCTCTCGTCCTCGAGGCGCTCGGCGTCCCGCTTTGCACGGCGTTCCTGGACCAAGCGCCACAATTTGAGTTGCGAGACAAGACCCGCAAGGAAAAGGATGATGATTGCTGCCAGCTCCACGCGGATGCCCTTCGTGATGGGATATGTGTCGGCACCGAGCGGGAACAGGTTGTTGTTGAGGTTCCAGATGTAGGCCCAGAACTCTTTCAGGCCCGCACGGCTGAAAGCGTCAATGCCCATCACCGCGGCCGTCGCACCGCCAAAGGCAATACAAGCCATGAGGGCGTAGTGGCGCGTGTAGTGGCTAAAGTAAAACGCGTAGGCGCCGATGGTAAAGGCGACAATGAAAATAATGGTGCCGCTCGCGCTCTGAATGAGACCGCCCTGGCGGACACAGAGCAGCCACATACCGAAACTGAAACCGCCGAGGAGACACCCGAAGCCCTCGGTGATTTCCTTAAACACGATCGCGATGCCACCGACAATCAGACCCGTGCACACGGCTGCGACAAGGTAGGCGCCCTGGATGGCGTTGCTGATGGGCGGAGACATGACGTAGATGATCAAAACGGTGGTGCCGAGACTCGCCAGATAAGCGGTGGAGAAAAAAGTGTGCAGCATCTTGTTGCGAATGCCAATGAGGGCATAGACAACGCCCGTCAAGAGCATAATAATACCGGCCACACCCCATGCCGGTGTGACAATCGGCTGCAGGGGAAGCTGACCCTCTGGGATGGTAGCTATAGAAAGGGGACGTCAGTATATTTGTTGAATGAGAAAGATAGCAGATAAAATAGAAATAAGCTCGTTTGAGGCAGGGTTTGAAGTCAAAATCTAGACAACCAGGCATTGTAACTCACAGTTGAACAGAGTCGAGTTCAGAGAAGAGGTCGAGTTCGTAAGAGTGCCGGTTGGCAAGACGCTGGAGGACGTTGATGTAGAATTGTTGTCTGTTGTTGCTGTCTCCTTGGCGTTTCCTCCCTTCTCTGTTGTCGCATCTGCCTTTACTGATGTGCTTGTGACAGTGCCGTCGTCGCCGCCTTTCGCCGCTGTGGCGGTCGGGCTTGCTGTAGTTTCTGCTGCGGTTTGCGATGTTGTTGCCGCAGGCTCGTCTGTCGTCGTGGCTGCATCCGCTCGTAACCGCAAAAGAGGATCGATCAGGCCGGCGGAGGCCACATTGGAATAGAGAAGAAAGCAGGCAACCGCTTTGAGGCGGGGACTGCTTAGCCTCATGTTTGCGAGTTTGCTGTGACAGGCGATGAAAGAGGGACGGGGGAGTTGGACGGCAAAGAGAGAGGCAGCAGCTGCCGCTGCGTGCTGCGTCGCAATATGCTACTCCAGGTCTTCGACCGGCCGGTTCCGCTAATGGCCGAATTATTATCAGAGAAGTTGTTCGTCGGTGAGCTCAGCTGGACTCGAGTCAATGAAGACGTCAGCGAGTACGAGTAAGAATATGATCGGCGATATGTCGTCGTCCTCGTGGGTATCCGGAGCTTGGTTCCCAGGGCCGATGTTGAAGCTTGTCTGGACAAGGAGGGCAAGTGAATTTCAAAAGAAAGAAAGAGAGAAAAATCTATCAAGCATCTTCTGGAAAGGAAAACGGGGGAGGGTGTAGCTGATAACTGGGCACAATATGAAAAGAGGAAAAAGCAAGATAATAAAAAAGGCTAGACGGCAAAGGTTTGGTCTGAACTATGGTCAACGTGTGCTAGCAAGGCCAGGCCATCCCACGGGGTTGGATCGAATGCTCGTAGGGGCAGGGTTACATGCCGAAGGGAAGTAGGGATGAGTAGGGATGAGGGGATTGGGAGGGAGTAAGAGACGACAACAACTGGATAAAGAGAAAAAAGAAGCCAGAGCAAGAGAAAGAGAACGAGTGTGTAATACGTCGTAGGTCAAAGAGTGAAGACGGCGGGTGGGCGGGGCCTGCCACCAAGAGGGCCGTGGTCTAATTAGATATGCGAGTTGGAAGAGGGCTGAGTGGGTAACCGGGGGCGTGTTAGAGAGAAAAAAGAGGCCAAAGAGGAGAAAAAAGAAAAGAAACGAGAAAAAAGAACGAAAAAAATGACAGAAGTGCTAGGAGCATAAAGCTGAAAAGGGTGCCAGGGTTCAGTAACCAGTAGTTAAGACTGTTACTTTTTAGCTGCAGAACTTGCATTTATTACGCAAGCCAGTAGGAAAATAAGGAGTTGGTTTAAGGAGGATGGAGAGGGTAAAAAAAGAAAATAAATGTTTAAAGAACGCGGCGAGGGCAGATCAAACAGCCATAAAAAGAGTCTTCTCAAGCACAATGATCGGGGCGAACGGGATGGTATTGTTTTGGGAACAAACCCGGGACGAGACTGCCCAAAGCTCGGGCTATTATCGTTCGAAAGACAAGGAAAACGTATGAGAAAAGACTGCTGGAAAAGGGCACACGGAGGGTGTAGCAGGTTGTGGCATTTCGGACGGCAACCGAAAAATAGCATCAAGCATGGGGTGGCAGAACAAACAAGGTAAAGAAAAGCGGCTTTGAACAATAAAGCAGGCCTGCGTTCCACAGGGATCGGGGTCTATTGTCACTGAATCTGACAATCCAGGTGAGTGAACGGGGCCACCACGCGTGAAGAGGGGGGTGCAAGTGTGCGATCTGCGCTGTGAGGACTGGCATCATGTACGGAGTACATGTAAGTGTGCCAATATTGCTGGAAGCTGATACTCTGTTTGAACCAGCCAAATCATATTCTTGGCCTCCCTTGTTATGTTATTGTCTTGGACATGACGACAAGACAGCAAAATAAGGGCAATGACTGGACTGGTAAACGGGCCAGGAGGCCACACCTAGGCTCATGGGTATCTCTTCCTCGAGACACGCAAAACATGGAATAAGAAGGGAGAAGGGTAGAACGTGGGCTTGTGAACTCGTGGAGTAGAGATTCCATCGCTCCATCTTTTGCCAGGCGTCATGCTTCGATTGGAAGGGACGGGACCTGAAAAAAGAAAACAAAAAAGAAAAGTTCAGGCAGCGCACAAAAAAAAGGACGCGAGGTGCAAGTCGGGAGATGAGCAAGGATAGATTGAACAGGGGTTCGATGTTGGTCTGATGGTAGTCCCGATTGGGGCGTGCGACTAAGCAGGAGGGGGTGTGGGTTGGTGAATGGCCAGGCCCTGTTCTGAGTGCGCGGAAAAAGTGTGAGATTTTGCCTTGTGGACTCATCGCAGCGTTGCAACGAGAAAAACGGACAAAATGCAAGTCAACATGGACTCGAAGGTCGAGGATATCGACAAATATCATGGGCACTAAACTTCAACAATCGCCGGGAGCTGTTGACATTAGAATTGGGAGCGGCCTGCAAGTATATTGACGTGATGTGGCTAGGTAAAACATTCAAGATCAAATAGGATGGGGAACGATAAAAAATGACAGCAACAACGCAAGGGGCTAAAACCGATGCGGGAAGGGGAAGAGGCGGTCAAAAGAAGCAAGCAGCCGACGATGAGATCAAAAGAGGAAGAATCAGAAAAAGAAAAGAAAAGGCTGAGGGCATAGCGGGGGCTCAACGGTGTGAGCAAAGGGCGATACGTGGCGAACGGACGAGGTAGAGACAAGTGGGCGAAAAACTCAAAATCAACGAAAGGGGGAGACACTTGAGATGTTGACGGGCAGGATGCAATATGCAGAGGCTGCATCCAACCTGGAGGAAAGACCCAGCACCGGTTTGAAGGAAAGAAAAAAAAAAAAAAAAAAAAAGACGGAAAGAGAGTGTAAAAACTGCTGCTTCTGCGAATCCAGAAAGAGCTACGTAGAGTTTTGCGCACAATAGAGGGTTCTCGCTGGGTACGGAAGCTGCGAGGCGACGTGCTCTTTCCTACCAGCGAAAAGTATTTGATGCAGCTATGCATCGTGAGGCAGGTAGGTCTCTCGTTCTTGCCTTGCCTTGCGTGATGCAGCAGCATGCATGCAATGCATGGCGGTAGTGCCGACGTTGGGAGTTGCTAAGGCCACGGCAGCTAGATGCGCCATGCAGGAGCTCAGATGCAAGTACTGAGTGTGTGTGCTCGTCTGAAATGCATCTCAGTGGGGAGACTGACCTGTGTAAGTGATGGCCATCTGCTGAGTATGTGGTGTGCAGAACAAGCGTGTTTTTTGCCTTGTTTGCTCCTTCCCGTAATGGCGTTATATTTTTTTTCTTCGTTTTGCCGTTCACGCATTCCATTTTAGTCGATTTTTCTTCCGTGTTCCCCGGTTTCTCCTTCCTTCTTTTTTCTCTGGCCGATTTCGTTTCATCAGTGTATTTTTGCCTGCTTACCCATTTCTGGGCGTGGTTCAGTGGGTAATAACCCGTGGAAGGTCTGCGCCTGTTCCTCATTTTGCCGACTTGTTGGGGCATTATGTTACAGGGACGGGGCTTTATCAAGTTTTCTCGATCTTACGGGGCATGATAATTGCAACAAGTATTTCGTGCAAGGCCACGAACCACACGCGCCGCCTGTACGCGGCAATACTCCGTGCGTTGCATCCTGTACGAAGCATATTTGTGCGACTGAACCGGTGGAGGGGCACAATGCCACACAGAACCTCATTCCCTCAATGTGGAAGGAGCGGTTGTATTGTGGTACAGTGGAGAATGGAGACCGCGATCGAGGAAAAAAAACGAGCGGCGGCCATGACCACCGCCTTCCTCTTTCCCATAAACTGCAGGAGAGAAAAGATCATTCGCAATACTTGTACGGGGGATGCCAGTGCCCGAATTCAAGATCCTTCATCACGACCAGTCGGAGTTTGCACTGCGAGTTCATGGTGCTCTTGTGTTCCTTCATTACTCTCTTCTCTCGTTATTCGCACACGCCCCTGGGCCGGCTGCTAAATGGACTGGAACTGGGATCGCGAGATGGTCACAAAGCAAGTGCAAGAATGAGAACCTCGAGGAAGGCGCGTTCCTGGACCAAAAGTGGGCGGGCCCGCTTTTGTCGCAGGTACCCGCTCCCCGAATCTTGCAGGTGGAGTGGGGTGTTTATGGGAAGGTTCGCAGGGAAGTCGCAACAATGGGACGCTGGACATGTCAAGTACATGTACGGAGTATGTCGAATCGCGATTGCCTTGTTCTTCTCGTCTTGATGCTTACGGAGTACAAAGTTCTTCGTCAGGCCAAGTTTTGCCCAGGACAGCAGTCTAGGCCACCCGAGACTGCCAGGTTCGCCCAGATGGAAGAGTTTTGTTGACTTTTTTCTGTTGTTTTTCTTCTTCCATGGACATCCCCCCACCCACTACCCGAAAAGTAATAACAGCATGCAGTAGCACGTCACTTTGAGGCCGATCGCGACGCCAACAGCGGCGCCAGCTGCAGATGTTCATTTCAGATAGCGATGGCACTAGAACTAGTAGAGGCTAGATTGGGCCACAAGCGTCAACGCGACTTCCCTCGACATCAGACGAAGAAAAACATGACAGGGAAAGGGCGACAAGAGAAAGAGTGCAGGGACTGAGTAGGCCAGAATCGAGCAAGAAACCGTCGGCGCCTCGCAGACACAAAACACGCCCACGATACACAACTCACAAGGCACCGGCCACGGTGGCGCGCCGGAGGCGTCACTTGGCGTTGCCCGCACCTCGGAACGCGCGAGTCCACATCACTCAACATGACGCAGGAACTAACAAAGCAAAGAGCAATCAGGTGAAAGGCAAAAGCATCGTCCGTCTTTGTATTGAATATTACGACGTACATGTACAGGACGGGCACAGCTGATGCGGCGCTCCAGGCCAAGCTTACTTTGATACAAGCCGTTGCGGCCATGGGCAACACTCCCTTTGCATGAAACTCACCAGAACGCCGAGAAGAGGCCCATCGAGCGGTATCGATCTCTCCAACAGCGGCACTCCTTCCTGTTCTCGGACAAGTTTTGTCTATGTTGAGATAGATAGTTGCGCCCAATACTGAAAGAAAAGGACCTTGGCCGGAGTGGCCGGCAAAAGGACGCGTCTGCCTCTCTAACCAAAGAGATTACACACGTAAAAGTGCAGTATCCTGAACACCAGTCGGACACTCTCACGTTGAGAACCTATGAGCCAAAGTGGCTGCATTTGCTCATCACCACTTTGTCCTTATCACACGTTGTCGCTTGCCAACGCTGCCAGCACAGCGTCGCAGCGTGTCAGCGTCGCATTCAGACTCCCGAACTGCCTGGGGGCTGGTCAGCAGGCCTTGATGCACTTTAACTCTGTTTTTGAGTATTTCGAATTTTTCACGCCCCTGGCTTAGGGCTGAACGGCTAACGATGCTGCCCTGGCAAGCACCATGTCGCTTTTCTCGCTTTTTTCCCCCTCAATCACACGTACTCGTTGTCTGATCTCTTTCCCTATTCGCAGTTGTTTTTTCTCTCTGATCATCACCCGGGAAGACGGAAAGGTGAGCATGGGTTTTTGGCGTGCACGCCTTTCATCTGGGGCCGTGACTGGGGACCCAAGCCCTCCATAAAACCTGCTCCGCCTCAAGAATGGGAATTTTTTTCAGGCGGCCAGGGGTTGGTTTTGCCTTCGACAACCTTGAGGAACTTGAGAGGCCAGCGAGGTCAGGAAAATATACATTGGCAAGCAAGAAAATCAACTGTGTGGAGTAGCAGAAAGTCCGCCATCTCAATTGGCATCCGAGTCTTGCAGTCACCCGTCTGTGGAGATTGGATTCGGGTATCGTGAGATGGCATTGGCAGATGCGGGCTCTTTGAAGTCCGGTCAGGTTACAGTCCTGGCAAGTTGCAGGTGGCCTGTGGCCTCGTTGGGATGTCTTTTCAGCCCATCACATCGTCACGAATGTCACTGTAACAGCCTCTCTTTTAATGATTTTACATTAATTTTGCTCTTGGCAGCCAGTCGCTTCGCTTCGCAAAAGTAAAGCTCGTATCGCCAATTACTGCATAAAGTTCTCAAGCCATGGGCACACTGGTCGTCCTGTTTGGAGAACGACTGTTTGATTTGTACGGGGGTTGCACCAACGCAAAACAGACCACAAAAGGATCCTCCAAGCCACCCCCTTGGTTGCATGAATTTGAAAACTCAATTGGGAAGCGCCTGAAAATAATAAGAGGATGCAGAGCTGTGTCGTGACGTCGTTTATTCTCACAACAGCTTACTTGTGTTTTTGCTTCTTTGATGTGAGTTGAAGTACGAAAAGATAAAAAGAAATAGGGCCATCCGCGGCCAAGCGGAGAAGTTCAGTTTACGTTGTAATGCGTGGTTCTAATTTGTTTTCTTTCTCTCTCTAGTCTCTCTATTTTTCTCCGATATTTGTCGTTCTTTTGCTCATACGACATACTGAGGAGGCCGATGCCCCATAAACTCACTTACAAAACCCGCATTTTGAATACAGCCTCTCCCCGCTATATCTGCGATGCACATCGCCATTTCAGTATAAACGATTTGTGAGACATGCATTTCCAGCATTCCAGCCACTCTCAACTCCTTACCCATTTGTCGTCTATTTTGCCGCTTTACTGCAATTCTCCTCAGAGGTGCGGTATGACAGGCGGACTTTGAATGTCAGGCACAGGAGACGATTGGGACTTTTGCTCTCTTGAATATGTATGTCGTATTACACAAGGAAAGGGGGCAAGTAACAAACAAATGAAGATAACATCAATACAGAGAAGAAGCAGCAAAGAACAGTTCCACCAAGAACAAGTGTCTCAACTCTCCTTTTCAGCATTTAAATTATTGTTTCCCGCCCTATGTGTTTTTATTGTATCTAATGCTATGGCCATTCGCACGAAATTTGATGAAGGGCAACGCGTGCATACAGGCAATTGAACAATGCATCTGGCTGAGCACATTCACATTACAAGCTCAATGAAAATACTTTGCAGAGTACTCCGTATGCAGTGTCCACATGAGCCCATAATTCCTATACCTCGACATCCTCTTCTAAATCTTTTCTCGGAGCAAAGTGTCCTCATTGTGCACATCGAAATTCCGCGGAATGATCTGGCCAGTGTATATCAACTGCCAATTTCGACGCTGAATTTCTCGCAGAATGGGGTTATGAGAGTCTTGTGTTCTTCACGTCAACGAGAATTCTCACAGATTCCAGCTGCCTCTTAGCAAAACGTTCATCGCCGATGGATCTACATGGTCCAGAATAAACAATCAAGGAACCGATTGTAGAGGTCATGTGCCCTTGCTTTTGAGCAACTGAGAGGTTGAGTGTGCCTTTGCCATCTCTATTTTCTTTCTCCTCCATTTGCCCATCCCTTGAGTCCAGCCTTTTCGATATTCATATCGTTCAATTTAACTTGCATGCGGCCTGGCCATCTTTATTTGTCTTCTTTAAAGCTTGAGAGGTTGCATCTCGAGCAACCACTTCTCCTTGCATGTAGTTTGTAGATAAACTCTGTTGTCGTGTCAAAAAGAGCCGAGAGAGCGGTGCGCCAAATTGTTAAATGTGACCATGATTGATATCGACCATTCGATTTCTTAGTGGTGTAGATGTTTTTCTTGTTTTCAGCAGCTATGTTGTCGCGTTGCTGTTTAGTAGTAATGGAAAACAAACACATAGTATAAATATGCTTGAGGTTGTATAATTTTTTAAGTGTAAAAAGAAGCAAAGGAGAAAACCGGTTTTTTTTTAAGAAATAAAAATAAATGCACAATTTTCGAGATTAAAAAATCTACAGGTAAAATAAAAAAATAGACACGAGAAGAACAAGTTGAAAATGACAAAATGCAGCCATTTGCAAAAGATCAGCATCGATTTCTTGTTTCCCATTGTTTGCGTGTTTTTAACATTCCGCTGGTTCCTTCTTTTCAATATGAATTCCACGCTGCCAGGATATTGTGCTGCGTCTTGTGTAATATCGTACCTCTATGTTGCCCGTCTTTGTTTCTCTTTTCATACTCTCTTGTGCTGCCTCGTGTTTTGTGTTTCGACATTTGCCCCGTTTCCCTGGATTCTGCCGCGTTTTGTTGGCACAACGGGTCGTATCATATCAATCATATTGCACCATTTTTGGTAATTTTTATGTACGCCCCATATGTTGTGCCTGTATAGACTTGATTTGTTTGGTTTCGGCTCAAATTTTGTTTCGAAGAGTGGGAGCATCGTTTTACATTGAGGCGGTGACGAGCGGGAAGAAAAACGAGTGTAAGCAGAGTGCGTATACAGCAAATATAAATCATGTTTCTGCTCCCCTCAATATACCTTCCTGTGTGCGCAATCAATCTTACTTTGTTCACACCCTCTTTTTTCTTGGTTCAAACTACAAGATACGCGAAAGAAAGGCGACGACAGAAAATGCAGGTACCGAGATGCAGCGGAAATTTTTTTTTGTGAATGAGCGCGAACTCGCCGAGCCTTTCTGCGTTTCTCTCATATCGAGTCCACGGGACGGAAGAAACGGAAGAAACGGGACGATGGATATTAATTTCTGAACGTGATGCTTGGCGGCAGATGTCGACAGAACAAACTGGAGCTTTGTGATGCCAGGTTTAGACATATATCACGGCGGCTATGTTTGGGCGAAACGGTTTGAGAAGCAAACTATGAGCGAGAACAAGGAAACTGAAAATAAACTCTGCAAGCCCGGTAAATCCCACGAGCGAGCGGCGTAGGCAGCTCAAGATTTCGAGGCATACGTAGACAGCTTGCGAGGCCGTCCATGGGCACAATATCCCATCAATCAGAAGAGACCAACACGGCACGAGAGATGCCAAAGGGGCATGCGATGGACGAGTACGGATAAGAAAGAGATACGATGTACGTATTCGCTAGCTATCGTTATAAAAAAGATCTTGAAGCTTCTGCATGGTATGTTCATGCAGTGTATGTAAACGCAAAAAAGGAATATAAAGTAACGAGAAAGATTTCAACCGGTAACGTCAATACAAAAGACAAAAGAAATATACACAAAAGAAAATCCAATGGCCCCAGACTGTCAGGAAATGTATCCGGAAAGAAGACTCTATGATGGCTCGCAATAACAGAAACGATTCAAGACAGGCCGAATCGATTTTGCCTGGACTTTGTAGTTGGCATTGGCGTGTACTCATAGTCCTGATCGCGGACAGCCTTGGTGTCTGCTCCAGCGTTTTTACTGAGGCGGAGTGAACCATCGACGACAGTAGTAGAAGAAGTTGATGACGCTCCGGCTGGCCGGCCGTTTTTTCCTTCACGAGACGCCTTTTCGTCTTTTCCACCAGGTTGATTGCTCTTATTGTGACTGATACCAAGACCGACGGCGCTGAGCGTGATTTGCAGGGCCCAGAGGGGAAGCGTCAGGATGGACGCAGCAGCGATCATGGCAAGGCGCGGGACAAACAGAAACACCTCCAAGATGCCTTCGGAAGCCCAAATGACTGTATCCCACACCGTCTCTGCCAAGTGGCCTGGAGACAAGGAGGCTGATCCGAACGCATTCGATAGTCGTCGGCGACGGCCAAATAGTGTGCGTCCCATGCTGGCGGCCGCCGAAGCGAGCGACATGGCATCGGTCAGCCGCTGGTCGGTTGTGCGGAACTTGGCCACGACCTGGCCCTCGAGGAGCGCCTGTTGTTTGTGTGTGCGGCGCAAGGCTCGGGCTAGTGTATCGAGCTCGGGCTGCATCTGAGCACGAACTTCACGCATCATCTGGTCGCGGTCACGCTTCGAGGTGGACGGGCTGCGGTGAAGGGCTCTCGACCCGCCGCTACCACCTGGATTGCCGTCGTCTGGCGTGCCTTCAAAGCCATTCGAGGGCGAAGGTGGCGATGGAGGGGAGGATTGGAAGTAGGATGTGGTGGATGAAGTAGGGTGGTTAGAGGCCGACTTTGATGAGGGTGTAGCTGCAGCAGCAGCGGCGTTCGCAGCAGCAATTGTTGTTGCCGTCTGCTGCTCGAGGGTTTCAAAACGGTGCAGTAGGTCAGCCAGCCGCTGATTCTGCTCTTGCTCCTCCTGCTCACGACGTTCGCGGTAACGCTCCTCTTCCTCGCGGTACGGGTTGGCGTGCACGATCCGTTGCAAGTGGAGCGTACGAGCTTGGACAAGCTGCAAGAAGTGGCGAAGGGGCCGCACTTCAGCGGCGAGGATGAAGACGGCCAAGTTGAAGTTGGAGACGAGGCCTTCCGACGGGCGAGTCAACTGATTTCTGAGTGCATGCAGCAGATATGCGCCGATGATGGGGGCTAGAAAGCAAGACAGCAGGGCCAGGACTTCGTGGCGAAACAGCTCCTTGAGAGCTTTGTCTTGCCGGAGCTGGTATGTTTTGCGATCTTGCCGCCGCTTCTCGCGCTGCTTCTTGTTGAAAGCAGCCACCCGTTCATCTGGCGTTGGCCGTTTCGACTCCTTGGCTTGATCCTTGTCGGCCTCGCCAGCATTCTCGGCACTGCCAGCCTCTTCGTCTTCTTCGTGGAGATCCTCCAGTGGTGACGTAGCCGCGTCATTGTCATCGTCATCGCCTTCCATATCAGAATCGAGCTGGACCGCATACTCGGCATTCTGTTCGTGCTCGATGCGGATCTGCTGTGAAGAATGGTACCAAGCCCTGGAAGATAGTTAGTATGTGCAATACAAACAGCATGAAGTCCCGATTGTTTGATCCATTTTTGAGAACATACCATGGTTGTGTCACGCTCCAATGGAGAAAGATGCCGCCGAGGCCGAGCAACATCAGATCGGTCACAAAGGAGTCGCCGCCCTGGAAAAGCAGGCCGCCCACTGCAGGGAGCAGCGCAAAGGCTAGGGGCAAAGAGTCATAGCTGGACGTCGGCTCGTCGTGCTTGAGAGAATCGTTGGAGCTATCCAGCGGTTTGGGATTCAAGAGGTCGCGTGCGTCTTGGCTGTAGTCGGAGAAGTTGGAGCTGCGGCGCCGGTATGCGGCTGCAGGGCTGCCGGTCGAGTTTGCGCGGTCGTACATGTTGCCGCTGCTGTTGTTCGCCGCGTTGAGCGACGCGATGCTCGAGAAGCTGTTGCGGTGCTCGTCAAAGGACATTGACCCGCGTCGCAATCGAATGCCGCCTCGCCTGTCGTCGCGACCGTCGTTGCCGCTCCCGCCGCCTGCTGCAGAAGAAGACGTCGTCGCTGCCGTCGTATCAGCCATGGACCGAGACTTCCGCCGGCCGTCGGGCGTCCCCTCGCGGACAACCATGAGCCTTTTTGTTCTTTCGTCGAGCTGATCTGTGCCTATTTTTGCGTGGCTGATGCTGTGCACGTGTGCTGTGTTACCGTTGCTGTCGAAGCTGTCGTTGGCCGTTTTGCATCGCGTTGGGGCGGGAAAAGAACTCGAAGTCGAGGACAAGGTGCTTGGCTGTGCGGTTGAATAGAAGTATATCTGTTTTGTCGCCGTCAACTCTTTTTCGCCTGTCAGCAGGAAAGGGCGTTTTGACAGCTCCAAGGGATACTTCGAAGGAAGGGCTGGATTTTGGTATTACGGGAGGGGGAAGTGCATTCCAGAGTGGTCGCACGCGTTATATGACGTAATTTGGGAAGGACTGGGCCGAGGCTGGGCAGTTACAGTGGGCAAAGCAAGCCTGGTTTTGGCGCCGGCCGCCTGGGCTTCGGGCGCCGATGGGCTGCATTAGCGGGTGGATATTGCGGGAGAGGCCTAGAGCGCCCCATATTGGCTGCCATCTCATTTTCATCTGAGGTGGCGTTCTGGGACAACTTAAATTATGTCGTACTTTTTGAATTTACGACAAGGTGGTGGGTGGTTTCTGCATGTAGATAATCATGGATTTGTTGATAGACAAAGCCATTTTATTCTCTGGATTGGTGGTATACCACCGGGCCAGAGTATGCCACCGTTATAGCATAAGGAGACATTTGGTTATCTTGCTTCGAAATGAGAACGAACTGGTGTAGTCAAATTGCTGAATGAGGAGAGAAAGAGTCCATCAAGTCGACAACATTCCCATTTGAGATGTCGTAATAATTAACTTATGAAATATGTGTCTATCTGCCATGTGGTAAACTATGTTCCCAAGTCATTCTATATTAACCAGGAGCTGGTAACGGTCTTGATTAGTCAGTGTATTTTTTGGTATTTTTGGGGATAAGAGAAATTATATTTGATGATAATACTGGCAACACCGTGACCCGTGTCGTGACCCATGTTAAGCACATACCAGGCGTAGTTTCCCTCACGAACGGACACATTACGTCGTACTTGGACATCAGCACTTGATGGCAGTGTCATTTATCATCACAATTCTGTGCATTCGTTGCCATTACACGACCAAGGGAAATCATATTATTAAAGATCCATGAATGCGAGAGCTGGCCCTTTTGAATATTCGTTTATTGGATATAAAAAATGCCATCTTCTTTCAATTTCTGGGACCCATCCTCCATCGAATCATTTACAAACCAATATTTCTGGCCGTGGGACTGCAATGTCAGCCGAGCATGCCACGAAGAACCAAAATAGAACCAAGGATAAAGGCCGGCCACCGTGTATGTCGTACTCCATTCAAAGATATTGTTCCGCAGTCAGCCCGTAATAAATCAATAGATCGTAGCCGACCATCCTTCAATATCGCCAAAGATCCCTGCACGTGACGTGCAACCTTCGGAGTTCCTGGAATTGGGGAATTGGATGCAATCCCACGAGACAATGCGCCCGATTCTGTCCAGTGAGATGGCTGCCATGGCGTCGTGCGCTTGGACTGGACGGACGATATCGAATGCGCGAGGATTCCTGTTCGATTCCCCCTTACCATGCATTCTTGTCTAGGACCAGGGTGCAAGGACCATGGCAATGCTTAATGAGTGCCTGGCATAGACTTTGGCAGAATGCATAAAGTCCATTGCCTCCTTCCTCTCCTTTTTGTTTCTTTCGTCGAGGTCCTTCTTTCTTCTTTCCTCTTTTGTCTTTCGTAGTCGTGTTATTCGTCGACAAAAAACACAACCCATCGATCGCTCCTGCTTGCTCTTTGCCCAGCAATTGCAGCAATTGCGACCAGACGGTTCCTGCCCCGTTTTGGCTGTCAATCTCCCAGAATGATGGGCCGGTGCTGGATGACTGCAACGCCGCTAAACTGCACTGGGACTGACATCTGTGGTAGCGCAAACCCTGCTGCAACAGCAATTGCCGTCTGCCTGAGTCTCGACTGCCCCTTTCACAGTGGTCACGCCGGCCGCGCCTGCCAAAACCACCAAAACGTCCCTGATCGTCGTCAGCACCAGCGTTGTCCCCAGTTGCAATCTGACTGTCGTTCTCCGCCCTCCTTTCCTTCCCGCGTTGTCTCCTGCTCCTGCTCTTTCCCCCTTTCGATTTCTCGTTACCTGCCTGAAAAACCTTCACGATCTGGATCTCAAGCTTCATTTCGACATCGATTTCGGTATCTTCATCCCGCCGTTCACGCCAACTCGACCAAGCCCACCGCCTCCACGACCTCACCATTCGCCAATTCGACCGACCCTGTTGCTGCACTGCTATTGGCTGCTGCTGCTTACAGTGATCGGCTGCTCACATTTTTAGCCTGGCCGCAGCGGCAAAAGAGATTGCAGACACCAGTAATTGACAAAATTGGCCAGTGTCTTAACATCCTCCTCTTTGTGTCGCTCCTGATTCTCCTGGCCGTCCAACGCCGTTCACCACTCCCGCCAACCCTTTTTTCACGTGTCGCAGCGGACGCCCTCTCGGCAGCCGCACTCTTCCAGTCGTTCCCACGGCTCCCCACGCGACGAACGCCTATTCTGCGCAAGCCCTTTCGCCGCAGACCACCACGCAACCCCAGATCTCGACGAGGACCACCACTCGACGACAACAGCCGCAGCAGTTGCACCCATCCGCTCCGCTGGACTACCCACAGCCGCCCTTCCGCCCCCCTCAATCCCCCTTTCGCAACCGGGCCGCCGATACTTTGCAGCGACCGCTTCGCCGGCTCTCGACTGCTCGTCTTTGGAACCCGACCAACTCTACGCCACGCGGCGTCGCCTCGTCGTCGTCCGCTACCACCGCTTCTCGCCATCAGCAACAGCAACAAGCACAGTTGCAGCCCCAAAGGCTGCAATCTGGTGCTGCAATCTCGTCCTCGGCTCGCCGGCGGGCGCCGTCTTCTCCGCCGCCGCCTGCAGTCCCTCTCTCCCACCCTGTTCTCGACGACGACAAGCCCGTTGCCAAAGACGACCCGGTTGGCACCGGCGCCGCCGACTTCCCGTTGCTCACTCTCCCCGAGCAGCGCCAGATCCGCCACTCCTCTTCACCCCGTGCCAGTCTTCAGGTCGAGCGAGCTGGAAGCGAAAAGCGCGTGAGCCTTCCCAAGTCTGTGCGGCACTCGTACGACGGCAAGCGACTGTCTGTACTTTCAATCGACACCGACAACAACAACAATAGTGTCAACAACGACGAACTCATTCCTCCTCGGAAAGAAGAAGAAGAAGAAGGCAAGCACAACAACGACGAACCCGAAAAGCCAGACGTCCCAACTCAAGCGTTTGGGCTGACCTTTGACTCTACTCCCGGACCGGTAAAGCAAGACAAAGGCAAAGGCATAGCCCCACCGACAGATATCACCATGGCATCTCCCATTGATGACGAGCGCCCTGGAGGAGCCGGCCGTTCTTTCTCCAAGGACCTCGAGCGCGGCCCGGATATCCTGGGCCACCATCATGGCCTCGACGATGTGCCCAACAACCGCGACTCAACCGTCTCTATGCCCGACGGTATCTCGGCCATTTCCTCGTCCAACTCGTCCATTATGGGCGACCCCGAGGCCCAGCCGGACATTGGCGAGGAATGGGGCCCGCAGCACCCGTGCTTTCCCCACCGCAATCCTCATGTATCTGTCGACGATCCAGAGTACATTACCACGCGCATCATCCGCATCCGCCGCGACTGGCTGATCAAGGGCGACCTTGCACCGACGTTCTCGAATCTGTACCCCGAGATTCTCGACCCGGCCGGCATGAATGAGCCCGAGTTCCGCCGCGTCATCGACAAGCTGAACAGCGAGCTCATCATTGCCTTTGAGCCATGGAGTGCGCGCAATGTTGTCGATGGTGTGCTCGGCCTCGTCACAGGCTGGCTCTGGGAAGACCTGGGCTTCACGGGCGCCAAGACCCGTCTGGCCCGTCTCGAACGCTGGATCGAGGCCTGGAATAAGGAAATGGCCCGCACCGCCGATGAAGGTTCGCCCATCCCGCCCAAGATCATCCCATTACGGCAAACCGGTTATATGACAGTATGTTCTCTTCCTAATTATGATTTCTTGTTGTTCTGAACCTCCTCTAAACCGTCTTCCAGCTCGACATCCAGATTGGCGACCCAGAAATCGCCGCTGTGCCGCCGAGCACACCGGCCATGTCCCGGTCCGATATGCCTCTTGAGACAGCTGTTGCAAGCTAGTCCTGGCCGTGATGCTGTCTTCAGCATGGTTTTTTTATGTAATTGCCTTCACTCCTTTCCTGCTTTCCTTTCTTCTTTTCTCAATTCGCACCCTCTTGGGTATTGTACCACGCTTTGATTCCCTTTTGCTTTTACCTTTTATGGTTTATACCTTTTGCGTTTGGCCATTTTGGCCTTGTTCTTTCTTCTTGTCTCCATTAAGCATCCTTGGCCACTGGCCACTGGCGACTTTTTTTCTGTTTCTTCATTTCATTACCCAGCCTCTTATTTGTATTTTTGGTTGCAGAATCAACTAGCTTTCTAGCCTGGCATTGTCTTTCCTCTTTGTCTTCTTGTTTTCACTTTATCGTGTCAACAGTAGCAATATAATAGTTTATTTACTTCAAGTCGGCCTTTCTTCAGGCACAAGTGTGAGAACGCAGTGATGTGATACAATAGAATATATAAATTCAAGATGCAAATGAAATGACTTTTGTGCTAATTAATCTATGCAATGCAAACAAAATTGTTACAAACGCGGAGCCCCAATTATCTCATCTCACTCGCGATTAACCCCGAGAAGCACCCTTCTTCTTGCGCATCATACGCTTTCGCTGGATGATTTGTTGGCGCATAGCAAGCTTTGTATCGGCCCGCTCTTTCTTGGACGGACGGACAGCCTCGCCGTCCCCACCATTTCCAGCCTTGAGCGCTGCTTTGGCCTCCTTGGCGACCTGGGCTAAAGTTTTCTCACCACCCTTCTCATCGGATCCCTTCTTGTTCTTTGTCGACTTGTTGAAGTGCTCCGGTCTGCCAGGCTTTCCAGGCCTGCCGGGCTTGTCGGACTTGTCAAACTTGCCGTTACCCCGTGGGCGGCCGCTGGCCCCATTGCGTCCACTGTCTTCTCCTTCAGCATCGCCTTCAGTACGCGGCGGACGCGGGTTGCGCGACCGCTCCTCGTTGGCCTTGCGGCGGGCCACGACGTTGGCGTTCTCAATGGCAAACTCCACAATCAGGCGGTTCGTCTTGCCGCCGTTCTGCACCGCGTGGCCGTTGAGCCACCGCAGCGCCGTCAGTGCCCAGCGGTGCGACCAGTACTCGATGAAACCGTAGCCACGGCTCTTGCCGCCCTCGGACGACTCGTCCACCTTGGTCCCCTTGTCCGTCTCAAAGACAACCTTGGCCTGCTTCACCACACCCTTGCCCTTGGCGCGCCGCAGCTGCTCGGCCTCGCGGTCCTGCTGGCCGCCGCGTGCAATTTCGTCGCGAGCCAGCGGCTGGCGGTGGCCCTCCTTGACGTCGGTCGCGAAACCCACAACGGCCTTGCGCGCCAGCTCCTTGAGGCCCTTGGAGTCAATGTGGCGCGGGAGGTTGCGGATAGCCAGGCGGGTCAGGCTCAGAGAGAGACTGGGGTTGCTCTTGATCATGGTCTGGCGCTGCTTGACACTGGCCTCGCGCATCTTGATCTCGGACTGGGGCAGCAGGTTGTACAGCGGCGAGCCGACAGCAATCGTACCCTCGGACAGCAGGAACAGGTGGCGCTTGTCCTTTTCACGGGCACGCTGGGCGGCAGGGCCCTCCTCGAACAGGCGGGTGGCCTCCGTCTTGGACACAGCCTGTGCGACTTGGAGGACACGGCCGTTGAGTGTGTAGCGTCCGTCGCGATCCACGCGCTCGTCCTGCAGCACCGACTGCTTGCCAGTGACGGGCGGCTTCTGGGTGCGCGGTGCAGTACGAACACAGGCCTTGGCATCCTCCTCGCTCACAAAGCAGACAAAGCCCGTGCCTGCAGGCCGGTCGGTGGCGCGGTCCACGACGATACGGGCGTACCGCAGGGGACCAAATTTGGAGAAATGTGACTTAAGCTCGGCATCGGTCGTTGTGAAGGGAAGATTGCGAACGAACAGTGTAGAAGAGTTGTCGGTGATGAGCTCCTTCTTGGGCTTGGCTTCCTCCTTCTCTTCATCCTCGTCGTCCTCCCAGTCCTTCTCATCCTCCTCGTCGTCGCTGTCGTCTTCGTCACTGGTTGTGTCGTCGTCCTTCTTGTCTTCGTCATCGTCCTCCTCGTCCTCCAGATTCTCCATGTTGTCTCTCATAAAGTTCCGCATATCCTCCTCTGCCTGGAGCTGCTCGGCCGTTTTTGGTGGACCAGCAGCCTCCTTGTCGGCCTTGGACTTTTTGCTCTTGGGCGACTTGGCATCCTTTGTGTCCTTGGCCTCCTCAGAGTCCTCTTCGGCCTCCTTCTGCTGCAGCTCGTCCCATTTTTGCTTGTCAACGGCAAAATCAACAGCCAGTGTCCGGCCGTCGACGACCTTGCCGTTCACGCCCTCAATGGCATTTTCTGCGTTCTTCTTGCCACGAAGGGTGACAAAGCCAAAGCCAGACAGCTTACCCTTGGAGTTGGGCAGATCCGCGAACTTGACCTTGCCGTACATGCGGAACAGTGCCGCCAGGTCTTGCGAGGTCTTGACACTCCACGGCAGATTGCGCACAATCAGCTTGGGCGCCTTGCGGGCCTCGAGCAGCTCCTCCTCGCGCTTCTTCTTCTTGTCGGCGGCGGCGGCGGCGCCCGCAATGGCCTTGGCCGAGGTGTTGGTCGCGGTCGGACGGCTACGCGGCTCGGCAATTTCGAGTCGCAGGCGGCGGCCGTCGAGCAGCTGGTTGTCCAGCTTGGCCTTGGCTTCGGCAGCATCTTCGGCGTCGGTGAACGTCACGAAACCGTAGCCACGCGACTCCTTGGTCTTGGGGTCTGTGACGACAGTGGCGTGCTTGACGGGAAAGTGCTCGGAGAAGAATTCGGTCAGCTTCTCGCTCGTGGCAGTCGTTGGCAGCGAGCGCACAAAAATCGACCGGCGTTCTTCGACACGGGCTTTCTTGTTCGGCGGAGCAGTTGCGTTGTCCTTGGCCGATTGGACGTCACCGTTTTCTTCGTGGCGACGCTCCTGGTCGGCCTCAGCCTCTCTCCGTCTCTTTTGCGTCGCGGATTTCGCCATTTTTGGTGGTTGTGTTGGCGGATTTCGGTCGCCTGTTGGGTGGTCTTGGTGATTGGGACGTTTTGTCTCTGTAACATTTTTTGCCAGTGATACTTTTTCAAGTGGATGCAGTAGAAAAAATAAAGTGGACCCTCTTTATCGCGATAAGATTGTCCCTGATTGCGTCACGTGCAGAGTTGTTGACACTCGGCTCAACGCTAGTCCTAAAGTGGACCAAAATAAACAAGGCGGCACGCTTGTTGTCATGGCCCACCATCGCCAAAACGGTCCCCCAACTCGCGACAGCCGCATCTCGAGCCCTCTCATCCCACAACCATTTCGCGATACACGCCTCCCAGCATCGCGATCACGGCAAATCCGACACCAACAACGATCGCAAAGATGCCCGCCCGCACGTCAAGGACCTCGCGGGTCTCCAGTGCTCTTTCGCACAAAACATCAACGACAACCCTTGGCCGCCCCTCAGCCGCTTCTCGCGCCTCATCTGTGAATCTCGACATCCCTGCCGAGCCCGAAGACAATGCCCTGCGCGCAAAGGTTGCACCCATCTTCCGCGAGGCGCAGAAGAACACTGCCTCGCACCGCAAGCTCGCCGTGAATCTGCGCAAGATCCAGGAGGCATGCTGCTATGAGCCGACAAGCGTCAAGGCCTCGGCCGACGTTTCGACAGACTTCCACGAGGACAACTTCAACGAGGAGTTTGTCCGCTGTGTGTACCGCGCCATGCCGGTCAAGAAGTCGGAGCCCGTCGGCGACAAGGTCATCCGCTTCATTGGTCTTTTCCTGCGCCACGCCATCGAGAAGGATAACGAGCTGCTTGGCGAGGTCGACGAGGATGCTAGCACCATGCCGGAGACGCCCGGCACTCGTCTGACAGGATTCTTGGTCGACAAGGTCCTGCTGTTGCTGGTGGCTAAGGACAAGTATGTCCGCTACCGCGCCACACAGCTGATTTCGCACATTGTCAACTCGCTCGACGCTATCGACGACGACCTGTTCCAAAAGCTGCGCTCTGGCCTTTTGCGCCGCATTCGCGACAAGGAGGCCATGGTCCGCGCACAAGCCGTCCTGGGCCTGGGCCGTCTGGCCGGTAACTCCGTCGAAGAGGGCCAGGACTCGGACGACAGCGAAGGCGGCGCTGCAGCCAGTGGTCTGCTCGACAAGCTGCTCGAGGTTCTGCAGAACGACCCCAGCGCCGATGTCCGTCGGTCGCTGCTTGTCAACCTGCCCATTCTGCCCAACACGCTGCCGTATTTGCTTGAGCGTGCCCGCGATTCGGATGCCGCCACTCGCCGCGCCGTCTACTCTCGCCTTTTGCCTGCTCTCGGCGATTTCCGCCATCTGTCACTCTCTATGCGCGAGAAGCTGCTCCGCTGGGGCCTGCGTGACAGAGACGAGAACGTCAGAAAAGCTGCTGGCCGCCTCTTCCGCGAACGCTGGATTGAGGACTGCGCCGGCCTGCCCGAGGTGGGCGAGGACGGCCAGCCTGCTGAGGCTCCTGCTCCCAGCTTTGACGGCCTCCTTGAGCTTCTCGAGCGAATTGATGTCGTGAACTCTGGCGTCGAGGATGGTGTGGCTCTCGAGGCCATGCAGGGCTTCTGGGAGGGCCGCCCCGACTACCGTGATGCCGTCAACTTTGACGACACGTTCTGGGAGACTCTGTCGGCTGAGTCTGTCTTTATGGCCCGCAGCTTCAACGACTTCTGCCGCAGCGACGACAGCGGCAAGTACGAGTACCTTGTTGAGGAGAAACTGCCCGAAGTTACCAAGCTGGCCTTTTACTTGGAGCGCTACATCAAGGTGCTCATCGACGCGATCAAGAGAGCCGAGGAGAAGGAGGTTGACGAGGACGAAGAGGAGGAAGAGGAAGACACCGTCGAACAGGAGTTTATTGTCGAGCAGCTGCTGCACATTGCACTCACTCTGGACTACTCTGACGAGGTGGGCCGGCGTAAGATGTTTGCGCTGCTGAGACAGAGCCTGTCCATCTCGGATCTGCCCGACGAGGTGACGAAGCTGACGGTCAACGTCCTGCGCGATATTTGCGCACCCAATGCCGCCGGCGAGCGCGAGTTCTGCAGTGTCGTCCTCGAGGCCGTGGCTGATGTGCACGACACGATTCTCGACGACGTGGACACAAACGAGGCCGCCGAGGACGATAGCTTCCACTCGGCCCGTTCGGAAGTCAGCAGCGACACAACGCCGACCAAGAGCAGACAGTCCTCCAAGACGCCCGAGCTCACAGAGGAGGAGGCTCAGGCCAAGGCCATCAAGGAGATTGTCATCAACCTCAAGTGTCTGCACATTGTGCAGTGCATGCTGTCCAACGTCAGCGGCAGTCTGCAGAAGAACGACCATCTCGTGGCCATGCTCAACAACCTTGTCGTCCCAGCTGTGCGCAGCCACGAGGCACCCGTCCGTGAGCGCGGCCTGGTCTGTCTCGGCCTGTGTGCTCTGCTGGACCGTTCGCTGGCCGAGGAGAACCTCGAGGTCTTTATGCGCTTCTACACCAAGGGCCACACCCCGCTGCAGATTACGGCTCTGCACATTTTGACCGATATCCTCAACGTCCATGGCGCCCAGCTCCTGTCCTCCAACCCCGCTCTTCTGCGTGTCTACGTCAAGGCCCTGCGTTCTGGCGCCAAGGCCCCCGAAGTCCAGGCCACGGCCACCGTCGCTGTCTCCAAGCTGCTGCTTGGTCGCGTTGTCACTGACCAGGAAGTGGCTTTCGAGCTGCTCAAGACGCTGGTTGTTGCCTACTTTGAGCCGTCCAGCTCGACCAACCAGGGTGTCCGCCAGGCTCTCAACTACTTCCTGCCCGTGTTCTGTTACTCGCGCGCCGAGAACCAGGCTCTGATGCAGGCCGTGTCTCTGGATGCCCTGCACGCTCTCTTCAACATCCGTGAAGGCCTTGAGGATGACGACGAGGATGTTGATGCCGAGATGGTCAGCCTGGCTACTATTGGTGCCTGCCTGGTCGATTGGACCGATCCTCGCAAGTGCTTTGTTGCCGGCATGTCCGCCGATGCCGAGAAGAAGAATGTCAACGCCGACGTGCATCTGGACTTTGCTAAGGCCATTCTGGACCGTCTGTACGGCAATGCCAGCAGTAAGTTGAACCACACATGGCCTTTAAACCAGCCAATAACCATGCACTAACGACCCTACAGAAGATGAAAAGAAGGCAGTTGCCCCGCTGCTGGGCAAACTGTATGTGTCACCGACATCGACCGAGGAGAAGACCCGCTCGGTCTACGAGGAAGTCTCCGAGGCAGTCGACAGTCAGCTGCTGTCCGACGCAACAAGCCGTAACGCTCTCTACAAGATCCACGTCAGCCTCGGCAAGATTGTCAACAACCTTGACCAAGCAGCTGCTTCTCACCTTGGCGGCGGCAGTGTCTTGGGCGGCAGCAGCCGTCGCAGCATGAGCCGCGCCACGTCGCTGGGCGTGGATGACCGGACCATCCTCGCTGGCGGCAACGAAGACCGCACGATCGTGGAGCAGATCAAGGAAGAGGACGAAGACGAGGGCGACGGAGTAATGGAAGAGCTCAACGAGACGGATGTGGACGGAGATGAAATTGGCGACGGCACTACGATACAAATGACAACGTTGCAGGTCGGCGACGAAGAATCGTTGACAGACGACCTTATGGACGACTGATCAACGGTTGTGGGATGATTTTAGTATTTTGGCTGGGGCGCACTATTCTTTCCTTTTCAGTACATGTACACCTTTTGGTTATTTTGTTATGTTTTCATGAATTTGATATTCCAATGCTTTCTTTCTTTTTCTTTCTTTTTCTTTCTTTTTCTTTCTTTTTCTTTCTTTTTCTTTCTTTTTCTTTCTTTTATTTTCTTTGATCTATCTGCATCTATGCGTCGCTATCCGAATAGTACAATAGTACAGTGGCATATTACAATGGATGGTCTGCCAATAGCCAACAAAGTATCCCAAAACTCGCCAGCCGTTATTTATCGTGCTGTGTGTGTTATGTACATTATGAAGTACCCAACCAGTACAAAAGCCCGCCGAGGCCCAAATTGACGCCCAGGTGCATACCCAAGCTCCATGCGATGCAATAAAGGTACTTGGGTGAGAACACGGTCCACACAAACAGGTGTGTCCGCAGAGCTGTGCATGCAGCCATGACAGCCACGGCACTGGCTGCCGCGAAGACTGTGAGAAGGCTCGCATGCTGCAGCCAGGAAAAGGAGATGGAGGAGGATGGTGCGGCAGAATCTTTCTTCTGCACAAGAAGGAGGACTGAAGCGACGGCCCAGTAGATGGAGCCGGCCCAGTTGCTCACAAAAATAAGAACACCGACAGCGCCGGCCGAGAAGCCAGAGATGCCGTTATAGGCCGAAGACAGGTCGACGCTGGAAATAGCATTGGTGCCGCCAAAAGCAAAGAACGACGCAAACTGCAGGAGCAGAGTGGCAGTCGTAATTTCAGTCGGGGCCAGGTTGTGTCGTTGTGCCGACAAAAACCGGTAGACAATGCCAAACAAGAGAAAGAGGGGGATGTTGGCAGTGCGAGACTGCGTAACAGCGAGCAGCGTGTAGAGTGGCAACAGGACATTGATGGCAGGACGTCTGCCCTGGCCCTGCTTCTGCTTGGAGACGACGATGGAGTAGATGGCTGCCCCTGTCGAAATGGCCAGGCCAGCAAAGACAATCCGAGCACGCGTAATGAGCGTGACCGAACCGGCACTGCCGCCATCAATACGCTCAATCAACTCGACGAGAGTCTTGGCGAAACTGCCCACCAGCTCGGGCGAGTCTTCGAAGGTGAAGACAAGCTTAAAGGACAGGGCCGACAGCACGAGAACAAACACGGCTGGGGCGGCCATGGCGGCCGGGAAAACAGCTGCAAACCCTTGCACCAGCGCAAGCCCAGTCAAGGCGTATGTGGTCGTGACCAGGGTCCAGAGAAGGCGCGGGTTCGGCTGCAAAAAGGTCTTGACCAGGTCCGGTTCGCCGGCAAACTTTTGGCCAGTCTGGTTCCAGCCGCGGAGGAGACGAAGTGCCGTGAAAGCGACAAAGACGGCGGCGATGGCAACAAATCCGCTCGGCTGTGACCGAGACTTGGGCCCTGAAGTTGCAGCCGACAGGCTTCGCCAGCCAATGAGAGCAAGCCAGGCGGACGTGGACCAGTACCAGAAGTGGTGCTCCTCCTCGACGTAGCTGCTGGCGAACATCATGACCCCATAGGCGATGCTGATGAGAGAGAAAGGAGCCAACGCGCCGAAACCGCTGCCACCACCCCGAGAGACAAATGCGTAGGTGGCCCCAATGGCCAGAACCATGGCACTGCCAGCAGCACCCAGGCCCAGGCCGAGCTTAGGAATGTCGTAGTTGCTGGCCATGCCGCTCATGGTCGACTGGGCATTGCGAAGCCACTGAAAGAGTCAGTCAGATCCAAAACAAAAGTTTGACAAGACAAAGCATGGTAACATACCTTGATCGTCTTGACGACCCATTCATCATAGGCCTCTTCGCTCAGTTTATCCTCGCTTGTCGCGTCGTTGAGGCGCGGTGCTGTGCGGAGAATATCGTGCCATGCGCAGGCAATCTCCTGGATGTCCGTCTGTGGGTCAGAACACCCGTCCACAGACGCTTCCGCGAGTGCTTCAGCACCAAATGCGGCTTCTACCACACGCAGGATCTGGTGGGCATTGTGCATCAGAATCTGCACCTGGTCGCGGCGCTCGTCCCACAGCGGCAGGAATGTCGGGATGAATGCGCCCAGGTTGTTCTTGGGCGCCGGGAACCCGAGAAGGGCACCAAGCGTGGGTGCCAAGTCAGACTGCTCAACGGTGCGGTAGAACTTGAAGTCGTCACGTTCCGGGAGGGGCGACGGCAAAAATGCGCCAATGGGATCGGACAGGGCACGCTTGAGCTTTGGGGCAACAAACAACAAGGCAGGCGACGTCTCGCCAGCCGACGAGGCGCCGTGGTTGCCGGCATCGTTCATGCCGTGGTCGCCCAGCATGACGAGCAGGGTGTTTTCGAGGTGTGGCCGAGTCTCGAGCGCCTCGTAAATCTCGCGCACAATCCCATCCATTTCGTGCTGCTTGGGCACCATATTGGGACTGCGGGGCCCGCCCTTGTGGCCAATATGGTCGAGACCGAGGTAGTGCAGGACCATGAGGCTCCAGTCCGTCTGGCGCAGCTCGCCGGAGACGTGGCGCGTTACATTGTTGTCGACCTCGGTGAAGTCAGCAACGAAGAAGCTCGAGGTGCCGTCGGCGCGGTCAAAGGTGTCGGGGAATAGCTTGAGCCAGGTATCGTCGCCGTATAAGACGAGCTTGCCGTTGTCGCTGCTGCTTCTGTCCTGCTTGAGCTGCTTGGCCTTCATCTGGGCCAGCCATGTGTCCTGCCAGGCTAGTGATGACGACTTGTCGCCCTCGTCGACATTGAGGACTACATCGAGGAACGACGGAATGGAACCCGTCGTAATGGCCTTGATTCGCGGCATTGTAACCGTTGGTGACGTCGCATAGGCCGTAAACGGGACGGCGGCGCCGCTGCGGATGAGTCTGTGCCATGGTCAGTCGTCGGAGCTGATGTCAGACACATAAGGAACATAATGTCCAGGGGGAAACTTACGATTGAGTGAATTGGAAGCCACTGTTGGCAACATAGACAAAGTCACTAAGAGATATGGGCGTGAGTACATTTTGAGGGATTATTGATGGGAGTGCCGTTTCTCCTCACCTCCTCAGAGCGTCAACGACCATGAACACGACGCGGTCAAAGGGCGCCGGCGCCGGCGGACCAAAGCCGTGGTCCTCATACTGCGCGAGACCGGGCAGCAGGGGTTTGTATGGAAAGAAACCTTTGCCAAAGATGCCAATGGCGAGTGGTATCAACAGGTTTGCGCCCAGCAGCAGCAGCACCGCGACCAGAGGTGTGCCCGCCGCACTTCGTTGCGCCATGGCAGTCGAGGCGCGGAAAAGAAAGCGGGTGTCGTGGAGGAAAGAAGAGGGTCGAAGCCAGGGAGAGAACGAGAAAAAGAAACGAAGGAAAAGCTATGTCGATATGGAACAAGAGCCCTCCATCACGGGCAGGCGTCGATCGTTGGTTGCGCAAGAGACGTGAAAGCTTCAGCAGGGACAAGTCGTTAGGTTGACGCTTTGTCGTCGTGTCGTCGTGTCGTCCGTCGCAAATGAGGGCACGATGTCTAGATGCGCCAGGAAGCTCCAAAATGCTTAATTTGAGACCCCGTAATCTTAGTGCGACGTTGCCTCTTTGCATGGGGAGCTGTGCGGAAAGTGACGAGCCGTAACACGAAGACGAGAACGGCAGGTGTGGCCCAGGCGCGTTTTCCCATTGGACTTTCTGAGACACGCGGTCATGTGATCTGAACTGGCTTTCGTCTCGCATCACGACAACAAACAACAATTCATTAATAATGGTTGTTTTCCAAAACTGAGACTTTCTGAATTCATTTTGTGTTTTATTTAGACATTTTTTACAATAAATACATATCGCTTCACTATTTTATTTCATTTTGGTAAATATTTTTACATGAAGTCACACTACCTTTTATTTACTTTTTTCTCTTTCATTTATGTTTAAGAAATAAACCAACGACACAATGATTTAGTCTACAACCACTAACCAAACTTATAATTTACATCATTGACACCATCACTGAGAATTTGACTATTTTGTCACATTAATGAGGAAAAAAAGTATAAAATTCTCCTAAGCTGCTTTTCTCTGATATTCCATATCCCGTCTTCTAGTCTGTAATTACAATGCGATCCTAGACTCAAAAGAATGGCATTAAAACGCAAACCGAGTCAGTGCCCAGAAGAAAGTGCGGAGAGTTTATTGCTTAACCCCATTGAGAACAGACAAGCGAGACTCAATTGGGAAGGCATAAACAATGATTCCACAGACACTTGTGATATCCTGCAAGATTCTTTGGAACTCAATGGAATGCCGAAATCCCAAGCCTGCCCCCGCATTCAGAATCCGAGCTTCGATCAATTGTAAGAAGCGGCAACATATTGAGCTTCTGAATCGCCCGGACCAGTGCACAAAATTATGCTGTTGTTAAATTGCCCCTTATGATACCGCAAAACGCGACTTGAAAGTTGGGGATACCGCCCTCAGTTCAGTGTATCGGGGTCCAACCAACAGCCTTACCGTCTTACGAATACCAACCCCGGACTTTGGCTTCTAATATCCATGACCGGCAGCGTCGGCTGGAGTAAGGGCCTGCACCTGTAGTTTCAATTTACAAAAAATATGTGCAGCTCGGCGTTCGATATGCGAAACTGGAAGAACAACCTGAAGAAAGAGTGAAAAGTAAGCCGTGAGATGCCGTCAGACGGCGCAACATGACGCTAGAGAAAGAAGGCAACGGGACGAGACAGACCAGACAGAAAGCACTGCGACACGACAGGATTGCACTGCAGCAATACGCCAGTGCACCCTCGAGGCTCGCTTTTTGGGATGCTTTTGTCTGTTTCTGGTTCTGCCAAACGGTTGGTGGGATGGATGGCAAACCCAAGCTCTGGAATGGCTGATTTCTGGCCAGGCCGGAATTGAAGCAGCCGGCGACCTTGCACACACATACCATTACTGCACATTGCTGCATATTACAACACACTTTGAGGGCTGTCTGTCCTGTGCAAAAGCCTCCTCGGCCGCTTCTTCGGGACTAATGGGCGGGCTGTTGGGTATCATTGGCGGAACAGCGGCAGAGAGAACCAAAAAAGGCGACAGTGAAGAGAACGGCAGATGCACAGCAGAAGGTTATTCCGGTGAGGAAAGTAGACGAGCAAGAAAAAAGGAACAAAACCAAATTGATGACAGAAGGAGGGAGCCGTAAACCTGTGAGCACTTTTTCTAGATTGTTTACGACGTATTGCTCACGACACTGGTGGGTTGAGGCTCTCGTCTGACAATCTGACGTGATGAATTGATTTCCCAATTGACACAGATTTGGATCTGGATGATAATCTCTGCAAACGATAGACACAAATTACAAAGCGGCGTGGGAGAGCAAGACACCGAGAACAATACAAAAATAAGACAAAAATAAGAGAGGCACTCAAGAGATGCTTGAAACAAGGTGTGGCTGAAAGATGAGCGTAGATCACAAAATTAAACAAGGACGGCATACCGGGATTGGGAAATCCGATCGTGAAATCCGCCCGGTCAGCGGGAACAGGCGTTGTGTGATACTGTGTAGAAGTTCGCCCTAAATTCTATTGTCTCGCACATCGATTTGCGGATATTAAAATAGAAAAAAGAAATATGTTGGAGAAGAATCACAGAAGACCAAGAAGAGGATCAGAAAAAGTGAACAAGGAGAAGGGGGATGGACAAGGAAGAATACGAGCCTTTGCAAGGCGGTGGGTGCGGCACGGATCAACACTCCAGCCCTGGCAACGATCGCTGGCCGTCACTAAATACAGCATTTGGAGAGTCAAAGAACTGCAAAGAAGCACGTTGTGTAGGAAAGTTTATTACTCCATACTCCGTACAGCAAGGAGCAAAAAATTGCACTTGCTGGGCTGGCGCAGAGACTCGAGAGAATAGCTGGTCATCCGCAGGGCATCCACAGGGCTCCGTGCTTGCATCGCAACCAATACCTTTCTCTATGATGCTAGGATCGTGATTTGTTAGCAGTCGCCAGTCAGCAAGCATGACCTTTATTTTGTTCTCCAGGTGACATGCGAGCAAAACGAGTCTATGATTGTAAATTGTCGAGATTGTAAAGAAACAGGAACCCATGTACAAAAATTACGGACCGGAATCGCCGGCGTTGAGCGCCCGACAACTTTATGCAAATCACGGACTTTCAGCCCTCCGACGCCAGTGAGAGACATGATCAAGTGGATAGCAATTACAAACATCGACCCAAGTTCGAGTTAGACAAAGCATTTGCGGTCAGCACACGGACTATTCTAGACACGAGCTAGGAAATAAGACACTTGCGTGTAAGTTGGCTCGAGGTGGCTTGAACTGGCCAAAAATTGGGCTGGATGAAAAGCAGGAAGAAATTAGAGATAGAGATATGGAAATAAGAAATAGCGTGAAATAGAACCACAGAATAGGGCCAGATGATGAAACCACACATACGATTAGAAATGAAAAGAATAACTAAGCTCCAGTTCCAAAACCAGCACCAGAACATCAGATGAGAAAGAAGGAACATTGAAAGCATTTCTATGTCCTATCTCCACTGTCGTCGTTCTCGTTCTCTCATACATGGTCTGTTTACAAATGGGTCCTCATGTGTCCACCTAAACTGGCGCGGTGGGCTTGTGGGACGCGGCGTCAGATAAGGAAACTCTATTGAGCTATTTTGTTTTTTTTCTTTTTAAGGTGAAGGATGCCGAGGTATGAATGAGAGAGATGAAAAAGCTATATGAGACCACTACGGGGCCAAACACCTTACAGAATAAAAAAAGGGCCTCGGTGCTCTACGACATCCGATCAAAAGGTCTAGAAGAAAGGCCCAAAAATGAAGGGGAAAAAAGCAAAAAGGACGTGATGAAGTACGAAAAGACTGTCGTCAGACGCGTGGTGGTTCTGTGACAAAGAAAATCGGAATTTGCGGATGTAAGACACTATCTGCGCAGCACCTCTGGTAACGACGTTATGGTGTCACTTTGTATTTTACCTTACCCTTCAAGACGCCGGCGGCTGATTACAGTGCACCAACTGTTGGTTCTTGCGGGAAGGCCCTAGAGTTTGGTGGAAATAAACCCTGGCCTGCCTCTTTCCTGTCAGGAGTCGAGAACATACAGGGTTTTTGGCTATCCTCACCGCCGCCGCAAAACCAGCACACGCATCAGATGGCCCATCCAGCGTCATACACCTGCCCACTTCGTCCGTAATCCACTCAATATCGTGCCTCGTGGCCCGATATGCCCAGTAAATAAGAAGTACGACGTAAGACGGATGCACCCCTACCCCCAACTTTTGTCATCCACTGTGCCGCCATAACGCATTGGTACTTGTGTTGATAATGTTTGTTGATCATGTTTGTCGATGAGTGAAATGATAATGCGGTAAAATATCGAATCCACTACCACCAACCAACACGGCGGCTCAAGTTCGCCGACTGCGACGTGCCACACACGCCACCGACCACTACTGTAAATAGGGGCGGGCTCAGAAAACACATCGTGAAGGTGTAACAGCCGTTGAGGGACAAGCGCCCTTCCCTAAAGAAATCTACGACAGGCTGCTGCAACGTCAAACTAGAAAATCTACGAGCGTTTTAGACGGGCTACTGGCAAACCCTTGTCTTCAAGGCTGGCTCTTGCTTGGCGCTTTGTACCTCGTAATTGGTGGTGTTTGCGCAATGTATTTCTGTGGTTTCCGCAAGAAGATCATCAACATGTGTAAATATTGTCTATTGTTCCAAGGGGGCGAAATGCCCACCCATAGCCCACTTTGAGCCTACCGTTTGGGCTACAATCTCCGCCGAAGTCCCTCCTTTTCTGTCAGGCGTGATGGCAAGGGCTGCAGGAAAAGGAGTCCGAGAAGAAACGAATTGAGGGTTCCTCTTGGTTCTTTTGTTGCGGTTCCTCGTTTTCTTTTGGACCCACTCTTTTTACTTTCCGTGTTCCGTGCCCCGATCACTTTTGTGCAGATGGCCCCTGTTGTGCCTTCCCCCAAAAAGAAGACAAAGAGACCTCTCGACTCGCCACGGGAAGGAGGTACAAATTGCTCAAGAAATGAGGAAAGAACGACAGAAGCAGCCGGGATGACGAAACATGGGTTTTGCTGAAAGGGATGTCACACAGCAGAGCTTCGTACCAGGGAGACAATAGGAGAATAGGTCATGACAAGAAGGGCAACCACCCGTCTTCCACTGAAGTCCAGCAACCAGGCAAGCACAACTAGAGTCGCAAATCGAGCTCGAATCACCATGGACAAGATGGACAAGGGGCTAGGAAGTAGCTCGATTGCAGGGTAGCACCTTCACTAGCCTTGTTTTTGTGCAAGTTTTTAAGGCCGAAGCGCGAGGCAAGTGCAGTGCACAACTCGAATGGCCCCCAACTATCCGCTCTCTTTCCTTTTTTGTGATGATGTACTGTCGTACGGATTATGGGTATTACTCCGTATTTTGTGCTGTATTTTTGCGCGCCTGCCTCGTCCCGCCTGCCTCCCATCTCGCTCGATCTTGCCCTCCAGTATGTCGTACTCCAGTCTAGTTCTCTATTCTCTCTTCCCCTGGGTGGTTTGCCTCTTTTTCCAATATGATCCACAACGGGGCGGGCCCAAAAACAAGACACAAACCCACGTACCGGCGCCCGATCCACGCAAATCCACGCGGCATGCTGTCTTCTTGGTCTTGTTGTTGTGTCTTCCCCTGGAGTCAGTCCTCTGGCTGTCACTCTCCTATTTCAGTCACTCGTCCAGAATTATATAGCTTTATGCCTGGCTCATCTCCTCCGCCTGCTCTGTCTGACTCTGTTTTACCCCTTGACTTTTGTCTCTTGACCTTTTGATTCTTTTCTTATTTTACTCTCCTTGTCCTTCTCCTTTTCCTATCTTCTGTTTTTTTTTTCAGACACAGAAGCAACCGGCCTCGTTGCTTCTTTCACCAACACGACTTACATCGAAGACTTCGCAGAATTGTCATGGCCACTTATCACCAGAACGAATCTCCCAACAACCACAGCACATATTGAAATATTTGTGTGAACACGCCTTCAAACACAACCTTGATAAGGCAATTTTAGAGCCTTGGGAACTGAACACTCTCCTGTTTGCGTTGTGGATATCTTCTTGTTGAATATTGGCACCTTACAAAATGTCATCCGAAAGACAGTCGCCGGCCGCGGTGGCTTCGGCTGCATCCTCCGTCACAGCAGGCAACGCCGCAACTCCGGATGCACCTCAACGCGATGTTGAGGCCAACCCCATCTCCAGGCCCGAGGCCGCACCTACACCACCAGCAACACCCACAAAGGTCTCCCACTGGGAGATTGTCTTCCGCCCATCCGGCCTGACCCCCGAAATGCTTTCGGCACACTACCCCGGCGAAGGCACCGAGGAGTCGCCATACGTCGTGTCTTTCCTGCCCGCCGACCCTCGTGATCCTCAGCAGGTGCCCAAGTGGAAGAAGTGGACGTACACGCTCATCATGGCCATGGCAACACTCGGCATTGCCTTTGTCAGTACGGCCTACACTGGTGGTCTGGCTGAGATCGTGGCTACTTTCCATGTGTCCACGGAGCTGTCCATCCTGGGTATCTCGCTTTTCGTGCTGGGCTTCGCTATCGGCCCTCTGCTCTGGGCGCCGTCCAGTGAATTCTTTGGCCGCCAGATCCTCTTCGTCATGACCTACATCGTCTTGACTGCTTTCAACGTCGGCGCTGCTGTCTCCCAGAACATCCAGACGCTCATCATTATGCGCTTCTTTGCTGGTGCTTTTGGCTCGTCGCCGTTGACCAATGCTGGTGGCGTCATTGCGGACATGTTCTCGGCCTCTGAGCGTGGCCTGGCCACCGCTGTGTACGCAGCCGCTCCTTTCCTGGGTCCTGCCCTGGGCCCCATTGTTGCTGGTTTCCTGGGCGATGCCGCTGGCTGGCGCTGGGTTGAGGGTCTCATGGCCATCTTCACCGGTGTCATGACGATCATTGGCGGTCTGGTCGTGCCCGAGACGTACGCACCGGTTCTTCTGCGCAAGCGTGCCGCTGCCCTGTCGAAGCACACCGGCAAGGTCTATGTCTCCAAGCTGGACATGCACCACCGCAAGCCGGGTACCGGTGCCAAGGGCCCCTCGATGGGCGCGCAGTTCCGCACTGCTCTGTCACGGCCGTGGATCCTGCTGTTCCGCGAGCCTATTGTTTTTGTTACCTCGCTCTACATGGCCATCATTTACGGCACCATGTACATGATGTTTGCCGCTTTCCCTATCATCTTCCAGGAGAGCCGTGGCTGGTCGGCCGGTATTGGCGGCCTGGCCTTTTTGGGTATTGCCGTCGGCATGTTCTCGGCCGTCTGCTATGCAATGTTTGACAACCGCAGCTATGCTCGCAAGGCTGCCGCATCGCCGGACGGCATGGCACCGCCTGAGGCCCGTCTGCCCGCCGGCTGCATTGGCTCTGTGCTGCTGCCCATTGGCCTGTTCTGGTTCGCCTGGACAAACGCCGAGCCCGTGCACTGGGTTGTGCCTATTATCGGCTCTGGTTTCTTTGCCGCTGGCATTGTGCTGGTGTTCCTGAGTCTGATCAACTACCTGATCGACTCGTACGTCATCTTTGCGGCCTCCGTTCTGGCTGCCAGCACCGTTATCCGATCGCTCTTCGGTGCCGCCTTCCCCCTCTTCACAACTTGTGAGTTGACGTCCCTTTTTCTGCTCATTTGAGACCCAGGCCGTCTTTAGCTAACACTAGCCCTTTCCAGACATGTACCACAACTTGGGTCTGCACTGGGCCAGCTCCATCCCGGCGTTCCTGGCACTTGCCTGTGTTCCGTTCCCCTTCCTGTTCTTGCGCTACGGCAAGACCATCCGCATGCGCTGCAAGTATGCTGCTGAGGCCGCCGAGGTGCTCCAGCGCATGCGTGCTCAGATGCAGCAGCAGCAGCAGCCGCAGCAAGCGGGTGCTGAAGAGGCGGATGATGAGTTTGACGAAGACGACGCTATTGCCGAGGCCGACGCGCACGAGGCTCAGGAGAAGCGCGACCACGACCTCGAGAAGAAGGCCACGCGCACCGAGGGCAAGGCCGTGACTGCCGACGACGCTGTGGCCGAGGGCAGCCGCAATGTCTCGGATGACGAAAACTCGGACGAGAAGGAGAAGAAGTAGACGAGGCGAAAAGAAGAAGGTCGCCCGAAAGTGGGTGGTCGGGCTAATGTAGATGAGGTGAAGCGATATGCGGAAGGTGTGACCGGAGACGGAGGGCGTGGATGATAAAAGTAATACCCGCTGAGGCGAGAGAGACTCGGCAAAATTTCCTCTTTATTTTCGGATGGCGTTTTGATTTACGTGCAACCACCCATAGACGGCCAGGGAGCAACACATGGTTTATTCCAAACTTAATAGATCTCTTTATTGAATAACGACAGCACCCAAAATGTTCACACTTGTCTGTCACTCCTACTTTTCTCTTGTGTCACACCGGAGAATAGCAAACATGAGACAATAGAACAAATGCTGTGCACCTATGCAATGGCCAAGTGCTGTTATTTCGTCATACAAACCCGAGTCCAAGTCGTCGGAGAAGCGTCAACGTCGCACCATACAGGGGAAACCGACTTTGTATCCCACGATGCAGGACGCCACGATGCACAACTGCACCTGTTGTCACTACCACTCGTCCTCTGCCCTCGTCCTGGGCCACACGCATAAACGGATCGCACATTTCACTGTGCGTTACCCAGTCTTCCTCCCCCACGAAAGAAAAAACGAGGCCACAAGTACGGCCATACAGGACACCACTGATAGGCCTGGCCCTGGGTCACAGTCTTGGCTTCCACTGAGAGTGTGGGCTAGAAAACTGGACAATGGCAGTGTTCGAGTGGCAAAGGCCAAGACTACCGTTTGTTGCAGAGTGTGGGCGTGTATTTTATTTGTATTCCAAGTACATGTTGTATTCGTCAGATCCAACGATGCAGGTATAGGTGTGTTGGCCAGACGGATCGCCCCTCTGCGGACCAAACAGGAGGGAGAAAAGTGAGTGATCAGAGTTACTATTGATGCATGCGTTGTCAAGTGTGCTTTTCTAATTTTCTCGCCCAGACTCGGGTCAGGTCAGGTCAGGTAACGTCTGGTCAGCTTGGCCCAACAAAACGGGAAGAACGCCTTGCACTTTTACGTAGGATATACCAATTACCGGCAACACGGACGGGCACACCTTTTGCGGGCTGAGGATTGCGGCCTCTGCGGCTTGCAGTTCGCGGCTTGCGGGACGGAAAAGTCCATCCGCAACGCCACCTACAAGTGTCTACAAAAGTATCATGGAAATAAAAAAAAAGGGCCTAAAAGTAACCGCCTTGAACTTAGAAACGAAACCCAAAGTGTGAGGCATTTGGATCCTTTTCGGTCAGGCCGCTGATGATTTTGCTTTTCCCATCATGGAGGGGGCGTGGCTGTTTGACAGCAAGAGAACAAGAGAAAAGGAAGAACAGAGCAGGCGAAGGCAAAACCAAGAAACAACGGTTCCTCTTTGGGGGCTACAAAGTCGTCCGCGTTGTCTCAGAACGCCACCCTGCGAGGTTCTTTTGATTTTCCCATCTATTGTTCTCGCTCGGGTCATTGTTCGTTCTGGTAGGCATCTCTGACGGGTCCCAAAGTGCCCTGGACTCATTGGCAATCTATTTTCTCGGGGCCCTCTCCCTGTCTGTCCTGTCCATACGGTGAATGGCCACAATATCATACCATGGAATGCGATGCCATGCTATGCCATGCAATGTAATGGAGCCTGCATTGCATTGGCACGGAGGCCAGGCCCAATAGCCTCAGTCGACTTTTGCGGTCGATTGGTTGACAGCCCTCCAGGTCGGCCCCCCGCCATTGCTACTATTATCTCACCTGGATATTGTGTCCTGTTGCGTCGTCTTCGTTTAATAGTATTTTCTCTTCCGAATTATCCTTGTCCGTTCTTCCTCTTGCTCACGTTGTACGTTCCTTGCTCTCCAGCTCTCTTAACTGAGTTTAGCGCCTGCCGCAACGACAAACCACCGGTCTGCAAGACGGACAGCGCCTGTCGCATCGGTGCAAAATTACACGCACACAAACCGGAATGTAACCCTCGCAGCCATGGCCTAGCAACATCGCCTTTGTTCAGTGAACCACTGTTGAGCTCAAGGTGGGCACGCAGCAGGTCACGGCGTACAACGACACCATGCAGCGATGTCCATAATTACGTCTCAATGTACATCTTGTGCAGGACCCCCTGTTGCAGAGCCAGCTGAACGCATACGAGCTTCCTTTTCTGCTTCCCGAGATCTGCTCCAGAAGGACAAATTTCTGCAGCGGTGTATTCTTTAAGCCGTCACGGTGTATCGTCTTTCATTGCATTCGCCGTGATTTCGTCTTTGGGATATTTAGGGGCGGATGGGCCTGTTTGGATGGATTCTCGGCCGATACTCGGTGTGCCGTCATTATTTTATCCTATTTTTTCTTTGCTTTCCTCCGGTAATTCTTCAGGCCGGTGGGTGGTAACTACTTGGCAGGTGTCTGTTGGTTTTTCGGCAGGTGGCGGTACACGTGTTGAATGCCGTTCCCTTGTGTTTTTTTCGGGATGGTTGTGTGCCATATCAAGCTCCGCGCAGGAGACTTTTTCTCTCTTTCTTTTTTACTCCTTTCTGCAGGTCTCCCCTACAAATCATGTGCGTCATAGGCTGCACGATGCGAAGCCGTTATACCCTTTTTGCCACCGCCTTTTCAATTATTCCACTCTGTTGCATGGCGAGGCTCGGAATTACTGTGGCACAAAATATCTAACATCACCAACTATTTTGCCGTATTTTCGCCAAATGTCGTTTTGTGGCCGTTGAAATAAACCGCACAAAAGCTTCGCCTTTAAATTCTAGCTTCCGGGCACTAACCCTTTAACAGTATTTTACCGTTTAATTCCATTTCGCCCAGAAGTTTCTTTTGCCCTCTTTGGATCCTAGTGTTGGCGGGGATGTACCGTTTCATTGTTCTCTTTGGTGCTATTCCAACGGGTTTTCTTTGAACTGAGACCCTGCTTCTAGACAATGCACTGTCACTGACATGGTGGTCGTTCCTTCTTTGCTCGGGCCGCTCGGCTGTGCCCGCGACAGAACCGCTAAAAAACACCACTGTAATATTCGTTGTGCCTACCAATTCTGAACGAATTCTATTTTTTTTTTTTTTTTGGACATTTTCTGCACAGTACCGATGTTTCCACAACTTTTTCTTTCTGTATCTTGGCCATCATTCCCAGCCTCCTCGACCGCTATCTCATACTCCGCATTCGCCCAACGGGGAAAAGGAGGACATGCTCGAATGTTGCATTTCAATCCCGTCGTTGTTCCCAACCCCCCCTGACCCTGTCTCTGATCCTGCCGCCAACTCGGCACCCTAACGACAGCCATGTGCGTTTTCTTTTCTTTTTTCTCATTTTCCGTCCGTGCTCCCAGGCCAAGACGAAAGAGCCTTTCTGTTTTGGACAAGAGCAATTCTGAAGGACAACATGGCAGGTTATGGAAAATAAAAATAACCTTCCCCAGCGGCACCGGCCGTGACGATCTTTTCCGGGATTTTCTCTCTTTTGTCCTTCGGTCTGCACAGCTTACTTTCTTTTTCCACAATTCTAGATGCGTGCGAGACCCGTTTCAAGAAGAGTAAAAGCATCTCCATTTGATTAGAGTGCTAATGGTTTATCGTAACGTTGTTTATGCAGGTTGAAATGCCTACAAATTTGGTACAAAGTTAAAGTACATGTAAAAATACGACGTAAATGCCAAGTCAAATCGTCCTCTAAGAAAAAGGAGATTGGAGACGGGAAAAATCATGACAAAATTTGCAAAATTCAGGCCACCGTATAAACCAGCTTGCGGGCACTCACGCGGCCCATACGCAGGTCCTCAATGCCCTTTGTGACGGTAGCCAGTCCGCCCGAGCGCAGCTCGACCGGGTGAGGCTTGAGTGTGCCAGTAACCAGCATCTTCTCCACGGTGGCAAACAGCTGTGTCGTAAACAGGCGGTCCTGAGGACGGGCTGGACGGCCAAAGGTACCTGCCAGCTTGACAGCCTCGCCGAAAAAGGTAGGGCCCATGATCCAATCGGCCTTGACTTCACGACGGGTGTACTGGATCCGCGTGAAGATGGGATCGAGGCCAACGTAGCGTCCGCCCTTGGGGCCAATGGCTTCGTAGCATAGCTTCATCGACTCGGCCTGGGTGACACAGTCGACAACGAACTCGAGGCCGTTCTGCGTGTAGTTGCGAATCTCCATCCCACACGAAGCGTTGTGGTAGTCAAACGTCTCGACAGCGCCGAGAGCAAGCAGCATGTCTCGGTTCTGGGGCGAACAAGTGGCAATTGGAGTAAGGCCGGAGCTGGACAAGCGTGTTAATAAAGAGAACAATAAGAATGATGATCGAAGACAAGACATAGAGTACTTGAACTCACGCTTTGATGAACTGGATGGCCATTGTGCCTGAGGCCGAGGCACCGCCGGAAACAAGAACGTATGTGGGCTTGGAGGACGTTGAGGCAGCGACAGGCTCAACCTTGGGCAGTGGCAGCTTCAGTGTCTGGTAGAGTGCAAGGGCAGAAGCATACGTCACGATGCTGAGGCCCGCGGCGTCCTCGAAGCTCATGTTTGGCGGCACACGGATCACCATGTCGACAGCCACAGGCACGTACTGGCAGAAAGCACCGGCCTTGCTTTGGACAAACTGACTGTTGTCGGTGTCGTCAAGGGCAGCACCAAAGAGACCCGGAACCGGGGCCAGCACGCGGTCACCTACCGCAAAACCCTCGACGCCGGTGCCGACCTCGATAACTTCACCAGCAAACTCGTGGCCGCCAATAATCTCGGCCTTTGCAGAAAAATCAACCATCTTCCAATCAGCCGGGTTGAGGGCGACGGCCTTGACAGCACAGAGAATCGTGCCGGGAGGCGGAGGTGAGACGACCGGGACACCATTGGCCAGACGGTATTCACCCGCGCCGGCACAGACAAGAGCATCTTGCGTTGATGGAGTAGGCGAAGCCATGGTTGTGTGTGCTTGCGATGTTGTTTGTGTTGATGATGATGATGGAGATGTGAAAAGAAACTGCAAGTAATTTTGCCTTGTTTTCTCTTTGGATCCTTATTGCGTCTGGTTTATTTTGTTGACAATGTATTGGTATCTCTGAGTGTAAAGTGACTTCAAAGCGAGCTCCATGTGGGTGTAATGTGAGAAGCTTTACACCATTTACCTTGTTTTGCTATCTGGCCTGAGCCCTTTGGAGTCAGAAACTCGAGAGATATGGCCCTGAGACGGCTCAGCTCGTACTACCTCTTCTACCTATTTCCTCTTCTTCCTTCTCCCCTTTTGGTTTCTTTTTTTCTGGTCTCATTTTCTGGCCATCCATCGCTTCCAGTTTTTCGTTTTTGCCTGCTGCACGATCGGGAAAACGAGTTCGCTAGCAGCGGGCAACGGACGAGATGGCATGCTGCAGGATAAGAGAAAGACTCAGGTCGACAAATGAGAAAAGACAACACCCTCCTCTGCAGTCAACTTTTCTTGTAGTTTTTCTCTAAAAAGTACGCCAATAAAATTGACGGCCGGATGCACCTTTTCTCTGGCTCACACACCAGGGCTAGGCCGACGACGAGACGAGGCCACCAGGAGGGGGTGTAAGTCTAACACATATTTGTGTGATTTTCATTCTTTTTCGCCCTCGCTCGTCTTTTTGTCCTTCTCATCCTGAAAGTTATCTCGTTCGTTTATTTTGCCTTCGTCATATTTCCTGTTTTCATTACTGAATTTGGTCTTCTCCAGGCACAGGGGTGCTCGCGGATCTTTTTTCTGTTCATATTTGCCCTCGTTCTTTTTCACTTTTTACCCATGTCTGCTGTTCTATGTATTTTGTGTGTTTTTGTGTGTTTTTGCACACCTTGCTCTGATTTTTCCGATTTCTATCATTTTGACATTTAATATATGTACCCATTTCCAGGGGACGCTGTATTATGCCCCTGCTCCCTGTTCTGTCGTTCAGTGAAAGTGGAGGGAAGGTGGAGGGGACCCATTTCGAGCTAGTCCCGTCATCTGTCTTCGCTCTTTCCTCTTTCCTCAATGCTCTTTCCCATTTCTCTCCCCCTATCTCTTTACTTGACAATCCAGCGTGCATTAGCCAGACCGAGCATCGACACAAATGGTGGGAAATCACATTTAGCCCAAGCTTTTAATTTAATCCTGGCCATCATCTTGCTCATCTGTACTGTTTCCTCTGTCAGTATTTGGCCGTAGGCCTGGCCACAGACACAGGCTTCAAGCCCGCCCCATTGTCAGTCTCTTAGTGCCACATCTATCCCGCTCTTTCCCCTCCCCAACGATGCACATCTTCGCACCTTCCCTCTGCGTTTCTGCTCATCCCTCATTCCTTGCTCCGGTCTTCTCCCGGCTTCTCTTGCCTTTCTCACGGTCTTTCTCCCTCTCACTTTCGATTTGTTACCCTTTTTCTGTTTACCAACCCCACCGCATCCCCCTCATCCCTTACTCTCCTAATCAACGGGATTTCGTCATTTTTCCTCATCCTCAACGGCGGTCTGCACAACCCTGGACCTTGCCCGACAGCTGGCCCCGTTTATCCCCGTTTGGCTGCCCCGTTCTTCGCCTCCTCATCGACCCTCTTGGTGCGCTACTCTCGCTCTCTTTTTCTGCGTTCTGCCTCGTCTTCTTTTGCCTCGACGCTTCTTTCAGCATTCCCTGTCAGCCAACCCCCCCTCCTCTTGGCCCATCGATGCGAACCTCACCCCGGCCTGTAGCTCATGCCCCGTCGCTCAAGCTAGTTTAATCTAGCCTTGGTATCCGCCTTTTCGGTTTGTCTTCCAGTCTCCTTTCTTGTCTTTTTGTGTCTTCCAGAACAAGAGGTACTTTCGCATCCGCGTCCTGTCCGATCTTCGTCGTCTCGCGGCGCGCCGGCTCGCCATACATGTGTTGTGAAGTCACAAGACCCCAAGTCTCAAGTCACTGAACAAGAGTCGGCCTCCCCATCCGACTCGGATGTGTGGCTGGCAGTACGAACGAGTCCGGAAGACGGAGTGCCTTGCATCCATCCCCTTCTTGACCGCTCTCTACCTGAGGCTACTTTTGCTCATATTATATCTCGCCTATGCTCCCGTTTTCCCACTTTCTTACATTCATTTTTTGTCTGCTTCTGGCCAACCACACCACTCTACCCCTCCCTCTCCCTCGATACCCCTGCTGCCTTGGTTACATGATAGACTCAAGGTTCTTGAAAATCATCTCAGATGGATTCACACTGACAACCCAACGGCGATCTTTTCCGAGCCTTGATATGCCTCGCATAGCACGTGAAGACGTGAAGGCACAGATACACGACTGCCCTTGTACAGAAAAGAAAAGTGTGCGGTTATCCGTGTCAGAAGGACACGCCGCGCAACCCCTCGTCCCAAAATAGCGGTGTCGTATCATCACGACATGCAACGGCTGCCATATTCAATGAGCAAGTATCGCTACCCCAGCCATACAGTACATACCGGCACGTTATCTTGCCATGTTGTTTGTCGCTGTTCCTCTCACCACGGTTGCCCTTACCTATCCCTTGGCCCCCCTCTTTTCGTCTTCCTTGAAACTCAACAATCCCATTGTTGCACAACATACAAGTGAGGCCACAGCGTAACGGTCGAACTTACTAAGACACAATGAGACCGTATCTTGCGGACAAAAAAAAAACCTTATTAGCTGCCTGTTAATTTTGTTACGTTTTTGCTTTTTCTTGATCTTCCTTCCTTCTTCTTCTTTTGAGTTGTTTTTCCCTTTGATTTTCTGCAAAGGACTGATACGGGCCACGTTCATTGCGACCAAGCGCGGGCGTTGCGCCATTCTTCTGTCCGCAGTGCATATTTGCTCGATATCTGCGGTGCGGTTAGGTTATGATCTACTCGTTGTCTTACCCGAGACCAAAATACACTACGATCTTCTGACGTGTATGGCGGATGCGGCGTTTGCACATCCTTGTCTTTTTAGTACGAGTACGACAACTACTAAAAACATCGACCAACTCAGAGGCCTAAAATGGCTATTTATGTGGGTTGCCAGCCAGACAATTGGAGAGTTGAGAACAAAAAGGTATGCCGTATCGCTGAAGGAAGAAAGCGTGGGGAGGTTCATTGGAGTTACATTGGTACAACTGGCATGGAATGCAGCCATTATGTCTTGGCATCCTTCTCTCTCTTTCCACCTTGGACTTTTTCCTCTTCTTTTTTCCTGGGTTCGAATCTCCCTGACGCCGTTCGTTGCCCTTATGTACATCATTAGTCTTGACATCTTTATTTGTGCCTTCTTTTGCCTCCTTGCCATTTATCGCAGCCTTTTCGTCTTTACACCTCTGATTCACCGTGCTCTCCCCTGGTTTTTTCACTCTCGGTCACTTTGCTGTCTTCCCGTTGGCCAATCTGTCATTGTGCTGTTCTATCCTCCCGTTGGTCAATTCCTAAGCCATTGTCGGGATTGGGGGCCAAAGTTCTGCGGTTGCTTTCACTGCACACCTTTTTTTTTTTTTTGTGCCAGCTTGTCATTTTGGGCTTTTGCCTTCACTGAGTTCTGCGTGCCTACCCACACCTTCGGTTCTACCCTCCCACGCAGCCTCACCATCCTCCCGTGCGCCCTTTGTTCATATGGGGGTAGACTTCCCGGATTCTCTTTCACCCCCAATCCAACCGCCTCACCACTTTGTTGTCTGCACTCTTCGTTACCGTGTTACCTCGCTTCCGTCCTCCCGTCAAACCATGCTTTTGTCTAACTCATTTGCCCTCTGCAAACCATAATACTTCATCCCCAGCACACCCATCTCTCATGGGATATTCCGAGCTGCCCGCCAAAAGCACACCCCCGTGCGGTTGTAGTGGGCCACATCCACACCTTTACTTCCCTCTCCTCCCCCATCCCATTGTTTCTTTATCCCCATGCTCATGCCCATTCGCTTCCCGCGCCTTTTCTACACTCTTTCCAACTCGATGGGCGCAGGCCGCAGGATGGCTGCAGAATTGGAGGACCATGGACATGCAGCTAGAAATGCATGATGAGTCTTAGCCAGCTGGCCAACAAAGAACAGTGAGCCTAAGATGGCCCAAAGAGAGGCCAGAAATGACGGCCACTCCAGAAACCGAGCATGATACGTCGTCGACAAATACGCCGGACCGTTCTGCAAGGGTTATACAGGGTATCGAGAGCAGCCAAACAAAATCAAGGAATGCCCAAACCGCCAGCCAGATGGGCCCTCTCCATGACAAGGGAATGGCCGTTTCTTACACGTCAAAAAAGGGAGGAGAAGCAGCAAGGTCCAAGAAAAGCAAGACCCAAAACCCGGCCGAGAACAAATTGCACGCAACGCCGGCTGTTCTTACAATATACAGTTGATTCTTCACCTTTCTTTCTCTCTAAGCGGAAAAAAACACGATTTTGAGCAAGTGATCTCCTAGAAAGAAAGAGGGGGAGGGGTCTGGTTAGTTGAGGTAAGTTTTGGACCTTTGGGGTCATTGGCGTATTATTGGTGCAACTCCGACCTTGGTTCAATCTATGAGCCGTTCTTTGAGGGCGTTTTTCGGTGGTTTTATTTTTATTTATCCCCATTTTTTTTTCTTCTTTCTTCTTTTTATTCATGTGCTTTGCTCGCACTTCTTGGTTGATGAAATGTGCTGTTTTGTCATATTTTGTCATATTTTGTCATTACTGACCGGGCTTGAACATCCTGACCGCACCTCGTCCTCGGCTCTCTTCCATTCTGGTCACCCGGCATTTCGACGCCCGGTGGCGTTTCTTCCCATTTCGTGGTCTGATTACGGCTTCCCATTGTACGTGCTATTGTTCCTGTGCCTGTGATTTTAATTTGATTTTGAGGCTTTTGATTTTAATTGCGGTGCCTGCTCCTTACTATTGTTCGTATTTTCCATTCTCGTTTATCTTCCCTTGGCGATACGGTGAAACTTTCCGGCTACCTGGTTCAAACATTCTTGGTAAGTAACAAGATATTAGTATCAGCACTGACATCCATATCTGGCCTTTCACGTTCGTCTCATCACACCTTCTCACCTTTCTTCGGCACTCTTCAGCTGGATTTCGGATGAGACGTTTGATTTTCTTCACCGTTGGGGGTCTGTACATGGCGTGTATCTTTTGCCAATTACACACTTTGCTCAGTTGCAATCCCCAATCTTTCTCCACGTCTTTTCTCGGCCGACCGACCGCGGCGGGCCCCAGAATACGATCTTATCCACAAAAAGGACGGACAAATAACACCCTAGATGTCTTCTGTTTGTGTGATATGGTCCATTGCTACAAGAACAAGTAGACGATTAGTTTGGTCTTCTGTTGTGTTAGTCTACAAGTAGTGGATTGGCAAGACGGGTGAAGAACGATGTGGAGGAGGGGGGCGTGTGTATAAGTGGACCCTTGTTTTTCTGCTTTTTTCCTTTTCTGGCCCTATAAGCCACACCGTTTTGGATACAACGACAGGGAAAAGTCACCATGGTGGCATATTGCTTGACGAGGATTGTCCCACTCCGGCTAGCACTATTTGCTTCACTACCTCTCAATGTCTTCTGTGTTCATTTTCTGTTTTTTTTTGCCGTCTGGTGCTAAAAGACACGACGGACCCGTCGAGACACGTCCGTAGTGTGCAGTCTTCTCGCCCCGTCTGGTCCTAATCCGTGTTGGTTCGTCTGCAGCATCATAGACTGAACTCAAGAAAACAGCAACATCAAACTGCTGGCAGCCAACCGGAAACGCAGGCCGTGCAGAACCCAGAACGCACAGCGAAACGAACGAACGCAGGGCCACAAAAACAAAGGAATCCGCATACGCTCCGTCGTAGGCTGCATGGCTGGCGACGGATCTGGCCGCATGTCTGCTGCTCGTAGCTCGGTAGCTTGACCGTGGCTTGACCACAGAAGTCTCCACCAGAGCAACCAGAGGTGGGTGAGGCAGGCAGACCTAGGTTTGGGATCAAAGTCGCACTCCTCCCCCCCTCCTTGGACACCTCCTCAAGCTCTATCTTCTATCTTCTATCTTCTGCTTTCCTCTATTCTGTTATGTTATCCTTGCTTGACTTGACAGCTGTTTTTGTTCTCGCCTCCCCTCCTCCTCTCCCTCGACCTCCATCCCTTTCTCTCTTTTTTTTGCGATCCTTTATCTCTCACCCTTCTTGTGTCTCGACCTTCCCCATTTCCTTCTTCTCTCTCATCCTATTCATTCATCTCTCTTCCTTTTGTCTCTCCTCTCCCCCTTCTCCCAACCTAGTCTTTCCTCTACCACTCTCACGCCATCATCACTTTCCCATGAGGATACTGTCACTTCCCACTTCCCTTAACTTTTGAATTCTCTCACACATATAATTGTACTCTTTGGCCCCTATTCTATATTCCTATCTTCTTCTTTTCCCCTATCACTCTATATACTCTCCATCATGGTTCAACAACGAAGCATACCAGAGCCCATAGCAGTGGTTGGCAGCAGCTGCCGACTTCCTGGTGGTTCGTCGACGCCATCGAAGCTATGGGAGCTTCTCAAAGAGCCGCGGGATCTCCTCACCGAGGTGCCCAAGAGTCGTTTCAATGCAAAGGCATTCTATCACCCAGATGGCGAGCATCACGGCGTAAGTCATATTATCCTCAGGGACTATACGCTGTCCACCGTTGGGAAATTTTACTAATATTATGTGCTCCTCCAAAACAGGCCACCGATGCTATCCAGTCCTATTTCCTCGATGCGTCGGAGGACGTGCGCACGTTCGACTATAACTTTTTCAATATCAACCCGCGCGAAGCCGAGTCCATCGACCCACAGCAGAGAATGCTGCTCGAGACCGTGTACGAGGGCATGGAGGCGTCGGGCTACTCGATCCAGAGCCTCAAGGGATCGGATACGTGCATCTTTGTTGGTCAATCGTCCGACGACTATACGGCAATGCTGCATCGTGACCTGGAGACGATCCCGCACTACTTTGCCACGGGCATTGCGCGGTCCATCATGTCCAACCGGCTGTCGTACTTTTTCGACTGGAAGGGCGCGTCTGTCTGCCTGGACACGGCATGTTCGTCGAGTTTGATTGCCCTTCATCTGGGTATCCAGGAGCTGCGCAACGGCACGTCCAAGCTGGCTGTGGCTGCTGGCGTCAACCTTATTCTTGGGCCCGAAGTCTACATTATGGAGTCGAAGGTAAGGACATGAGAACCGCATCCGGGAGTATTGGAGTATTGGAGTATTGTCACAAAGCAGCAGCAGTTCGCTAACAACACTAGCTGCACATGCTGTCGCCTACGGGCCGTTCGCGAATGTGGGATGCTGGTGCCGACGGCTATGCTCGCGGCGAGGGCTGTGTGGCCGTGTTTCTCAAGACGCTCAGTCAGGCACTGGCCGACGGCGATCATATTGAGTGCATTATCCGCGAGACGGGAATGAATCAGGACGGCCGCACGCCTGGTCTCACAATGCCGAATCCCAGCGCACAGTCAGATATGATCCGCGCAACATACGCTCGCGCCGGTCTTGACCTGACGAAGAAAGAGGACCGCTGTCAGTTCTTTGAGGCCCACGGTACTGGCACCAAGGCTGGTGACCCGGTCGAAGCCGAGGCGGTCTACAATGCATTTTTCAAGCATGCCTCAGGGCAAGAAGCAGCCAGTACTAGCACTATTGAAGGCGAGGACGAGCGTCTGTACGTCGGCTCGATTAAGACTGTGCTCGGCCACTTGGAGAGCGGTGCTGGTCTTGCCGGTTTCATGCGTGCATCGCTGGCTGTTCAGAACGGCATCATCCCTCCCAACATGCACTTCAACACACTCAACCCCAAGATCGAGCCCTTCTACCACCGGCTTTGTGTGCCCACAGAGGCGCTTCCCTGGCCCAAACTGCCGCCTGGTGTGCCGCGCCGTGCCAGTCTGAACAGCTTTGGTTTTGGCGGCTCAAATGCTCACGCCATCATCGAGAGCTGGGACGGCGCGCCAGAAAATCAAAGCCAAACAACAGCAGTTTCTCCCGCAGACAAGACGCAAGACACAGCATCGGTCGTCCCCCATGGCCCTATTGTCTTGTCGGCCAACTCGCAGAGTGCCGTTGTGGCTGCAGCGGCAGCTCTTGCAGATCACCTCGCCAAGGACGAGACCGACACTGACCCTACATACCTGAGCGATCTCGCCTGGACACTACAGAACAAGCGGTCCGAGTTCTCCTATCGTGCCTATGCATCGGGCACCACTCGTGCCGAGCTACGGGCCAGTCTCGCCGCCGGTCTCGAGGCCGTCTCCGCTGCCGAGGCCGCGTCTTCGGGCACAAACTCGTTTGTCACCGAGGCTCTTCCCGTGCCGGCAGAGCTTCCGCCGCGTATTCTGGGTGTCTTCACTGGCCAGGGTGCCCAGTGGCCCGCCATGGGTTCTGGCCTTTATGCCCACAGTGCACTCTTCCGCAGCACCCTCCAACAGCTCGAAGCGTCGCTGGCCCAGCTGCCCGTCGAGACAGACCGTCCGACGTGGTCTTTGACGGAAGAGCTGCTCAAGCCGGCCGAAACATCGCGGATTCGCGAGGCCACCCTATCCCAGCCTCTTTGCACGGCCCTCCAGATTGCCCTCGTCGACCTTTTGCGTGCTGCCGGCATCGAGTTCAGCGGCGTTGTCGGCCACTCGTCTGGTGAAATTGCCGCAGCCTATGCCGTGGGCTATTTGTCGGCGTCGGATGCGATCCGGATTGCCTACTACCGTGGCGTGCACGCCGTCAAGGCCCGCGACGGACCGCAGCCGGGCAAGATGATGGCTGTCGGCATGGGGTACGACGAAGCCGTGGCTTTCTGCGGCGCTGGCACGCCGTTTGACGGCCGGATTGTCGCTGCCGCCAGCAACTCTCGCTCGAGCACGACGCTTTCGGGCGACGGGGACGCCATTGACGAGGCAGCGGCGCAGCTCAAGGCTGACGGCGTGTTTGCGCGCGTGCTGCAGGTCGACACCGCGTACCACTCGCACCACATGCAGCGCTGCTCTGATGCGTATCTTGAGAGCCTGCGGCAGTGCAACATCCAGTCTCTGGCACCGGCGACTTGCCCCGACAGTGGTTTCGTATGGTTCTCGAGCGTGCACGGCGTCAACGGGCGCAGCGTCTACGAGCCCAAGACGTGGAGCGACACGTACTGGGTCGACAACATGGCCAAGCCCGTGCTGTTCTCGCAGGCTCTGGAGCGCGCCGTCGTGGAGTCGCACTGCTATGATATGGTGATGGAAGTGGGGCCGCACCCGGCGCTCAAGGGCCCCGCTAGCGAGGTGCTGCGCACTATCACCGGTGTGGACCTTCCGTATACGGGCGTGCTCGCGCGCGGAAGCAACGACCTGGCCGCCTTCAGCAGCGCGCTCGGCTTTGTATGGAGCCACTTCCAGTCACCTGCCCCCGTCGTCGATTTTGAATCCTTCAGACGAGCATGCGTCGGCGAGGACAAGGCTCGCATCGCTCCCAAGCTGGTGCGCGACCTGCCCGGCTACGCATGGGACCACGATGTGCCGCTGTGGAAGGAGTCGATCAAGTCCAAGAAATACCGCCTGCGCGAAGACCCGCCTCACGAGCTGCTCGGCTCCATGACCTCGACGGGCAACAACCAGGAAATCCGCTGGCGCAATGTCATGAAGATCACCGAGCTCGAGTGGCTGCGCGGCCACATCTTCCAGAACCAGATCCTGTTCCCGGCCGCCGGCTACGTGTCCATGGCCGTCGAGGCCTCCGTGCATCTCGTCAAGAACCAGGCCGCTCTGGCCGAGCTTGGCCTCGTTGCTCAGATTGTCGAGCTCCAGGACCTGAGCATCCACGCCGCCATTACCATCGACCCCGACGCAGCAGGCACCGAGGTCATTTTTGTGATCCGCGTTGTGGGCCAGGAGACAAACGGCGACGCAGAGTCGGTCATTGCCGAGTTTACCTGCTACAGCGGAAGTGTTGACGGGACTACGACGGACGCCGAAAAGATCAACTTCACTGGCCGCGCCGTCGTTGCTCTCGGAACAGCTGCCGAGGCTGATCCAGCCGTCCTCCCTGCACGTGTCCCGCCTGTTCTCCCCATGTCTGACGTCGACACTGAACGTTTCTACGGCGAGCTCGAGAAGATCGGTCTTCGCTACTCTGGCGACTTCGTCTTTGAATCGGCCAAGCGCCGTCTGGGTCTTGCCACGGCCGTCATCAACCGCCCAGCCACCAATGCCCAGCTCATCGTGCACCCAGCGACGCTCGACGCCGCCTTCCAGGGCGTCATGGCCACGTTCTGCTTCCCCGGCGACGGCCGCATGTGGACGAGCTATCTGCCAACGGGAATTCGCACAGTCCGGGTCAACGTTGCGGCCGCCCGTCTGCGCCAGGAGGAATACGTTGCTGACCCGGCCAATGTCTCCCAGGCCGTGACCGACTGTTTCCTGACCGAGGCCTCGAGCAAGGTGATTGCAGGCGATCTCGACCTCTACAATGCCCGCGACAGCCGCTTCTGTGAACTGCAAATCACTGGCCTTACCTGCTCGTCCTTCACGAAGCCTGGTCCCAAGAACGACCGCCGCACGTTCACCAAAATGGTCTGGCAGCCACAGATTGCGTCTGGCCTCAGCCCCGAAGACCAGCCCGAGGTGCGCGACGAAATGTTTGAGTACACTAACATTCTTGACCGCATTTCTGTCTACTTTTTGCGCCGCCTCGTCGAGCAGGTCAGCGAGGAGGAGTTTGCCGCCGCCGAGTGGCAGTTCCAGTCCGTCCTCAACTGGGCCAAGAACTACCTGCTGCCCAGAATCGACTCGGGCCAGCACCGCCGCCTCAAGCCCTCGACCGCCAACGACACGGCCGAGATGGTCGCCGAGTGGGTCCAAAAGTACGGCGACGCCGTCGACATGGAGCTGGCCTGGGCCGTCGGCAACAATCTGCCCGCCATGGTCCGCGGCGAGGTCCCGACTCTGCAGGTTCTGATGGAGAACAACCGCCTCAACCGGCTCTATAAGGAGGGTGTCGGCCTCGATCTCGTCTACCATCAGTTCAACAGCCTCATCAGGCAGATGAACCACGAGCACCCCGGCCTCAAAGTTCTCGAGATTGGTGCCGGTACGGGCGGCGCCTCGGTGGGCGCCATCAAGGCCATCTCGCCGCACTTTACAAAGTACACCTACACGGACATCTCGCCTGCCTTTTTCGAAAAGGCAAAGACCCAGTTCACGCCCGAGGAGCTTGCCAAGATGGAGTTCCGCGTTCTGGACATTGAGCGCGACCCCATTGAGCAGGGCTTTGATGCAGAGGGCTACGATCTCGTGCTGGCATCCAACGTACTGCACGCCACGCAGTATCTCTCGCGGACAATGGCCAACAGCCGCAAGCTCATCAAGCCCGGCGGCCGCATGATTATTATTGAGCTCACAGGCGACGCCGTGTACACATCGTTCATCATGTCGGGCCTTCCTGGTTGGTGGCTGGGCAAGGACGATGGCCGCATCTATGGTCCTCTCGCCAGCGAAGCGCACTGGGACGAGGTGATGCTGAGCACCGGCTTCTCGGGTGTCGACGTCTCGTGCAGCGATCTCGACGATTTCTCTGGGCTTGTCATGAGCACCCAGGCCGTCGACGACCGCATTGCACTGCTGCGTGATCCTTTGTCCGTCGGCACTTGGGACCGGGCCCCGGCAGCGGTGGCAGCTTCGTCCGTCTCCTCGGTCGTCGTTGTCGGAGGCATGACACTGACAACGAACCGAGTCACACAGACCATCCGTCGCCTTCTTCGTCCTCTGGGTATCAAGGTCACATTGGTCCCTGATATTGCCGAAGTTGGCACCGTCGAGCTGGCCCATGCTGCCGTCCTGTGTCTGGCAGATCTTGATGAGCCCATGTTCAAGAACATGACCGAGCCCAAGTTCAACGGCATGCAGACCATGATTCTGGAGTCGGCCGCCCTGCTCTGGGTCACCAAGAACCGCCGCACGTCCGAGCCCTACTCCAACATGGCCGTCGGCATGGCCCGTGCCATCGCGTTCGAGTCGCCCCATCTCGTCATGCAGTTCCTGGACGTCGACGACTTTGTCGGCGGCTTTGGCGCCCAGGGGTCGGCCGAGGCCACTCTTTTCGCTGAGAACCTCTTGCGTCTCGTGTACCTCAGCAGCCCCGACTTTACCAACGTCTTCTGGGTCCGCGAGACCGAAATGTGCATCGAGAACGGCCGCGTCTTTGTGCCCCGCATCATGGCCGACGACGAGCTCAACGACCGCCTCAATGCCGACCGCCGTCCCATTTCCAAGGAGCTGCTGCTCGACGCGCCGGAAGGTGGTGCTGCCAGCAACGTCGAGATTGTCCAGGAGGCCGGTCATATGCAGATCCTCGAATCTGAGCCGCTGCACCTGAACCTCAGCACCAGCGTCGCCCAGACTGACCAGCATCGTGTCAAACTGCACGCTTCATCCCTGTATCCGCTGCGCACGCGTGACGGCAAGACCCTCTTCCCGGGCCTTGGTGCTGACCTTGACGATGGCGGCAAGCTGGTGCTCGTGGCCAGCTCGGAGAACAGCTCGGTCGTCCGTGTTGCTACTGACAACATCCTCGCTACTTTGTCTGGTGCCAAGCCTGAGCTGCTCCACCAACTGCTCCTGGACGTCCTGGCTGAGAGTCTCACATCCGACCCCGAAGGCACACTGTGGATCCACGGCGGCGAGAACGACCTTGTCGACCGCGTGATCACCAAGGCCACGGCCAAGTCTGTTCCTATTGTGGCCACAACCACAGCCGGCGCCAGCCAGCGGCACTCCAAGCAGACCACCATCCACCGCTACGACAATGAGCGCCGTGTCCTGGGCCAGCTCCCCAAGGGCCCTCTGACGTACACCAACCTTGACACGTCTCTCGAGGTTGAGGTGATCAGCCGCATTGTCAGCACCGCCTCCGCCTTGACAACGGACACCTCTGTTGATTCTCGGCCCCTCTTCAGGGCCACACAGGCTGGCAAGGCCATTGCGCTCAACATCTCGTCGACACAGCTTGCTGCCATTCTTCGCGACAGCCAGCCGTCTTCGACAACAGCAGCACCTTCAGCCGACGGCATCATCAGCATTGACAAGGTTGCAGACCTGCCCACTGGCAGCTTGCCCCCGACACAGGTCGTCAGCTGGATCACGCCGAACCCGGTCGTAGCACAGGTCTTCCCCACTGCAGCTCTCAACCTCTTCAAAAGCGACAAGACCTACTTCCTTGTCGGCCTGACCGGCGCCGTGGGCCTGTCCATCTGCGGCTGGATGGCCGACCATGGCGCTCGCCACATTGCCATTGCCAGCCGCAACCCGCAGGTCGACCCCAGCATTCTCGAGGACTTCCGTCGCCGTGGTGCCACGGATATCCGTGTCTACACCCTCGATGTCACCAACAAGCAGAACCTGCTCGACGTGCACGCGAGCATCTGCGCCGAGATGCCGCCCATTGCCGGTGTCGCCAATGCCGCCATGGTGCTGCGCGACAAACCCTTTGACAACTGCTCGCTCGACGACTTCAGCTGCGTCCTCGGCCCCAAGGTCGACGGCAGCCGCTACATGGACGAGCTCTTCTCGACGCCCGGCGAGCTCGACTTCTTCATCTTCTTCTCGTCGCTCGCCTGCATCATCGGCAACAAGGCCCAGTCCAACTACAACGCCGCCAACATGTACATGCACACCCTGGCTACCCAGCGCCGCCTCCGTGGCCTCCCCGCGTCCATCATTGATATCGCCATGCTGCTCGGCGTCGGCTATGTCGACCGCGCTCTCAGCCAGTACGAGGCCCGTCTCGTCGGCATGTACGGCTACATTGGTCTGTACGAGACGGAGATGCAAAACATCTTTGCATCCGCCATACTCGCAGGACATCCAAACTCGTCCGTTTCTCGCGGCCGTGGCCACAGCCCGCAGGTCATCACGGGCCTGCCCCACAACGCTGCCCAGCGCTTCCCCACGAAGCCGCTCTTCTCGCACATTATGCAGGCCGAAGAGCAGGTCGCCGCCGTCTCGGGCGGTAAGACGGAGCTTTCCACGCGCGTGCTGAGCCAGCTCGCCGATGTTGCTGCCAAGGGCGATGCCTCGGCGACGCTGTCCATTCTTGAAGCCGCCTTCTCCCGGAAGGTGGAGCTCATCCTGCAGCTGCCGGCCGACAAGATTGACAGCAAGGTGCCCCTCATCAAGCTCGGCATCGACTCGCTAGTCGCCGTCGAGCTGCGCTCCTGGTTCCTCAAGGAGCTCAACATTGACATGGCCGTCCTCAAGTTCCTCGGCGGCTCGTCCATTCTCGACATCTGCCGCGACGCGCTCGGTCAACTGTCGTCGCTGTCGTCGGCCGCTGGAGCTGCACCTGTAGCTGGAGCAGTCTCTGGAGCAGTCTCTGGAGCAGTCTCTGGAGCAGTCTCTGGAGCTGAAAGCAACTCTGGTTCGGCAACCACTGCCGAGACCCCTCAGTCACCCTCGCCGCCCTCTTCGCCGACATCATCGTCGCACATGCGCACCCCGAGCAGCTCAACCACAGACGGCGAGGAAAAACAATAAGCGAATAAGCAAATAAGCAACATATAAACACGGATCCTAATGGGATCAAAATATCCCTGGCACATACGTCATGAAACGCATAGACTGCTACACAAGACAGACACACAGAAAACACAGAACAAGAAAAGAAAGCCAGAAAGCCAACAAGACCGAGTTAGACGGGGATGGGATGTGAGGGGGCGTACACACACGCAGACTGTTATTGAGATATCTGGGACGATAATTCTGTTTGGAGCAAGGCACCAGACATTAGATTGATACTTTTTCGACTTTTTTCGACTTGTTTATTGTTTATTTCATTTCAATTTCGTCCGTCCACCGTAAATGTAAAATGTTTGCCTGGTGCCGCTTGTCTTAGTGCCTCTTAGTTTCAATTCGATCCGATGGGCTGTCGTTGTCAAGCTGCTGACGTTGCGTGACATTCTAAAAATAATACAATGCTGATATGCTGATTTGCTGAGAGGGGGAAAGGTTAAAATGCGGAGCACAGAGTCGTACGCCAGGCCAAGCAGCCAAGCGGGACAAATAGGGCCGCGTGAGATCTTATTTTTGTCCTATCCCAATGCAACAGGAAGGAAGCGATTGTGCAGGTTGTGCCACGAATGTGCAAGGCAAGGCAGGCGCGTTCTTGGGAGTTTCGGCTGCAAAGTTTAACATGCACATTCACGTGATTAATATTGACAAAGTGGAACGGCCGTCTTTCATCGTACCTTTCTCGTGCTCTTGCCCCAAATTCAACTGTAATTTTACTCGACTAGGCGCCCCACAAGGCGGCGGCTGCGAGTTGGGCCGTCAACCGCGCGCCTTCCTTGTTCGCTCCCAATTAGGCTTTTGGCGGGCAGGCGCGCGCGCGCCTTCCCTTTCTTTGTCTGATTTTCCCCTCGTTCGTTCTTTCTCTCCGTCTGGTGTCCCCCGCTGCCCTACCTGCCCTTTTTGGTGCAGGGCTTCACCTTGTTTTCCCTTCTCTCCCCCTTCAACCTCAGATCCTCTCACCTCTCGCCTCTCACCTCTGTTTCCCTCTTCCACCGTACATCGCATCCGCTTCCTCAACCTTCTATGCTCCCCACGCCCTGCCACGACTGTGCAGCTCGAGAGAGTCGATTTTGCGCCCGCGCTGCCAATCGCTAGCCCCGCTGCTTGTCGGCCAATTTGCGACAGTGTCAACTACTAGGACCCCTCATACCAAACAGGTGACAGGACCGTTTTGCAGCAAAAAAAGACGCGATAGCCAACATCACAAGTCGTTTCACGGCTTCAACGCTACTTTCTTTTTAAAGAGCCAGCTAGATCGCACACAGATCGTACGCAGAGATCTAATACGAGCATACGAGCTCTGTTTAGGCCAAAATAAACGCGGCGCCACCCTCAGCCTTCTCTGCCCCGCGGCTCTCTTGTTGGATAAGCCTCAAACAACTCCAACACTCCAAACAGGAGCAACAACGCCGGCTTCTTTTGCGACCCTCCACCGTTGAACCAACCTCCACCAAACCCGTCACGACAGTGCCAATCCATCCTCGCAACACCATCCTTACCTTGCAGCGCATCCATCCCTCACGACGCTACTGCATCTGCCCCTGCACCAGCTTGCAGTCTATATTTATTTTTATTCACGACTTGCTCGCTTCGACAGTGCTTCTGTTTTATTTTTACCCACGTCGGCCTTATCTGTTGCGGAAGGAGCATCCAGCGTGGAGTCTCTGGCATCTCTGGCATATCCTGCATTCCTTGTCTTTCCCCAGCCTTTCTCTTTTGATTGGGAACGGCATCTTGACTTGCACATCACTGGCCGGCTGGACGCAAGACACGTCTTGTAAATCAATCTGCCTGAATCCTGTTCGGGACACTTCGCGGCTCTTGCTTTGTTCACTCGACATTTTGCAGGCGCGATCCGCGTATATTGCGATCCCATATTTGATATCCCACGCTCTTCAACACATATCATCTTGAATATCTTACACGCGCACCAGTCCTGACACCATCTTGATATCAGCCTGGCATCGACTCCCGGCAAGCTCATGCAACTACCACGAGCTTGACCTTGCACTTAGTTTCTTCCAAGATCTTCTGCGACGGCTGCGGTCATTTCCACTTTAGCCTGGAGCTTTCAACGTCTTGGAACGGCAGCACTTCCAACGAACAATAAAACATACCAAGGTTTGTCCCACTCTCTTTTTTGTTTGACGGCGTTTCTGGCATCTCCAAGCCTCGCCAGCCTCTCCAATCCGATCTCGTTGTTCCCTTGTTGCACTCTCTTTCCATGCCACCCGTCTTTCTCCAAACTCCATCTTGTCCAATCTTTGCGAATCTCAGTCTTCTCTTAGATGGGATGTGCACGTATCGGCCGGCTGCTCTCCCCGCCCCACAGACAGCACAGCCTCCTCTCTCCCCCATGCCGGTGATAGTCTCGTCTGCCCGTGTCCCTCGCCCTCGTTTCCTGCCCGGCGGGATGTAGCTTGCGCCAGGACCTGTCCCTTTTCAGGACAACAACAAGACCACGCCCAGCAAAAGCCAGCAAGTGCTGCATTTTTCTGGTACTTTTGGTGTTTCTGGTGCTTCTGGCGTATCTCACAGAGCTTCTGGTGCTTCCCATTTGTCTTCTCCCGCTTTTCCTCTTTCGTCCCGCACTCCCTGTGATTGTCTCGTCTCTGCCCTATGGATGAGCGGCTTGCGGACACCAACGACCCCGTTTAGTGTCTCATCTTTGTGCCGTGTAGCGCCCTGATAGGCCCGACCGCTCGTTGTACAGCGCTGCCTGTCAGCATTTCCCTTACTTTGCACAGCCCCCCCGCACGACTAGCACTGCCACAATAATTACAGTTTCCCACTCCCCACTTCCATGCGAAAGGCTGACTGGCAATCTGCCGCCCAAGTGCGCTCAGCGTGCTCAGTCTGCCTTGTCCTTTCTTTCATTTCTTTCCCCTCAGATTGCTCCGTCCCCTTCCCATACAAGGCTCCAACCAGCCAACTGGACCCAAACCTGACAAGAACACCACGCAACAGGCACAGGCACAAGCAAACGCAGTCGCGCGTCATAACGAACGACCACTCGGGCTCTTTTCTCTCACACCGCGCCCCCTACTCCCGCACCCGCCAAGCGATACCATCTATCGCAGAACAGACAACGCACTGTCTTTGTGTCTGAACGGGCGCCGCCGCAAATCTGACCAGGGTCCCGCATTGTGTCCCAAAACGACGAACCAGCACAACGGCCCCAAGCCGACACACACCCCAGAACAAGAATAGAAATCGGGAGAACAAGCTAGCTCTTCACACGCATATACACTCCGCGCGCCACACCAAACGCAGGTGCAGCACACGCATACACAAGACACGTACTTCGTACACACTGTTACACACTCGACTCCGAGTATATCCAAGTATATCTCTTCAAGATGGACCAGATACAGCCTTCCCGTGGCCGGTCGCCTGCCCCCGTCGATCAACAGGCTCTTGATATAAAGCAAAGCCACTCTCCATCGCACTCACCTGCCCGCGCTTTTGATGCCAACTACCAAGCTGCTGTCTCAAACTCAAACTCCATCGGGTTGGGTCTAGCACTTGACGCCTCTTCGCAACAAACCTTCAACACATCACAACCTCAAGCCGACCTCTCTGCCTACAACGGCGGCGCATCAACCTTCCTCGCGACTACACAACCGGGCCTCCAGCAACAGGATCTCGCCTTTGACCCCAGCCTGTCCTTCGCCGACCAACTGAAAGCCGATCCCGCCGGTGGCTCGTTCGGCCAAGGCTTCCTCGACCCTCAGCAGGCTTTCCCCAGCGAAGACTTCACTATCTTCCCCACGTCGTCCGCCGACCAGTTATCTACCCCTCTGTTTGACCAGCAACAACCGCAGCAGCCAGACATCAACGCCATGGCCACCTCACAGGCACACCACAGCCCTACCCCGCCGCACTTGCTCGGTGTGGACGCCCTTGCCCCCGGCTCGGCGCACCAATCTCCTTCCTTCAACAACAACCAGTTCGCCCAGCCTGTCGGGCGCCACTCGCGCAACACGTCACTGGCACCGGAGGCGGCACTTATGCATGACTGGAATGCCCCGCACTTCCAGGGCCATCGCCGTACCGCCTCTGAATACTCGGATGCTTCATCCATTGGCGGCCACTCGCCGTCCATTGTCGGCCAGGACAGCTTTGCCGAGTCCATCCAGCACCAGCAGAGCTCTCCAATGTTGCGCGCAGAAGAGAACGGCGACGTCTACCAAGAGCTGCACGGTATCAACAGCTTCAGCATTTCCAGCGGATATGGCCGGAGTCCGTCTCACAGTCCTGCCATCTCCCCTCGCATCCTTCCCCAGTCAGCACCAGATGTGAACCAGGCGCCGGCCAACTTCATGATACAGGCGCCCACCGATGGAACCTACGCTTCATACCCCTACGGCGCCGTCTCCGGGTCCGAAGCCTTTCCCCAGCTGCCCACGACCAGCGCCGACATGGGTCAGCCCATGCCTCAAATCGCACCGACAATCGAGATTGACTTTGCGCCCACAACAGCCGCTCCGTCGAGGAATATGTTCGATGGCAAGTCGGCGATTGACACTGATGCTCTCACACCGCCCGAGCAGCGTGGTACGTAAACTCTAAATGGTTTTGATGGTCGGTGCACTGAATCACTTTACAATTGCTAACAAGATGTTTCCTCAAATAGGTCGTGCTAGACGCCGTGCCATCACTGACCCGTACAGCGGAGGTGCCTCTCCAAACCTGAGTGTGGGCAGCTTGTCGCCAAATGTCGGTTCAAGCCCGCGCTCCGATGCCTCGAGATCTTTATCGCCGCTTGAGCGGTCTGGCAGCGCTGTTGCCGGTAACCGTCGCAGACTGTCCACGTCTGCTGTCCCGAACAATATCATGGCCCTCCGCCTTGCTGATCCCGAGTTTGCTGCTGCAAACTCTGGCGAGGCCGGTGGTGCTGGCGGCGCAGTGTCTGGTGCTGGCACAAAACGTGCCCAGAAGCACCCCGCCACATTCCAGTGCTCCCTCTGCCCGAAACGCTTTACGCGCGCCTACAACCTGCGCTCGCATCTGCGTACACATACAGATGAGCGTCCATTCGTGTGCACATTCTGTGGCAAGGCTTTTGCGCGCCAGCACGACCGCAAGCGTCACGAGAGCTTGCACAGTGGCGAGAAGAAGTTTGTGTGCAAGGGCGACCTCAAGGTTGGTGGCGAGTGGGGCTGTGGTCGCCGCTTCGCACGGGCCGACGCTCTGGGCCGTCACTTCCGTTCAGAGGCAGGCCGCATCTGCATCAAACCGCTGCTCGACGAGGAGTTCCTGGAGCGCCAGCGCGTGTGGCAGGAACAGCACATGCAAGCTCAGGCTGCCGCGCAACAGAACATGATGATGACACAGCCGGCGCCGCAAATCGACCCCAATACGGGCTACCCCATCGACGCTGCCGGCAACTATGCGCTGCCCGCGGCGCTGCTGGCGCAGTACCCGGCACTTGCACAGGTCAACTGGTCACAGGTTGACATGAGCGGCACGGGTTCAGGAATGGAGGACGACTTGAGCGGCCGCAGTAGCTTTGATGCCAGCGAGTTCGAGGATGGCGACGATGGTGGCTATGTCTCTGGCCCTGGCACCGGTTTCGGTGATGGCAGCATGAGCGAGAACTATGGTGACATTGGCTACAACTCGGACCTGGGCGGCCAGTAGGTCCTTTGAGACTCTGTCCCTTTTCCCCCTTCTGTGTGCTCTCCTTTCTTTCTTTTTTGATTCCTTCATGACAGTGATGTTTGTTGATTTTGGTTCTTGGCTCTGATGACCCTTTTCTCTGGCCGCACCTCGATGTGGATGGCTGTCTTTTTTTGGCTTCTGTTTTCGTCTTCTTTTTTCTTACTTCTTTCTTCCGGGTTGCTTGGATTCATACACGCTTGGCACGCAGCCCTGACTGGGTATGGACTGGAACACTGGACATGCTGATAGACTTCTCGTTCTTCTTTTCTTTGGATTTCCTCTGACACCCCCCTTCGGCTTTATGTATTCTTTTTCCCTTGGCGTTCTTCGGAACTGCCTTTGTTTTGGCTTCTGTCTTGGTTACTGAGCTCAGGATACTCTCAACGTTGTTCCTGATCGTGTTTCTTTTATTTATTTATTTTTTCTATCGCGGTGACAATTATATTGGGTTTATGCTTTTTAAAGTGGTGTTCGCGATGTGCTCTGTGGCTAACTTCTCTGTGGCCTGCTTGTGTGATGAATCCGGGGAAAACTTGCGGAGATATCTTTATTTATTTATTTTTATTTCGCTGCATGTTCAATCCAGTTTTTTTTTTTTTTTTTTTTTTTTTTTTTTATTATTTCCATACAAGCTCACAATGAGTACACTGTAGAGACTGCTCGCATATGCAACAGCTGTCTGCGAGGTACTTTTGCGCGAATTGTCCTGGGGTGAGCTCGGGGGCTCCAAACGATCTGAACAAAGAAACCTGACAGAGGGCGACACGAAGCTGCACGAACGCAAAAGAACCGAAAATACACAGAGCAATTTTGACTTTTTGGCGCTTTTTGGCGCTTGAAAGAACAGATGGTAATTACATAGCGTCGGGTTAATGCAGCCTACAAGAGAAACAGCTCGGGATTTTCTCGCGTTCTGCAGAGCAGTGGTTGCAGCAAGCCGTACAGTGTGAGAATAGATGTAAAATCAATGACAAGAAAGCAAAAGAATCGACAGAAACGAAATAGAAGGAAAAAGAAGCAAAAAAAAAGGTAAAATCATGTAAAATGATACAAAAAAGGCATGAGAAGCTTACGGCAGCCGTTTCGCTACCGTGCCCATTCTGTGGTCCGCCCTGACCCTGCTCTTCTCAAACGACGTGTCCATCAACCCAAATTGTTTCCAAAATACGTAAACTGTCACCTGTCTTCTTACAAACACATCGTCGTCGCATCTCCACGACGTCCAATTGTAAGCAGAATTGTTGATAAAATTAGTTATTCAATGGATGCTTTTGACGGATTATGGATCCTGCCAATTCATCTGGTTGATCTGGAAGCTTTTAGACACGGTTGTTTCTCACAAAATACTCGCTGTGCATAATTATTAAGCTTTCCGCTTCATAATCATACAGCACTGGCCCATTTTCTTTCGTTGGATTTGTGTTAGTCTCCACTGTAAACTGTACAGCGACCAGTAAAAGGCCTCAATTAGGACAGTCTCATCCCCGCAACAAGCAGCGTGCCGCGGATCAAAGACCTCATCGCGGTTCCTGCTTTACCGTGCCAAGCAAGGCGGACTTGGTGGTGCTGGGCCTTTGTCCGGGTAAAACTTTCCACGCTGCTTTCTGGCGTCTCATCTGGCGTCGACTTTCGAACCTGGCTACTAGCTGAATAATAATTGTATCATTGCTCCGCTTGGTCATCATACCTTTTTTTGTTAGGGAAAGCAGGCAAAGAAAGTAACATTGGTAAAAGAGAAAAGAAGAAAAAAAGAAGATTCCAAAACACGTTTTTTGTAGGGTCCAACCGAGTACATTGGAATCAACAAAAGGACGGACGGAACGGTCAACTCTGGGCCTTACCGGTGTCCCGAGAAAGTATATAAGGAACCGACCGGCCGTCTGTTTCTGGACGGAAGAATAAAACATCAATCAAACACATCTGCACCTGAGTGACATCTACGACATACAACTACGCTCCTTCCATAACGGACCATTAACAAGGTAATTATAACACATTTGCTCTTCTGCTCGCCGCAACACCAAGAATGCTCCTTCCTTGCCTGTCCCAAACATACATCCACTGCCGCTTCTGTCCTTCACGTGGCACGGCTGGCCCGTGAAAAGACGGGCCAAAATGCTTCTGCCGGCTTTCACTCCTCGACCACCCACCATCTTCTACATCATTGCCATACTATTCCCACTTTTCGAGCTTCCGCCCCGCCCCTAGCTTCTTCGGCTTTCGTCACCATATGTAGCATCTCTTGCATCTTTGCCTGCTTCACCTAACCATATAAACACCCTGAGGGACACTTTTTTTCTAACTAAAACATCTCTAGACCATTCGTTCTAAACTACACGCACTTGCACACGTCAAATCAAAATGGCTGCTTCTATTCCCGCCACTACTCGGGCACTTGTTATCCGCTCCAAGGGAGATGTTGTCCTCGAGCCGGCTGTCCCGACACCCAAGCTTCGCGATGGCTACATTCTGGTCCGCACGACTGCCGTGGCCCTCAACCCCACAGACTGGAAGTCGGCCGACCTCATGTTGGGCGACACGACCGGCTCGCGTGTCGGCTGTGACTACGCCGGTGTCGTCGTTGCGATTGGCCCGAATGTGAACTCGCCGTTCCAGGTTGGCGACCGCATTGCCGGTGGTGCTCATGGATCGTGCGTCTCAATACCCCAGCCAATGATTGTTTTGTCCCTTTTGTCCTTTTTGTTCTTTTTGTTCTTTTTGTCGAATTAGCTCGCTAACTCCATGCAGGAACCAGGTCCAGAAGGAGGACGGTGCCTTTGCCGACTACATTGCCGTCAAGCCGGATATTGCCTTCAAGATCCCCGATTCCATGTCCGACGAGGACGCCGCCAGCCTGCCCCTCGGCACCACGACCGTCGGCCAGGGCTTCTACCAGGGCCTCAAGCTGGCCACGCCCGAGAACCCGCTCAAGACGCCCGAGAACATTCTGATCTATGGCGGCGCCACGGCCACGGGCATTCTGGGCATCCAGTATGCCAAACTCGCCGGCTACCGCGTCCTGACCACGGCCTCGTCCAAGAACGCCGAGTACCTCAAGTCGATTGGCGCCGATGAGGTCATTGACTACCACGACACGGAGGCTGCTCTCGCCCAGATCAAGAGCCTCCTCAACGGCGGTGCTCTGCGCTACGCATGGGACTGCATCTCCTACCCGGAGACGGGGATCTTCTGCGCCAAGGCCCTGGCTTTCACGCCCACCTCGCTCGCCGAGGGCCCCGGCAGCCTGAAGTACTACCAGCTGCTCTACAACCCGCTCGAGCCAATCAAGGAGGTCGACGCCCGTATCGAAGCCGGCTTGACCCTCTACTACACCGCCTTTGGCGAGTCCTTTGTGAAGTGGGCGCCCTTCGAGGCCAACCCCGCCGACCTGCAGTTTGCCCGCCAGTTCTGGGAGTCGACGCGCAAGCTCATCAGCGACGGCAAGCTCAAGCCCGCCCGGACGTACATCAACCGCGGCGGCGAGGACCTGGAGGGTGTGATTGTCGGCCTCAAGGAGCTCAAGGCCGACAAGGTCAGCGCCGGCAAGCTGGTGTACACCATCAAGCAGTAGACGGTGGTTGTCGAGCTGTGACTGTTAGTATGAAAGGAGGAAGAGTGGGGTTGAGACGATGACGCAGCATGTATTGCCGTTTATGTCACATTTTTTATATTGCATAAACATGCAAAAACAGGCTGCACAGAAATATCGTGTCCAATTGACAGCAACTAGCTCGCTATATAAACACAAAAAAAAAGGTCAAAGGAATACAGACAAAACAAAACATATCTCAAGCAAGCAAGCAAGCCAGTTCCCAACGCCATGTGCGTTTACAGGAGGGTGTATCCCGTCTCACTGCCGCACAAAAGAAAGGAAAAAAAGAAAAAGAAAGCATCGCAAAATAATGACAATAGCATATTGAAACAAAGCGCCAGTAAAATTTCACATGTACACGTAGGACATTTTTGCGTTTGCAGCCTCGTCAAGGACGCCCTTGATCACCTGGCGCAGTATCTCCATGTGTCCCTCCCGGAAGCTCTTGCCGACAAAGGGCTTGACAAGCGAGCCGCACTCCACGCGCGCCTCTTCGACAATCTCGTAGCCCTCACCACTCTCGGGGAACACGATGGCACCGGCGGCATTGCTTGCCGAGCCGTGGCTGCTGATCGTTGGTGGTGTCGCTGGTGGTGTGGGCCCTTGGCCATGTGCAAGAGCTGCCGCTGCCGTAGCAGGTGTCCCCTGTGGTGTCTGTGCTGGCGAGTTGCTCCGGCTGCGTCGGCCCTCGTCCCGCGATGTGCGCACCGACGACCGTTTTGACGAGCCAGATGCTGAGCTGTCGGCCGCCACCTGTCCTGCCGGCAGCACCCGCCATGTGCTCCATACGCGCACACCACCTGCGGCCAGACTCCGGCAGCGCACACCACCCGCAAAGCGCTGCATCACGCAGGGAATCACGACTTGTTTGCTGGCGACACCGGGCACGAGCACAATCTTGTCGACGACCTCAAACGCAGCCAGAGCCTGGCCATCCTCGCGGAAGAACGGGTCGTCGACAATCTCGGCGAGGTCGACCGGCCGCCGGCGGAAGGAGACCAAGTAGGGGTTGGGCGTGATGAGCGGCTCGTAGCGATGGAGAGCGTCGACGACGCGCTGGGGCTGGCACTCGGCCGGCAGCGGATGTGAAAGATTGAAATAGAGGAGCGGCATTGTGGAGGCGGGCGTGAAAAGGGAGAGTCAAAGATAAGTTGGATGCGAGATGTTGTGTCGCGATGCAGGTTGCTCAAGACGCAGATATCGCAAGAGTCGAGTCAGAGTAAGAGCGGAAGAGAAGACCGTAATATTGCCAGCAGTCGAGTTGCTGACGACCTTTTAAGGGAGACGCTGAGCTTTTGCAAGAAGAAAAGAAAGTTATGGCCGTGCCATAGGGATGGAGACGTTGAGGTCGAATGGATGTGGTTGAAAAGAAAACTTGGGAAGAGAACTGACGTTGATTCGAGAAGCAAGTCAAGAAAGCCAAGGATATCAATGTCGCATTGTCCTCCTTTCGACTTGCGTGGCCAATGTTTCTTCGGCACTAGCACATCTGCCGTCCTTTTGACCCTTCCTGTCTCCCTCTGTCCCCTTTTCTGTTGTTTCTGTTTCTTTATTTGTTTCGAAAGGGTGACCTTGCTCTTTGTTTCGTTGGTTCCTGGCGGTTGCCGGCCCTTCCTTTCTTGTGGCACTTTGCACTTTCTTCAAGCGGGATGGCAGAGCCAGAATGCCCAGCACAAATAAACGAATATGAAGAAAAGCGAAATGAGAATCGAGGGGGTGCAGAAGCAACACGAGTGTGAGAAAAGTGAGCACTGGGGGCGAGTGAGAAATAGGGACGTGAGAAGAGGGGCCGTTTCCCGAACAAGATCATTTGAGATGTGCCTGTTGTTTTTGTAGGGCAGTCGCAACGGTCGCACTTTCCACTTTTTTGCCAGAAAGCTAGACGCGGGACCCTGAGAACAAGCGCAGTGCGCAGCACACCCAAGAAAGCTTATTGTGAGCAGCTTATTTTTGCATCGGGTGATACGCCAGCATACGACGTATCCTGAGCATCAAGTGTCTTCTTTTGGCCCTTTTCATCTTCCGGCGAAATTAAGATAGAAACTCTTGTCTGGGGCAGGGAAACTTCGTAGACTCGCCAAAATAGGCCTGGTCGCACCTCCCTTCCCTTCTTCTGTTGACTCTTGCCCTCTTTTCCCTTAGTCTTTCCGTCCTCGAGTTCATCCGTTGGCCGACTCGACAGGCAAGAACCCCTCCTCCACTCCTTCCTCCCCCCCTTTCCGTTCGATGAAACGGGCAGCGTCGTAGTACACCCGTCAAAGGAAACGACCGAAACACACGCTAATTGGCAGAAAGGCATGTTGAACGAATTAAAATAAATCGCAAATAAAAGCATAAAATAACAAATATGTTGTCCCGAGGTCCCCTTATGGCTGTGTGCGTTTGTGGCTCAGGCAGTTCTCACAGTATCAGTCTGGCCGCCATAAGCAAGGGCCTAACTGTAGGACTTCTAAATTTAGCCATTCTTCAGCCCTCCTACAAATAGACGCGCTATTACGACGTACAATAGCAGTGCATTTTCAATTAACCACTCTCCCAATATCGTGATATGTCAAACTTGAATATGACTGTGGCTCCGTACGTTTCGCTCGTTCTATCCGCATAACTGACCAGCGGTTTATCATGCTCGTGAGACATGTCTAATTCCATATGATTATTATCGGAATAATACAAGCTTGCGGCGACCTTCAATTTTTAACGGCCTATTTTTATGCCTTCATTTTTAAATTACACGAGTCTTCGTCCCAACTATGGCCGTCCAATATTCAGGTTCCTTCTGGATCAAACCTCGACTGTTGGCCCGTTGCCCGCATTCGGTCAAATTCATTGTTCCATTCTTTGGCTACCTCGGTTCCTCTTTGAACGAGTAAAGCTGAAAGGGCCTTTTGTCTCGCCTCGTTAGTGGTTTAGGCGGTCTTGCCCTAGCTTGTTCCGATATGGAATCAAGCAACCTAGTTTCACCGGGCCGCAACGGGGATCCTCGCCGGCCCGCACCTATTGTCCCGGACCGTAACTTGGCACCGAAAATGATGCGATGCAACAGAGTATGCACTGCAGGCCGCCGTCTTGTCGCGGCATCATGCAGTGGATGTTCGTCATGTCGTCACCGACGCGCCCCGGACATGAGGCTTGGCTTCCCGCTCCGCCAGTCCGATGTGGAGCAAAATGCAATGCCAGTTTACGAACGTCGTATGCACTATTTACTGACGTACGTACGATGGCTGCCTCTGAGCTTCCCTTGAGCTGCCTTGATGCCCAAACAACACATTTCTTGCATGCGAGCGGGGGCCATGCTTCCGAATGCCCATGCTTGGGCCAACATGCTCCTCCAAAAGAGCCACCTCGACCACGTTGCGAGATTTGTTTTGTTTTCCTCGTCCCTCTTCACACACGATCCACACATAAAGCATAACAATAGTGCCTCCTTCTCATCTCTCGAGGCGCATGTCCGCAAGAAGCGGTGAGTCGAAGCAGAATTATTTATTTGCTTTACGCCCTGCTCCATATGCGAGGCTGCCGCTCTCTCTTCTTTGCGGCACAAAAGAAGGAGAAGAAAAATACTGCACGGCAGTTGGTTGCCAGAACGATCGTCACAACCCTGTAAAAACAAAATGCCCCTCTATTTTCTTTCTTCCCTTTCTTCACAGATTTTTTTTCTCGGGGTTGAGAATATTCTGGCATCCCACCTTGCCATCCCTGCGGATAACCTTTGGCTGTCTGTGCCTCGCGTCATTGTCGTGTTTCTCTCTTCTTGTCACTTCTTTTCTGTGCCTTCTTTGCCTTCTTTCTTGCTGCCTATTGTGTATACGGTTACTTGACCCCCGCAGCCGCCGTTCAATGAAGCGGTGAGCGAGACACTATCCTCCTTTTGGCTGGGAAGCTCTAGGCCGGGCGGGAACGTGCATGATGGGCACAGGCAAGCTCGAAAAGATTGATCCACCAAATGGAGGAGATAGGGGGGGAGATGGAGCATGGAGGGGTCGTCATCGGAGGAAACCAGCGAGTAATGGAGCAGCGAGTAATGCAGACAGGTAAACGGTCCAGAATGTCGTTCCCAGCCTCTTTATTTTACTGTGATATTTATTGGAGGAACAGATATTCAAAGGTTTTTTTTTGTCAATGCATGCGGGTACGAATAATTCGCTGCGAGCTGGCAGAATTTTTCATTCTCTTCGTAGATTTTTTTCTCTGCCTTTCGGGCATATTCTTTTGGATGTATCGCCATTTGTTTAATGCAGAGCGATATGGGGAACAACAACCTTAAGCCGAGCTGCATATAGCGGCACGAACAAACCTCGGTGGTCGACTTAGAGTAAATGTATTTACTGAAAGACTTCTTTGTATGCAAGCCTACCCAACTGAGGAGGACCAGGCCCATGTCTAGGATAATTATGAGTAAGTTAATGTGGCCGGCGGCAAAGGTGGCCAGCGTCGGCAAACGAGCACGTGAGTAGTTTAACAGCTCAAGCTAAAGTGCTTTTTCAAGACCACATCCTTTTACAAAGTCTAGGAATTATCAGATGGGAAAAGGCTCAAGAAACCAGCAAAGCATAGCCAATGCGGATGGAATCGGCAGCCTGCCGCTACTATTCCGGTCCATGGACGGAGGTCGACCCTTGCCACGGCCAGGTCCCTCCTTGAAATAACTCACAATGCAAAAAAAAAAAAAAAAAAACCATCGTGAATGCATCATCACTGTGCAGAACTGCAGACAACAACGTGCCACTGCAGCATTGCGATGCATTGAGATGATCCACTGTTTTTACAGACTTTAGTGATCCTTAGTGATCCTTTTAGTGCTCCTAGGAGGCTGTTGGCGGTTATAGCGTCCCCCATCAATATTCTCGTGATGCTTGTATGTGTACTCCGTCCAGGCGCATGTCGACAATGGTGCATCGCTGCCCAGCGAGGCATGTATCGATACCCAGGCGTTGCTGTTGCGAAGATATCTCGAAAGGCGGTGGGAAGTTTTTTTCTGCAATACTGAGTATGCAAAGCATGCACTTTATTTGGGCACAGCAAATCGCCGACTCCAATTTGCCACGCGACGGTGTGGCGGCGAATAGCGACCCGTCCCGAATTTTGTTTGTCCTCCTTTATTAGTCGAAACGCGACCTTGACGCGATTTGTAGACACCGCGTTTTTTGACTTCTTTTCTTTTTCTTTGCTTTTCTCTCTGTTTTATGCCTGCTATATGTCATACTGGCGCATGGACACCATATCTGGACTTGTTATTGGAGACGCGCCTGAAAAAATCGAGGCGGTCAAAACGCGTCCAGCAAAGAAAAGAACAAATGGAAGACGAATTGACAAAGTGACCAAAGAGACGGCCTCTCGGACTCGTCCGTCAAACCAGCACGGGAAGATCATGTTTCAGCCCCTGGAACGCTCTTTCCTGCTTTCTTCCAGGCGGCTTCTTTCCTTCTCTTCCAGATGAACATACATAGTAATGGGCAATATCGTGCCTGGCACTTTCCTCAGGAGCCTGAGCTAGCCCCCCTGCCACCGCATTTATTTGCCTTCTGCCAAAACCAGAATTTTCCTTGCCTTTTTCGGCTCTTTCCTGATCCACAGGGATTGTGTTCCGTACGACCTCTCTGGTTCCGTTATGACATCTTTTTGCATTCTCCCTCATCTCTCACCAGTTCCCCTTCAGCACAGACTCCAAACAGCTCTGTCCTGGCAACGAATAGGGCATGACCAGGGGGTGGATTTGAGGGTTTAGTGAGGGGAACAGAGGGCAAAAATGTCTGCTGAGACATGAAAAGAGAGGGGTGCCACACAGAAAAAAAAATCGAGACAGTAGAAAAAAATTTAAGAAAACTGAAGACGCGACAAGGGCACCCGCAAAAAAAAAAAAACACAGAAAGTTAACGCGACTCATAGACAAAGTCAAGATGCTTCTTGCGAGCAACAATATCGTAATGGCTGCTCTCTTTTATCCATATGAGGACCAGTAATTACGGAGCACCTGCCACGGGATGCAATTAAACACATGCAACGCTAGAAAACTGAAAAAAAAAAAAAAAAAAAACGAGGCAAGAGCCCTGTTTGCGCCTGCCCATAACAACGTGAGCGCCAGATTAAATGGCGTCGCTGTCGCCCGATGTCAGGGCGGTCTGCGTCCAATCATTGCCCCCATCCACTGCCCCAGGGAGAAATCACAGCCCATTGTGCAAGGGTTGCTGTCCACTTTTTGCCCAGTCGCGGCTTGCTTACATAGTAAATACGTCGGTCGACCCTTCCTGTTGAAAAAAAGTAGGCAAAGTGATGCCGCCCTCTTGCTCCCCAGGCGGTTAGACTGGCGAGACTGGGCAGGCGCGATCTGCGCAAGATTCAACACTGGGAAGGAGCAGGAGAGAGGGCATCCATAAACGGCAACCATCAACCACAAAACGGCGGGTCATCCGACCAGTTTTCTCTCCCTGCGGTGATGTCTTGGAAAGCACAGGTAAAGAGGGTGTGCGAGGCTGTTTCCTTGGCAAGAGGCTCGAGGTTCTCTCCTTCCTTGACTTGTACGGATTATTCTTTCCCTTTTTATTTGATTCTCGTCACCTCCTATGAAGATAGAAGGTGTGATGGTTGGCCGTTCGTTACGCAACACTGCACACCCCCAGTATTATCCCACGCCCCAGAATAATTAAAGTAAATAAAAATAATAGGAAAAATACCCTTCCAGCACCAGAAAGTGCACCCACCAACGACAGCAGGTGCCAATCGCGGGCCCTTTCCCAGCCATCCCCAGTTTCCGCCCATCAATGCGGGTTCCTTACTTTTTTTTTCTCCCTCACTCTGTTGTGATCTTTTCTCTCTCCTTTCTTTTCCACAACATCTCCCATTCCGGGAAACAGACGACCAAAAAGACGACGACCGCGCGGATACGAACCCGAAGAGAAACCCGCGTCGCACGGAAGACGACGCACCCCAGGAGCTCATTACTGCGATTTTGCGAAAACGACGACATAGGCGAAATTTCCCCAAAAGAAAACAGACGAAAAGTAGACGGGCGTCATCGAGCTTGTCTACTGCACCACCTCACCACCGCAAAAACCGACGACCCTCTCGCTCCGCGTTTCCCACTACCCTGCAGCATTCGTGCAGTAGTCATTGGTCGGCCGCTTCCACTATCAGCAGCCAACCGACGGCTCCAGGGTGCTCGACATATCCATCCGTTTTTTGTCGCTTGCCTCTCCCGATCCGTCCGTTTTGGCCTGAGCCTGACGGGCCTCTCTTGTCCTCGCTCGCCTTGTGGTGTTGTTGCAGTTGCTTCGCTTTGCTACAGCACCTGAACCTCACTTTCTCTTTCTCTCCTTTCCCTCCGGCATTGATTTCCTCTGTGTCTTGACGAGATCACAGCAGGTTCCCGACCTCTCAAGATACACCCGGCAAACATCAGACACAACACACTGTTCTGGTATGTGATCTCATGTTCCTTTTCTGATTCGCACCCTTCCTTTGCGCACAATGTCCGTCCCATCTTGGTCCGTCTACTGTCTGTTTGTCCTGTTCGTGTCTCCCTCTCTTCTTCGTACAATGTGCGTCGGCGAAACAAAACTTTGAATACTACACCACCCACACCTTTCGTACCCCTTCCCCGTCACCCAATCCTGCTTGTCCGTTCTGTTCACTCGTCTTTTATTTTCTGGCTGCCCTCCCCTCTCCATCACCGATAAACTGGATTTCATGTCTGGGGTCCCCCTCTCTTGTTTTCTTGCCTGCGCGCATGACCTACTCTTCGCAACTCCCATTTCTACCATTTTTGCATGAGCCGCGTTTTCCCCTTTGAGACTACTTACCGTCCTTCGAGTACGTCTTGAAGTACACTTGCGATCGATCTACTAGTGTTTTCTTCAACCGGGCTCTCACATTCTCATCGTCACCTTTGCCCCGCCCCTCAGCCTTCTTCTGTTGGGTCACAACTTGGCTCATTTTCCCCTCGTCTGCATTGCACTCATAAGTCCTTTCTTATTTCTTCATTTGCTCTCTCTATCATATCGCCCTCTGCACCTTGTCGTCTTATCCCTCGCGGCAAGTCGTGTCGTACAGTGCCACCCTCACGGCCAGTCCGTCTAGCCTGTCTCCTTCGTTTCCCTCCCTCCACAACCTCTTGCTGCCTCTATGATCCTCTCGCCTCCCTCACACGGCCCTCTCACATCCCATATCACCCCTCCCACTACATCTCACGCACACACGCAAGCACCAATCCTGTTCTCCCCACCCCTTCCCAGCCAGATCTTCAGCCCGCCTGCCCTTGCAGCTGCATCCAAAAAAGGGAGATGTCCAGACCAAACAGAATATGCGGATAGGAAGCATAAACAGACAGACAGCCTCTTCAAGTAAGAGTGTTGCAGCCGTTTCCGCAAATCAGAACTGACTTTTGACTTTTATTTTCTTCTAGCCAACCGCATCGCAGGCACTCACACCGACTCTCAACATTGCCCCCTTTTTTGATCCCCCTTGCCCTGCTACCTTTGTTTTTTTTTTCTTGGAGTGTCTCCTTTTGATTCACGCACTCCTTCGTTTGTTGCGCATTTTCCATTTTGTCCCCTTTCTCTCTTCAGTGATTATTTACCTGTAGCGCCCATTTCTTCTGTCCCATTCATTTTGTTTGTACCTCACCTGTTTTGATTTCCTTAACATATAGGCCCGACCCGACGACAGCTTATCGCAAAATTTTCGACAACCACAAAGTACGACGACACCATTCGACTGTTTTGCGACCACGAACTGCGAACCCACTTCCAACCTCCGCCGTTCGCTCTACCTCCTCCCAAAATACCTGCTCGCTTTCGCTGTTATACACGTCGAGTCGTGCCGGCTCTCGTTTCCCTATTGCGTCCATGAGTTTGACATCTGCTTCCCAGCGTACCGTCAGCCTGCAAGACAACCACAATGGCCGCGGCCAATCTTCTGATGTCGCGCCCCGACAGCGCAGCAATAAGAAGCGCCGGGTACGCCTGCGAAACGACAATCCACCTTGGGACGAGGACGACTGGGTGGGATGATAGAAATGCAACCACCTACACTGACATCGTCATTCACAACAACTTGCCATGGTCACCCGAAGACCTGCACTTGCGCTTTCATGCCATATCCCTAGCATGGCTCCAACTGCGAGTAAGTTGTTTTTTTCGTCTTCCTCTTAAATTCTGTTTCTACCTTTCCCACTATCATGACTTGTCACACTGGGCGGGGAGCTGTGCTCATTTGAACCGACCAACTGTTATATGGGAAAGCTCGATGCCGCATACGGGTCATAATCGCGTCGTTTGGCGTCTCGAACGCGAGGTCTCTGTACTCCTGCGGTGGCTGTGTTGCTTTGCCGACTTGTGTTCGGAGTCGTTGTCTGGTGTTGCGGTCTCCACCCAGTGTGTATCTCGATCCGTTTTCTTTTATATCATTTACATCCTATTTTGGAGTTTACCAACTACCCTTTTTCTGGAAACATTCTTTGCCATGCCAGGCTTCCTATTGCGACGTTCAGGAAGAGGAGGGGGTTGTTGAGCCTAGTGTGGTGGGCGGTTCGGAGAATACAAGGATGTTTCCCCTCAGTCTTCATTTCCCCCCGTCCTTCAGGCCATCCATCGTCAAAGTGGCTGGAGGGCTGGCACGCGCTCTGGGCGCATTACATTAATCTCATCTCACGCGCTGCGGCACGTTACCCGGATCGCAATTGCCCCTTCCTTCTCCTTTATCGCATCTACGTGTTCATTGCGCAACCCTCCCTTTCTCTTCTAATTTATGTTTACTCACACCATTGTGCGATCAAGGGCAACTTTGCGACAACCAGCCGCTCACTTCCAAAAGGGCGGTCATACACCTCTCGCCTTGTCGTACCAAGCGTCTCCCCGAAATGGGCGTGTGACCCGCGTACTCCTCGCGAATCCGAGCCCCCTACGTCGGACGACGGACCCCTCCTCGACCCTCACCAGATTGATGCAAGCCCGAACCGTCGCAATTCTCCTTCCGACAGACCCATCGGAGAGTCCCCAGCAGCAGACGGCTCTCGTCGCCCAGGCCGCAAAGAAGACTCTGCCGACCTTTTCACCGATCCCAGCATGAACTTTATTGATTTTTCCTCCACCGACGGCTTCTGGCAAGCAGCAAAGAAGAAGAAGAAGCCAGCGACTCAGCAGTTCAACTGGGCTGACACCGGCAACAACAATAACAGTGGTGGTGGTGGCGACGAAGGCGAGAAGAAGGAGGATGCCGGTGACCAGGCTAGCAAGGACACTGGCAGTGGTGGTGCTGGCGGTGGCTCCGGCGACGGCGGCGATGAGAAGAAGGACGATAAGCCCGCCGACAACGCCTGGGGCGACTTTACTGCCGTTGGTGGTAAGAAGAAGGGCAAGAAGACCAACCTTTTCTCACTCGACGAAGATGACGACAAGAAAGCATCCTCCAAGTTCGACGACCTTCTCCCAGACATCAAACCGGCAGGCGATACATTTGACGCCTTTCATGAAATCAAACTCGACAGTACAACACCGGCACTCGACTTCAGTATAGGCAATTCTTCTACGACAAAAACAACACAGTCTTTTGGCACATGGGGCAATTCATGGAACACTGGTTCTGCATGGGGCTTCGGCAGCAAGACAGAGGAAAAAGCCGCGCCAGCTGTTGAAGAGAAAAAGGAAGAGGAAGACGCCAACCCCTGGAGCATCAACCGACCCAAACCAAAGAAGAAGACGAAGCAGACCTTGACATTTGGCTCTTTTGGCGAGGAAGAGCCTGCCGAGGAGGCCCCTCCTGCCGAAGACGACAAGAAGGACGACGGCTTCGGTTTCAGCTTTGGCAACAAGAAGGACACCAAGAAGAAGAAAACCGGCTTCTGGGGCGATGACGACCCAGTCGAAGAGAAGAAGGAGGATGACAACGCCTGGGGCGAATGGGGCACCATTGGCAGCAAGAAGAAGAAGGCCAAGGATCCCGAGCCCGAGCCTGAGCCCGAAAAGCCCGCCGAGAAGGCACCTGAAGAAGATTGGTTCTCTCCCGTGTCCACTAAGAAGGACAAAAAGAAGAAAAAGGGTGCCACCGCATCCTTTCTTGACGACCCGGTCCCCGAAGAGCCCAAGGTCGAAGAGCCGCCTCCCAAAGAGCCCGAACCTGCTCCTGCCTCTGACGACTTCTGGGGCATGGCCACCTCAAAAAAGGGCAAGACGAAGGTCGGCAAGAACAATGTTTCCAGCAACATCTTTGACCCTCCTGAACCTGAGCCCGTGAAGGAGGAGGAGTCCAGCTGGGATGTATGGGGTCTTGGCAAGAAGACCACCAAGAAGAAGAAGGACGAGAAGCCTCCTGAGCCCGAACCTGAGCCTGTGCCTGAACCCGAGCCAGAACCGGAGAAGAAAGTCGAAGACGATTTCGGCTGGGGCATCACGACCAAAAAGAAGAAGAAGGGCAAGGCTGCTGCGAAGGAGCCAGATCCGATCCCTGAACCGGAGCCCGAGCCAGAGCCCGAGCCTGTCAAGGCCACCACCTCCTTTGACGACGACTTTGACTTCTTCGGCAGCAAGAAGACCAAGAAGAAGAAGGCCGGCGTGGTTGAGGAAGTTGTTGAGGCACTGGCGCCTCCTGCTGAGGAACCCAAGACCGACGACTTTGATTTTGGCTGGGGTACCACCGTCACCAGCAAGAAGAAGAAGAAAGGTGCCAAGGCTGCTGAGCCTGAGCCGGAGCCGGAAAAGCCCGCCGAGGAAGAAGCTCAGCACGCCGCAGACTCCATGTTCCCCTCCTTTGTCACCATCAAGGCAGACACCAAGGCTGAGCCAGAGAAAAAGGTGGAGGAAGACCCTTGGGGGTTTAGCGTCTCTACTTCTAAGAAAGACAAGAAGAAGAAGAAGGGAGCCGCGGCCGCCGTCGTCCCCGAGCCTGAGCCTGTCAAGGAGCCAGAGCCAGAGCCGGAACCGGAACCGGAACCGGAAAAGAAAGTCGAGGAGGACCCTTGGGGATTCAGCGTCTCTACTTCTAAGAAAGACAAGAAAAAGAAGAAGGGAGCCATCGCTGAGCCTGTCAAAGAACCCGAGCCAGAACCCGAACCGCCAGCACCTGAGCCTGTCAAGGAAGAGCCCAAGGCTGAGCCCGAAGAAGATCCCTGGGGCTTCTCCACCAAGAAGTCCAAGAAGAAGAAGGGCAAGGTCGTCGAGCCTGAGCCAGTTCCCGAGCCAGTTCCTGAGCCCGAACCCGAGCCGCCTGCTGAGGAGGAGGATGACTGGGGTCTGTCTTGGGGCTCCAAAACCAAGAAGAAGGCCAAGGCTACTGACAGCGAAGTTACCAAGGCAGAGCCTGAGCCTGCTCCTTCCAAGGGCTGGGGCTTCTCCAGCATTTGGGCGTCTGCAACCAAGAAGCTCAAGGAACCTGAGCCTGAACCTGAGCCCGAGCCAGAACCAGAGCCGGAGCCGGAGCCGGAGCCAGAGCCTGAGCCAGAGCCGGAACCTGAGCCAAAGAAGGTTGAGGACGATTTTGGCTGGGGTGTGACAACCAAGAAGAAGAAGAAGGGCAAGAAGGACGCCATAGTCGAGCCCGTCAAGGAAGAGCCCAAGCCTGAGCCTGAACCCGAGCCTGTCCCCGAACCCGAGCCGGAAAAGAAGGTTGAGGAGGATCCATGGGGCTTCGCAACCACCACTTCTAAGAAGGACAAGAAAAAGAAAAAAGGTGTCGCCGCCGCCGCCGTTGTTGTTGTCCCAGATCCTCCTGCTCCCGAGCCTGAGCCAGAACCCGTGCCGGAGCCAGAGCCCGAGAAGAAGCCCGAGGACGATCCCTGGGGTGCTTGGGGCACGACCACGAAGAAGTCCAAGAAGAAGGGCAAGAAGGATGCTGTCGTCGAGCCTGTCAAAGAACCCGAACCCGAACCCGAGCCCGAGCCTGAACCGGAGCCAGAACCTGTACCCGAACCGGAGCCGGAGAAGAAGGTTGAGGACGACCCTTGGGGCTTTTCAACTTCCAAGAAAGATAAGAAAAAGAAGAAGAATGCCCTTCTGGTTGAGCCCGAGCCCGAGCCCGTGCCCGAACCAGTCAAGGAAGAGCCGCCCAAGGCTGAGCCCGAAGCAGATGCATGGGGCTTCACTGTCTCCTCTAAGAAAGACAAGAAGAAGAAGGGCAAAGCGGCAGTTGTCGAGCCTGAACCTGAGCCTGAGCCAGTTCCTGAACCTGAGCCTGAACCCGAGCCGGTCCCTGAAAAGAAAGAGGAAGAGGACCCTTGGGGTTTCTCCACTTCAAAGAAGGACAAGAAAAAGAAGAAGAACGCCATCGTCTTTGAATCCGAGCCGGACCCAGAGCCAGTCAAGGAAGAGCCTGCCAAGGTCGAGCCTGAAGAGGATGCTTGGGGCTTCAGTCTTTCCAAGAAGGACAAGAAGAAGAAGAAGAATGCCATTGTCGAGCCTGAGCCTGAGCCAACCCCGGAGCCTGAACCCGAGCCCGAACCGGAAAAGAAGGAGGACGATGATCCATGGGGCTTCTCGACTTCCAAAAAGGACAAGAAGAAAAAGAAGGCTGAGGCTGCCGCTGCCAAGGACGACATTTTTGCCAACGTCGACGACACTTCAAACGACAAGCCTGCCGAAGACGACACCTGGGACACTTGGGGCACCACTACGAAGAAGGACAAGAAAAAGAAGAGCAAGGACGACGCTTCTACGAACGGTGACAATGCTTCTGTCAAGCCCGCCGACGATCCTCCTCCGGCTGCCGACGACGACTGGATGAACTGGGGCACGACGACCAAGAAATCCAAGAAGTCCAAGAAGGCCGACATCTGGGGAGAGCCTGAGAAGGCTGACGACCCCGCCCCCGAGAAGAAGGACGACGACGTTGACTTTTTCGACAGCCTGGGTTCTTCTGGAAAAGCAGACAAGAAGAAGAAGAAGAAGGACGAGGACAGCACCAAAGATATTTCCGCCGAGGAGCCGCCAGCCGAAGAAGAGAACAATGACTTCTGGGGCGGCTGGGGCTCATCTTCCAAGAAGAAGAAGTCTGGCAAGGAAGAGCCTGTCGTCGAGGAACCTGCCAAAGAACCGGAAGACGAATGGGGCATGACGACCAAAAAGAAGAAGAAGGGCAAGCTCACCAAGGCTGAGCCCGACCCACCGCCACGCGAGCCCACACCCCCACCTCCAGAGGAAGAGGCCCCGCCGGAAGAAGACAACGCTTGGGATGAGGTGCCCGTCAAGAAATCGAAGAAGGACAAGAAGAAGGAGGAGGAAGAGGAAAAGGAGAAAGAGAAGGAGAAGAAGAAGGAGCCAAAGTTGACCAAGAAGGAGCAGGAGAAGCTTGAAAAGGAGAAGAAGAAGGCTGAGAAAGAGAAGGCCAAGAAAGAAGCCCAGGAAGCAAAGGAGGCCGAAGAAGCTGCTGCTCGCGAAGCCGAAGAGGAAGCTGCTCGTGAGGCAGAAGAGGCAGCACAGCGCGAGGCTGAGGAGAAGGCGCGCATCGAGGCCGAAGAACAGGCTGCGCGTGAGGCTGAGGAGGCCAAGATCGCCGAGGAAGAGGAGAAGCGTGCGGCATTACAGTCTAAGAAGGATCGCGGCCGCAAGCTCACCAAGAAGGAGCAGCGCGAGCTCGACACACTCAACGAAAGCTTCGACAAGCGAGCCGAAGAAGCTGCAGAAAAGGCCGCTGCCAAGGAGGCAGAGGAGCAAGCGGCACGCGAGGCTGAAGAACAAGCCGAGCGCGAGCGGGAAGAAGCTGAAGCGGCCGACGCTGCCAAGAAGTCATCCAAGTCGAAATCCAAATCCAAGGACGCCGACAAAGAATCCAAGGACAAGGACAAGGACAAGAAGAAGAGCAGCAAGAAGGACAAGAAATCCAAGGGCAAGGGCGGCGATGACGAAGACGACCTGTTCAAGGATCTCGAAGACGACCTCATCAACCTCAGTCCCGAACAAGTTGAGGAGATCCTGGCTCCAAAGAACGAATCGTTCAGTTTCTGGGGCACAGCCAAGAAGATGACCCAAAGCAAGAGCTCACTGGGGCCTGAGGCGGCGGGTTCAAGCGCTAGCGCCAAAGCGGCAGCAGCCGACGCTACAGAAGCGGCCGCGGATGAGTCAGCGAAAGTTCTGGAATCCACAAAGGACGCTAAGAAGAGCAAGAGCTCCAAAAAGGATAAGGACAAGGGTGTCGTTGCGGAGGCGACCAAAGAAAAGGATAAGGACAAGGATCAGGACAGGGAGGTCGCGTCGTCGCCGCCTGCTGCCGCGCCTTCCTCCAAAGCCAAGAAGGTTGGCGGCAAGATTTCTGATCGCCTCAAGATTTTCGAATCCATCGCCGACGACAGCAGCAAAGATCATCCCATCGAAGTCGAACCAACTCCTCCGCCACCTCCTGCGCCAGAGAAAGAGAAGAAAAAGAAGCCTAAATCCAAGGAAAAGGAAATTGTCGTTGAAGAAGAGCCCGAACCGACTCCCCCACCGCCGCCCCCTGCGACAAAGAAGGGCACGTCGCGGTGGTCATTCACGTCGCCTCTCAGCTTCTCTGTCGAGGAAAATGACGGCGCCGACGACAGCGCAAACAAGCAAAGCCACGACGACGAACTTGTTGTAGACATGGCGCCTACCAAGAAGTCAAAGAAGGGCACCACCAGCAAGTCCAAGTCCAAGGCTGAAGCTGTCGCACCGCCACCTCCACCGGCTCCTCCCGCTCCGCCCGCTGTCCCCGAAGGCCCACCAACTCCACCGCCCGAGAGCAAGTCTGCTAAAAAGGAACGCGCCAAGATCAGTCGCGATGGTGGTTCGTCGTGGGGCATGTGGTCTGCATCAACACCGCAGCCATCCTCCTCTGGCAAGGTTCGCGACCGCGAAATGCGACAAAGCTCCACGTCCAAAAGGGAATCTAAGAGCAGCAGCAAGAGATCGTCTGGCGACAGAGAAGAGAAGGCGCCATCGTCTAAAGAGTCATCTGCATCCGACAAGGCTGATCGCTCTGTGAAGCCGGAGAAGAGCAGCAGCAGCAAGGAGACGCCTGCCAAGATGCTACGTCGCCAGAGCGTGTTCGCAAGCACGCCGCCACTGTCGCGCTCCACTTCGACGCGTGAAAAGAGACACAGCATCAGTGGCAAGTCGTCACGGCGCAACTCGGTTGACATGTCGCATGGCATCATTTCGCCGCCGCCCGAGCCTGCTGAGATGTCCTCCAAGGCGGCCAAGATTCTTGGTGTCGGCGTTGACGGTCCCAGTCCTGACAAAATGGAGCGTCGCAGATCAAAGGTACGTCAATCCTCAAACACAAACAAGCAAGACCAAAGAAAGAATCCCAAACTAACAACACGTCTTTTCTCACAGGCCCGCCGCCACGAAGAAGACGAAGTCATGACCGACAGTGCCAATTTCACTCCGACACCCCTCAAGCGCTCCAACTCTGCCTCTGTCAAACGGTCAGGATTTTCTGGCCTGTTTGGCATGATCGGATCCACCCCTGCTCCCGCCCCCGAGACGCCCGTCCCTCGCTCTGAGCCACGACCCAACGGAAGCCGTCGTCGGGAACGCGGCGTGACAACTGATGTGGAAGATGGTGGCAATGTGACGGACGCGGATCAAGAAGCGCGTCGCCAAGCGCGTCGTGCACGTCGCGCCGAACGGGAAGCTGCCGACCGTGCCGCTGATGAAACGCGCCGAGCAAAGGACGAGGAGCGTCGCGAACGCCGCCGCAGACACGAAGAGGCTGAAGAAGCTCGCAGACAAGAAGAGCGTGAGGCACGACGCGCCGAACGCCGCGCGCGGATGCGCGAAGACAGCGACCGTCGTGCTATGCAAGAACGCGAGGCTGCCGAACGTGCTGACCGCGAGCGTGCTGACTATGAACGCGCTGAACGCCGCCGTATTCGCAAGGAACGCGAACGCGCCGAGATGGAGCGCCAGGTCGAGGATGCCGATGCCGAAGCGCGTCGTGTTGCACGCCGTGAGCGTCGCAAGGCCGAAGCTGCTGCACAGGCCGCCCGGGAAAGCGAGCGCGAAGACGACGAGGCGCGCAGACGGCGTCGCAGCGAACGCCGCGTGTCTCGTGACATGGAAGGCAAGATGTCGCGCAGACAGTCCGACACGGAAGACTACCAGGTCTACTCACGTGGTGACCGTGAACGTCGCGAAAAGCGCAGCAGTGCAGCGAAGCCCAGCTGGCCGCACTCTGGCACTTCGTCCTGGGTCAAAGAGCACTCGGATGCCCTGCCACCGCCGCCTGAACAAGAGGCCGCGGCAGCTGCAGCTGCAGCCGCCGCCGCCGGCGATGGGAGCACGCCCGATGACGAGGCTGTTGCTCGCCGTGAGCGTCGAGAACGCCGCCGCACCAGCCAGCGCTACTACGATGGGGAAATGACAGCAGCGGAAGTCGAAGACGACCGCCGCCGCCGTGCCCGTCGTGAGGAGCGTGCCCGTGAACGCGACCAGGACAAGTACTATCGCGATCGCGAGCGTGGCGAGCGTGGCGAACGGCGTGAACGTGAACGTGGCGAGCGCGTCGATCGTCCCGGCCGTGGTGGTTCTGATGGCAGCGATGGCCGCAATGGCCAGCAAGACCCTGTCTTCATGGACACCACGCCGCGCAGCAGCTGGTGGCGCAAGATCACCGGCAATTAGGCTTCTTCTTCTCCCCTCCTCTCTTCTCTCTTCTCTTCACTTTCCTCCTCTTATGACCCTTCTCCGCTTACTTTCTTCACACTTCTTTTCTCCTCTTGTTTTATTACTGGGCCCCTATCTCTCCCCTCCCTCTTTGTTTTTCTGGCTCTGCAGCGATTTCTTGATTTATGTTTGGACAGCGTCTCATGTTTCTTACGATGGTTATCGTACAGCGAGCCTTTTGGATTTTGTAATGTTTGTATGAAAATTTTATGGTCAAGGGGCATCCTATGTGTGGGTTTGTTTTGGATATATCAGTTTGGTTTCGTTGTCTTTTTACCTTGTTGTTCGATATCAGCTTGTTTATAATAGTGGTTCTTCTAGTTGGAAATGGGGATGCCCTGTCATTTGGAATGGTTCCAGAATTCAGAATCTCCGCTGCATTTTATTCATGTTTGCCAGCTGCACCAACCCCTTCTATTCTGTCGTTTGCTTATTTGCATGCCCGCTATGTTTCATCCTTGTTATAGTTCTGCATCTGGCCATTCGCGTTCTCGCATCAACAGCCCTCTTATACCCCTTTGTTGTCAGCCTTACACACCCTTCCTGTCTTGCTTATTGCTGTCTCTTTTGTAACTTTAAAGTGTTTAAATACCAGCGAGGCGAGACGAGGTTGTCTTTGGAGAGGACTTTTGATCTAGTTTGCCACCATTTAGGAGTCATATGCCAAGCAAAACAATAATAATTTGATGAAAAACCTCAATATTTCAGTTTGGCGCCATTGTGACACAAAATAATCGTATAAATACAAACAGTTCGCTCACAACCATTTACGTTTTATTCTCGATTGTCGATGCGATGTTTGCCTTGGTTGGTGTTGGCAACTTCCCGTTTTGGCAAAGCTTAGTCATGGTGCTAAAGTGCATGCGTCGCCTGTTCCTTCCCTGGCGAGTTTGGTTCATAGCGACGTCATCATCCCCAGTCGACCTGGCCAGGCAGGTGCCAATCGCTAGCACCGACTGTCCGACATAAAAGCACCTGCCGGCTTTCCCCATTTGTCTTTTGACTATTTCCTTTGTTTTCCCAATTCCAATTCGAACCCATCTTCAAAGCACAACTTCATTCGCATCACGGCCACTTTACCATACTTTCAAACAACAACCAACCACCCAATCCATCACAATGCCTCTCGTCGTTCCTGGTGTGACTGCCGACAATCTCGGCGACGGCAAGACTCAGGAGTGGATGACGAAGCTCATGGGCAAGACTCTGACAGACGGTGCCTCGAGCGAGACGGTGAGCCTATTTTGGCGTTGAATATATGCTTTGTCAGTGCAAGGACACGGCTAACAACTGCAGGCATTCTCCAAGAAGGACCTTCCCGAGAACGCGCGGGTTATTCCCTACGGCCAGACGGTGACAAACGACCACGCTCCTGGACGCCTCAATGTGTCATTGAATGAGGACGGCACGGTGGCCAAGGTGCACCACGGTTAAGCAGAGACAAGATAGAGAAACACAGACTGTTAAGCCGACCAAGCGCATTTGTTGCTCTGGACGAAGAAGGGGGTCATTGTTCCTGAGCGAAGCATCGGTAGCTGGCAATTGCTTCTTGAATAGGAGCGAAATACCTCTACATATGTTGCGATAGAAATACCACAAGCCAGTTCATATACTTTAATATTACTCGCATTGGAACTGGAGTCAAAGTGCAACAAGTTGCCAGCCCATGTTGAAATCCACGTTAATATTCTGTGAAGCCCCTGTAATCGCTGTAATCGATCGTGCCCTATGCACATCATCGCACTTTTAGCGTGTTTCTGTAGGCGGCATGTCCACTCAAATGAATGGGGCGATTGAATTCGGCAGGGGTGGTCAGGCCAGAAGGCTGCTGTTTGCGGGTGGAGACGGCTTGGGGACCCCCTAACAAAACAACCCCGCGGCAATCGATAAAGGCTGTTTTTGGTGCAAGTGGGGGTGCTCTGATCTGGTGCTGTCCCGCAACCTGACGCGTGCCTCGTGCTCTCGATTTTTCAGTGGCGGGGCACGCCTCCAACATCGTCTGCTCTTGTCCTCGACTCGACTCTTTAGATCCTTCTACGCCCACCCCAAGCCGCCACAATGTTCAAAAAAGAGTATGTTTAATGACGAATCGACCCTCATATCTTCCACACCATACTAACAGAATCACTTGCAGCCTCCCGTCCGCACCGCGGCAAAAACTGAAGTCGTCCGTTCAACGGTCGCTCCGCCAGTCACTGCTCTCCAGCTATCCTCTCCTCACGCCCTACGCCGACGAAATCCTCCCCAAGAAGGCCTCGCTGCAGTCCATCAAGCTGCCCGACCGCGCGGTCCTCTACGTCCTCGAGTCCGAACCCCTCTTCTTCGAGTCTGGCAAGCCCGGCAGCGACATCCCCCTGCTGCCCCACCTCCGCCTCGTCCACCGTTTCCCCCAGGCGTTTCCCAGCATCCGTATAGATCGTGGCGCCATCCGCTATGTTCTCGGCGGCGCTACACTCATGGCCCCCGGCCTGACGAGCCCAGGCGGCCGGCTGCCGCAGCCGCACAACATCGAGCCGGAACAGGTCAGCGCAGACGGCCACTGGAGCCGGGAGCTCAGCAAGGGTGAGCCCGTGGTGATCATGGCCGAGGGCAAGGAGGAGGCGTGTGCTGTCGGTCTGCTGGTGGCAGACACCAAGGAGGTCAAGGACAAGGGCAAGGGCCCCGTGGTGGAAGACGCGCATTATCTGGGCGATGGCCTGTGGCGGCTACCTCTGGATTGAGAGAGATATTTAGGAAGATTTGTCCGTTGGTGTGCAAGCTGAAAGGGAGCGTCGTGGCGACAGGATAACAAAAAGCAGCTACATGTCACACAATCTGTATTTATGAATATACCAATCAAGCATCGAAAAAATGGCAGGGGCCGATGCCAAGTCGTGAACATTCACTGTATATTGAGCAACACACAACATGCTAATATGCTCGTATTTTATTACATTGATGTTTTAGAAACAGTTTGCACAGGAGAGAATTCATTTCTTCCCCGTGAGTAAGATGTGTTTGTGTGGTAGATGCCCCAGATTCAACGCCCGGTGATCAGTAGAATATTGAAAAGTACAGAATGAAATGAGATGGGAGACAGCAAACGTAAAACAAGGTCCGCCATGCGACCCCAGATGGTGTGAGGTCACAAAAATTCAAATGGCATAAATCAAAAGCAAAGATACAACTCCAGTGGTTATGTGTCAAAGAAACCCATCCCTTACACCACGACGAAAGTCTCCTGCCAGGCGGGGGCGCGGCTGAAGCCATCGCCCCAGAGGCCGACAATGGCCATGCCAAAGGCAAGACCGGTAGTCACCGTGCGCACGATCTGCCGCTTCAGGAACGACTCGACAGATGCGCGAACCTCTTCGCCATTGATACCGCCGTTGTTTCCGCCGGCACCACCGGAAGCAGCATCGGCATCGTCGCCAGCACCACCGTCGCTATGCGAGTCCGACACAGAGCCGCCCGAGACCGAGCCGGCCGTGGCCGAGCCCAGGACCTCGTAGCTTGCCTCCATGTGGGCATGCGAGGCAGAGGCCGACGTACCTGAGGCGGAGCGGCGAGGCGACGACGGCGCAAACGGATCCGACGACGAGCCCGACGAAGACGACGACGGCGAGAACAGGTACGGAGCCAGGGCGTCCGACGTAATGAAGCGGCCGCTGATCACGAGCAGCGATGTGTACAGCAGGTACGGGTGGCGCACATGGCGGGGCGACAGGAAGTAAGCGAGCAGGAAAGCAGAGCTAGAAACACCCGAGAGCGTGCGGAGCTGCGACGAGGCGGCGTCGCTCAGGCTGCGGAAGGCATTGGCGGCCGTGCGGGCAGACGGCAGCGTGAGGAGGGTCGGGACGGTGACGGTCGACAGGGAGTAGGAGAGGCCCTGGGATGTTAGCAAACCGCGGAAGGTGTGTCAAAGGATGACAAAGATGATGACGATGACGATGATTCACGCCTGTCGTGGATGTGCTGCTATCTTACCGTCAAAAGACCGAGGGACACCGTCCCGACAAACTTGAGGACGGTCACGCCGCGAAACGACATGCTGGGCAGTTTGTGTCTGTGTTTGCGCGAGGGCGCTGGAACTGGCAGGTTTATGACGCTGTTTTGTATCTTTTTTGTTTTGTTCGCGGTCGTCTTTCCGACGTTCGATTTGGGCTTCGAATCTCCCTTTCTGCTGTCAAGCCTTGGGGTGGGTCGACAAGTTGATAAGGAAGTGGAGAAGCAGGGGGGGTGGAAAAGAGAGAGAGACAGGAACACTTGAGCGTTGACAAAAGAAAATGTATGGATGGAAAACGAGAAACGAATGGAATCGTTTGACAGAAAAGAAGAGAGAGTTTCCGTCGTGCACGATGGCGAAATGGATGCAGCAAAAAGACCATGGAATAGGCAGGAAACGGGAAAGAGCTGGGCCCAGGCCAGGCCCATGGTCATCACTACACACCCTCTTCCCTTTGACCTCCTCTCTCGTTCCTTCCTTTCAGGTGACGCGGGGGAGACGGACAGCCGGCGATAGAGCCCAATTGCGCCAGCCAGTCCAATCCCAGCTTTAAGGCAAGAACAGGCCCCACGCTGACGCCACCCCTCTTTTGCCGCCTTCCTCACTCACTACATGTACTATTGCAGTGTCTCCCTGTGGCAGGTCAACCGATGAAGTCACAGGGCTTGCTGCACCTGCCGTTCCAGAGCACTAAAGCGACGCTTATTTTATTCAATAGAGCGGGGCACGACCACGCTCATTGAAGTCCCTGGGCGCCATCTACCTTTTGGTGCGTAGGTTATTATCAAAATAGGTTAAGTAAGCAAACCAGGTCACGTTTTTTTAGTCATAGCCGACTTACACGAAGTCGAACTTCATCTGAATGTACCAACAAAAAAGTGTACCTTTGAATCATTTTGATATCTTCCTAGGAAATCGCTTTTAATTCCCAAAAATGATTCTAGAGTTGAGAAGACGCAGAATATATCGTGGGCCATACTTTTCTGCTAATTATGCAACGATGTGAAGGGAATAACATGTTTTTTCGTCAGTTTGTTTATGTCATAATATACTTGATATCAAACCAGACCTAAGGTTTTTGAATTTGGGCAAGAGAAATTTCTAAAAGATTCCGAGAAGAAACAAAAACACACACGCAAAAGTAAGAATAAAAGAGCCTAGATATAAGCCGAACGGAGGGATAGGCCACATGACCATGTACCGACATAGAAACAGGTGAAAATGTCATACAATACTAAGCTTAGTCTGGGCCCGGCCTTTTCACGATCCCTTCGATTACTCTTCACTTGCTCCTCACTTTCCATTCACCATGCGATGTTTTCAAGGCCTGACATATTGTCCACGCTTGTGAATGCTCTTATGGAAGTTATTGGACTAGCTATTATGCAAAAGATATTCGGGCTGCTTCTCTATGCTTAAGGCTCGGAATGCTATTCGATGTGAGCATCTTAGTGTCCCTCTAAGAAAAGACACGATACATGATAAATGACACACCGTAATGTACTTGTGCGTATTGTTTTGACCTCCAAATACAAAGGGAGAATATACTCAGTCATGCCAGAGGTGTTAAAAGAATAACTAGTAAGGAAATAATTTTCTTTCCTTCATATCATAAATACTCTACCCTCTACCCTCTGGCCTAATCTTCAATCTTTCTTCTTCCTCTCTTTTGTCTCTCTCTTTCCAGCTTATCTTCATGTTCTTTCCAACGCCTTCCCACCATTTCCCAGCCTCTTTTCGACCAAAACACTCCCTGCAAATTCAGTTTTGATTCCAAGCCAACAACACTCTTGTTATCTCCTTTGCTACTTTCGATATATCTTTCCACCAAGGTACCTTTCAGAGACAGCATACCGGTAACACAACATGGCTCAAGACTCAACGCCGCCTAACGGGGCGACAGCCCAAAACGGGACTGCAAATAGCTCTGTTCCAGCTCCCATTATCTCTATCGTCACCGGGCGCCAGCTACCACCTGTGCCGCCGTGCGAGCCTTTGAACTTGGCCACGGCCCCTGCACCAAAAGGCCGAGCATTCGAAAAATATGTGCGCAAGCAACTGCACTTTAAAAAATACCCACAGCAGGCCGATAAGGTCGCCGAGTCGATCCGACTCACGCGGAAACTCCACAAGATGCACCCGAGGAGCTTCATCTCGATCTACCACTATATCCGCAAGTTCTACCAGCTCACAGTCGACCTGGACCACATGGGCTTTCCCCTTGCCACTCGATTCAAGCGCGACCTGCTCGTAACAAAGCTGGCCTCCATTGGACGCGCAAGCCAAGATGCCCGGAAAAGGGAGTTTGGAAAATTGGTGAACGACGGCATGGTTTACCACTACAGACTTTTTCAGTATATGAGACAGCAAAAGCAAATGCGGATGTTGGCACAGCAAAGCTCAAGCCGCCATGCACCACCAGAGCAGACGGCACCAGAGCAGACAACGCCAGAGCAAACATCACAGGAACAGAGGCCCTTGAGGCATACTCTGGAGGTGCGGCTCTTGAACGAGCCTGCGGTTAGGGCGCAGAATGTGTAGAGACAACGTGCCCCACAGAGGAATATCATATGCAGAGGTTCTCAGTCAAGCGTATTGAGCCTCGATCTTGTCTAAGATTTGGTCTTCTGTCCTTTCTCTAGATGCGTGAGTTACTGGACTTTAAAGACTGGCTTTACAGCAACAGCATGTATTGGTTGCATTCCGCCTTCTAGGAAACATATATCCAATGTCATGGCTCTGTTACGGAGTTACACGATGGAGTTGGACATGGTGTTTCTTCTTATTCATACGCCCGTTTTAGTCTGAGCTTTGACCGCTTGTTTCGTGTTTGAGGACCTAACGAATCATTCATCAAAGGCAGCCATTAATAGTTCCTTTGTTTATTTTGTTCATATTTCGGAGCGTTGACTAGAGTGCCATTCAGGTCGATCTTAACAGCCTCTTTTGCTCGTTTTACCGTGACACTAGATGATGAGCGGAGATTGTCGTCAGACGAATCATACGTGAAGCGTCACAGCCAACTACTGTAAATGATCAAAGTACAACGACCCCAAACTATAATACAACACATGCCCACATATACAAGACGGATAATATCTACTCGGCATCGTCCCACACCTTGGACTCCTCGCAGAACGCGACCACCTTGTCAAAGAGGCGGCCATCACGAACAGCCACGTAGATCTCGCTAGCAAGTGTGCCGAGTGTCCGCGTTCTGTCCAAGTCCTTGCCGCCTTTAGCGGCACCGTTAACGTAACCGTTTGCGTGGCCGTTAGCAGCAGCTTGTTTCTCGGCCACCAAAGTCGGATGGTCGTCGATGCCGCGGTGAAAGGGGATGTTGAGCTCAAGACGCACATACTCGTAGACAACACGCGATGCAGGGCTGAGGTAGGTGCTGGCGCGAGCGGGCTCACGATAGAAGCGCTCCCGGGTCTCGGCGTAAAGGTCGGCAAAAATCGACGAGACAGAGTTCTGAAAGTCGACCAGTTTGGAAAGGTCAGAGAAAGCGGAGGGAAACGAAGCAAAACCATCAACAACCACACCCAGAGTATCACGTGCAGTCGTCCTGCCGCGCTCCTTCAGATCAAGATGCGCCAGCTCATCCCAGCGGTTGAGGATCTGAGGTACCACACTCTCGACCATAGTTGACAACTGGGCTGGATCGTGCGGCATCGAAACAAACTGAGCCTCGATGGTCTTGGCCAACTGCATGCTGGCAACCTTGCGGAACTCGTGCTGGATGCAGCGCAGGTCTAGGGCCTGGCACAAAACGTAGACGTAGGTGGCCACCATGAGACCAAGCACTTCGCCGGCTTCGAGAGCATACCGAGCAGCCACTAGCGCCATCGAGTTGACCGACTGGTTGGCCATTTCGGCCACCTGAACATGGCTACTCACGGGGCGTGCAAGGTAGGCCAGCTCGGCTTGGTAGGCGGCCATGTTGACGTCGAACCCTTTGCAGAGAAATGATGTGCTGGGATTGTCCGGACTCAAGTTGGGCGGCAGACCACGGTTGCGGGCGTTGTCAATGAGCTCGGCGCTTTGGGCGTACAGCAGACGGCCAAGATTTTGTAGGGCTGTGAGCGTCTTCTCCATGGCAGATGTGACAGCCATGGCCTGGAAGTTGCCGCCATGGTGGACAGCACCGCTAGACGAGTCACCGTCGGATCCAGCATCGACTAGCGGGTTGTCCGTGGTCGCGTTAAGCTCCGTCGTAACTTGTAGGGTGGCGAGAGACAAATCCTCGAGTTGAGGGCCGATCCACTGTGGTGCAGTACGGAGCGCATATCGATCCTGGGCCAGGCCGGCACGGGCAGGCTCCGTCTTGCCAGGAGACAGTACCGAGCCCTGCAAGAATCTGCGTATTGTAGCCGCCGCTTCACCTTGTCCACGATGCGGGCGTACGCTGGAGATGAATGGATCATAGTTGTTGGCCGTGCCGGATAAGGCCTCGGTGCCCATAGCTGTCAAAAGCTGTGTCCAGACTGCCAGCTGGTTGGCCGTGTGAACTGCCAGTGATGCAGCCGCAGCACTGGGAGCCGTGCCGTTGGTGATTCCAAGACCTTCTTTGGCGTGAAGACGAATAGGGGCAAGGTTGGCGGCATGAAGCGCCTTGTCAGCAGGGAGATAAACCGGCGGGCTAGCCGGAAGCTTGCCAGCCTCATCACCTTGGACTTCCTGGGAATCCTTCGCCTGGCATCGCACAAATATACCCGGGTTTCCCTCTAGAATGCCAGCCACATATGATAAAGGTGACAGATCACCCGACGCCGAGATACTGCCGCGAAGAGGCACGACAGGCGTCATGCTGGCCGTCAGCAGTTGCAGCAGAGCCTCGACGACCTCCATGCGCACGGCTGAGTGGCCACGAGCCAGCGAATTGCTCCGAACGAGCATCATAGCACGAACAATCGCTGGAGGCAGAGCATGGCTGCGGAGAAGAAGATCGACGTCAGCAGCTCCCGTGCTGGGAGCTGTGGATGTGGCCTGGCCCTTGTCTGATGGCACCAGGATACCGACGTTGAGGTGCTGCACAAGGGCCGACTGCAGCCTATGAAAGTCTTGCGTGCGCGTATCGGCACTGCCACCAAATCCGGTGTTAACGCCATAGATGACTTGGCCGGCTGCGAGTCTGGACGCAAGAAAGTCGACGCTGGCAGCCATGCGGCCACGGACGCCTTGATCGTCAGACAACTGGGCTGAAATGCCGTGTCTAGGGAAAGAAAAGTTAGTTGTTGGGTCAATCCAAAATCGATGGGAAAGGGCCAAGGTTAAGCTCACAGTGAAACTGCCACAACGTCGGCAATCGTCAAGTCGCCACCCGTCACGGAGACAGCCTTGCCCCAGGTCCTCGCAGCACGGACATCGGCCCACTCGCGGCAGACCGACTGCAGATGGGAAGTGCTGTAGGCCGCCATGATGGGGCAAATTGTGGGATTGTGGGAAGATGAAGTGCAAACAAATGGTCTAATTAACGGCCCCTGGATTTGGTTGAAGTTGCTGAAAATTTCGACCCGGAAAGGCTGGTGGTGTCTCAGTCAGGCCATAGGTGACCCGACAAATCCAGCCAGGAAGCCAGATGGCGAGGGCAAGCTGATATATCAACAGAAAGGGTGCGCGGATTGTGAGAATGACAAAAAAAAAGGACAAGAGTATGGGTAACGAGATTTTTCTGGGAGACAAATACAGACGGGGATTCAACGGCCCTTGACGGAGGTTGCGGTCTGTCCTACACAGGCCAAGTTTAATGGAAATGGGCGGACTTGTTCTCGGTGTGTGTTGATGGTCGCAAGTTCAAGTCCTCAAGTTTGTAACACGGTTTTGTTTCTTAATTCTCTTGCTTTCGTTCCTTTCCTTTTTCCTTTCTTTCACCCTTTTGGTCCTTCCATTCTTGCCGGAGAGGTGTCTCATCCCTGAGTCGAGCTTTCCGCACCATCCCGATCAATATGTTCTTGCTCTCTTTCGCTCTTTCCTTTTTGCAAATTTTCTTATTTTTTGAACCTCGTTTCTCTCCGGTTCCTTCCTTCTTACTCTTTTCAACAAAATGTGGGTCCACAAACGCGCAGGAACAGACTGCACTTGACGCACTGCTGCCGCACCGCGCTGGACCGTAGCTTCCTTTTCCATCTCTCTGTTCGTTGCACCTACTCTAATTTTCGTTTTTCTCAACCTCACCTCCTCACCTAATTCTTCACCTTCGCCCCTTCCGTCTGGACTCGTAGCAAGTGGCCCCGCGACGATGTGATATCACTCACCTTCTCCTTTCCCCCCTTTTGCATTCTCTTGCCAACTACACAACAGCTTCACTCCACAGCAATCCTAAATTCTGCCTTCTCTGACGTACAAAGTTGATCTTCTGCCAAGATGTCATCAATTACAGATCTACTCTGGACGCGTGAGTCTTGAAAGTATTTTTTTTCTCAACCTCTCACTTTCTGCTTCCTCCCGCGCTCAAGTGTTTTTTCCTGATTTGTCGGAATGTCGAAACGTCGATTTGTCGACTTATTTTGACGCCCCCTTTTCAGATCCCGATCATCGAAGCCCGGCCCGTGAAACATTACGCGGAGTCCCATGATGTATCTTATCCTGGTACATCCCAACTCTTTTTGGCCAATCTTCTCCGAAAAGTTACCATTTATGTCCCTTTTGAGCACTGCCAACTCTCTATACCACGGTTTCACTCTTTCTCGCCGAGGTGGCCTCCGGAACGTCATCCCTTGATACCACATCTCCAATACCAACACGGCATCGCCGTGTGGTGCCTGCCGAAATGTGCACAAATTGGGACCCTCGATAGGGAGACGGTGCACAACAGCCAATGCTGGCAATCGCAACTGAATGACGGAAACAACCTCGCTGCATCCGCTATGCGGCATCCTGTCGTCCGTTTTTCTATTTCCCTATACCACCAGAGGCACCACCGCAGACGCCCAGATCCGTGTTCCAGACCACAGCATGAGTCCGGCATCCCGGACTCTATTTCGACGACGTGAGATATTGTGCACGCTTGTTACATACTGCCCTTGTGTGGTGTGTATCACGAGGTTCTGGACCGCATCGTCCTATGCCCAATAGGCGAGGAGGTCCCTACACTGTTCCTAAGCAGAGCAGGTATCATCGTCACATGGCCATCATGCCGAGCAGAGTCATCATGACGGCAAAGGGGGCTAAGGTCTTTGATCTCGGTCTATGCCCATCTTCAACCAGTCAACAAGCCTGACCCCCCTCCCCAATCGAGGTTGCTATAAAGCACGCTTTCGGTATATTTCTCGCTTCTCGTGGCACCCTTCATACCACTTGCACCCCTCTCGTGTGGCATTGAGGTGAATTCTAGTACTCTTCTGTCAGTCTATCTGTGCAACATATGAGGTGATTCAGGGAGGATTGGCTTCTCTATGCCGTCTCGGTCATTATCCCACTGATCTAGAATCACCCTGTCAACCATAGCTCATGTTTGGCCTTGTCTTGTTGTTCTCTCAATTCGTCTGTTTCTCTCGTTTTCCCAATCAGGCAACCGGCCTGTCGTCTCCTCTTCGTGATGAGGACGACAACATTACGAGACAACTGGGCAGCGAGACGATCAGACGATAAGACACCAAGACAACAGCGGGAGGGCCGGGCTACCACGGTTTGTGCCACGTGGGCAGAGACACAGCTCATGGTTCACAACGTCGTGATTTACGATCCATGGCAGGGTGCAATGAGCCTTTTTTTTTTGGTGTCGCCGCCGCCGTCGATTTTAGGAATCAGCCGTACAACGTGATCGTCCGACTGTCCGACTGTCTTTGTGTGGGCAATGTCTTGTATTGTGGTCCCCTTTGTTTTCCTTTACCCTCTTTATGTCTCTCTGCGTCTTCTATTCTGCTTCTTTCTGTTTCGTCTTATTCTCCTGTGTCCCTCCTCTTGACCTGTGTTGAAATTGCCGAGCCCATTTACATTGTTTAAAACAAGCGTTCTTTTGGGCACAAGGTGGCAGACCCTCTGAACCAAGACATGTTTATTCCGAGGACGGCATCGGGCGTCTTATTTGGTGTATGGTTCGCGCATCTGAGACAGACGGTTCGAAAAGCTGCACAGGTCAGGAAGGAAAGGTAGATAAAGACGCCAAAGTCGGGCCATCTGGATGGGTCAAGCACGCACTAGGAAGTTTCTGTGCGTCTCACGACTGCTTTGCACAGAACAAGGCTTTTGTTCCTGTACTTCTATGTTCCCATGATATTGGCCCTATGGGAGAGGGGAGCATTTGTTGTGCGTTTGGTTTGTCTTTCTTTCTCTGGTACCGAGCCGGCTGTTTGTGTGTTTGCTTCTTTGGCTGGGGCCCATGTCTCTCGAGGCGAGATGTGACATGTTGGTTCCAATCCGTCTGCTGGTAGCCGCAATGTGTCGCCGTTGTAGATAACAAAAAGAAAAAAGAAAATAAAGGCGGCGTTGGCAAGTGCCAAAGAAAGAGATACTGAAAGTGGGCACAAGATTTCCCCCGCAGACATCCATGATGCTTGCCACAACTAGAGCTGGATTCGCAAAGTGATCGACACGACGAGATTCCCTGAGCACACCGTATGCTTTACATAGTTCCCCAAACAAATGGTCACCCTGGGCCCCTTGTTTTGGCTTGCCGTGCCTCCTGACTATGGACCAGTCGAATTTCTGGCATAGAGTCTCACGCATCAAAATTTTGTGACGAGGTAAACCAAACAGCGACAGGCCGCCGTTGCATGTTAGTGTCTGTGGGTGACCAACGGTAACCGGGTTTCTTTCGCCATCGCCTGTTTCTCTACTTTGTTATTTTCTCCTGCACTTTCCCTTGCCTTCTCTACCTGTCTTTGTTTGCATCCGTGCGGCGCGGCAGCATGATGCAGTCCAGACAGTTACGAGTAAGCCGCAGCGTTGCAGCCCGTCGTTTGCCTCTTTACGCCTTCACACCCTTCACATATCACATTTGAAAGTAGAAACCGTACTTTGCCATTGCTTCCTTTTTCTCTGCTCTTCTTCTTTTCCCAGTCTTTTCTGCCATGTTTCCAACTTTTCCATATCGAGTCCAGTCCAGAGATTACACGTGCAATGGTGGGACAGTTTGTTTGTACGAGCACGATACATCATATTTGCTTCCTTCTTTCTGTACTTTTCTTTCGATATTCCCAGTTTCTCGTTGATATTATTGCCCTCCTATGTTTCTGTCTCGCAGTCTGACGGTCCGTCATTTTCGGATCTAGACCTGCATATCGTCCAGCGTTGCATTCCGAGACATGCAGCCACACTCTCGTGGTTGTCCCTTGCGTTTGTCTTTGCCTTCTCTTTTCTCCATCATTTTCTCAGTATTACGGAGTAATTACACTGCACCTTGTCGTCTTGCACTGAATCTCGTCTTCCCATTTTTCCATTTCACTGTGGTACAGCCCACCAATGATGTTCTGCCCGCGCCGCTATGGGCACGGGAGATGGGTGGACCCTAATGTGATCTCGGGGGAACCAAACGGGTCCAAAGAGGACTTGGGGACTTGGGAGTGGAGAGCTTTCCGCTCCTCGCGCAAGGGGAACAAGCCAAAAAGATCGCCACAGCGAACTGGGTAGCAGAAAAAGACCTCAAGAGCGAGACATGAAGACGATAGCGACTGAAGCGAGACAGAGAATAAGACAGAAAATAAAGAGACTGAGGAAAGAATAACCAGGACAGAACCTCTTTGAAAGCCTTAAAGTACGGGCTCAGGGCCTTTTCTGACCCATTGACGGTCTCCTTGCATATCAGCTCTTGCAGAGGACTTCTGCAGGGCAAACGGATTGTCCGGTATTCGACGTCGATTTTTGCTCCAGCCTCGGTCTCCCTTCAGAGCTGTCTCTCTCTGTGTGTGCCTCTCTCTCTTTTTGTTTGCCACCCTCAGACGTCGCTTTGACCGTTATTTTTGGGTTTCCAATTCAACCTCACCTTTCGGCGTATTACTCGAGAGCAAAAAGTACATACAGGTACGGAGTATTGCCTGCATCACAAGGATGCATTGTGATGGTCTGTAGGGATTGTGTAAAGTGTGACAGGGGTGCAAAAGGGCTCTTGAAAGTCACAACACACCAGACTTGAGTGGCCACAGCAATAGATGACCACATAATGCCCAACAGTGTGGGAATCTTCCGTGGTTTTAATTGACTGTAAGCTGTCCGATCCCCTCTTGTGTTTTTGTGTGGTTCTTTTTGTCGTCTATCTTGAGAGTCCTGTACCTTTTGTAATGAATTTTAGTCCCCTCTGATTGCCTGGACGAAAAAAGGAAATGTCGTTGGCTATTTTATGACCAGTCAGTTTGATTTTCCCAGTTTCTTCTTGGAGGGGTATCAATCCCCCAACATGCTTTTTAATCGGCTGTCTTCCGTTCTTCCCATTCCTGTGTCCCGTTTCCCATGAACTGCACCTCCACAACCGCAGCGTTGCATCCTTCCGCCGGCTGGCAAAAGAAAGAAACCCACGCGAAGAACACATAAAAAAGCAAGCAATTGAGAAATGAGCAGCCCCGAAATCCAGACTTCTCCAGAGTCCTCCATAAAATCACATTAATAACATACTGCGCGAGAAAAAGAAAGCAATAAAACACGGCCATTGCTCTATTGGCGGGGAGTACCGCCATCGTGTCTTTCCCTGTGACGAGCTTCTTAATTGGAGGGCGAAAAAGGAAAGGAAGGGAAAGAAAAGAAAAGAAACAGGCACAATGGACAAAAAAGACAACACAACACGCCTTCATCCCTTCATATATTTGCTCGGATTTTTGTTCGTGCAGCACATGAGCACGCCCTCTTCGCGGACAATCGACCCGAACCAGTTATCGCCCATCGCTGGAACCAGGGCGTCATTGCATATGTGAGTGTGTGTGGAACTGTGCCCGACAGCACGCATTTGTTGCGTTTGTGAACCCTGTTCACCTTGTTTGCCTGCAACGCCGTTTGACTTTCTTTTTCTTTTTCTCCTGTTGTTGTTGTCCAAGGGGATCTGGACCCCTCGCTCTTGTTCTCCTCGAGTCTGCGACTCTGCAACTCTCCGAGTATTTTGTGTCATTCTCACACTTCCCCTATGCCTCAAACACTTTTGCCCTTGCAATCCCCGCAAAAAAATCCTCGCTCTGGCAGCGATTGGCAAGAGTAGTTCTATGACGAAACATATGTCGAAGCTGCTGCTGCGATTTCCCGCAAGGATAGACATGGATAGGACTGGAGACGATGATTCGGGAAGCTGCATGTTCTCTTTCTCTTTCTTTTTTTTTTTTTTTGATATGTTCGTCATTAACCGTCATTGTATCAACTCTCGATGTACGACATTCCTTCGTCTTACTTGACCCACTGCGCCGCCATTTCAGAATGTCTCAGACGGCCAACCGGTTGGCTTTGCCGTTGTTGGGACGGCGTTGTATACTTTGTGCGCTATCGTTAGGCATTGAGGAGAAAAGAGAGCGGGTGTGGAGAAGTTGGAGGGGGGAAAGCAAGAAATCATGACCGAGAACTTCAAAAAAAGCATTATGTTGTGTGAGGAGAAAACATGGAAAATGAGAATGTGAGACAAGACATGGGAAAGAAACCAGGTGAACAGCGGAAACCCTCAAAATCGCAAGAAAAGCAATGGTAAAATGCAATCCTATAGTGCAAAATATCATGATCAGGAAACAGACCCAGAACTACTCCAAAAAGCAACCAAATGCTGCTAAATGCCACTAAAAAGTAAACAAAAAACGATATATTCTAGACATGTGTTTGCGGAATGGTGCCCGGGTGGACTAAGCGAGCATTGATGTGATTCGTGTTGCTGTCGTTTGACAGACGAACATACGAGCAGACAGAAGGGAAGATGATAGAACAGGCGAGAACAAACAGGTGACGAGAAGAATGCCATTCTGTGGCCGTCGATCTTGTCTGATTTTTGCTCCCTTTTTCGTCTTGCACAGCCCACATTGTCGCTCTCCCGCGATTGTCCACGATCCGGAGGGCGAGCACATGGCAAATCCACTGCCCACGCTGATCAATGAGGGATATCCTTGCCAAGTTGAGCGTCTCTTCCAGTAAAAATTCAATTATTTAATTATTTGTTTTATTGGCAGATTTTTCAATCTACCACCAACGGTCGTCTTACAGCCGCATATTTTTCTTTTCTTTTCTTTCTCTTGTGTCCTCTTCGGCTGCACTTGTCATCCTTCGTCTTCTTTCCCCTTTTCGTTTTTGGTGCTCCCGTCCCTCTTCCTCCTTTGTCCTCTGTCCTTCTTGTTTCTGCTCGGGGTCCCCTCCAAGTCCCCCAAGACTGTCAAGTCTCCTAAACTTCAGCTCGCGTCTCCGCCCCTTTTGGTATTTCTTTCCCCCTTGCCCCGTCACGGCTAGTCTAGGCGACGGGCCTGGGCATTGGCACTATTTACTACTTTGTCTATTGGCGTTAACGCCCAAAGGGGGTTTGTGGACGCCGAACGCCGTGGCAGCGCGTGGCCACGCCAGGCACGCCCTTTTTAGAGCATCTTTTTAGTTCATTTGAGACACTGAGGAAAGGGAGAAGAAAAAGGAGAGAAAACAATGGTAGGAAACGTGGACATTCTTCGGCAAAGAAGCAAAGTTGAAAACATAAAAATGAGTCTTGACGGAGCGCTTCAGGCACAGCACGGATTTTTCCGATGTCAGTTGCAGGCTGCCCATCTGGTTTCTGGTAGCATCATCGTTTTCTGGGCGGATTTTGGCTTCATTTTCCAAAATGCTCCACGGCGAGCGGAACCCACGGCGCTCCAAAAAGCGTCTAGCATCATTTTCTAAAAGGCGTACTCCCGTATTTTGTTCCCAGTCTGTCATAGAGAGCTGAAGCTTTCCTTTTCTTTCTGTCACGAGGGATGTAGTTCCTTTTCCGTCGTAATCCCCTGGTCTTTCCCCACGTGTATTTGTGCGTCATTGTATGTCGTATTTGCACTTGTACCGGAGATATAAAAGTAGTTTGTAATGCTCTAGGGCAAGGCCAGACAGAGGTCCAGGAACACAACGTGAACAATAAACTCGGAGGCAATCTGGTATAACGCGAGCTTCTGGTTTTACGGATGCATTATTATGGGTGCTTGTTCGTATCGCAGGGATATCATAGCTGGAAAGGTACTTTATACGCCGTCCGGCCTCTCTCATCATTTTATGAACAAATAAGAACAAGCAGATCGGAGCACAATGAACCCCAATAGATCATGATGGAGTCTGCCCCAAGATATGACGTTGGAGTCGCATCCTCGATGGAGTCAAACGACAAGAACCAAAGTCAATATTTTGTGCGTCTTGCGTTCGTTCGGACGACTCCATACGGTCGTCTTCCTCTGCAGATTTTGTTGTTGTTGTTGTTGTTGTTGTTCTGTCTGATTATCTCGATTGTCTCGATCGCCCCCTCTGTCCACCAAAGTAATCCTGCCACCGTGCCTCTCGGCAGGCGGCTATTGCACCGTTTTATCCACAACGATCACCACCTTTGCAACCACCAGGACTGCGCTTCGCCTAAACCTGTTTCGAAGCAAGACACCGTACTCCGTAAACAAGAATGCTTTTCTATGTGATTTCAATGTTTTTCTTTCTTTCTTGCTTCTTCTTGTGGTGATGACATAATGCCACTATCCCCAGGGTAGCATTGCGGCTGCGGCTGCGGCCTGCTGTGTCTACGGTAAACTTTCCGGCCTTTTGCCAACGTATTGCGACCACTGATATATTCTCAGCTTTGATCAGGAACCATCTATGCACGATATTGAAAGCTGGGCTATCTGGTATATTTTCGCAAGATGAATAACGAAATTTGTTTGACAACATTTTCCAACTCATTCTGCTTTCTTCTCAATTTTCTACCTACCTTGTGATGGGGAGTGCTCTTTCACGACCCCTGTTGCTTGTTTCTCTACAAAAGTCCCAGTGTGGACCACTCACCAATAACTGGTTACTTGCGCAACTTGTTCTAACAGTCGTCTCTCTGCATCCACTCGACACCCAACTCTGTCTTTGTTAGTCCTTGCAACTCGTATTTTGTCTTGGAATATTCATCTGGAGATTCTTTCGCTGTCTTGATCCTTTGCCCAGTCTCTCCATCAAGGATCCTCAGTTTAAGCGGCTCCTGTTGAGATTTGGTCTTTCAAGGCCCCTTTGGGACGATATCCCAGAAAATCCTTCAAATCCTTCTCAATAGACACACACCGTTGCGTACTTTTGATTGGCTGCTGTTGTCGACCTGGGTGAATTTGGTGTATTTTGCGTGCAGGTACGAAGCAGTTGACGCGTGCTCTGCTTCAAGGCCCTGTCGTTGGCCCCTCGAAGGATTCCTGTAGTATTTGGTTTCTTTTAGGATGGATCCTCGATCGATCTCAACTAGGGAGGCGGATCCATTAGGGTGGAAACAATAAAGCTGAAAAGCTGACAAGAAAAGGACGAGATCTAGAGCAGGTCTGCTATGACGACGACTGCCTGCTTTTGATATTTAATGTCCTCTTTCCTCCTCGCTCATCTCGTTTTCAAGCCCATAAACGAAAAGTAACGGTTCCGGTGGACGGAATGCGGAACCATCCATGTCCCTGGCACTGCTTGTGTGCCTGCTTGGCCATGCGTTTGCCATGCTTTTCTCTCGTGGCGTAACTTGTCATGCCTCGTGTGCTGTGCTGTAAAAATTACACAGCATTCCTTTTGTCCTCTTTACGATGTAGGATACGGAGTACATGACTTCTCCTTTCCCCTTCCCGTCCACACTCCGGCGAGACATTCCAGAAGCATGATAGAGCCCTATGCAGGTGGACGATAGGAGAAGCGTTCTCCATTTCTCCTATTTCTTGTCCTTTTCCTGCACCATAGCCTTTTCTTTCTTTCTGCCATTTGAAAGGGACCAGACACTAAGATGCAGAGAAGCCAAAAAGAAGGTCAAAGCGGCTCGTTGGCGTTGGCGTTGGCGTTGGCGTTGGTGTTGGTGAACGGAGCATCGGTTGGCAGAGGATCTATTGATTTTGGTTGCTTTTATTTTATTTGGGCGAATTCAAATAGCGTATTCGTCTTTTATGTTGTACTTTTGTCAAAAAATACTTGAACACACCGGCCACAAGCTTGTCTTTTGTACTCTGTGAGTCCCTCCGTACGGAGCACAACAGAAGCTGGGCCCTGGTCGGGGTATCTATCTGAAAACACACTGCAAACAGATTTCACATGGCCCACGATATCTTGCTTGAAGTTGGCCTATAATGACTAAAACATGCTGTGCAATGCTCTCAAAGGACAGGCTGATGGGAAACTGCAGGTCGGGACAACGATAGAGGGTTTGTGTAGCATGAAAATGAGAAAGAGAAATGAACAACAATTGTACATAGTTCTGAGAATATTCACCGATAACATTATAAATAAAAGAGCATGCAAGATACCGAGGATTTCCCAGACATACGGAATACTCTTTTCTCTTTACTCTTTACTCTCTATTCTCTACTTGCAAACAGATACCTCGCTGCCAGCACCCTCTTGGCTTCGTGCATGCAACGGTGTCTGGTCTATGCCGTAGTCTCGCCGCCTCCGAATGGGCATTTTTCGAGCTTGTCGAGCTTGTGTCGATAGATTCGAGCCCCTTTTACAGCGCTTCTCCTGTGTTAGTTTACAAAGCCACAACGCCAACAACCAACAAGCACTTCAGTTCAGCCTTTGGGACAGCCTTTTGCGCCTCTTTTGGGGAATGGAGGAGGATCTAGCATGAGCAGTAGACGGCTTGGCGTCCTTTTGACGAGCACATAAAGGAAAAGAAAAGGAGAAAAAAAAGCCACACAAGAAAACGGCCAAACGAGCACATATTGGCTCAACTGCGATTTCTCGATTTCTTGGCTAGCAACGGCTTTTCTTTCAAGCCCAGCAAAGAGCCAGCCACGAAATGGGCCTCGTCTCGGCACGCCAATGTAGCACGCCGCGTCTGGACAATTTTATGGAAACTTTCCGGTACAGAAACTCCCGCAAAGCTGGAGTGGCGCCGACTCCCCATGTCTTCTGTCTTATTTCGTCTTTCCTACTCCGTATTCCCCTCTGTCACGATAGTCTGTATTCCTTCGGCGGCACCTTGGGCGACCGTCCTTCCCTCTCTCTCTCCTCGAATCTCACATTTTATTGTCCAGTGCCTTTCTTCGTTTGGTCTCTTGCATGTTTCAATGGCGGCTCTCGGGGTTGGAGTCCCTCCGCTTGAGTTCTACTGTCTTCACGTAGCCAGCATCCTCTCCAGCTTCTCTTTGTGTTGACATTATTGTTGTTAACCTTTCACTGGTTGTTGTCGTTGATTCGCGGTGCAAACTAGACAAGGACCCCGGATAACCAACACCAGGAGCCGAAACAAGAGCAAGTGCAACACAGACAGGAGAAGGATGCGGACCGACCAAAGGCAACCGGGCAGAAGCAGGAACAGAATCAAGCACAGCACCGATATAGCAGTGTCATTATGACTCTGTTCCTCCCTCAAAGAGAAAGAAAAGTAAAAAAAAAAAAAAAAAATACTGGCCGGCTCCTCTGAGACAGCCCCCGGCCCCCGTCAACTCTGACCAAGAAGAGCCGGTTGCAGCACCATTGCAAGTCATCCTCTCTACATATGGTTCCTTCACCTTGTCACCTATTATTCCATGTTCATAACATACTTGCAAGAGCATAATGCAGACGCTCCATCCACCACTCACAATGAGCAGCACCGATGGCTGGTGCTGGCAACTTCCCTGGCCCGCCTACTTGTTCTTTGTGATCACCTCTTTTTCTTCTCGACTTGTCTACCCTCTCCTGATTTTCATCCTTCTCCCCTCCTTGCAAGGATGGCACTGTCAAGAAGGGCCACTCACAAAAGCAGGGGCCAAAGGATCGAGACGGCAGGAATGCGTCCGCACGTCGGACGTCGTAGACAGCTGCAAAGTAAAAAGTTCAAAGGCCGCAGAAACTGCACCAGACTACGCTTGTAGACTGCACTTCTGCACATAGCCGCAGGCGGTTGTTTTCGTTTGCCTCGACGGCGTGCTCGTCGTTTGTGCTTTGACGCACATCCATACGTGAGAGGGGCCTAATGGTGGTTTTTGTACTTGATAGTCTTTTCTGTAGTCTCTCTGTAGTCTCTCTGTAGTCTCTCTGTAGTCTCTCTGTAGTCTCTCTGTAGTCTTTTCTGTGGTCTAGTGGTCGATACTCCATCCGTCGTAGTTGGGCGCCTCGTTGTTCAAATAGATATGGTCTCGTCGTTTCTGTTTCCCAGTTTGAATTTGATTCTTTCCCCTTTTCTTTCTTTCCTCCCTTGTCTGTCTCAGTCCCCTCGAATTCCTCGATTTTCAATTCCCATCCTCGATCTATTCTCTCATTCTTTCTCATCGATCTTTGTGCGCCCAGCTCCAACTCCTGTCCTTCTCGACATCTCCACCTCCAACTTTGATCCCCAACCACCAGCACCACCACTCAACCACTTTACTTTCTTCTTGTTACTTTATTACTACTCTTCCTCTCTTTTATTATACACACCCCGACAATACATCACACACCTCTGCACAGCTTGCCACTCGCTTGACCCTTGCGACTCGCCCCTACTCTCAGATCGACTAAAATCTTCCGGCCCTCCCGTTTATGGTTTATCGTGGACACCTAGACCACCAACATACGCCTCCACTCTATCGTTCACTTGTGTTTGTGCTATCCACATCCATACCCATGCTCCACTAATACGCCCGCCTCCACTTACACGTCCCCTCTCGAGTTCAGTTGTGTTCAAGCTCGACCTTTGGCTCGACCACCACTTTCTTTCACTCGAACAGCTACCGTTCCCCTGGTACCTTTGCCTTTCTACCTCTTGTTTGAGTCCTTCTCTGCCTTTCTTTGCCTGCCCTCATCTGGTATTTGCCGGCCTGGCTTGAGTCCCATGTGGTGCCTGTCTTAAACGCAGCTTTGGCTTTGATATTGGCCCAGTTTTGTGTGCCTTTTCTTTTCTTTCTTTTTAGTCTTTTCCCTTCCGTCCTGCCATATACAGGGCCTCTCCTACCTGCACACCCCCTTTCACAAGCTGGCAGCTGGCGTAAAAAGAAAAGAAAATCCCAGACTGCAAAGGCAAAAAAGAGACGGCGGCACAAAATAAAGACAGCGGGAAACAACTAACAGAAAAAAAAACAGAAAAAAGAATAAAAAAATAGTAGAATAGAAGAGAAGAAACAGACTGGGTACCACTTGAGTTTCCTTTTCCTCGTCTCTTCCCTTCCTTTTTATTCTTTCCCATCGCTTTATTCTTTCCCTTTCCTTTTCTCCCACAACTCCTCTTTCCAGTTGCCCAACCTGCATCTCCCTCCCATCTCCCCGTCCTCTCCTCTCTTTTCCGGGGCAAGCACACCGGCGACTACGCACACTCGCTCGCGTTCGCCCTCGCCTGCATCTCTCGCCACTCTCGGCCCGTCGCTTCCTCCTCCATCCAAGCCGCTGCCAGCGATTCCCACGTCGTCAGCTGGCCGCCGACCGGTAACGGCTCCCGGAAACGCGCCTGCGCCGCCTCCGTTCACAGCCACCTTTTCTCCGTTTCCCAAGACTCCTACCACTCCAGGAGTTGCGGGCATTCCAGCGGTACCAAAGCTTCCCAGGACTCCAAATCTCCAGAGCCCTCCGAAGCATCAGTCTCAGACTTCTCAGACTGCTCAGAGCTCCCAGACTTCTCAGAACCCTCCAAGAACTCCGAATACTCCTCCCTCACAAGCTTCTCCAAAGGCTTCTCCCAAACTCTCCTCGGCTTCCTCTCCTTCTTCTCCCAAAAACCGCACATCCACAATGGCCAAGACAAAGGAATTGGCCGCCCTCGAGGCATGCACGCGTGACACGCTACTGGGCAACAAGGTCTCGGTGCGCATGCTCGAGTATCTGAGCACGGTCAAGACGCATCCCGACGGCTTCGAGCAGCTGGCTCGCGAGTTCCTCGACATCTGCCGCATCCTCTTCAGCATCGAGGCCGGACTGGAGGACTGCTCCAAGACAGGCCGCCGCTTCCCGCCCGACATGGTCGCGGAGCTCGAGCGCAAGTTCAAGACGACGTACTCGGACTTCCAGGAGCTCGACCGCATGATCCACAAGTTCCTCGAGTACGAGAACAAGGGCACCATGGGCAAGATCCAGAAGGGCTTTCGGCGCATGTTCCCGGACCACGACATCACGCGCATGCGCGAGTCGCTGACCAAGTCGCGCGAGGCCCTGCGCATGAGCGCGCTCGTGTTCCAGTGGTCGCTGGGCGATGCGCGCATTGAGGACTCGGTTGGCATCGGCTACACGGGCCTGGCCGCGGCGCTTGAGCGCATCCACGGCAACCGCGCGGCGCTATCAACCACGCCTGCCACATCCAGCATGGCTGCTAACAGCACCACCAACGGCAACAGCGCACCTGCCTTAAACGGTGCGTCGGCTCCTGACACCGCCAGCGACAACACCACAAACGGCAACGGCGCGCCTTCCACAAACGGCCACGCCAACGGCAACTCGCGCGCGCGCACAGCCGAGCCGCCTGTCCTGCCGGTCATCCAGAGCAACGGCAAGTCGTCGCTGCTAGACGTCGGCAACAGCAGCCCCAATGGCACCTACGGCGTCCGCAGCTCGTCGATGGTGAACGTCAGCAATGCTAACGGCCACCACGCCAACGACAGCAACCGCAACGGCATCCACGGCAACAACGGCCTCAACGGCCTGCACGACGACAGCAGCCCGCTGCCGTCGCTGCCACCGATGCAGTTCATGACGGAGCGCGACCCGGGCAAGGAGACCAACTTCAGCGACGAGCTTCATCTGATGCCCGAGCTCCGCCGCCGCCCGTCTACCTCGACCAACACGATCGCGTCCTCGCGCGACATCAACGGCATTGTCGGCACGACACTGACCACATCGGGCCTCACAGCCGCCACTGCCAACGGCAGTGAGCGAGACCACCGTGATCGCGAACGCGGTGAACGCAGCGAACGCAGCGAACGCAGAGAGCGGGCCAGTGGCCGCCCGACGCGTGTCACGTCGACGCTCGCGCCCTCATCCGAGTCTCGCTACACCATGGACTCGGGCCGCTCGGGCCACAACACGATCACTGTCGGCACGAGCACGGGCCACGGAAGCACGGCTCTGTCTGACAATCTCGAGGCCATGTCCATTTCGGCCTCGACGGCGGCCGACAGTGACTCGCACGCCCACGGCATGCAGCCCCCGACGGCCGTCAAGGTTGTCCGCCTCAAGGCCGACCCTTTTTCCATGCCCAAGTGGCAGCCGCGTAACACGGTCGGTGCTGGCGGCGCCAACCTCAGGTCGGCGCTCGTGACTGCTGTCCAGGGTGCTAATTACACGCTGGTCGAGCAGCTGCTGGACCGCGGCGTCTCGCCCGACGGCGGCGTCCTGCACGAGGCTGTGCTGCAGCACGACATTGAGAGCATGCGCCTGCTTCTGCTGTTCGGTGCTGACCCCAACGGCCCCGACAAAGACGGCGTCACGCCGCTGCTGGCCAGCATCGAGGAGTCCTTTGCCGAGGGCGCCACGCTGCTGCTCAAGTACGGCGGCGACCCCAACCTCGACGGTGTCAACCCCATCAAGGACAACACCGAGTCGCCCCTTGTGGCTGCCTTCACCACCGGCAAGCTGGGCCTTGCCCAGCTGATGATGGCCTACGGCGGCAACCCCAACCACCGCGTCCAGCGCAACAGCAGCAGCAGCGATAGCGACAGCGGCGGCAGCGACAACACCACCACGCTGCTGCTCGGTGCCATTGGCAAGAAGAAGCCCCGTCGTCTCGTGGATCTGCTGCTGGCCTACGGCGCCGATCCCAACGCCAAGGACGGCATGGGCACTTCGCCCCTCTTCACGGCTGTCCAGGCCGGCCGCGCCGATATCGTGACCGCTCTGCTCGAGCACGGTGCCGATGCCAACCGCCCCGGTCCCAAGCACTGCCTGTGGCCCTCCACCTACCACCCGTCGTGCCTCGTCCCTCTGCTGGCCCACGGCGCGGACCTGCGCAAGGCACCTGGCGTCCTGGAACTGGCAACCTCGCTCAACAAGATCGAGACTGTCCGCATCCTGCTCAAGGCCGGTGTCGACATCAACGCCAAGAAGGACGGCGTCTACACGCCGTTGTGCACGGCCATCCGTGACGACCACATTGACATCTTCAACCTGCTGCTCGCCAGCGGTGCCGACCCCAACCTGCCTGCCTCCGAGTACCCCACCTGGAAGTGTATCACGCACAACCGCGTCCACCTGCTGGCCCCTCTTGTCCGCGCTGGTGCCGACATCCACTCGCCGCCCGGCATTGCCGAGATGGCCGTGCAGGTCGGCAACGCCGACGGCCTGGTCTGGCTGCTGGAGCAGGGCGGTGTCTTGCCCGACGAGCGCAACGCCCGCGGCCACACCCCGCTGACCACGGCTCTGCGCGAGAACCGCGCCGACCTGGTGCAGCTGCTGCTCGACCACGGCGCCGATGCTGGTGCCCGTGGCGAGGACTGGCCGCTGATCATCGCTGTCCAGCACCCGGCCCTGCTCGAGCGTCTGCTGCCGCACGTGGCCAACCCGCGTGCCGTTCGCGGTGTCCTGGAGCGCGCCGTCGCTGCCGGCAAGCTCGAATCCATCAAGATGCTCCTGGGTGCGGGTGTCAGCGTCGAGGACAAGACCGGCGGTGTTTTCTCGCCCCTGACCACCGCCATTCGCGAGGGCCATCGCGACCTCGTCGTCTTTTTGCTCAACGAGGCCGGTGCCGACCCCAACTCGCCCGGTGAGCACTTGCCCCTGGTCAAGGCCCTGCGCCGCGGCCACCGTGACGAGGATGGCGGCGCTGCCAACCTTGAGCGCCTCCTCGAGAAGGGTGGCGACATCAACAAGACCTACCGTGGCTGGAACGCCATCATGCAGGTCCTCGAGGACGGCAACCTCGACCTGCTCAAGCTGCTTGTCGAGAAGAGCGGCACGCCCGTCAACCTCGACGCTGCCGACGACGACGGCCGCACTGTCCGCCAGATGGCTGCCGAGCGTGCCTGGCCCGAGGGCGAAGAGTACCTGCTCGCCCACGGCGCCAAGGCTGAGGCATAAAGTCTTGCTGGTGGTGAATGCAAAGCAGTGTGTTTTATTTCTTCTTTCTTCTTTCTTTTTTCTTCCTTCTTCCTTCTTCCTTCTTCTTCTCTTTTTTCCCTTTTCTTTATTTCTTCTTTCTTCTCTCGTTGCACGGTCTTGTTACGTCTTTCATGCGCCTGCGTTCTGGTTTGACTATGTTTTCTTTTCTTTTCCTATTGTCTCAATTTCCTATCTCATATAATACCTCTTTGGTTTCTTTTTATTTTATTTTTTTATTTTCCCCTACTTCTTATCTCTTCTATCTCACACTATTTTCCCCATTCCCCCCTATTTCCTTTGTCATGACCCCAGGTTTTGTTTTTGATACACGTTCATCTCTTGCGGGGCCATCTCCCCACTTAGAAATAGTTGTTGTTTCGTCGTTTGTAATAACCAAAGTTGATTAAATTACTCCGTGTCTGTAAATGTGAGAATGTGAGTTGTATCGTGAAAATGCCAAACACCTTGTATTACGACGTAAACCAACAGTCAATAACACAGCCCAACCTGGTCTGGTCACACCAACGTGCATCGCGGCCCGCACCCTGGACGCCGTTTCCCCGGGACGCGTCCGAGTGTAAGTCGGTGCACGAACTGGACGAAGTTCCATCTATTGTGGCACAAAATTTTGAGGCTTTTAGACTCAACTGCGCAAACACTCTACCGTGTAATGTCATGAAGTTTCTTCAGCGACGGTGTGCAAACAGCCTCACAGCGCTTTGACAGAGCTGCATTCCATATTGGGCGCAGAGCTGCACCGTTTGGGCATCCCATCTCGCTTGGAAATCAATAGACTTTTTAGGGCCATCTGTGAGCCTTCATGGAGATGTGCTCGGTATGCCATACGACGTTCCCCACGATACATCTTACGTCCTCGATGACTGAACGCCGATTCTCTGAGAAAGTGGCTGTTGTTGCCCGCATAACATGCAAGCCCTACTCAGCTACACTTGCCACTTATTTGTAGTTTCTTTTCGATAAACGGAGTAATATGGAGTCAATGTTGCTACGTAAAGACAGAACGGACGTGAACGGTTATCTAACCACACAGAGTATGGTAGGCGATTTGTCTGCCCAGAATGCACGCCGAGAAATACAGTCCCGGAAAACATGGTGGTAAGCCGTCCAGCCAATGAGACAACACGAATGGCTTAAAGCGGAAAAGAGGAGAAGAGGGAAAAGAGGGGAAAGGGGCAGCTCACCTCCCCAAGCTCAAAAAAGTCAAGACCGGTCCAGACTAACGTGGCGCCAGCCTGGTGGTCCTAACGCTCTTTGGCAATTTCATGGAAATGTGCGAGAGGGAGAAAGACATGAAGGGATGAGTGACGGAAAAGAAGGAGAGAAGCAAAGAGAGGAAAACGAGGGAAAAGAAAGGGAAAGTGGTTGTGGCGTATGGCACTAAGCCTTTTTCACTGGGCTTTTGGTTACGAGAGTGAGAAGACTCAGAAGAGGGGAGAGGAGACGAAAGAAGGTCAAGGGGTCAAAGCGATGCCAAAATTACGGGCGGATTGTGAGCAAAAATGGAGCATTTATGGGTCCCATCAATAAACAAGTTCAGCCGTTCGTCTTTTGGAAAGTCCCCTCTTTCCCTGGTTCCTGGGTCAGGATGGGGGGCGGGTACAATGTTATTTGGTATTTGGCAGTTATGGTTTTCGCGGGACGAAGATTACGATGATGCCAACGTTATGCTTCCACAAACTGCATCCTGCATAATAGGATGTCTATCAAATATCCATCGCTGTACGGAGTAAGACCAGGTACGACATACTTTGCATCTCACTTTTCCATGCTCTCTCGTCAACGGCTGTGTGAGAGTAAGACATGGGACGGAAAATTGCAGGCGAAGAATCAAGGGATAGAACAAAACAGGAAAGAAACCGGGGCGTGTTCAGAATTTCGGCGGGCCCAGCCTGCAGCAGGACGAAAAGAGACACCAAAAAGAGGGGATTCTGTGAACAGACAAAAAAGAAAAGTAACGAGAGAGCAAAAAGAAAAAGAAAAGAACAACAGACGAACCAAAGCACACAATTTGGGTAGAGATGCTCTGGGAAGAGTCAAGGAACAGGCTTTCGACTGTAAATTATTACGGAAAGCGGAAAGGGCGCTCGAGACTAAAAACAGACCAAAAGGTTCGTGTGGCAGCAGGGAAGACGACGAGCAAGGGTCTTTTGGGTTTTGGGAGCCTCCAATCTGACTGAACAGGTGCAGCCGAGAGCAAAACTAAGAAGAAAGAAGGAGAAAACATACGCCTGGGGAAGGCTGCACGCAAAATTGCAAGGACAACAAGGATACGACGTACAGAATCACAAGGGTAAACACTGGGAATATGAGAAACCTGGGAAGCGTGCACGTAATAAAGTCGTAGCTTTCGGCCGGGGGACGATGCAGAATATGCAAAAAGGAAGCTAAAAAGAGGAGAAGGACCTGAATGACAGGGAACGACACACAGAGGAAAGAGAAAAAATAAACAACGTTGACGGTATGGAACTGGGCCAAGGACAGGGGTATCTTTTCTGCGGGTCAATATTGCCCGTTCGCCTGCCATTTTCGCTACACGACAAGGAGCGAGCCACATCGAGATGCGCCCTAGAGGACTAGGGGCTTGGAGCAAGATTAGCAGAGTCGTACTCCGTACTCCGTAGTTGAGGAGCAAGAGAGGACAGTCGAAGAACAGAGGAAGCAAAGGAAGCTGACGAGATTTTTTCTGGTGTCCTTTTTTTGAGTTGCTAGAGTCAGCTCGGCTTTCTATCGAACAATCCATCGAGCAACTCCACGAATCCACACGCCGATCTCGTCGTTCTTTTGTGTTTCCTTCCTTCTCTGACAGATTCTTGACGTTCTTTACACTTTCCTAGCATTTCCGTGACATTTTCACTGCATTTTCATCGTCAATTCTTACTACGGTCTCTCCGTTTTCAGGACCTATTATTCACTCCAGCGACAGTTTGATTTCATTATTCTCTTCTTGTGTCTGTTTCCTTGTCGCGCCCCTTATCAGCACCCTACGATCCTCAGCATTGGATCACAAACGTCACTCCGGCCCCATCCCTTTCATACATCAAATCATTCGTCTCATGGGAGCTCGTCTATAGCCGACACGTCGAGGAAGTTGAGAGAAGAGGAAGCAGAGGGAGCAGCCGCGACTATTCCTTTTCTCAATCGCCCCATCCTCGCTCGCCACCACCACGATGAAGTCGCGGCGTAACACGCCCGAGTCCGAGTCGGAGCCCAGCGGCAGCAAGCTGCGGGCGTCTCGGGCAACACAGGACAGCAGTCTTTCTGGCGTGTCAGTCGAGATGAACGCCTGGCCGCGGCGGCACGGAAGCAGCCAGAGCAACTACAACACCAACACGTTGACCGGCTACGTGCAGCCAAGGACGCCCGATACAGCAACAACACCAGGAGGCGTTCTGCCAATCGTGGCACCTCAGGCCTCTTATCAGCCAGGATATCAACGTCCCGCGCCACAATCACCACGCCACTCGCCGCGGCATCACCACCAACCGTCCCAGCGAGCCTCGTCATCTTCGTCACAAGACGGCCGCAATTCACGGCGAGGCTCACGTGGCAACGGATCGACACGACCGGGGCCCATCCCGACAGTGGGCCTCGACGGCGAGGAAATGTTTTTTCCGTTGTCTCCGGCACCGCCAAAACGCAAAAGTGACACGGGCACTCGCCTGACCCACGGCTCCGACAGCGATGTGCTGCCGCCCGACGACCGCAACTATCCCGTGCCCGTCTTCAACCCAGCCCAGTTCCAGCTGCCGCCACAGCAGGAGCCATTGCCAACGCTTCAACCATATCGCCAGCAACAGCAACCGTCCAGCTCGCATTTGCGAATCATCCATGCATCGACAACAGGCCCGCCGTCGATCTACTGGTCCGACGATGGAGCCAGCAACATCGACAGCATGGGCGGCAATGACAAGGGCGGTGCCGAGACGGCCACGATCGCCACGTCCACCAATCCTTCTGCTTTTACATTTTACCGTGAGGGAACACCCCCGCCCGGTAATCTGAGCGATGACGAAGATGACGACGACGACACGGTCCAGAACGAAAAGTACGCCCGCCAGCGCCGGTCCTCGCAGTTCCGTGAGATTGGCCTGGCCGTCTCGACCACGAAACGGAGCAGCAAGCAGCAAAAGGCGAAGGCATCGGGTGCTGCAGGCGGCGCTGTCTCTGGTACAGGAGCTGGTGGTGGCGGCGGTGGTGGAAATGGCCGTCGTCCGGGCGAAGTCGATGACGACGATGATGACGACGAGGACGGCATGAATCGCGAAGAGCGTGACCTGGCCGAGTTTGAGTTTGTCAACGGCCGCTATGTACCGCCCGGCCTTCGTGATGGTCGTATGCCTGGCCGCAAACCCGTGTCTGAAAACCGCGGCGATGACGACGACGGCAGCTACTACGAGCGCAGCAGAATCGAGGATCGCAAGTTCTGGTACATTTCCGCCATCATCATCTTTGTCATTGTTGCCGTGGCCATTGGCGTCGGTGTCGGTGCTGGCATCGGCATTACCCGGAGAAACAGCCGCGATGTCGCAGCAAGCCCGACTTCCAACACGACTACGACTGCAGCCAGTGTCGCCGCCTCTGCGTCCTCTGCTTCTGTGTCCGCCACAGCCGCCGCCATTGTCTCTGGCACATCCACCACCACAACCACCTCTACTTCCTCCTCTTCAACCTCCACCTCCACCACCAAGTCTCTCACCGACTGCCCCGCCGCCAACGGCACCACCTACAAAGTCCCCGGCTCCAGCACCACCTTCTTGCGTCTCTGCGGCATCGACTACTCCGGCACCGGCGCTGCCGTCGACCTTTCTCATCTGCCCGCGACTAGCATGGACGACTGCATGAACAACTGCGCCGGCACGTCGGGCTGCACTGCCTGCGGCTGGGGTCCGGCCAACAGCAGCACTACCAGCAGCGGCGTCAACAGCTCGGGATTCACAGAGTCCGGTAAGAACTACCAGTGCTACATGAAGAGCACTCTGGGCAGTGTCAAGACTGCCGTTGAGGCCGACGACGACTGGTGTTTTGCCATTCTGCAGTAGTCGAGTCGACAATGATGGAGGCTGGCAAAGGGGACAATGGCGTTTCTTTGATTTTTATTTCTTACCTCTCTTTACCGCAACCCCGGTTGCTTTCACGCATTCCCTATGATACCCTCTTGCTCTCTGAAGCACCACATTGCAGAGTAATACATACGTCTGTCTACACATTGCACATTACAGCCATTCTAGTTAGAAGCCGTCTGCTCGCCTTTTGTTGTGGCAGCGGCTCATTCTACTCGTAAAACGTTTTAATGCTATTCTTTTTCTATTCGCGATTTGGCTACTGTAATTTCGTATTCTCAATTGTCTTCTTGAGCGTGCTTTGCTGAAACAGAACTTCTCTTCCCACATGCCTGGAACATCCGATAATTACGCGCAGCATGCAAGTTGCAAACTGCAAATGTCGTGCATCAACCGATGTTCCGAATTCTGAAAACTAAAAAGCGGTCTGTCGTCATGAAACCCACGGCGAGACCGATGCACTACCGAATTCCGAGCACTTGGCCTTTCCCCGAATATTTATTTATATCGAGACTCAAATCCAATGGGTCGAGACATTCATTGCCTTCCAGATAGTGGATCGTTCGTAGATATTTCCATTGTGTGGAGCTCCCAGCCGAACCATTTTGAAGTCTGATGGAGATATGGAGATGCTGGAGAGAAATAAGGAGCTACCCCTGTCGTCGGAACGTAAAAAGGCGTGCGCGATGGAGCAAAACGGGCAGGGAAAACAAACAAAACGGGTCGGACAACAGATGAAAATCCGACAGGCGAAAACGGGATGTAAAAGCGACAGGGAAAAGAAGCTCAAGAGCCACCTCGTGGTCTTTGCTTTCACAAAGGCATCGCACAATACCACGTCACGTCCCACGTTTTCGTTCACGGTGCGCGCTTCACGGCTCTGATATGAATACGGATTACATCGTACCCCGTACATGCTGCCATTTTAAATTGTTATTTTTGTCATATTCAAGAGTCCCCCTATTCCATTCTTTACTTTGACAAACGCTCTTTCCCTCCTTTGCTCTTTCCACGATCGCGGTTGTGCTGGCTGCATCTCGTGGCAAGAGCCATCCACTCGCTCTTGCCCCCTGCTCCCGTCGTGCATATGATCCTCTTGGGCAGGACGCATCTTGCATAACGCACGTTTTCATGTCGGAATAAAGATAAGGACAGGCATTCAATATGTCAAGTTCACTGTTCAGGTGTTCCCTCTCAGTTCTACTCCGTAGGTTGAGCTCAACCGGAGACATCTTGAGGCCAATATCAGATCCGATATCAACGCAATACCGTCATAAAACGTCAGTTATTGACAAATTAGGAAGTCACCGACATTTGTTGTGCGCAATGGTCGCTCTTTCTTTGCGACGTAATTGTTGCCATCGCTGATTGTGTAGGTCAATCGCTCCTTCTTCTTCACCGCAAGAAAATATCTGATGCCCTTCGTTCCTTCCTTTTGATGTCTGTTGTTGCTCCCTCCTTACTTCCTCTTTCCTGCATGTCTCACTCCACGGCCCGGTTTGGGCTTATTTGGCTTCCTCTCTCCCTTTCATCATTCTTCTATCCACAAATCTCGACACTCTTACGCATGTGCGCCATGCAACCCTCGAAAATTTCCATCACTGGCCGCTTCGCACGGTTGCATCGAGCCATGCACTCATGCGGGTCCCGTGCGGTCATTACAGCCAGTGACCGTCCTCGCCCACCGACAACGGTAGCACAACGGAAGCCCAAAAGGCAGAAACGGACTGTGCAAGACTCAACAATCCGATAAAACGGTAGTGAGCCAGAAGAGAGGCTTGCGTCGTGCATGCAGCATGTCTCATACTCACCGTCCCCGAGCAACAGTCTTCGGCCATCCAACCGTCGAATGGTACGACGGCATCTTACCTTGAGATTGCCATCAGATGCAGCCGATCAGAATAATCGACCCTCAGGTAAAGAGCAACGTTGACTCCGGAGGTCAAAGGGCCAAGACCATCAATCCAGCATCTCAACGTCCCTTCAAATGTCTTTTGTGCGTTCTGATCTTCGTCGCCCCAAGCGCTACGCTGGCCACCTTACCGGGCTCGTTTTGCATCTGAAGGTCCTCAGGCTTGATCACCCTTGCATCATCTTGATCGCTCCCCGGAAGCCCGTTCCAGGACCAATTAGCCGTACCACTTAAAGGCTATCAGAGTAAGTAATCCTCTTCTTCTGCGTAGTTTTGTGCTACAGAGCGGACTGGTAACTACGTTTTTTTTTTTTTTTTTGGGCGATATCTGACTGATGAAGATGAGCATCCCAAAGCAGGTACCCCGAAAACGGGTTGATAAAGCCAGCAGGGTGGTTTGAACCAGGTCGTGATCCTCCCAGAATAGCCGTTCTCAACCCGGGCGGAGCCACAGGGAATGAAATAACACCAATAAAGTAAGAAAGTTGCCCGGTACGGGGAGTCGCTGAATAGTTAAGTCAAATTGAGAGTGGAGGATGTAGGCCGAGACATCATCGTCAAATGCCCTCCCTATCGATAGTGCTATCGTCATCCAGCCTCGAGATAGGAACTAACCAAACCATCACGCCAACAGATGGAGAAAAAAGTCTCTTCAAAAACACAAACGCAAAAATTACGAAGACGACGCCCATTCTATCTTCTCAGTGCTCTCCTCCGAATGGTTTTTATCCTACTGTTTTCGTGTCTGAAGACTTCCCCAACTTACACCACTTTCTGTGTCCTGTGCAGCTGTCACACGCACAACCACACTTTTGTGCACCACCCACACACCATCTTCTTGGCTGTTCCTACGCTGTCCCTGTGAACCGTCTGGCTCCTCGCCGTTGGCTACTGCTCGACTCAGGGGCAAGCTGCAAATCTCAACATGATTGGGTTGGTCCGTGCATGAGACAAAAGCACAAAAACCACCCATGCTAAACCCAATTCGTCCTGGGGTCAGTCTACCGCGCTGACCCGTCGTGTTCGCCGTGTGGAGGGGCGAGAAGAAAAGCAAGGGGTGCAGGGAATGGACAGAAGACGGAAATCAGGGGTATCCCATTCGCAAATCATTGCACAGAAAAAAGAGACGAGAAGCGAGAAGCAACAAGAAGCTGGATGCAAGACGCATTCTGTGGCACTTGCAGCAATTGGTCGTAACCAAAAACACCCACAACGAGCACAACCTCACCAGTTCCTCAAGAACTGCCCGATAAGAAGCTTGTCACAAAAGAGTCGAGAAGCGGGCCGCCCAGGCAAAAGAAGAAGAAAAGAAAAAGGAGAAGCAGGTCAACAAAAATGACGAGCCTCCCCCAGCCGACAGGACCACCTTTTTTTCCTTCCAGAATTCTCTCCATATCTTCTCTGTCCGGACGTGCACGTCAAACTGCCTCCAAATCGCAAAAAAGAACAAAGTAGAAAAGGGAAAGGGACCCGCTCGCTGCTTCCCCCAGGCACATCGCATTTTTGCATTCTTTTGCACCCATTTGCGCTGTCGCATTGTCGCATTGTGAGCATCGCAGTTTGGACGCTTTCTTTCGCCCGCCCTGCTCTTCATTGCAAGGATCAGAAAGCAACTATTGACAACGGAGGTAGGCAGTGCCCACTTGACTCTTGTCCACCACGCAGAGCTTGCCCCATCACAATCTTAGCAACTTGCCCACTGCCTTGTGTTCTTGTCTGCCATTTCCCTCCTTTTGCGCTGCTTGCTTCTGTGTTAATTTCCCCCTTCACCTGCCTTGTCAGACCCTGGTGGGCATCGTCCACTGCCTTTGTTGCGCGCCCACTCTGAGGTCCCGGTACCGTGTCTCTCTCGTGGCCTGGGTCAGCAACGAAAGTGAAGCAAAGCGGATCGTCCATCGGCTTCCATTCTTTCGTTGTTCTTTTTTTTTTTTTTTCCTTTTGTTCTTTTTCGTTCATTCGTGTTTCCCGTCTGCTTTTTGTCTGCCTTTCTTTTCTCTTTCTTTTTCCTTCTTGCTTTCTGCCGCGCTCTTTTGCATCTGCATTCGCTTTGACCAGCAAGAACTGACAGCAGCCTGCATGCCGAGTTTTAGAACGGACGTCAATGCTCCTCACTTCAAACTAGTGGTGGTCGCTGCAACGCACTGCCTTGCAATTCCACCCGCACCACCAACAACAATCGCAGTCCCGACCGACTGCGGGTTCGACTACTTTGGCTTCCTCCCGCTGAAGCGCCTCTTTCCTGTCTCAGTCCTCGCTGGCCACAGCCAAATTTCCTCCCTCACATCGAACGAGTGCATCTCTAGCCTCTGCAAAGAGTTGTCTAGTCGACAGACGGCCCCAGGTCACTTGTCTGTATTGAGGAGCCGGCGTACTATCACATCTCTTTTTCGTTCCTTTTTCCTTCTCGTGTCTCTCGCGCCCCCCATCGCACTGCATCAGAGGGTTGCGCGCAAGAAAAAGCAAAGGCAAAAGCAAAAGCAAGTCTCTAATCCACGGCGCGCCGTCCTCGACCAGCCACAGGCCTTTTTTTTACGACCCTGCCCCCTTTCTCGACGCAAAAGAACGCTCAGGCAGAGCACGCCTGCGTACGGAAAGGAAAATACGATCCAGTTACGACACACATACTTTTGGCCACACTCAACACTCTCTTCCCTGTTCCTTCACGGCATAGCTACATCCAAACCTCTGCACCTCCTGCGTACACCTGCGACACTCTTCCTCGTCCCAACCATCTCACAACTTCTCTCTTCCCCCCATCACCTGTCTGTTTTACATTGGGTGCCCGTGCCTGCACCCAAAATACTCCGTACACTAGCTTTTAGTGGACACCAAATGCAGGTGCAAATTGCTCCAATATCGCTTTCTGCTGGCGCATCGGCACCAACCCAAGCCTGTTCTTTATTGACTGCCCCTTGAACCGACCGCCCCGAACCTGCTCTATTTTGGTCATCTGGGTCATCAGACGGAAAGCAAGGAAGCGTACTCTAAAACACGAGGCCAAGTCGTTGGCAAAAGACTCCCCGTCATGGAGTCCTCTTCGTCTACGTCTGCTGTTCCAGCAATTCCTCCTATTCCTTCCACGCCTCCCATCCCGCGACAGACACACCAGCAGGCTCGCCGAAAGAACATCGCCTCGTCCGCCTCTGCGCCCTCGATCTCACGAAATCTTCCGTCCTCACACGGCCCGTCCGCCATCACGCCAGCCTCGCCGGAGGTCATCTCGTCCCTCATCACAAGCCTGTCCATCATCTCGAACCCAGCCAGCTCCCACTTTGACAGCCCCTTTGGCACATCGCCCGACCTTCTCGGCTCCGTTCCTCACTCGCCAACCGGTGGCTCATTTGGCGTCGACTACGGCGCATTTGTCAACGCAGCCGAAGCCGAGGCCGTCGACGAGAGCACGCCACTGGACGAACTTGCCGCCAGTCCTCCGGTTATTCGAACTGCCAAGCCCCCGAGTGGCTTCTCGCCCCTCACAGCACCCAAATCACCTGCCAAAGACGCGTCAAGCTCAGGCGGTCTCAAGTCTTTGTTGTCTGGCCGTAGCAGCTCGCGTCCGTCGTCCAAGGGGTCATTGGCCTCGCGGGATGCCGAGACTCAGAGCATAGGGAACGTATCCATTGAGCGCGGCACAGTGTCGCCAGTTCCCGAGCTCCACAGGAGGTCGTCACACGACAGCTGGGGCAAGAAGTCGGGCCGCGCCCACAAAGGACTCATGTATATGAGCAGCAAAGAGCGCCTCCGCGAAAAGGAGGCGGAGAAGAAGCGCACTAGCATTGGCGGTGCCAGTGACCGGATGAGCATCAACAGTGGCGCCGCTTCGCGGGCCGATCCATTCTTGGCCGAAACCCCCATCAGCGAAGAAACACACCCCGACTCTCCTAACAACAGAGATGCCTCTCGCCCATCCCTCGATAATGGCGCACCGAGCCCACGGCCTATCCCGACCCGCGACTCCAGCCTTCACAAGACCGGTCCCAATGCAAATAAGCGGTCGTCACGGCGCTCCTCCAAACAGAAGCAGGATGCCTCGGCAAGCAACACCATCCACGAGCTCGACGAGCAGCACTTCAACAAATTTGCGGACATAGGGAAACGTTCCGACTCTTCGAAGAAGCGGACACAAGAGCAGCAACAAAAGAAGGAGCAGCAGGAGCACTCATCCCAGTCCCAAACCCAATACCCCTACTATTCACAATCAGAAACGAAGGCCGAGTCATCATATTATCGGATAGAGTCAACACGGGAGAGCGCCGGCGAGAGCAGCGAGGACCCAAGGCGGGCGCAACGTCCAAGCGGGAATCAACGACTCGGCGAATCCAGATCGTTCTCTCTCACGTCGAACAACCTTGCATCCATCACCGTCACTGCCGACGAAGACATGGAGGATGGCGCACCCTTCCCTGCTGTTGCACAGGGCAGACGGCGCGATCACAGCCTCGATGGCCGTCGTCGCTCCGGCCGGAATAGTACAGATACTGCGGACATGAAACGGACTGGTTCCAAGCTCAAGAGACTGTCGGGCACGCGGGACGACAAATCCATGCTCTCTGTGATTGAGGGCAGCCGCAGCGGAAGAACGTCCGCAGAAGATACCCACGTCGTCTATGAAAGACCAGAAAGTGCAGACAGCGTTGACGACGCTGTTGAGGCATACCTTTGCTCACCACGACTGTCCCAAAAGATCCGCCATCCGCAGACGGGGCGTATAATCTCCTTCTCGGAGGTCGGGGACAGCGAGGGCTCGGCCGTCTTCTGCTGTGTCGGCATGGGTCTGACCCGCTACATTATGGCATTCTACGACGAGCTCGCTCTGACGCTCAAGCTTCGCCTTATCACGCCCGATCGGCCGGGTGTTGGTGACAGTGAGCCTTATGCAGACGGCACTGCCACTCCATTGGGCTGGCCAGGTATGTTGATGCTCCTCTGTTATGATTATACTCGCAGACTATGCCTTGCTAACATTTGCTCTTTTTAGATGATGTGTACGCTATCTGTCAAGCCCTCAAAATCACCAAGTTCTCGATTCTGGCCCACTCAGCAGGTGCCATCTACGCCCTCGCAACAGCCCTGCGGATGCCCCAACACATCCGTGGCCGCATCCACCTCCTCGCACCATGGATCCCGCCATCACAAATGTCCGTGTTCGGATCCTCGGCCCAGACGCCACTGCCTCCGACGAACGCCATCCCAACCTCGCAACGAATCTTGCGCGCCCTGCCGACTCCCTTCCTCAAAGCCGCCAACTCAAGCTTCATGTCTGCCACGAGCAGCTCCATCACCTCAAGCCTACCCAAGACACCGAAGCGTAAGCGCAAGTCGAATGCCAACCTGGCAAAGGAGCGCGAGAAGGACGCACACAAGAATAACCCGATGCCCAATGACAACAAGGAGAACGTGCTGGCGGCACGCCGTGCGGCCGGTGATGTCTCTGGCTCTTCGCCGCCAAAGGAGTTTACGTCGATCGAAGACATGGACCGTCTCCGCCTTCATGGCGCCTCTCCCGGTGCGAATGCAGGCCCCGTGCACAGAAAGTCCGCTTCGGGTGCCTCGGGTGCAGGTGCGATGATGTCGGCCCGTGAGGCCCGCGAGGCAGCTGTCCTTGCTGCCGCTGCCGATGCCATTGCCGATCGGGAGCGCCAGGCAACGTACGACACGCGCCTGACCCATGCCATCTGGGACTTGGCCACGACGGGCGCCAACCCCGCTGTCGATCTGCTCGTCTGCCTCGAGCGCCGCCACACGATCGGCTTCCGCTACGTGGACATCACACGCCCCGTGGTCATCCACCATGGCTCGCGGGATACGCGTGTGCCCGTCGAGAATGTGCGCTGGCTCGGCAAGACCATGCGCCGCTGTGAAGTTCGCGTATTGGAAGGCGAGGGCCATGGCCTGATGGCCAGTGCTGCCGTGATGGGCGGCGTGCTCATGGAGATTGCCAAAGAGTGGGAGGACTGGGGCCGCCTAACTGGCTCCAGCCGGACACGCGAGGGCGTCCGCGAAGAGCGTGGCCGCCGCGGTACCATTGGCCTTGCGAGATAATGCAGACACATACTAGTCGTTGATTGCGGCTATGAACGACCATCTTTTCTTAATACTGTATTTTTTTCCTAATCTTGATATCACTCTTCTTGGGGGTTACCGCTCTAGCTATCTTTTTGTTTTTGTATCTTTTATTTTTACTTGCTGGACTTTTTGCAACGTGGACTGCAATTGATGGGGGATAATGCGAGATAGACTCAAGTACATTTATATTTTTATATCAATATACGGTATAATATACCCAAAAGAATTACGATAAACACTTTTGGTTGGATTTGAATGTAAAATACAAGGCGCACTTCATAGCATCGTCATCTCTATCGGCGACCTCTGTAGCGATCTCTCTAGCTCGACGGATACTTCTCGCCCTGGTCCCACTACATTGGGTTAGTATTCGGGAACAAGGACATGTGTACGACATATGATAATGTGGAATTGAAGACTTACATGTTCCATAATGCAACCGGCGTCCCAGCGATACCGGTCGACAACCTCGCCCAGGCCGCCGGCCCTATAGTTGAGCCATCCTTGGTTGCCCTTGAATGTTGTCCGCAGCACGGTGATGCTCTGGGAAGCCCAAATGGGACTCAGGATGCCCCAAGCCGACGCAGCGCCGTTCTTGGCCGCAGGATTGTGGTTCTAGACGGGTGAGCGATAGTGCTTTCATGGCATATTACATATTCAGGGGCCGCCTACAATATAGCTCTCTGCAATATATGTGAAGGCCTCGGTAATGTTCTTGGTCACGAGGAAGGCCTTTGCAAACTGGTCGAAGCGGGCCTTGGTGGCGGCCTCGTCGGGCGGCGGACTCATGGGCTCGCATGCCGGCGGTCTCGTGAGAGCAGCAGCCTCGATAGCGTCGGCGTATTCGGCAGATTCGGCGGCGTCAATATCGCGGGGACGGTGTCTGTGGCCTGATTTGCGGCCATGTGTGTTGTCGCTGTTGGCCTTTGGCGACGACGATGATGGCAACTTGCCAGAAGTGTAAGCGACGGCCTTGTCGGGATTGTTGTTGCTGCGCTGGAGGCGGTAGCTGAGGCCAAAGTCGTCACCGTGGAGAGGCAGGCGGTGGTGTGTCAGCTTGACGGCGCGGTGGCTGTTTTCGTCCTCTTCATCAACATCGTCGTGCCCGTAGTGCTGCCGGTTTTCGTCAGAGTGGTGATGGTGTGCTGGGGAGCCTCTGCTGGTGTCTCGGGTGGTCTCCTTTGCGGCTGCCGACGTCTTTGTTCCGGGAAAGCCAATCCTGCCAAATGGAGAGGCCGTCGCAGTGGCCACGAGGGCTGCAAAAACAACAACGGGGCGCATCTTGACTGTTGACTGCTGACTTTCGGATTTCAACTTTCGGCTCGATCGTAGACAAACTTCCCCTTGTTGAACGGATGATTTCAGAGAAAATATCATGATGGAGAGAAAAAAGAGAAAAGAAGAAAAGAACCACCTCAAAAACCCCCCGGCCTTTCGAGTGAAAGATATCCCCCCTCACTCATAAATAAAGTACAACAGACAATGTGGCGGTAGATGTCGGCCCGTTCTCCTTTCCTTTCTGTTTCGATCCAGCAAACAGGGCAAATACGTCCAGAAAGAAAAAGGCCCAAGGCGCCCTGCCGGCAGAAGAGGCGGAGCAATATGGTTAGAAAGAAGCCCTACCTGCTTTTGCACCTTTTGCACCTCTTGTACGGAACACGGAGAATTTTGCCAAGTCAAACTATATTGACGATACATTAAGAACCGCCTTGGGCTTTACTCCTCTCCTTGCTCAGTCAAAGAGCTCTCGCAGCATGGAACAATTCAAGATCGCTGGCGAACCGTGCGTCGATTTACCCGTTGTTCATGCGACTGCCGATCATTCAAGCGACAAAACTTTAATCACAATGACCAGTATGACAAGGGAGGGGGACGCTCTCGCAAATTGAAAATGCATATTGTGGAAGTAAGTCAAGTGATAGAATTAGTAGTTGAAAAACTTTGATTGTCTCTGAAAATTACCTCACATCGAGTGTGCGTTTCTTTTCCTTCTTATTTTGTGTGCAATAGAAGAAGTAAAACCCAAGTAGGGAAGAAAAAAAAAAAAAATTGTTTTAGAAGATCAAGAAATAAAACGTTAAAACGAAAAAGAATTCAGAGAAAGACTTACATTATGGTAAAAAATAAAATAAAAATACACTTCAATAAAATCGAAATGAATGATTTTCAAGCTCTCTTTATAATGAGGTGATAAAACAATGCTGGGTATCTGTATCCACAAGAGACCTCAAATAGAAACAAAACTGCCAGACCCGAACTGAAATGTAAAGCACCCAAAAAAATCACCTCAAATAAACGAAAACCATGTATCGAAAAAAGAAAGGACAAACAAATAGAACAAATTGACCAAAAGATTACACGCTCAACGAGGCAAGTTGATAAACATGCTCAAAACATATCATCGTCGTCGAGAGCGACGTCCCACTTTCTTGGCGAAAGCTTGCGCATCTTTTTCGGGCTCCCATTGCTCGCAGTCGACTTGACAGACGCCCCGCTGGGACGGCCGCTGGGACGTCCCATGATGGTGTCGGCATCGTCTTCGCTCATCCGCAGTCGCTCCATCTTCCGCCGGAGGCTCTCGCTCGCCTTGTCGAGAACCTTGTCGGCAGCACTGACGGCGGCAGAGTGCTTGTCGACAGCAGAGCGGCCGGCAGACACTGGCGTTGATGCACCTGGTGAGGCTGTTGGCAGATCATCGCGTTCGCGTAGAGGTTTGCGCTTCACTGGTGACCGGCCGGTCAACTCCCGTTTCAAGACGGCAATTTCGCGACGAAGACGCTCGTTCTCCTCCTCGAGGTTCTCCACTAAGACATTCTCTTTGTCCTCGTGATCACACCGGCCGCCGGATCCCAGGCTGTTCTCGTCGGTCTCAGTGTTCTGAAGGCGCTCCATCACCTCGACCTTGCGATCCCAGTGCTCCTCACCGCGCTCCTTCTCGACCTCGAGGCTGGCCTTCCATCGGGCCATCTCAACGGCTAGGCGCTGTTCGAATTCGATGGCACAATCCTCGCGGATCTCCTGCTCTTGCTCCAGCATCCGGTCCGTCATGGACGTCAGGTGAGACTCGGCCTCGAAGCGCTTCTCAGACTCCTGCTCAAGCGACGCGCGCAGGTAGTCGATTTCCTCCGACAGGCGCGCAATTTCCAGAGCCGCAATTTCCATCGTGACACGATCCTCGGAGGAAGCATTGCTGATAGGAGAGAATGTCCGGTTGTGGGGTGCCGTGTTGGCAGTACTGCCAGGGGGGAAGAATGGCCGGTGATGGTGCACGGTATGGTTGGCTGCATGGTGGCCACTGCTGGCAGTGCTGATGGTCGAGAGCGGTGGCGACGAGCTGAGAGGTCCGCCTTGTTGGGTATTGGCCTGAGCAGAACCCATGATTGTTTGTGTGATGGAGGGGATACGCGGGACGGTGATTTCGCGCGCAAGAGCACTGTAGCGTAGGATTTGGGATGTTGCGTTGAAATCTCCGTGCGGGTCGGCCGTGACAATCATAACAGCCTTTTGGGGGTTTCGGCGAACGGACTGGCCAAAGTGCGACGATTGCATCGATGCAGAAGGGAAGGAATTGGAGAACAAAAGCTCAGTGAGCTTGCACTGACGGAAAGGCACCATGTTGGGCTGTGACACAAGGGTGTTTGTTAGTTTCTGGTGGTGAAGTGAAGTGAAGAGACGAATTTCACGTGATCTGTCTTACCTTGCTTGAACTGCCAACATCGCTTTGCATCTGGAGACATTGGCCGAGATACATCAGACTCTCATTGATCTTTCCGGCCTCGGCGAGAGTTGCACCAGCCGTCTTGGCGTCGCGAGCTCTCTCGCTGCCAGCAAGATCGACGATTGTCAGCACGTTGCCACTCCACGGCGCAGAGTCGCTACGATGGTCATGCATGGAGCGCTTCTTGACTTCGATACAAACGAAGCCATGACTGCGTGAGCTGACGCTGTTACTGCCCGTGCCGGCAACGCGACGCTCGTGCAGACCTGCTTCGAGCACCAGGAGAGCCTGGTTCAGGTTGCTGCAGATGATCTTACGCAGACCAGCCACAACCTTCCGGTCAGGCGAAAGCTCGGTGCTCTTGAACAGAAGTGGGCGGCGGCGGTACTCCTTGGTCGCTGCCGACTTGATGGGAGGCGTAAGGAGATCAAAGATGCGGTCGTTGTAAACCTCGTACATCGAAACCAGAACAGTATACTGGGACCCCGGGTCACTGCTGACATTGACGCTGCTGATGTCGGGCTGCTGCGGGAAATTGGTTGGCCGATTCATGAGGCGGCGAGGGGTCGGTGGCGGTGGTGCACCTGTCGGCGGGTAGTCGCCCTGTAAAATGAGTGGTTTAGTATTCACATGCTTTCTCTGTTTGTTTGATGCGGCCGTCGACGCCATAAAACGCCTGGCCGTAGCCGGTGTCTTGGCCAATGCTGCTTTTGTCTTGTTGCCATCCTGTTGCAGTATATCGAGCCCGCATCTTGCTACGGCTGTCTGTTTGGCTGGTGTCGTTGGCTGCGTCGCAGTCTCGTTTGCTGGAGGAGCTGCATAATCTTCGCGACGAACAATCCGGACACTGGCCTGTCGGAGGCGTGGCATTTCTGGCCCACTTGGGCTTGGACTTGACGGAAACATGCCTGGTATGGGCAGCCCACTGAGGCTGACGCTGTTTTCCATCATGCCCTCCTCGTCTTTATTTTCAGGGCCCTGGGGCTGGGCCGATTCGGGTGCATTGGTTTTGAGACTGGCGCTAAGACTGATAGGAGAAAGGGGCCGTACGATCATGGGAGTGGGTGCCCGCGAGCTGTAGCGAGACGGCCCCGAAGCATCAGTGTAGACCGAGTCGAGGAAGGTCGATGCTGTGTAAATGGTGGCCTCGGACGCATCTGAAGCGTTGATGGAGGCTTCGAGAGAGGATGATGTCGAACAGTCGGCGATATTTTGGCCGATCGAGCGGAAAAGCACGTCGAGGGTGAGTTGTGTCAGGCCGCGCTGCGAACGGGAACCGAGAATCGTGTGTGACTGTAGTTTGTTAGGATTTGTTTACTCATGAGCCTAGATCATTGCAGGGCGCTTTTGCCTACCTTTCCAGAGCCAGTAACGCCGAGCGTCGCAAGCAGCGCATCTGTGCCCTCGCCGCCATGAGGCGCGAGAACGCCCTCGACCAGTGGCACAACATTCGTGCAGTGGAAGACATCGAGTTGGCTGGCATCCTCTTCAAAGACCTGTGTGAAGCAGAACTTTTCGATCGCTCGCCGCCGGTCGTTTGGCGGATTGAGGCGAATGTGAGTCGGCGACGTTGATGGCGCATCGGTTGCTGGCGGCTCGACATCGAGGAAACGGTCCGTCGCGGTGGCACCGGCCTGTGGTGGCCGTAGCCGGAGGTAGACCTGGAACAGGCTGTGGGATTTGGAGGCCGATGGAAGCGCGTCCATCGTGACTATGATTGTGTATGTGAATGTGAAAATGAATGTACTGCAAGATCCGAAAAGATGCTGAAAATGAGAGAACAAAGCAACCGGCGTTGGTTTAGCGATGAAGATGCTGTCAATATTGATGACAGACAGATTTTGGATAAATGAATAGAGTGACGCAAGATGTTTAATGGAAGAAAGTGTCGAAATGAACGCACGACCGTGATGCAAGTAGCTGATGTCGGAAAGCAGATGATTGCATTTCGGTGGATCAAAACAGCATATCAAGATGCACAATCTCAAGCTTGGACCCAACGACCAGACCCGTATATTTACTCTTGCCTAATTGGGAATGCATAGCTCACCCGGGGCAACCACTCCTGGATCACTGGGCTCGTCTGCGATAAGATAAGGACAGACCCACTAAAAAGTTTTCTGGTCTCAGTCCCAAATTTTTTTGGATCGTAAGGCCAAGGAATGATGGCGACCCCGCATTGGCTGGATTTTGTTAGGGTTATGGGACTCTGCCTGTAAATGGCTTTTTGCATGGGATAAGATACCGTATGGCAGAAAAGTGTTCTGTGCTCTTGAAACGATTTACTCTGTCAAAAAGACGACTTAGAATTTGAGGACCGTATTTCTGACGCCTGAGAAAGCTTGATATCGGTGAAATGGGTACGGAGCGGGCGAGTGGGCTGGCAGCATGTGACAGCCATTTACGATATGAAGGTACAGCTACATGTCAACCAGTCTGTACGTCGTGCAATCTAGCCACCAGCTCCTTCCGTTAGGCACATCGACACTGGCTTGACTGACTCACGCCAAGTGGCCAAAAGAGACCTTGGTGACTCTTTCCTTTTGTGATTGCAACGAACTGTGAGTCGAATGGGAAGGAGGGGTGTCTCAATGCCTGCATCGGATTGGCTGCCCTGCCAGAGCCTGGTCGCGCTTTCCTGTTTGCAAGGTCGAGCGGGCAGGTTTGAGTGTCACTTGACAGCCAAATTCTCTTCGCACTTTTGGCAATATCAAAACTCCCCTGCAAAAGGCATCTTCTTAAACAAAAACTCCCCAAAACAAGTGCAAACTCTCAAAAAGCGCGAGTAGTGGCGCTAGTAGTTTCCGTGGCCGGAGCTGCCGGTGGAGACCGACGACATCATTGGCGCCTCGAGTACTCCGTACATCATCGCTCGACGCGATAGCGGTTATCGTCGCCCCTTTGTTCAGTGGAGAAAGCAGACTTTTTTGATCCAAAAGACAGCAAGTTTTGTCTGCCTGGGCGGGGGATGCTCGCTTGCTGGTGTTTCGTTTGGTTTCTTGGGGCCTCGATGATATTCTTGCCCACTTTGTATCAAGAATGTTAGCGAGAAGTTTTGGGCTGGCCAATGCACGGTCAGCGGAGATCAGACACGGCAGACGGTCCTGAGCAAACTGTCTTGGGAAACGGGATGTGCCAAAGGCTCTCAAGTGCTCAGGCCATTTGTCGATATCCTGGAGAAGGAACTTTTGTAAAAATGCAAGCAAAAGACACTGGTGATTTGGACCGTCTCCCGATCCGATGCCCTGTACTCTACGTGTGCTTTCGGAACCGTAAATGTGCTCTTCCATCATTATGATGCTGACGGCTCTTTGCAGATGGCCACGTTGTCGCAGCGTCGAGATGTAGCTCTGATTGAAATGGCGGTGTACCTCGTCTTGGTCGATTTTGTCTTTTGTTCTCTCCTGTGTTTGCACCGTCTTAAGGGGGTCATGGACCCGCTGTTACAGCACAACGGGAAGCAGCCGTGCCAATGGGACGGAGTAGCCAATGGACGTCGACGAGTCGTCCGGTTGTTCGCCCATTTCCTGCTTGTGGAAAGGAGCGAAGCGACGGGCGCTCTAATTACAGCCTGCATGTCTGCCCTCCTTGCTTCGTAAATTCCTCAAGTAGATGTCCGTTTTTGGCATTGCCAGAGGGCGCGATACGTCGAGCCCCTACAGCGATGCTCTTTCCTGAAGTCTCGTCAAGGACGTAGTATTACGGAGTCCACTTTGACTGCTGGAAATACAGCGCACATGACACATGCACTTTTCTTTCTGATATCTAGAGGGCTTATATGTATCCTGCACATACGAACGACTTTCAACACTGCCCTACGTAGTTGATTTGTACAAAATTTTGGCCCATTGTCTCTCGTCCTGTAGAATCAACGGCGTTTCGCGGGTCGTTGCGGTGCTCTGTAACCGAGCCACACACTAAAATTTAATGCAGCCTGCTTTATTAGCGGGCTTGGGGGGTTCTTACATACACTGTTGCGTTCAGGCGCCAGCAGAAAAAGTTGGAGAGAAAAAAGTGGATCCCTTGAAAGAAATATCTTTCCCACCGCCGCCTCTTCTCACCAACTTTCTTCGTCCTCTCTTTTACTCCATCTTCAACAACACAACCACAACCACCCCCTCACCAGACAACGAAGTCGACCTACTGCACAGAGCACCAGAAAACACTTATTAAACTTTGCCGAGAATTTCCCAAGATGTACACCGCCGTCGCTGAGCTGTAAGTTCCCACTGTGGGACGCTGCCCTTTCTCTCCTCCATTCCGTCAATGAATGTGATCGAGAGAGAGGGCAGCGTTCTGCAGTCCCGCAGTTTCATCGACCAGTCTTCAAATCCAGATCTTTGCCAAATTCTATTCTCGACAAGAGTTTACCCCTTCCAGGCCTCGTCGCTGCCCTGAGACCACGTCCAACCTCGACTTCCGTGGCACTTTTGGACATCTAAAAATTCTGTTCCCTCGCGACAAACGCCTCGACTCTGATACAACCTACGTGCTTCATAAAGACCGCTTTCGAACGCTATCCTACTCTACATTTCCTATTTTTCATTTCTTTTGTCTTTTTCTAGACCAATTATCTCTTTTCTCTCGACTACATCCATCTCCTTTCACCGATATCGTGATTTTCTTGACCGACTACAGCGGCCCAAAAGATTTCCACATCCCGGAAACTGCCAATACACCTTTATACTACCCGATATCAACTTATCTTGATCGCCATCTTCTTTTACGACACAAGGAGATCTGATTCGGCGTCTGCTTTTTGTCACTTGATTGATACAGCCCCGTTTCCAATTCACCGCCAACTTTTTTTTGTGCGGCACTACCCCCTGCAGGACATCCCGTTCTCCCCTCACAAACAATTTACCCCTGCACACCATGGCCCGAAACATTCGCCGCAAGGCTACGGCCACCAAGTCCAAGCGCCGCCGCGACTCGGACGTGTCTTCCTCCCTGGACCTCTCCTCGGACGGCGGTTATTCCGCACTCGGCGAAGTTAGCGACTCAGAAGACGACGACGAGGAGGATGTGTATGCGGCCGAGGAGAAGCACATAATTCAAAATGTGACCAAAGCCCGTCACACAGCTTCTCCCCGGCCCCTATCGCAGAACGACGAAGAAGACGCCGACGAAGAAGAGGCCAACGGCGCCGGTAGCGACGACGACGAAGACGACGAAGATGACGAGGAGCTTGAGGAGCTCGACGACGCCGACTTTGCCGAGTTCATTGGCGACGACGCAGACAACACATTGACTGGCAAGGCCAACTTGGTCGACGACAGTGCTAGCTGGAACGGCGTTTCCGAGTCGGATGCCAACCAGGCTGGCGGTCGGGTGCCTGCCGCAAAGCGCCAGGTACGCTTTGCCGGCGTTCCCGACAGCGACAGCGACTCCACCACTAGCGAGGCATCTGTCCGCGACAGCCAATTCTTCCCCGACATTTTTGTTGACCAGAATTCCCTTAACCCTGGCTTCCGCCGCGAGATTGAGGACGATTCAGACTCATCTGTGAGCTCGTCCTTTTGGGACTACAGCTCCAGCTACGGCTTCAACCAAGAGCCCTTGCTCCACTTTTCAGACGCAGACCTGCTTGCTGCCGAGCTCCCTGACCCAAATGCGGATATTTTCCCCGAAGCTCTCAATGACGAGGAAGACAAGAAGGACGGCAATGGGGGAGGTGGCGTAGAGTCAGACGACGGTTATGATTGTGAGTTTGAACCGACAGGGCGCCACACGAGACCATACCCTGGTCTTTTATCTGTTGCAATTCTTCCGGTTGTTTCTTTCTTTTTCTCCTTTTCTCCTTCCTTGCTAACACCGCCGTCTCAGCCGACGGTGACACCACCGATGAGGAAGTACCTCAGCATATTCCGTTCCGTCGGAGACTGTCCCGCGGCTCCATGACTTATGACAGCGACGAGGACTCATCTGATTCTGATTCGGATTCAGAGGTGCCATATCAGCCGGGCAGGCCGCGTGTTAAACGCTACTTCTTGACCCCGACTCGCCGCAAGCGGCCCGTCGCCTTCGTCCACCCAAAGACGGGCAAGATGGTCATCTACACACCCGAGAAAGCCCCCGCAGCGCCACCGCCATCACCTTCACCGTTGCCGCCAGCAAACACCATCGATCCGCTCTTCGGCTCAACGCAGATGACATTTGACAACATCGACCTGCTCCAATCCCCCCCCATGTTGAACGACTCATCTGTCATGATGAATGCCATGCTTTCCACCAACACATTTGGCGACTACATGCAGCTCAGCAACATCCGCAACGTGGAGGCCTTCTTCCCGAACCTCAGTTCGGATCTATTGGTGGGGGCCGAAGATAGTGACTTTTCTGGCGAATACATGGAGGATGATGGCGAGTCAAATCTCCGCATCGAGGACTTCATCCAGTTCGACCGTAACGTGGTTGATGCTGAAAATGTTGTCGACCCGGTAGATGAGCTGTTTGACTTGTCAGTGCCGGCACCGCCGCCTACCGACGATGTATTTTTCGATTTTGACAGCGTCCTGCCTGACGGGGCAAGCGATGTGACGCCGCAGGCAACGCCCATGGGCCCGCCTCCCAGTCGCCGCCCGTCTGTGGCCGCCAGCAGCTCTATTGGTGCCGACGACGAGGCCGAGGACAATGACAACAACGATGGAGACGAAGAAGCTATGCCATCTCTGCTTGCGCACTTTGACAAAAACTCAGACTTTGTCAGTGCGTTCCGTCGCAACCAGATCAACCAACAGCTGATCTACAGCAACAAGGCAACCGCGGACTCGCTAGCCTTTTCGGCCCCATACACACTAGGCACTCTGCGCGGCATCAAGAACGGCAGCCTTGAGGCAGTCGCGACACCGATCACGCCACCGCGACGACCTAAGCACCGCCAGAGCGTGAGCGGCTTTGGCGCCGACATCAACGTCCAGAGCCCTCAAGATTCTCCTGGGCAGAAGCGCAAAGCCTCGAGCTCCATGGGCGACGCCATCTCGAACCACAAGCGGCAACGAAGCATCTCGGACCTTAACAATGTCTTTTTGTAGGACAGAGAGTCTAGCTGGATCTAGATGACGACGTGACCTGTCCGACTTTTTTCTGCTCTTTATCCTTTCGATATAACATTTTGCAAATTTCTATGATCTCGATGCCACGACTCGATTAGAACACCGACAAACTTGGAGCACATCCTTCACCATATGATACGCCCTTTTTCTTTTTCCCATGTTGTCTTGTATCAACTATGTTTTACTCTACAGACCTCCGCCTAATGCCGACGACATCTAGATGTATTCAGATTCGACACATCGGATCCCACGAGCCCAGTCATTCGTTTCCCGTCTTCCTACATTCTTTTTGCCTTTCTTCTTTCGTCTGTCTGGAGAGAGAAAAGTGACAAATAGACTGCCTCCAACTTATTACTATCGGGAACATTATGGCAAGCTGAAGGAAACCAAGGTTTCCGGATGCGTACGAGGCTGGCTAGACACCACGAATTTATGAGCAATGCTTCTGCTTTCTCTCGTGTATTGTCTTTTATTTTGCTTTGTTTCGCGAACCTTGTCTTCACAGGTACACTACTAAGAGGCGGCCCTGCAAGATCTCAGTGGATTTCTATGGACTGGAAGGATATTTTTTTCTTTCTGAAATATCTCGTTTTGTTAACTGTGACAGGAGACGAAAGCATGTTCTACACTATTTTCTATTATCTTTTAGCTGCCTGTACTCTATTTCTCCTTTGTCAAAATGTTTGCTTATTACTTGTTTTATTCTTGTCTTCTTTCCAGCTCTGCTCTACGATTTCTGTCCTCTGGATGGGGATTTAGGTGGGTGGTCAAAAGTTTTCCTAACATGTCTTTGGCGTTGGTGCGCGAAAAATGGCACGACATACGTGTTCTGATAACAACACTACTTTTCGTTTGTATCCTTTGCAGCTGTTGCTCTTAGTATATTTTCCAGTTCATTCAATGGAATTTTTGTTTTCCTATTATAAATTAAAGACTTGACATAAAATTTGACCATTAACCTCCAACATATTGCCACCCTTTCCTCCTAAGAGAGTGATGATATAATAAGCTATGCGGAACTTTTGAAAAAAAAAAAAAAAAAAAAAAAACCTTGACAACAGAATGTAAAAGACAGAATTAAGAACCACGTGGACAAGACAACATGGAATCTCCTCTAGACACAACAACCACATGGCCGTGTGACACGAACCGCGTCGACGGATTGCAGAGCTCCTCGCACTAAGTAGCATTGGGGCAGGTGCCTGTGCAGTCGTCACAGGTTCGAAGTTCGTAGGCCTGGGTTTCCTCTGCACCATATTTGTTTGTTTGTTTGTTTTTGTTCTTGTATTGCTTTTGTCGCACACTTTAAGCGTAGACACCCTCGCAGGCAGAGCAAATGGTCTGACCGACAGACTTGGCCTCCATGGCCTTATCCGTGCCGCAGGAGTCGATGATGCAGGGAGCAGCCTCGTCACTGAGGTCGTCAAAGTGGACGCACTGACAGTGGTGCATGTCCACCCGCTGGGCACAGCCGATGACAATGGCGGCCGCGTGGATGCAAGCAGTCTATTTGAGGAAAAGAAAAAGTGGTTAGTAAAGGTACATGTCAAGCGGGAGGAAGGCCACGCATTTATACTTACAGCGCAGGAGGGCAAGCTGGTGGCTACGGGGCAGGCAGAAGTGCTCTCATTCATGTTGTAGCTGGTAGTAGAGCCAGTGGTGGTGGAAGTGCCCGAAGTGAAGGTAGTAGCGGGCGAGGAGCTGGTCGTGGACGAGCCAGAGGACGAGCTGTAGACGCTGCTGACGCTGGTCTGTGTTGGGGTGGTGGACTGGCCGTAGCCCAGAGTGCTGGACGTAGACTGACCGTAGGCCAATGTAGTGGTCGAGGAGCTGTGACCGTCATGGCCAAGAGTGGCCGGAATGACAGCCAGGATGGCAGCAGCGATAGCAGGGGAGAACCGCATTGTGAATGTGATAGAGTGTTTGTATTGGTGGGAAAGGAGTATTGGCTTGATGTCTGAAAGGCAAAGAATTTCTGTCTGAGGGAACAGAATGTGGTATTCAGAGAGGAAAAGTGTTGTGGAAGGAGGAAGGAGGAGATTTGGATTTTTCGGACTGCGCACACGAATTTTATGCCTGTACCCTTGCCATGAAAATTCTGCAAAGTTCAAGAAGGAAAGAGCGATGCATGTTCAACAAGGAAGGAGCGATTGCACTTTCTTCCGTCGGTGTGGACCGAGCATGCTCGCCACGGTAGTTCCTTCCCTGACCGCTGTGCCGGAAATGGCACTGGCAGATGCTGCTTTTGTGGATGTTAATGTGGGCAGTATTTCTATCGTATCTCTTAATAGGCAAGACAGCCGCGCGTGGACAAACTGTAACAAAGACGCCGCTTTTTGTATGGACGGAGGAAGATTTGAGATGTGACAGAAGTGATGAGATGTGCGGTTGAGGCATGTGGTCGGTGTGGGCATTACACTCTTTGACATACCATTTAAAAAAACTTCTTTTTCTTTCCCAGTAATGAATGGTGTGGCCTAAAAAGACTCTTTTTTATGATCACATATTCTTTCATTCCAGACACTGTAATAAAATTGAAAAAAAAAGTGACGGTGAAAGAATGACAGCAGAGGTAAAATCATTGAAAGATACTATACTGAGTGCAACCTCGTCTCAATTGTTCTGTTGCTCTTTTTAACAACACAATTACCGCGGTGTTTAAATAACATCAGAAAAATCTTTGGGGTTGTACAAAATTAGGAGCAGTTCTCGTCTGATAATTATTTGTCAGCCACTGGCGCCTTGTGTAACAAGCAACAAACAATAGAAATACGACAAGGCATCAGCAAGGCGGCCCGCTCGTTACAAAAACGGCCAAAATTCCGCCGCCCTCAACAGTGTTCATGGCAATTATGGCCACCTCTATTTTCAAGTTAACAAAGGGCGGCTAGATAAATCCTGAGATACTGAGGAGTATCATGGGATTGGAGCAATACTCGAGGCTAGCGCACCACTTCTGTGACGCCCGCCTTTTTGCTTTCGGAATGGATATGCTTCATCTGTTTACTGGCGGAGAGGCGATGGACTCATCCCCAACAGACAGAATTGATAAAAGGGAGGATGCTAACGTATTTATATGTAATGGGGAGTACCTATTCTGTTGTGGTAGAAGTAAATATTGCATCGCCATTTCACAACAAATCTAAAGCTTCAAATCACACCAAAACATCACCAAAACTCACTTTAATCGCCATACACAGAGTACCATTCCGTCTGTCCGTCCCAAGCAACGAGAAACATGTTCAACCTTTGGGAGACTAAGGCTAAATTCCTCCCCATATTTCGGAAGGCGGTTGATTATATCCTGAGATCCGGACCGGAACCGATACCATTTCGTTGCAGTGCAGAGGGAGGGCGCTGTGATGTCACCTTGAACAAATATATCCTGACCAAGGTGGATGAGCGGCGCACTGCCGACACACTGGCTTATTTTGCGGCACGAGACAAGGGAGCACCTTTGTCATGGCCGTGGCTCTCCAGGAAGAATACCGCCGACGTTCACTGGAAAAAGCTATGTTACGACGTGGAGGGGTTGGTCAGATCAATTGACGTTATTACTGGGAATCTAGATGAAAACAACGGGCTCTTTGTTCACCGTCGAGAAAGCATGCCGCGCCCGGTGACTCAGGACTTTGAAAGCATCCAGAAAATGTATAAAAGACGCGCACATGTCTTTGAATAACATATCAACAGAAGTATCTAGTCATAACAAACCGGGATAGGCAGTTGTTGATTGCCGGAAGATGAACGTATGGCGAGGCCTGGTTGTCGAGTGTGATTTTGGGTTATTGTTATTTCCTTTTGAATTTATTTGATGCATACCTTGAATTCTGTTACGCGTTGCGACCCAAATCACAAAATTAGGAAAATAACCATGCTATCAAAGCAGCGGTATCAATAGTTGATGTACAAGAGAACGACGATGTGCAGGTAAGTACATAGGGTGTTGGAAGTTCCAAGACTACTTAGTCATTATGGTGCCGTGTTTTGTCTGTCATCTGATTGGCTGGAAGGTGTTGAAATCCAGCTCCATTTTTAAGCCTGCCTAGTAGGCGACAACCGCAAGATGGATTCTTACCCCTGAAAAGGGGTTATAGTATAGTGGCTAGTACACCTCGTTGTGGCCGAGGAGACCCGTGTTCGATTCACGGTAACCCCAGCGGAATCAGATTAAGTTGGCCACAGCTTAATGTTTCTTTTTTCTTTTGTTTCTTTTTCGTACTCCGTGTTCTTTGTGCTCGACAGGATCCTTCTTGTTTTATTGTCCTTTTCTTCTTCATTAATTTTTTTCGTTAATTTTAAGTAAATATTGAGGGTGACTGAACCTCCGTACAAAAAGGTAAAAAAAAATCCTAGTAAAACCGTTCGTATTAAGGAAAATTGACGACAAAAATACAGTCGACCACCTCCAAACACACAACAAAAAGATAATCTCGATCAGTCCTCTTCTCTCGCCAGGGACATACAGCCACCATTGGGGTTACCGTGAATCGAACACGGGTCTCCTCGGCCACAACGAGGTGTACTAGCCACTATACTATAACCCCCCTTTTCTCGAAGCGGAGAGGCGATTTGACCGGATCGTGGTGGGAGCGCCTCTGGACAGCACCAATGTGGGCAAGAACTGGAGACAAAATGGCAAATGAAAAAATAATAAGTACGACGTAGGTTGGAAGAATGCTGGAAAAAGTCGCGGTCGACGGACCGAAAACCGTGCCTGCCCAGTGTCTGGGCATCACTCCACTCTTTTTGCAAAAGACTTGGCTATGTGACATGTCGAGGCCTACAGGCGGTACAGGCTCCATTGCGGCGCACAGCAGGTGTCTTCTGGGCGTTTTGCACACTTTGGGCATTTTACGACATCTTGGCGTGCTCGGCGTGCTGAGCAAGAAACACAGGCGGGCACTTTCCCCCAAAAAGGATTGGCTTTTGTGGCGTTGCCGCCTTCCGTTATGCTTGTTTTGTCTTTGCTTGTCGATGGAGTCTCTTCTTTGGAACGATGCGCCGGCATTTACAGCGGAGCTAAGCCTAAAGTCGATTGCTGACGGCGATGCGATGACGAACTGTGGGATGAGGCGACAGGCGACAGGCGACAGGCGACGGGCGACCAGACGACGTCTGTTGACGTCTGTTAATTTGATGTAATCTTGACGTGTTGCCTGGGATATTCTTATTGCTTCTCCATCGATTTGGTTCTTTCCTTTTAGTTTTTTCTTTTCGGGGCACATTGCGCACAAATGAAGCTGTGCGCACACATGGCAGGAGCAACTCTCGGGCGAACGCCTGCGACGGGACGCGCGCAGGTAAAGGACGGCAGGAGCAACCCGTACACGGGAGACACGGCAGGCTCGACTCGACTCGAGTTGAGTCGGGGGAGTGCTGTCAAGATGACTTGCAAAGGGAAAGACCCCACAACACTGGCTACGGTGACAGACGAGGATCGATTTGCCCCCCTCACCCGTTCGTCGTTTGTCGCTGCTGTAGCGTTTCGTTTCCTCACACCAGCTGCGAGCTGTGTTTTTATTCGTCGTGCATTCACCCGAAAGTGCAGCCGAATAAAACGACAGAAAGAAGGAAACGAGCAGCGGTGATTCTCGCGATCAGGTCTGACTTTGGCTCTTCCTTCTTCGCCTTTTCGACGTCTTTCCAAGCAACGTATAAAGTACCAACGGGCCGCCGTCTTGGTCATCACTGGTGTTTGGATTTGTTTCTGGCGCGTCCTTTCTGACTTATCTCCCAGCGTGCTTCGCTATTTTCTCCGCCTCTCACATCTCTCCTGCGACATTTTGTTGTTGCTTCTCTTTCTTAGTCACTTCTACTAAGCACATCTTTTTGTACTTTCTTTTCTCGGTTTTCTTCCCCTCTTTCTGTCCAACCCCCATTCGGCCCATATCCATCTCCACGGGCAGGCCATGTGGCGACGATCAAGGGTTGAGGTAACCATCCTTGGCCGTGTCAGGTTGCACTTGCTGGCCACAACCCAGAGAGATCAGACAGGAAACAAGTGAAAGTAGGCCGTAATACATGCATCTTTGGGGTAAGCATCGATCAGCAAGAACGCGCGAAAGCACGAAAAAACGAAAGCACAACGAACCCAAGAACGGCTCGAAGCACACTGTCCATTTCTCTTATCGCCATGCTTACTTTGTGGCCTTTGAACATGAAAGGGGACCGTACTTTGGCAGCACTTGTACTCCATACTTTGTATATTTTGGCAGTCTCTTTTGCAGGAACCAGTGCACGGCATTATGACTGTCTTCGCGACCTGTGTTTCCCCTCTTCTGTCTGGTGCGTTCTGCGTCTCCTACTTCCGGCTGAATACGACGGATGATCATTGCTTTTTTCAACTTCTGCCTCCAACTTTCCCTGTTCGGTAATTTAGGTTATCGATCCCAGGTTGTACTCTTTTCTAATGAGTTGCTTCTATTGAAGTATGTATTATTTATTATTTATTATTTGTTACTTGCTATGTTATTTGCTATTTGTTATTGGTTATTTGTGTTTATTATTTCAGTACTGTATCTTTTCTTATGGACATGCTCGTAACTGGGCCTCACCTTTCACGGCGTAAAAAGTAAAAGGTATCTTTGTCCGGAGTGGCACCGACGCAGAAAAGAAGACATCTCGCTCCACACACCATCCCACAACCCCATATCCACGTCTTCCATGTCCCCCAGCATAAGAACCAGTGCTCCGTAGATCGTCGCTCTCGTTAGCGCTGTTTGCTCCGCGTCCGAGGCAAGATCGTCCTCTCAACCCCATATTAGCGGAGCACAAAACGCACACTTTGTCGATGGAAAAGCATGGCTGGAGGCTGATCTCGAGTCGATTTCTCCGTCTTGGCATGGGGATGCACTCGCTGAACGAGACAAAAGAGGCCGGCTGCGTCGAAGGATGCATATTGGAGAGGGACGTATGGAGATGCTTGCGGGAAGGGATACACCGATGACCGACGGCTGGTGGCTGCCATGTTTCCTATCCTTTTCTGTTTCCTTTTCCGTTTCCGAGCCATCCATATCCTCCACAGCCCTGACGGAGACGATCCCGCGTCTTTCGTGGGAGCAACCAAACTGGAACCAAACTTGTGTGCCCGCCCAGGTTTACACGGTATGTGCCTTTGCTTGCCCTCCCACATGCATGCCGTTGTTGTAATTATAAATAAAATACGCTTCCCGCGGCGCAAACGGGCACATGGGAAAACCGGCTGCAACAATAAAGTGGCCTATCGCTTGTCTGGGCAATAGGTCGATAACAGAGAAATAAAAGTGATCCGCCGTCTGCCAAAGTGTGTGTCACTTTCTGGGCCGCTGCTCTCGTCTACATCTCCCGTCTCTCATACCTCTCTTACCTCTCTATCCTTTATTTCCCCTCTCCCCATCCCGCACGCGTTTCTGTTTCTCCGTCCCTGTGGGCAGGCCCACCTTTGCCCTGCATTTCTCTTTATTGACCTCGCTAATTTTCTGCTGTCTCTCCGGCCCTTGAGTGTGATTCTTCCCCTCGAGTTTCCGTTTCCAATACTTTCTCTTCCTTCCCATCCTTTTCTAATTTTTATTTTTATTTTGTGCATTTGAATTGCGCAGCCAGAGCCGTCAAGCTGTCAAGCTGTCAAAGCTCTCCTCATCAAAGCTGTGCTTCTTAGCTGTATCTTGACATTAACTGGCATTGACTCGACCTTGACGCGAGACTGATCAGCACAGCAACACCAAAAAAGGAAAAAAGAAGAAAAAAATAAAACAGTCTCGCATACAATACGTCCACCGCAATGTCGCTCGGCTACACTTTTGTGCGCAAAATTGTGCGCAACGATGCCGCCCATCTCGATCCTCCCGAGGTCTACAACTGGCGCGTCTTTGCCCTGGCCTCGGCTGCCTGTTTCGGCGGCACGCTGTTCGGCATGGACACGGGCATCATTGGCGGCGTGCTGACCATGCCCGACTTCAAGCGCGAGTTTAAACTTGCCGAGCTTGCCAAAACCAACCCGACCGGCGCTGCCAACCTGTCGGCCAACTTGGTGACGGTCATGCAGGCCGGCGCCTTTTTGGGCGCACTGCTGGCCAACCCTGTCGGCGACCGTTTTGGCCGCAAGCCGGGATTGCTGGTTGTCTCGATTTTTGCGTTTATCGGCGGTCTGCTGCAGGCCCTGTCGTACGGCAGTTTTGCCTGTTTCTATGTCGGCCGGTTCGTCGAAGGCTTTGGTCTCGGTGGCGCCACAATGCTGGCGCCGACGTATGTCTCTGAAAACTCGCCGCGCGCCATTCGAGGCCTGCTCATTGGATTCTACCAGCTCTTCGAAACCATGGGCGCCATGATCGCCTTCTTCATCGACTACGGCTCACTGCTGCACATTCCCGGCCGTGCTTCGTGGATGGTTCCTCTGGCGATGCAGTCCCTGCCCCCAGTCCTCATCTTCGGCAGCATCCTGTTGTGCCCCGAAAGCCCGCGCTGGCTTGCCAGCAAAGACAACTGGGAAAAGGCCACCGAGGTGCTGTCGACCGTCCGCGGTCTGCCCGAGTCCCATCCGTACGTCCAGCAGGAGCTGCTCGAGCTCCGCGCCCAGCTCGAAGAGGAGCGCCGCTCCGTGCACGGCACCGGCTTCTGGGCCATCCAAAAGGAGTGCTGGCTTGTTCCCGGCAACCGCAAGCGCGCGCTCATGTCCATCGGCCTCATGGTCTGCCAGCAGTGGACAGGGACAAACGCCATAAATTATTACGCCCCCGTGATATTCACCAATCTGGGCGTTGGCGGCACGACGCAGTCGCTTCTGGCCACGGGTGTCTATGGCATCGTCAAGATGGTCAGCTGCGGCATCTTTATCACCTTTTTGGCCGACACGCTGGGCCGCCGCTGGTCGTTTATCTGGACGGGCTTCTTCATGTCGTTCTGCATGTTCTATCTCGGCTTCTATGTGCGCTTTGACCCGCCGGTCAAGGGCGCGCCCATTCCGGCGGCCGGCTATGTCGCTCTCGTCATGGTGTATCTGTTTGCGGCGGCGTTCCAGTTCGGCTGGGGCCCCGTGTGCTGGATCTATGTCTCCGAAATCCCCACCAACCGTCTGCGCGGCTACAACGTCTCGCTTGCTGCGGCCACGCAGTGGCTCTTCAACCTGGTCGTGTCGCGTGTGTCTCCCGTGATGCTGATTTCGGCCGGCGGCCCCACGGGCTACGGCACCTATTTTATCTATGGCTCCTTCTGTTTCACCATGGGCGTTCTCGCCTTCTGGGTCCCCGAGACCAAGGGCATCTCGCTCGAGCGCATGGACGAGCTGTTTGGCACTGCCGACTTCTCCAACATTGAGGACGTGGGCCGGGCTGGAAAGAATAACGAGATCGAGGATAGTCACTTTGAGGTCACGGAGAAGTGAAGCAAGACACTAGAAGACAGTGCGAGGGCATCTGTGGGCATCTGTGCGCGGGAGGATCCTTAAGATTGTGTGGGGAAAGATCGTGAGGTGAGAGTGGATGTCGAATAGTAATCAGCCGGAGGAACTCCATGCCGACTACACCTCATAATTGATAAATGCCTATTTGGGTATAAGTGAGAAAGACAAGAAGGAATACGACATATATTCAAAAGAGTAACCAAAAGAGTATCCAAGATGAAAAGAAGAGACGAAGTCACAGAAGTTTAAATATGAAACTTGTCGGGATTAGTCAGACTTGTAGCTAGAGTGTTGGCAGGGCGCCTGTGGCGGTGGCCTGCCAGGCCCACAAAAGAGGCATCGTCACCAGAAGTTTGGCTGCATTGTAATTCCTAAAGAGAAGAAGTCCTCCATCACCAGATCATTGTATACCTCTTGTAAGCGGGAGTCGTACACGATCACCGTTAGCTGGCATAGCAAATCCAACGAACTCAAGCAAACCGACAAAACTTAAATATGAACGTTTGTTGTATCTACTCGTGTCGTATTTACTACCTGAAAGCTGAAAGCGATGCCGCGAAGAGAGGCTCTTTAGAAACGAGAAGCATCTGCAACAACAAGTGATGCAAAAAGAAACAGTGATCAGTAAAACAGAAAAGGAAGATGGGACATATATAATGTGTGAACAACGTTCAAAGAGCCAATGGCTGTGCTACGGGTTAGTATGGCATGCTTAGAGAACAGGCACCCGCTGTCGACAGATATCGGCCGCCGAAATACCCGTAATTCAACACCGCGCTCTCCTTCGCGACTCTTCTGCTGCTCCTTCTGTTTATGCCAGCCAGAACCAGAACTTCTCGAGCCAGTTGCGCGGCTTGAGCTCCGGCCAGTGCGCGTCCTCGGCGTCCAGCTCGGCCTTGCCCGTGTGCAGATCGGCCTCTTCCGGCTTGACCCAGCGCGTGCGCTTGATGATCTTCCAGGCGAAGAACAGGACGAAGAAGATCGGAATACCGATGTAAGCCGCGAGGAAGTCTGTGAATGAGTGTTACCATATGTTCGACAAAAGAAGGCGCACAAAGAAAAGGCGAATAGAAATGCAAGGGAATAGAGGAGATACATACTGCTGACATCCCAGTGGCCATGGACAAAAACGTCAAAGCCGTTGAAGAGGATAATGATGACGAAGAAGGCGAGAGAGCCCCAGGCCAGGTACGGCTGGAAGGGCGACTTCATCACGAGCGTGTTGCGGTCGATGCCCTGCGCCTCGAGCGCCTTGTAGAAGCGCAGGTAGCACACGCAGATCGAGGCCCACGTGAACAGACTGGCAATCGTCGTCAGGTTCTGGAACCAGCCGAAGGCCGTCGCAGCACCGCCCGAGCCGGCCGACAGATACGTCAGCAGACCGACAGTGGCCGTGGCAGCAACAGCGTAGTACGGAACACCGCGCTTGGAGCAAGTCAGGAAGATGGCAGGGGCTTGGCGGTTCTGCGCCAGGGCGTACAGGTAGCGGGAGCCCGTGTACAGGAAGGCGTTGGCAGACGAAGAGGCCGAGGTCAGAATGACAGCGTTGATGATCGAGGGCAGGACCTTGATGCCGACGTTCTGGATGCCGATAACCCAAGGCGAGGCAGCGGCACCGGGGGCACCGTCCTCCTGGGCAGTCAACAGGCGCTTGTCGTCAGCAGCGACGAGCCAGCTGATAGCGAGCGAGCCCAGCACGTAGAAGAAGATGATACGCCAGAACACACGGCGGATGGCCTTGGGGATGTTCTTGCGCGGGTTCTCGGCTTCACCAGCAGCCACGGCAACAAGCTCCACTCCACCGTACGAGAAGGCAGCGTTGACCAGTGTCGAGAACAGGCCCAGGAATCGGCCAGTGTTGCCGGTGCCGTCGTACTCGAGCATAGCGCCGGGGTGCTGCCAGTAGTAGAAGCCAAGACGTTGGTGCTTGGGGTTACCGCCGAGCATGACAATGAAGGCCATGATCAGAAGACCGACAATCGTGATGATCTTGACCGACGCAAACACGAACTCAGCCTCACCATAGATGGAGACGGCGATGATATTGAGCAGGATGACAAGGACGAGAATCAGAGTGATCCAGGCCGACACGTTGATATGGTCGGCGCCGGGCCAGTAGCCGATAACGACGGAAGCGGCCGCGATCTCAGCGCAAATAGTAATGGCAGACGAGTACCAGTTGTTCCAGCCGACAGCAAATCCAAGGGCATCGTCGACGTAACGGGCACAGAACTGTGGGATAGCACCAGGAAGCGGCAGCCAGGTGGCCATCTCACCAAGACACTGCATCATGGCGAAGATGGCAATACCAGTGAGCGAGTAGCCGAGAAGCACGGACAGGGGGCCGGCGCGCGTAAAGGCCGAACCGATACCGAGGAACAGGCCAGTACCAATGGTGCCACCAAGGGCGATGAACTGGATGTGACGAGACTTGAGACTGTTATTTGTTAGCGAGGAGAAGCATAGATGCGCACTCAACCATCATATCGGAAAACTGACCCTCGTTCAACGTAGCCATATTCTTGGACACGCTCGATACCGCCTAGGGCGGAGCTGCCCTCGACAACCTTGTCCTGCTGCTTCTCTTCATTGCTGCCCTCATAGGCCGGAAGACCCTGGGCCTGGACCTCCACGTCTGACTTTGACATGATAGGCAGGGGAGATTGGCGATAATTGTTGATGGACGGGACTCAAAACAACAAAACTCTCAGTCGATGCCGACGTATGGAGAATTGGGAAATAAACGAGTAAAGAAAGAAAGATACCAAGAACCAAGAAGATAAAAAGTCAATCGAAACATCTGGTGGTATGGGCGCGCGGGAAGAGTTAAATAGAATAAAGGAGGGGGGAGCGCGAAGGACAATGAAGAACGGGCAGGAACCAGGAAACCAGTTGAAGACAAGTGACAAGGATGCAGGGATAGCATGGGGTGGTGGCGGAAGAGGCGTGCAAGGCAAATAGAAAAGAAGAAAAATGAAAAGAGGGCGTGTGCAGTGACCGAGGGGGATGGGCTGTGATGCAGGGTATGGTGTAAGTGGTACAAGTACAAGGGGGCCGCCACACGCCAAAAGGAACGATATGGGGAGGGGGGGCGTCCTAGTTGAAAGAAGAAGGTAATAATCGAAGAGGAGCGTGTTTTGATACTCCAGCATGGAGTACTGTTTTGTGGTCCTTGGTTGCGTGGTAGCTTGTGGTATTTTTGTGTACTCGAGGTGCATGGGGGGTGCGTGCTGCCTGGTTGTTTCGTGCATCTGTTCTGTTTTGTCCTTCTCCTTTCTTACTCTCCCTCCTTCTCCTTCATCCAATCCAGCACGTAATTACACTGTACAGACAGGTAACACGGCTGCGGCTGGCGTGAGATTGTGAGATTGCCATTGTGTTCCCATACGGATGCGTGTCTGATTTGACTTTCTGTGTGTATATTTTTTATACAGAGGCCCCGCGAGCCGCTCCATTTGGCTTTTCTTCGATGGCGCTTGCTGGTGTGCCTCTAAGAATGAAGCCAGGATCGGCAGCTTGGACGACCTAGGGATTTTGTGAGGTGTACCATGAAGGCTAAAAAACAGCACGCGAGCCGCATGTGCTTTCCTCGTGTGGTTTGTGAAGATTTTGACATTGTTTCCATAGGGAGAGCAGATCTTCTGAATGAACTGAAAAGAAGCTTTTGTCCCTTTCTCGGCGTATCTCATCAAAGCTTTTGCCATGGCGCTGCCCAGACAGGATGGCTGTCTTGGCTTGCCCGTTTGATTTTCTTTTGCTTCTCTCTCTTCACCTCTTGGACAATTCTCTCCCTTGCCCAGCTTGTCTCTACTTTCTTTTGTTAGTTGGGGATGCAGTACGAGGATGCAGTGCACACACCCCTCCCCATCTGATTCTCACAACCAACCCCTCTTGTCTGCCAATGCTCGATTCGGAAACAATCCGTGTGTTGCCGGCTCTGCAGAAAGGGCCGTCTGAGGTTGCTTCTCATTTTCTTTGCGTCCTTCTAGGTCTCTTGTTGTCTCTGCTTCTATGCGTTGGTTTGTTCGCCTCGTAGCGTTGCCGCCGAAGGATCAAGAAAGGGTGTGGTTCGGGATCACCGCCCTGGCGCGTTTTCTTTTCTTCTTGTTTTGGCTTCTCATCCACTTTTTCTGGTGACTTTTTTCCAAGAATCGAGGCTTTTCAATCGCTATCAAGTCCTCAAACGACCTTCTTCGTGAGGATGTCGGTGACCAAGGGATCACATAGCTTCCAGTGGTCCACCATTTTAGTCCACCTCAAGTGTGCACGTACATGGTAGTTTGCCCTTGGCAATGGGAAAGATAAACCAGACTGTCAAGTAGGATCTCAATGGTTTTAGCGAATGTTCGTGATGTAGTTCCTGTTAGATACGAGCAATTGTGAGAAGGGTGCTGTTGTGTCGTATCATACAACCTGCAAAATAACCATAAACTGTGGGAAATGGAAGGTAAGTCAAGGATCCAGTGCTCGTGACGCGACCTGGTTCCCACCGCAGAAAAAAAATTGTGTGCACCTCGCCGGCTGGCCTTTCCAAAAAAAAAAAAAAAAAAAAAAAAAAAAACAATATTGGCAGATGGGAGCGGTTAGCTAACCGTGTGATGCTTGTTGTTGGCCTGCTAGCAGGAAGCAAAACTAATACTGTGCTACAAGGGGGCCAGAAACGGGAGAGAGAAAAAGCCCATACAGCCACAGCCCACCAATTGTCTCACATGATCTGTATCCTGAGGGGGGAAACGGCCGTGGTATTGAAAGGGCAACACAACATGCACAAAAGAGGCAGGGAAAAGCGTGTCAAGAAAGCACTGAAAGAGCTGGAACAGGGCCGCAGAAACACATACAGGATGGGGGACACATTCACAAAACCACAACTGGCACAAAAGCATTAAAGAGCGTGTGGGTGTCTGCGTGGTGTTGAGTTGGTTGCACGTACCATGTTCTGTGGGAGACTGCGATACGGATATGGCGCAAGAACGGTGGAGACCTTTGGCCAGTTTAATAGCCACTTGCATTGGAGACATCGTCCGTGACAGAGAGATATGGGCAAGCGAATGCCATCATCTCGCCGCTGCCAATATCGATAGGAAGCATTCCTTTCATGTTTATTTGACAGAGACGGACACGACCCCGCTTCGGCGCCGCCGAGTCGCCTGCGGCTGCATTCATTGAGAGTGTGTCGATTTTGGAAGAGGCGCGAGACAAGACAAAGGGGAACGGTGGGCTGCAGGAAGGTGTTGGATTCTGTGAGTGTCGTCTGTGCGTTGAGAAAAAAAAGAAAAGAGGGTGCAACACTGGGAGCGGGATCAGGGGCAAAATCTACGACGAGAGCCAGTCAAACGACGGGGAAAGGAGGCAAGAGCGGAAAAGGGGGTGGTGGCCTTCCTTCCTTCCTCGCATATGTTGACAGTGCAAGCAGAGAGGGGAGGAGCACTCGACATGGCCTCAGTTATCCACCTACCAAATCCTTGAGGCCATCACTCTGTATGTTCATGTTTAGCATTTCTTGTTTCCATGATAAAAAAAAAAAGAGGTGTGTCTGTGCCAGAGTTCTGGTCGTTTGCGATATCGTTTCTATAATTGAACATTGCAACCTGTATCTGCAATTATGTACGACTTACAGATCCAGGTCATAGGGGCCGAGTAGTCTGCCTTCAGGGCTGAATATTGCTCGCCATTGTCTCTTGGGACTTTACTATGGCGGACTTTTCCTCCTGTGCCTAAAGAAGTCAGATACGTATCTACCCACCATTTGGTGATAAGATAGATAGGCAGTTCCCTTATTTACTTTTTGATAGAGGCGGACGTGCACTGTATGAATTGAGAAACTCATACTGTATTCCACTACCGGCAGGTGGGGACGCGTCACCTTTGGAAAGCATCAGAGGAAGGAGCTTTCAAGTACTCCGTACTTCGTATTAAAACAGAATAAACAACGTGATGAATGAAGACCAGCTCAAGAAGGTATATCATTATGCCAGCACGCAGTACATGTGAACTCTGAAAGCAAAGTCCCGGCTTTATTGCTTGTGCTAATATTTATTGGGCAATTTACAGCTTGTATCACGCCTCGACTCGCCTTGTTGGGCTTTGGTTCATGATTCAGTGGTCGTCTTCCAGTATCAAATGCTGGGTTAATTCCAGTGGTTGGGTCGCTATGGGCGGAGGATAATCTATTTGCACTGTGCGCGTCCCCTTCCTCTCCTCTTATTGTTGACTCTGTTGTTGTCGAATGGTTGAGTATGGTTTTGTCTCTGCCGTTATCTCCTGCAAAAGAGTGGGTCAAGATTGGCCCATACGGGTGCCTCTGAGCAGGTTCGCCATGTTCGCCCTACACACTAAGAATGGCTCAAACCCACTATTGAAAAGAGGGCCCAGAAGGCTTTTCCTGGGATGACAAGACACACTAGCGGCTACTCCCCCCTTGGCAAGGCCCTGATAAGCACTTTAACCCACAGGTTCAGGGCTCCACAAAGCCACCATCTCTCCCATTGGCGATTTACCATTCCGTCTTCCATTTCTCTCCAAAGGACTACTACTTCACGACCACGAGCCGTGCTCCGAATAGTCGTAATCAGTGGCATGTAGCTTCTTCAAGGGAAAGGAAGTACATACGGAGTGCAGTCAGATGTGCTGGTAACAATGACGGGAAAACAAACACCAGGCAGAATTCGTCTCAACAACTCGATGCTTGCCTTTTCGCCCCTTTATCGCGATTTTGATGCTAACAACTATTGTTTCATTTCTTGCCACTGTCGTCCACAAAAACATACAAAAGAGTGACAAACTGGCTACGGAGTACATTGATGGGAGAACTCCATATTCAATCAATCACAGCTCTCGTCTTTCGGGCGAGACATCCCAACTGGCGTCTGCACCGAAAGAGAGGCGATGCAACACAAGCTAGACAGGGTCGCTTCTGGGAGGTGGCATGGGGGGCTGACGAGCCTGGGACCACCTTCTGGTTCCAAGATCCCCCCAATAACAAAAACAGCTGTTGGAAGCCAGTCTCAAGAAGGAAGGTCGTTAAGCTCACTTAGGCTTGTCAGGCGACAAGGTCCAGATGCCGTGATCGATGGTGCAAGGATATGCCAGACGGTAGGATTGGAGAAAAGGGACTGGGAGAGGGGAGAGTCCAAGGAGAAATGACCTGGGTAAACGAAAATAGATGATAAAGAGGAGCAAAGGACAATGAAGGAAAGGCGAGAAAAATCACTCTTTTGGCAGTTAGATCGCACTGTACGCCAACGATGATGAATGAGCAACGCAATGTGAAAGTATCAGAAGTGGTCAATGGGACTTGCAAAGAGGAAAAACAAGACGGGCAAGAGATGCTTGGGTTGACAGAAAGAGAACCTACAGTCTAACAAAACTCAGCGAAGACCACTTGTGCCGCTATCTGTGTAAGTACGTACGGTTGCATGTATTTCATGCAGTATTTAATACGAGAAAAAGACTTGCCATTTCATTTCGCTTTCGCAATTCCAAATTGCAGAACATTCGTCGTATTTAACGTCACAGGCCGCAATTCTCTGTTCTTGTTTTTCCTTCGTACCATGAACAAAAAAGATGGTAATTTACAGTGCAACCTCGCTTCACGAGCACGGCCGAACACATGCAGAGCTCGGTTGTTTGGCGTCCTGCAATATTCATATCCTTTCATAAAAAGTGCATGTCCAGACCGTATGCCCAAGTGAGACGGGCCCAGCCTTTTTCAGTAATAACTTTCTTGAGCCAGAGGATCAGTGATTGGCTGAAGGAGCCCTAGACAGCGAGAAAAGAGAACTGATGGTTGTGAGGTCAGCAGACGTTCTTCTGCCACCTCTGATCCTTTGACTTTGACTGGTTTTGTGGTCCTTGATTTTGAGCCTCCTGCTTTATCCTGCTGGTGCCAACGCGCCTGTAGCCGGAGTTGGAATAGCCCTGGCAGCTGAAGAAGGAAGCGCCTCTGGGGCGCCTCCGTCAATGAAGTGACATCGTATCTCCATCTCCGCGAATTGAAGGTCGTCAGCATCCAACAGAAGTGAATGGAGCTAGCAGGGGCTACGAAGCTCTCCATGCACCACTTGCTCGGGGAAAGAGTCCAGCTGTGGAGACGGACTTAAATATTGGGAGATCATAGGGAAATACTTGGGTAGGAGGGCAGAAAGAACAGGAGCCACCCTTGCCGCCTTGCACCTTATCTCTGGGCGGCACTGGAGCTACCCCAAAGAGGAAGCTGCTCTAACCCATTCCTGCTCCTTCCCCCCTTTTGTTTTTATTTGCGACGAAACTTGCATTGGAGCCGCATGCAAGTACTCCGTATGGTGCTGCTTTTCTCTTTCATGTGTTTTGTTTCCTTTCCTTTTGTCGCCACTTAACATTCCTTGGTAGCCCTGCCAGCGTCAAGGAAGGGACTCGTAAGATGGCGCGTTGTTCGCTTGTGGGGTCACAAGCCTTTCTGTGACTTGCTCTATTCTCCACGATTTGATGGCCCTAGAGGGTAGCACCTTCCATTTCAGGAAATTGCCTAGAACACAGGTGTAAGTGGTTTCCTTAGTCAAATGAAGGAAATGCCAATAGCATATGAGACAGGAGAAGCTATTTCGAAGAGAAGATGCGTAGTATGCTGTAAATAAAAGTAATAAAGACAAAAGGTAGAAAATGGTGATAGTATTGGTGGTTTCTAAACAAAGGCTAGGAAAAGACTCGAACAAAACGTGAACAGGGGAAAATTGAAGATGCAAAAATGAAAAAAAGGCACATGAACAGGCTTGTGATTGATATTTTACCAAAGCTGAATTGTTTCTCTGCCAGGTATGTACTTTTATGTATTATTTTAAATTTTCTCTTACTTCTCATACGTACTCCATATAGCCATCATAGAGGATATGCCTTTCACACGATCTCACCATCCCCTTGTTCTCTGTTAGTGCAATGGCCACTTCCTGCACACGACGCCCGGGGAACACAAAGGTGGCAGAGCAGGGCGAAAGTGCATTAGGTAGAGCAGCACAGAGAATATCGACACCCCCCAAAAAATGCATTTCCCATTGCTCATGTGCTATATTTCCTAGAAAAGATGAGCTCGGCGAGAACCAAGATCTCAAGATCCAGAGGCGACCGCTTAGCTTCTGTAAATGGATACCGAGCACCTGTCCAGAGCCCTTGTCGATGTTGTACAAAATGCTCCCTTTCCGTGGCTCTTTGAGCTCTCTGTGCTCCGTGCTTTGCAGAACCTGGCCATGGCGGAAGGACGTGACAACCTTACTGGTTGACGATCTTTGTCTCTTTTCTTTCTAGGAAACACATTGCCCGTCAAACGATTTACACCCCCCCCTCACTAGATACGGCTTGGTGTTCTCAACAGCCACCACGAGGATTTTTTTTTTTCACTCTCCCCTCGTCTTCGATTTTGTTTCTAGAAGCTGCAGGTTGAGCTGCAGCTTGACTTTAAAGCGTTCGAATGATCGCCAGTTTTTCCAGCATCTCGCATCCCTTCCATCCGCCATGCCACCATCCATTTTGATACTGTCCTTTCTTTTTCTACTTTGTCGTCGTCCGCTGTCACGCCCGACATACGAACCCGCATCTCACTACGCCGCACTCCGCATGTCTCTATTGGATACTACCGAGCTGTGCCCCATTTGTGCACTTCGTCCCTTTCTCCTCTTCCTCCTGTGCATCTTACTTCGCTTCATTTAGCCTCTTTTCAGTCTTCTAGAAGGAAATCGGGCGAGATAAAAAGTGGAACAAAGTACAGTGCTTCGCCATACCGTTCCCACCTAGCAAGATAGAGACCAAAGATACAATCTATCCGTCCCTTTGCACTTAGTCTGAGGCTAAATTTCAGAGTAATCGCTCTAGTCCAGAGCAAGCTCACCGATGCCAACCTTCCATGCATAGAAGATGCAAAGAACAAAGATAATGCCAAGGTTTTCGAAACTTTCTTCGAAAGAGCTATCCAACTAAGCATCCTTCATCGGCTTCCCCGTCATCTCAGTCGACAACATGCACCGTTCTTATCTGGCGCTTCGGCTGCCCTTATCTCTTGCAACTTCCAGCCTCAGAGCCCCTAAAAGCACTATCATGAACTCCACCAGAGATGCGGAGACGGAAAAGGACCTAGCTTGGGAAAAACAAGGCTCGCGGAAGCTATGGCAGGCCATGCAAAGTACGGGACCCTTTCCTCTTCCGTCTTGTGAATCAATACGCGGCACATCCCCTCTCAAGCTGGGCACGACAATGAATCTTCAATGATCTCCAGCATAATGGTTCTCGAACAGCTGGAGATAGAGTGATCCGTCGACGGGATTTCACATTCCGTCGCGGAGACACTGGATTTCCTCGTAATGCTTCACGTGAGATCCGGCAATGGGTTTACTTGATGCTCCTGTTTTTGTTGGCAAAATCCCCACAGCTTACGTCGTACTTGTACAGTGACTGTGCTATTGTCTACAGCCTAGTTGAGGTCACCCTACGTCGTACGAGTAGCTGTATCTGTCTATATCGCTTTGGCCTTTATGCTCCTTTCCCTGTGATAAGGCTTCAGGATGTGCCATTCAAGATGGAGTACGGGTGACTGTTCGTTCTGGGATATTGGTATCTTTCCAATTGACTATTACGGCATCCCACCGCCACTTGTCTCGACCTAGAGCCTAATCTGCTCTCCACACACACCACCTTCATGCAAGCGAAAATACGCCCCCAACAGCTCATGGTCCTACCTTCTGATAACAGATATCATGTGGCTGTTTTGTGAGCACGTTGAGGACGCCTGCTTTTTGTTTTCGGTTGTTGTTTCCTTGACTTGCCGACCCCGTGCTCATTTCCCGAACGATACAATGGATGAGCATCATAGAGAAACACTACTCCGTACACACTATTTTGTTTTCAGGACGGACAAGTAGACAAATAGACAAGCAGACAAAAAGTACCAAGTATCTAGGAGTGGCCAACGAAAAGAAAAGCAGACACCGAGAGTGGCTGGAGTATGCAGCTGTTGGCCAAACATCTGAAGCTGAGGCTCTTAAAGTCCGTAGACACAGGTTTTGACGCCAAAACTCAGCAAACGAAATAAGTAGTAAATATAGGCAGCACAAATCCAAGCATGCTCGCAGTTTCCCTAAGTAGCGCGCTGTGGTGTTCGTAAAACGTTTGAATTTCAAAAGCCAGCAGGCGTCGTGTAAAAGCAGTAGGAATCGTAGAGTTGAATGGTATATCTGATTCCCTCTGCGAAACGAGCCCAAAATTGCGGTTTTACTTCCCAGCCATAAAGAAACAAAGGGGCTCTCAATGAGAAGACCCGGTGCCTTTAAGAAAGTGCAATTGTTTGCTTTCAGAGGGTACTCAATAGGTTTGGATATCAACATTATGACGCCGTGCAACATATCCAGGACGTACACCCGATCGTCAACGTCGCTGCGCGTCAAGGGACCCTGATTGTCAAGAGACGACTCTATGTTATGTGCTCTTTGTTGAATTCGCAGGGTCTTGGTTGGATCACCCAAAGGTAAAATGAAGTATCCTGTAGAAACAACCGTACCAATGTTCCTGCATGGCGCCATGTTGTACCACAGAAGAGTGCAACGGGAAACACAACATGTTGCTGCCAGGGGAGGGGAAGACCAGACCGTCGGGATAACAGGGAGATACACCAGATACATGGCAACGGTTATCCGGTCGACCCAAACAAGATACGATCCAGAGTTTGCTGGTATGTGTTTTCTGGTTGATATATCTTTGCGAGGCCTTTGCCTTTTTTCGTCTCCCTATTTTGTCGGCTACTGGTGTCGATATTGAATATTCGATGACCACTTCGACCTACCATCCGTGCCTAGCTTCGATCACCACTCCGACAATCTGTTCTCTTCCAAGAACGCCCTTTCAAGATGACGATAAAGAATCACGATTGCCGGCAGAAGTACACGTCAGACAGTGTGTGTGCGTGTTGGGCGTCGCCGGATACACGTCATGTCCGTACGTTGCGTTGAGGGACACATTTCCCACGACAACGCCAGTCTCCAAGCGGATCCATGTGTCAATGGATGGCCGGCGGCCCGCAGGAGATATGGCTTCGACCGTCTGTTCAAGAGCAGCCTCCGTCAAACGCACCTGTCGACCTCCGCGCGTCCACGAGCCATACCCACCATATCCTGTGTGCTGTCCAAAGCAAACATGTAGACCGGTGCCTGGGATGTCGACACCAGACAGAGTTTGGCCGGCAGCCCATGTATGGCACCAAGTGTCGCCGTGGTCGTGACCGACAAACATGGCTATCATGCCGGTTCCGTTTCCTGCGGCTGCCAATGCACGCATAAACGGCTCGTCCTGGCCACCATAGGCACAACCGCCCTGCAGACCATTGGGACACCAGCCCTCGGCCTGTTGTGCGAGCGGCTTGTCGTCGTTTATGCCAGGGTGCCGATGAGGATCGACACTATTGCGGATATTCTCATCTCTCTTCTCCTTGCCTCCATGGCCAGGAGCCCTGTTCATCTGCAAGGCATAGGCAACGTTGGGTGGGATATGGACAAAGGCCAGTGCCGGGATGGCGGTCGCATACTTGGCTTGCAGTTCTGACTGTGTCTTCTCGAACCACGACACAACACTGCGGTCCACCCAGTTCTCCTGGCCGACACGCTTGCCGGTCGTTGAGTCTCGTTTCTGGTAATGGAAGCCACCCCGGCTGTCAAAGAACCACAACATCAATTTTGGGATACATCGGTCTGCCATGTCGTCAGCAGTCATCGGCTGACAGTCGGACCCGTATACGGGCAGGTAGTAGTTTGACACGCCGGGGCGGTACGTATCTTCTCCGTGGATTGGAGCTGGCAACATGTTGGACGTTCGAGAAAGCCCTTTCGGTTTCTGCTGCTGTTCACGCGCCAGCAAGTCTGCCCTCGAAAGATTAAAGTCGCTGTCGTGGTTTCCGTACGTGGACGCCCACGGGATGGCACGGCGGATCATGGGGGCGACCATCCGATCGAGGTAGACGGTGCTGTTTTTGCGAAACGCATTCTCGCCGGTGATCAGGTCGCCGTTCAAGACGACAAGATCAGGCCGTTCAGCGTCAAGAACGGTCTCCATGACCCGGACCGTATTGCGGTCCTGCTCCGGACCCCATTGTTTCCAAGCATCTGAGTTGTTAGTGGCGATGTTGACAAAGAAATATAGTGGTTGATAAACTTACTCTCTCCGAAGTGAAGGTCTCCAAAGATGGAGATCTGAAAGGACCCATCGCTGCGGAACTGTAGTGGTGCTGCCGGGTCACGTGGGACATCAAGGGTCTTTTGAAGGAATCCAGAAGGCTGGGAGGCTCTGCGGAAGACGTGACTCGAAGACAGAGCTGTGTTTGCCGAGAAAAACACCGCCGATGTGGTCACGATGACAACAACGCCGAGTGCCAGCACCAGCGCCGACCGTCTTGTCAACATCGCCGACAGTGTGCGGGGAGCGTTTGAGGAACCGTGTCGCGTTGCGTCTCGGCGGCGCTGGTGGAATTAACTGTGGCGGCCATGGAATGAAGATAAATCATAAGATATGCATGCCGAGTGGTTGGTGTCAATTATCCGTGAGTTGAGGGAAGTTGTGCGGAGTTCGTGCCCTCTTTGAGCAACTGTAAATTGTTCGAAATAGGGATAAATTAGCGGGGGAATGTGCGCTGGACGGTTTGTAAATAAAACGGTAGTCACGACAGCACGTGATCGTATCACATCGGAATTATTGAATGTGTCCTGTTTGGCATTCGACAAATAATTTTCTTTCTTTATCACTATTATTGTTTTGCATTTCATTACATACGCTACAGCTTGTCCTCATCAAAAGGCCCATCCTCCTCGACGCGCTGCCAGATGTCGTTGAGCACGCTCGCCTCGCGCTCGATAAACTGGCCATAGCCCTTGCCGCCAACAATGCCCTCGCCATCACGATCCCAAACGACTTTTCCGCGCAGAATCGTGTACCGCGGCCAGTTTGTGATGCGCTTGCCCTCATACGGCGTGTAGTCGACGTCGTGGTGCAGCATGCTGTTGGTAATGGTCAGCTCGTCGAGACCCGCAGGTCGTTTGGGCGAGCCGACATTTGGGTACCAGACGACCAGATCGGCATCCGACAGACCAGGCATCATGGCGCCCTTTTTCGGGTACAGGCCATACAGCTTGGCGGCGTTGGTCGCGGTGACCTCGACGAACTTTGTGAGGGGCAGCTTGTCACGGCGGTCGGTCGCCGAAAATGTGAGGGGGAGACGCGTCTCGACGCCCGGCAGACCGTTGGGAATATGGCGGAACCGGCCCACGGGGAACTCTTCCGAGATGCACGTCTTCTTGCCGGTGACGTCGTCGTCAAAGTTGAAGGGGCAGTGGTCGGAGCTGAGGACGGAAAACGTGCCGTTGCGCAGACCCGTCCAGATCACAGCCTGAGCAGCAGCGTCGCGTGGCGGCGGCGAGCAGACGTGTTTCGCGGCCTCGAAACCGTGTGGCGCATCCAAGTGCTCCTCGCGCGTCAAGAACAGGTACTGCGGGCACGTCTCGGCAAAAACAGGCTGGCCGCGTGTCTGGGATTCGCGGATACGCTTTGTGGCACCTGTGTCGCTGATGTGCACGAGCAGAATCGGCGTCTGGGCGACGAGTGTGGCAAGGGCAATGGCACGGTTCGTGGCTTCGTCTTCGAGAAGTTGCGGGCGGGAGTGGGCGTGATATCTCGGCGCAACGAGCCCGCGCTTCTCAAGACGCTCCGTCAGCCATGTCAGGACGTCACCGTTCTCGGCGTGAATCATCGTCAGGACCTTGTTGGCCCGCGCCTCGGCCAGGACCGACAGAATCTCGTGATCGCGGAGCTGAAGTGCTTCGTAGGTCATGTAGATCTTGAGCGACGTGATGCCGCGCGAAGGCAGCAACGGAATCTCGGACAGTGCCTGGTCGCTCGCGTTTCCAACAAGCAGGTGGAAGCCATAGTCACAGTAACAGTTGTCGCGAGCGAGGGAGTGGGCAGCATCGAGGGCTGAGAGCAACGAGGGCTCGGTGCGCTGCTGTGGCGCAAAAGCGACAACTGTTGTAGTACCACCGGCAATGGCCGACCGTGTGCCCGTCTCGAACGAGTCTGCCGACGAGCCCTTGCCAAACATGCTCGGCTCCTGCAAGTGGACATGGCAGTCAACGCCGCCGGGCATCACGTAGCCGCCCTCGGCATCGATGAGGCGCTTTGTTGATGCTTTAGCCAGCGACCCTGAGGGAGCCAGCAGTGCAATCTTCTCGCCGCGGATGCCAATGTCGTAGGCGGCAATGTCGGACGCGGTCACGCACACGCCGTTGGTAATCACCAGATCATATTCTGTGCTGTCTGCCATGTTGAAGCGAATATGTCTGAATAACTCTTGAAGTGGCTGAAAGGCGAAAATGTCCGGGAAATTGTCGCGAGAAAAGGATGATGTGATGTAATAGCTACGAAGCAAAGATCTACGAGGAAAGAGGACGCGCAGAACCTTTTAAACACGCCAGCTTTGAGCTCGACAGCTCGGGGTTCCTATCGGCGCGGCCCTCTTTTGCATGTCTCCCCAAAGAGGAGAAATGGTCACGATAAGCTCGGTGCTGCACAAGATGCATCGGCGCTTTCCACCGTACCATTGCTCTCCTTCCTACTACGACGACGTTTAAAGAGGGGTTTAGAGAGGGGCCTTAAGCGAGTGTTGACAGCTTTTCAGGGGAAATCGCGCGAAAGCAATGCGCTAAAAAAGGCGCCGAGTGGCTGCCAAGCGCCGTCGGGTCATCCGATATGACACCTTTTGCGTTTAAGTCGCTTTATCGGCCCAGGCCGACCGATAAGATTCCGGCAAGATTTAAGTTCGCTGCTGGTTGCCTTATTACGTACGATGTTTGCCCGTCTTTTCATAGTCAAGTATGATTCGCGAGAGTCTTTTCAGTCTTGACTACAATGTTCCCCCCGGTATCGCCATAAAATCTTGGCCTACAAGACAACCTCGGTCTTGTTTCACAAAAAAAGCTTGAAAGCAATGAAGAGCCCCAACACCAAACAGTCCCTTTGAACGGACAAAGGTGTTGATCTTAAGAAAGAACAGTGATTTTCATTGGTCCCGTACATTTTTCGGTGAAAGTGAAGAAAACCTAGAGAGGTCTATTGTTCTCCAGTTAACAAAGCCCTGACTTCTGTTCACTTTCAAAGACAAACCGCTCATCTAGTGATGGCCATTGTTCTGCTCCCAGGATGAACAATATTTTGAGCAATACATCTGTTCACTGTTGCAAGACTACATTGATGAAAATGTATAAAATATCTCGACTTCTTCGAAAAACAAAATCTTCTTCTGTCTTCAGTCACACGTCGAGCTTCATCTTCACCACTCGGTCAACTCACCACTCCAGGACATTTTCAGAGATTCCAGCCGAGACTTCAAGCAGAGCTATTCTCAGTCTTTTACCGTTTTCAACGCATTCTTTGTCATATTAACTTATACCAGAACATCCTTCGAAAACACAAAAAAAAAAAAAAAAAAAAAAAAAAAAAACTCTGAAAATGTCTTTCACCGGTAAGTCGTCCGCCTCCTCCTCTTCTTCTTCCCTCACTCCCTTCAACTCCACCATTCCCGGCGATCTGGAGCCCCTCAGCTTCCTTTCGCGCACGGATGGCCGCGGCCAAACGTCGGTCGAGTACGAGGTCTGGGATTCGGTCCACCGCCTCTACGTCTACGTCGCAACCTCTAACCAGGCCGACGATTCTGTACGCATCGCCTACTTTCGCCGCCTTCTCCGTCTCTGCAGCCGCTACCGCGCAACTCTGCTCGATAGCATCGCTCCCCTCTTGGAGAACGAGAAGGCTACCATCGAGATCTGTGCCACCTGCCACCGCCGGGAGTATTCCACGGACCGCTCGTCTTCTCTTTCAGCGCGCACCACCGGCCATTGCTGCTGGTTCCGCCCGGATATCCGCGCTCGCGGCTTCCTCCAGGGCGTTCTCGCGCTTTGCGAGACCCCAGAGCAGTTTGACAACAATGTGAGTGAGGAGGATTTCAAGGGCCTCATTGTCTGGGCTTAACTCTTGCGTTGCTTTTCTTTCACCTTTTTGTTTGCTTTCTTTATTTGTCGTTTTGTTCTGCATCTGCAAACACCCTGGAGGTGAAGATCATGTGGTAAGTCCGACTCAACTTTGATTTTCTGTGGTTTTTATTCTTTTTTTTTTTTTTTTTTTTATTCTTTATTTTATTTTATAATATTTTTTTTTTCCCGTTTGGTAAATTTTATTTCCAATAAAATATAAAACCCACCAGAAATTGGTGTCCCAAAATGCATTCCTGGGTAAAATACTGGTATCAAAAATATACTTGTAAAAATTTCTGCCCATCCACCTTCCCTCTAAATAAGTACAGTACAAAACAACAAATACCAGGAAAAAAGAAGCCAGAACTAGCAGCTGTCAACAACCATAATGCTCCAAACTACAACACCTGGTCGACCGATACCACGACAAAGTCCACACAGCTCTCGTACGTCTGCTTCGCACCCGTGCCGAACCAGAACCACTGCAGAACACAGTCACCAGCGACAGTGCATTCGTTTGCAGCCAGGTCTGCGGGGATTGTCACGCTGAAAGCCGTGTTGTTGGCCGGCAGGACGGCCAGTTTCTCGTCGGCGTAGCTGTCAAACAGAATCAGGTTCTCGCCCGCAGCCAGGATGCTATTGGTGGCCGTCGACACAATGGACACGTTCATGGGACCCTCGTGTGGAATGGGCAGTTGAGCCTTCATGTTGACGACCTGGCCGGGCTGGAACGTCTGGACACGGTTTGTGTTGTCCGAGAAGACGGCACCGCGGCAGAGGTCAAGTTGGCCTAAATACTGTTAGTATTTGCTTTCGATCATCATCCACGAGATATATACGTACATCCTGCTGCTGGCGATGTGACATCTTCGAGAGGAATAGTGCCGTCCTTAAGGATAGCATCAACGGCGGCTTGACCGCATGCGGCGACCATGCCGGGACCGGCCAAGCGTGCGGGAGGGAAAGTGATGTTGCCATGAGCCGAGACGGAAGCAGCAAAAAGAGCGATGGCCGCCGTGGCAGCAGATGCCATGGAAGTCTTCATTTTGATTTTTGTGGTTGATTTGTTGCTAAGTCGAAATGACGATATTTGGCTGAAAAAAATTGTGTTAAATGAAGAATGTTGAAGAAAAAGAAAGAGAAATAATAGTAAAGTGGCCGGCACTGTAAGGACTGACTGGGAATTGAACGAAGAGAGGACGAAGCTGAAACACACAAAATACACGTAAGTAAAGAGCGACTGTCGAACACACACTGACAAGAAAATGGAAACCTTGGCACATCAACGATTTTGGTCTGTTCTTGACCAAGCGTGGGATGAGGATGCAGGGTTTATATGTCACCAGCAATAAGCCAAAGAAAGATAAAAAGACAAAATAAAAAGAAAGGGGTTTAAGGTTAAGCGACAGAGATAGGACCCGGCGATCGTCTGTCCTCGGGATCCGGGGAGAACAAATCTTGGTTTGGCAGAGCGACGCGAGATTGATCAAGGGGCAACCGTAGAAGCCTCCGATATCTGGGGGTACAATTCGTCGTGCAGAAAACCAATTGTTATCAGCGATTGATCAAATCATCACGGATCGCGACTTGCCTGTCATCCCGCGCATGGGAAAGGGGTCCAAAAGGCATGAACGCGGTCTTGGAACGCGGAATTGAAAAGACTCCTAGTGTAAGCCGAGCCGTTTTACTTAATTCTTCAACTGTATGTATGTTGGGCATTTTCGTGGCTTGCCGATTTTATTCCTCCTGCTGGTTGCGGTATCTTGGAAGCTGACAGTTGCTACAAATCGAGTTTCAAGCCTCGTGCGATCGACACGGCCACATTTGCCTGTTTACGTGTCAATCTCTCACACACATAGCCACGATAAACTCCCCAAGCCATTTGAACAAGGCGTGTAAGTGAAGAATGACGACTTGACTGGCGACTGGACACCTGGATATCCAGGCGCATTCGGAGAATAAATGATTTGCAAGCAGTTTACGTCGCGCAGAAAATAGTTCGACCCGAGCATTACATCAGATGAGATGAAACACTGACGACGAGGCACAAAATATCAATAGAAAAAAAAAAATCAAATGACATATCTATGTAGATGCAGACACCGGACATAGTTCTGTGTCCCTGGGCTGCATCGGATTCGTGATGCGAGGTTCACCCACCCAGACCCAGTGCTAAATCGTACAATCTCCCTTTGAGCATGCACATGTATCCTCCACCTACTGATTGATACCAAGCCAATGTCAATTCACCGCCGTATCTTCATTTTTGAGTATCTTCTATACGCCTCCTCCATTCCCGTACTCCACTCCTTGTTTGAATCTGTACTTCGTATTCTTCTTCACTTCATTTACAGCTCATCGCTGGCCTTCTTGCGGTAAGACTCGGCCTTCTTCTGGGCCAGGTCGGCACCGATCTGGATCTGGGCCTTGACCCAGTCGACAGAGTTCCAGAAGCCCTCCGAGGCCTTGGCGAAGAACGTCTGAGCAGGTGTCGTTGTGCCGTAGCGGAAGTAGGTGGCCTGCTGGCGGGCGAAGGCGCGCAGCTCGTCGAGGGTGCTGCCCTGGGGTACGGGGACACCGATGCTGTCGAAGTAGGACTTGAGGTCGCTTTCGCTCCACGTGGAGAAGAGGCTGTCCTTGGCGGTCTGCGTGGCCTTGGCAATGTTGGCATTCGCCGTTGCGAGGTGGTCGCCGCCGACCTTGGAAGCAGAGCTGAAGTGGGCCTTGGCAGCCTTGAGCAGGTCCTCGCGGGCAGCGCTCGACTTGTCGGCGACCTTCTTGGCGGTATCGTCACCGCTGGCCTTTAGGTAGTCGCGCAGGTTCTCGAGCGAGAAGTCGTCAAAGGTCCATGCATTGCCGCCAGAAGCAGCCTTGTGGGCGTTCTTGCGGGCGAGGGCGCGAAGCTGGTCCAGGTTGGACTTTTGAGGAACGGGCACGCCACGGGCATCGAGGAAAGCCTTCAGGCGGCTCTCCGACCAGTTGTTGACAGCGTTGTTAAATGCAGCAGTGACGGCCGCGTGCACAGAGTCAGTAGCCTTGGCAAAGCTGTTACCGGCCTTAGTGGTAGCAGCGCCAAAGCGAGCAGCGACAGTGTCGTCAAGAGCCTCAGCACGGCGTTTGCGGATCAGTGCGCGGATCTCGTTGACCTTGCTTCCTTGGGGGACTGAACACGGTGTTAGTATAAGGCATAAAACAACTGGAGAGGTAGTTTATTCCTGGAGGCACATACCAGGGATGCCGTTCTTGTCGGCGAAGTTCTTGAGCTCCGACTCGCTCCAATTGTTCAAGACGGTGTCGGAAAGGATCTCATAAGCGCTCTTGGCGGCCTTCTGGAGACGGGCAGACTCCTCCTGCATCTGGAGATAGGCGAGGTGAGAGTTGCGGCGCACAGTAGCAATAAGCTTGTCGCGCTGTAGAGTAGGTAGTTAGCACAAAATTCTCGTAAAGCGACAGGCTCAGTGATGGCAACATACAGTAGAGGGCTGCGGAGCAGGGAAGCCGTAGGTGTCGAGCCAGTTCTTCAGGTCCGAGTCTGGAGACTGTTAGTTTTCTTCCATTACTCACTCACTTAATTTGTTCCATCGGTTATCCTTACCAGTCCAGGTGTCGTAAAGCCAGTTGCCGGGATAGCCAAAGGTCTGGTGCGACTTCTTGGCGATAGACTCGATGTTGCGGCGAGCTTCTTTGAGGAGAACATCACGCTCACGGGGCTGAGGGACAGGAATGCCGTGGTGATCACAGAAAGACTTGAGCTGGCTGTCGCTCCACGAGTCCAGGATCCAGTCCTTGACATTGACAAACGCATTCTGGGCATTGTCTTCGGTCTCGGTCCAGGAGGATTGAACCTGAGCGATGAGCTTGTCCCGGTCCTCCTCAGCGTTGTTCTTGGTCTCAATGCCCTTCTGCTTCAGGTATGCAGCAAGCTGGTTGACATCCCAGCTGCTGTAGGGCTTGACAACATAGTTATTCCAGTTCTTCTGGACACGATCATTCAGGTCCTTGCGGTCTGCAGGCGTTGGGTATGGGATGTTGTGATCTGAGAGCCACTGCTCAAGCTCGGTTTCGTGCCATTTGTTGTAGGCTTCAAATTGTGCGTTAGAACGGATGAGGCCAAGGTGAGAGGAGCATCGTCGCGCTCCAAATTGACAACATCAAGCTCGTAAAACTTACCGGCACGATACAGCCAGCTGTCGGCCGCGATTGCGACGTCTGCCACGAGGGCGAGAGGGAGAAGAGCCTTGAGAAGTCTCATGGCGGTTTGACCGGAGGCTCAAATTTGTTTGTTTGTTTGTGGATGTGAATGGGGTATATGATGGTCGATTAATGACTTTGATGGTATCATAAAAAGCATACGGTACAAATAAGTGTCAATCGACGAAATGAAGACGATAGAGAAGACGGGGAAGCGCTCTTTTTGAGACTGTTGAAAGAAGCGAGGGATGATATTCTGTGCGAGGGGGCAATGGCAGTTTTATTGGAGAGGGGCTATCAGGTAAGGACGACGACTGGAATGCACGAAATGGAAGCTAGAATCAATCACGTCACACAGAAGGAAGGTACGTTTGGCCTGGACCTGACTTTGATCCCTCTGTAGTCTCCCTTTGTTGCTTGTATCATGGGGTGGTATTTTCAATGACGCGGTACTTTGCTTCAGGCTTTCCATTAGCTACTTCGCTGACTGAACAGCGCAAAAGTGGTAGAAAAAGTTAGGGAGAGTGGCCAAATTAGGTAGTGGCCCAGAATGGCTACTTGTATGGCATCTGTCTTGGAGAAAAAGGAAAGAGCTGCATCGCACCTTCCCACAAGCGCCAGTGCAAGACGTCGATTTGCATCCCGATTTGTAGAGGCGATCGAGCAACAGCTTGGTCGCGCCTGTTGTTCTGGGTGCCACATGACGTCACCTGCTATTGGTCCACCAATGTTTTGAGAGAAGGACCAAAGCAACGGTTGTGATGAGAGCCAATTGCGTCATGAAACTGATTGTGCCCGCGCAAGTACATAGTGAAGCTTCTCTCGATCATCGCAACAGCTGCGAGTGCTTCACGGAGGTTGTCGTCGTTCGTCAATCGTGCATCCATCTGGGCCTAGATGGGGCACTTGGGCCTGTGACATCACGCTGCGTCTTAAGCTAGGTCACGTGGCAAGTCACATGATGGTATTCAAAAATGTGTACCTTTCATTTCAAGGTGAATCTGCGATGCGGAAAATAGGTTGAGGCTGAGGAAGCAACGGAGTGAATCAGAAACAACGCGATCAATATCTCTATTTGGAATCGTCCAGTGAAGATGCACCAAGTTGGTGAGACTTCACCAGCGCGACTTACTGACAGACAGATTCCCCTGGTTTTAGCCCCGCCTTTTAATTGTGTCTTTTGTGCTTGTGCCTTTCTGCCTCGCGCTAGTTCTTAACGTTTAAAATTTTTGGGGCACGGCCATCAGTCTGTTAGCAGGACCTGCCCAGCCCAGCGGCAACTAGATCTTCAGCCTGCTTATGACTCTTGCGGCGAAGCCAGAAGGAGCGACTGGCCTCAGAACAGAACAACAACAAGGCCTCAAAGCGGCAGGTGCAGAGCTGTTTGTTTGGAAGCGGCCTCAGAATCTAGGCCCAAGACCCGTTTTTGTTTGGCATTTGACTCACAGTAGGCCAATCCTGTCAAAGCAACAAGCTTCACTTCACCTACCCGTGCATCGCCAGATACTGCGGGGCAGAAAAAAGATCCAACACGACCACGCGGAGATTGAGGCCAACAGCTATCACGGCACAGCCTTGTCCCACAGCGTTTATAGGCCGGTACTGCCAATGGTCTTTTTTACTGAGAAAAGATTCTGCATATGTTCTCGACCCACGTTCTCAGAGTCGCTGCAAAGCATAAAAGCAAAGACATCGCCGCCTCTCTTGGGCATCTTCACTCTTTTGAGCCATTCAAGACATATTATATCCATACCACATTGAGAAGCACTACTTCGGGCCATCCCCACGCTTTCACAGTCTCTCTTCACTACACCAGGCGATCTATTCTATCGACACGCGAGCATCGACACTTCATTCATACGAGCTCACCCATTCTTTATTCTACCAAGCAACCACTAGAGAACACCACAGAGCCAACCAATCCCGACTCATCTGCTACCATGGATAGCACACAAATCGAGACCGTTGCCGCAGGCGCGGCTACAGAAACGGTTGTTTTGCCAAAGGCACCATACAAGGAGCAGGACGTCCAGGAAGTTGCTGGGATGCTCCGGATCATGGACGAGGCAGTCAAAGAGAAGAAGCGCTCTGCTTTCAGCATCAAGAAGACGCGATTCACAGTTAGCAACTCCGAGGACGGCTACTACGTCGACTCTTGGAAGCTGAACGATTGGGACTACAAGCGGCGGGACTTGCCGACGTACGCACGTGGCCTGTTCACAACGAAGGACAAGCATGGACAGCCGTCCATTGCCGTCCGGGGCTACGACAAGTTCTTCAACGTCAACGAGGTCAACGAGACAAAGTGGGAGAACATCGAGCAGCGCACACAGGGCCCCTACGAGATCACACTAAAGGAGAACGGCTGCATCATCTTTGTGTCCGGCCTGGCCGATGACACTCTGCTTGTTTGCAGCAAGCACTCCACCGGTGAGCGTAGCGATGTTGAGCTCAGCCATTCCAGCGCGGGTGAGGCGCAGATCCAAGCGCAGCTGCAGCGGTTGGGCAAGACGAAGCAGGACCTGGCACGGGAGCTGTATACCAAGAACATCACGGCCGTGTCTGAGCTCTGCGACGACTCCTTCGAGGAGCACATTCTGGCATACGGCCCCGACAAAGCCGGCCTCTACCTGCACGGCATCAACCTCAACCTGCCGGAATTCCGGACATATCCTAGCGTATTGGTGCAGGACTTTGCTGCGAAGTGGGGTTTCATCAAGACAGAACTCAAGGTGCTTGACGACATTGCCGAGGTGCGCAAGTTCCTCGAGACAGTGGCTGAGACAGGTGCGCACGACGGGCGTGACGTCGAGGGTTTCGTGATCCGGTGTCGCATGTCCCCGAAGCCCGAGTCCATGCCGTACCAGGACTGGTTCTTCAAGTACAAGTTCGAGGAACCGTACTTGATGTACCGTCAGTGGCGCGAATGCACCAAGGCACTGATCATGGGCCGCACGCCGACGTACAAGAAGCACCAGGCTATCACCAAGGAGTACCTCATGTACGCACGCAAGCGGATCGCCGCAGACCCCAAGCTCGGACGGCAGTACAACAAGAACCACGGCATTATCCAGCTTCGTGACGACTTCCTGGCTTTCAAGCACCTAAACGGCACGGATGCTGCCAACTTCGAAGAGGTGTACGGCGGCGGCAGCATGACGGAGGTGACCAAGGATGTGATCCTGGTGCCGATTGCGACGATTGGCTGCGGAAAGACGACGCTCGCTATTGCCCTGGGTCATCTGTTTGGCTACGGCCATATCCAGAACGACAACATAACAGGTACAAAGCGGCCGCCTCGGTTCACACGGATGGTGCTGGACGAGCTCCAGACACATCCGGCGGTGATTGCTGACCGCAACAACGCCCAGAAGCACGAGCGGAAGCAGATCCTCAACGACGTTAAGCACATGCATTTGTCTGCGACCATGGTGGCACTCAATTTTGTGCATGACGACGTGGACGCGATCCGCCAAGTAACGCACGAGCGGGTGTTTGCGCGGGGCGACAACCATCAGACAATTCACGCGTCTTCTGACGCTGCCAAAGTGGTTGGGATCATGGAGGGCTTCATTCAGCGATTTGAGCCTCTGGATCTGTCTCGCGCACCAGATGAGGGTTTCGACGCCGTGATTGACCTGTCTCCGACAGCGGGCAGCCGCGCGAACCTGGAAACAGTGGTCCGGCAGCTGCACCAGCTGTACCCGAACCTGGTTAAGGAGGTGCCGTCTGCGGAGGCCATGGACGAGGCGGTTAAGGCTGCGATTGGCGACTACAGCCCGACTCTGCGTCACGACATTGTGGACCGGGGCAAGAACAAGGGTCCTGCGCAGACGCCTAAGCAGAACCAGCCTCCCAAGAAGGTGGTCAAGAAGAAGCCGCTGGAGTACATGGGTGTGCACGTGGCGAGCAAGGACATCAACGCACAGCTGGAGAGCACGTTCAAGAGTCAGCCGGCGGAGGCGTCTCGCTTCTACAAGCAATTGAAGCAGACGCGCCGGGTGCAGCCGAACTTCCATGTGACGCTGATGCACCGCGCGAGCGCCAGAGACAAGCCGGAGCTGTGGGAGCGGTACTTGAAGCTGCACACCGACGCTGATGCTGCGGCTGAGGCGGCGGCTGCGGCGGGCGGTTTGACGTACATTATGAACGGGACGCCGCCGGAGGTGGGCCAGGTGGACGTGCAGCTGGAGCGGGTCGTGTTTGACGATCGGCTGATGGCGCTGGTGGTGCGGTTGGTCAACACGAACCCCGAGAACGACTGGGAGTGTGTCAACAAAGTGTCCCATATTACGGTGGGAACGCGGGATGACAGTGTGAAGCCTAAGGAGAGCAACGACCTGCTGGTGAAGTGGCTCGCAGAGGGCAGCACGGAGAAGAACAAGATCACGGACATTGTGATTGAGGGCCAGCCCCTGCTCCACGGTGTTGTGCGCGGTGTTCTGTCTCGTTGAGTTGGGTATAGTTAGTTTTGCGTTTTTTATCCCATTTGTTCATTCATGTATTTGCACAGCGATGTATGGTTACGGCTAAAGAAGTTACATCTCAGAACTAGAAAAGCGAACAGAGAATTCCATTTTTATTGATTTACTTTTGACGTCTCTTTTTATGTGTCATGCAAAATACTTTCCAAAGTAATGTAAAGTGCGCATGTGATGTCCTATTCTGTTGCCGTCGGCTTGATCTGGTTTGTGGCCTCGACGAACAACTTCCACTGCCGCCGCGCCTCGCCGCTGCTGACGGCCTTCCGTGCTTGACGCACACCCTCCTTCCAGCGCAGACCACCGGGGCCCCGCTCTGTAATGACCTCAGAGTCCTCAGGCGCTGAGCTGTCGGCAGGCTCTGTCAGGCCAGCGACGACCATAAGCGCAGCCGTGTTGATAAAGATAAACGACAGGAGCGGGTCGTCGGCCGGGCGCTGGTTCTGCAGAATGCTCGTCATTGTGGCGGCGTTCTCGGCAGGCGACTTGCCGGGCGAGACCTCGCTGAGCGGGCAGGCAGCCTCGCCGAAGTCAGCAGGGGACAGCTGGAAGTGGTCGATCACAACCTCGCCGGTCTTGTCGTCCTCGTGCAAGTACCAGCAGAAGGTCGGGCCGGCAATGGAGATCTCGTCGAGCTCCTCGGCGCCGCAGACAACCATGGCCTTGCGGGCGCCCGTCATGCGCAGCGCCTCGGCAAAGACAGGGCCCAGCTCACGGCGGGCCACGCCAATGATGCGGGCCTCGAGCGGCGATTCACTTTCGGGCGTGTCGCGAACATCGACTGGGTTTGCCAGGGGACCCAGCAAGTTGAAGAGTGTGCGCCAGGGCAGCTGTTTGCGGATCGGCGCAACGTAGCGCATGCCCGGGTGGAAGACGGGCGCAAACAAAAAGGCATAGTTGGTGGTGGAGTAGATGGTGGGCAGAGTGGCCGGCTCGATAAAGTTGAGGTTGGCGACCAGATCCGTCGACTCGTTTTCGATGTCGCCCGGGTGCTTGAGGTTTGCCAGCAGATCGGCCGAGCCAGACTTGCTCGTCGATGCACGGTTGCCGTGCTTGGCCAGGCGCAGATACGCCGAAGCAACAATGGACGACGCCGTCGACACATTGAAGGTGTTGTGCGAGTCGCCGCCGGTGCCAACAATATCGCAGAGGCCGCCGTTGTACTTGCCGTGCTTGAGCGACTTCTCGGCCGCAATCTTGAGCAGCGGCGCCGGGTCGACGCGAGCGGCAGCTTTGCGCATGCGGTCGGCACAGGCAGCCATGACATCCGCCTGACGGTCGAGCCCCGTAAAATGCAAGCACATCAGCAGAGACCCGGCCTGGACGTCCGAGACTTTGTTGGTAAAAAAGAGGGCCACAGCATCGGCAATGTCGTCGGCCAGCGGGGTTCCGGCCTCCGGGAGGGGCCAGAGCCGGCTGAGGAGCGGCTTGATGTCGACGATCTCGTCTGCCGGTGCGGCGGCGGCGGCCTGTTGTGAGGCCATATTTGTGTTTGATTGGTGAGGGGGTTGTAAGTTGTTGAGTCCAAGAAGAAGATCTTGGATAGTGCAGAAGGTCAATGTGTCAAACGTCAAACCGGGAGGAAGCCGCTATCGCAGTCTTTTATAGCGGCCCTATTACACCAATTTGCAGCGTCCGTTTTCGGCGTCGCTGCACTGTTGTTCCGTCTTCTGCAAGACTCACAAAAAATGAGGGGAATAATTGGAAAAAATGAACAAGGTCGTACTCAAATGGACGTCTGTGACAAGTAACAACAAGGGAATCCGGAAGATACTTTGATCTCTCTTTAAAAGCGCGTGGTTCCAACAGGCCTATGACACACCTCCAAAAACTCCAAAAAGTTGGGTTGTCATGGCCGAATTGGGGGTCCAATGGTGACCAAAACGTGGGGGAGGTGCAGCCGGCTACAGGGGTGGGAGTCATGGGCGGTGAGCAGCGGCAATTTAGCGGTTCATGACGAAAGTCAAAAAACTGCCAACTGGGGCCTGTTAGAGTGGGTCCAGGCCATTACCCAGCGCCTACTGGCTGGAAATCGAACTGAATTTTTAGAGGCAGTATCAATTGTGCTTTTGGGAAAAGCTTCACGACAGCCGAACATACGACGAATTGACGGCCCACGTGCATAACCCTCTCTCGCCTGTCTACCCCGATTGACACTCCCTCTCGACACAATGTCTGCGCGGCTTCCTTCTGCGCGTATAGCACGCTCGCTGGGGCGGTGTCTGTCCGAAAACAGCACGCCGTCGTCGTCGACATGCCGGACCAACAGCTCCTTCGCCATTACCTCTTCCTCCACCTCGTCCCTCCTCCCCGCGACATCTAGATCAAGGCCGGTTCCCCAGTCTTCCTCCGCCGGCTTCCACACAAGCTCCAGCTATGCCGCCGCCAGCGCGGCCGCCCCTGTGGGCGTGGCCCTCCAATTGCCCGCCGACTACGTTCCTCCCACACAACCGCCGAGCGCAAAACAGCCCGACCTCCGCAAGTCGCAATTGCTGCGCATGTACACGTCGCTGCTGCGGACGACGCCACTGATGCTCATGTTCCAGCACAGCAACCTGACAGGGCCTGAGTGGAGTGCCCTGCGGCGTGAGCTGAGTCTGGCGCTCAGACAGGTTGCCGAGCAGCAAAAGAAGCTGGGCATCGAGTGGCCCGAGACTTTCGCCGACAACATCCGCATCCAGGTTGTGCGCACACGTATCCTGGACGTCGCCATGCGCGTCACCGAGTTCCACGACCCGGCGGCCGTCACAGCCGAGTCGACAGCCGCTGTCGTTCGCGGCCGCGGAAAAGAAGGCGCCATTTACAACCACGATCTGTCGGACGCCGCCCGTGCAGCCACCAAGAAGGCCGAAGAGGATGGCCTGACGTCGGCTGAGACTTCAATCTATGGCCAGCTCAAGCCGCTGCTTGTCGGCCCGTTGGCGCTGCTGACGTTCCCTGACGTATCGCCCGCACATCTTGCCGCAGCTCTGTCGATTCTCGCGCCCAGCCCGCCGCAGTTCCCGGCCCCGACTCGCAAGAAGAACCCCGGCTACCACGAGCCCAACGTCCAGAACGGCCTGCAGAAGCTGATGCTCGTCGGCGGCCGCATTGAGGGCAAGGCCTTTGACTTGGACGGTGTGCGCTGGGTCGGCTCGATTGAGGGCGGCCGTGCTGGTCTGCAGGCACAGCTGGTGGCTCTCCTGCAGAGCGCCGGTCTGGGCCTTACGAGCGCGCTCGAGGGCGCCTCGAAGAGCCTGTGGCTGACAATGGAGAGCCGCAAGTCGCAGCTGGAGGAGGGCAACAAGGAGGAGTAAACGGTGGTTTGGGGGCCCATTTTGTCACACAACTATGTACTATATATATATCCTACCATCAAGTATCAAAAGCGAACATATCATAAAGAATATCACAAAGATGCACAAAGGCATCCTGAGCACAAACATTGTGTTTGTGGAGGTGCTTATACAATGGTGTTCTAACAGTGCGGCGCCATTTAGCACTGTCAATTTACTGTGTCAGCCTACAAAGCTACAGCGCAATTAGCGTCCTCATCCGCCCGTATCATGCATTTGCGCCCACTAATATCAGCAATCCCAGGCGCAATTACGATACATTCTGCATGAGCTTCGTCGTCTTGGTATTCCATCCACCTCTGTTCTGCATCTCTCTCCGCACGGCGTCGTCATCGCGCATCCCACTCCAGGCCCCCAGGCAATCGACGAAGGATCAAAAAGTACAAGCACCCACCACGACGTGCAGTCTGGTACGCGGTCTCTATTGAGCGTTGTATTGCGCCCCAGCGACCTTTGCTATCACAAGCTCCACGCGACTTCTGCACGCGACTTATCGAGTCTATCGACGCTCCGTTCGATAAACATCACGGAATTCGATCCGACCACCCCTTTCCTACCCCCTTCCTCTCCTTCAGCCCCTCCACGATGGACTTTGCACCGTACCAGTCCTCGCCGCCCGAGCACGAGCGCGTCATGTCGCCGACGACATCACCACGTGCCTCGCTTGAGCGCCGCTCCTTTTCTCCCAAGCAGCAACAGCCGACGACAACAAACACAGCCAGCCCGCCGCCCCTGCAACACCCCCAACCCCAGCGCCGGTGGTCAAACAGCATCCCGAGCCCAAGTTACTTCTCGTACCAGCAGGGCGGCGGCGCCAACAACTACAACAACGATCTGGAGGGCGGCGCTGGCGGTTTTGGCGGTTCGCCCGATCCGATTTACGATGGGGGCCGCGACGGCGTGATCAACGAGTTCGACACAAGCCTGGGCCTACGGCTGGACTACGAGGCGTGCATGGCGTACCTTCTGCTGCCGCCACTCGGCTCCATTCTGCTGCTGGTGCTCGAGCGCAAGAGCGACTATGTTCGGTATGTCGACATTACAACATCTCACGACACGACCGATTACAAGAGAGATTACACGAGAGCATATTATTTTCGTGCACCCTGACAAACGCTAACATTTCCCAGCTTCCACGCA